>CAJQZP010000226.1:0-1200000 GCA_907164705.1 Parnassius apollo | reverse complement strand
CTAGAAATTGTAAATGAAGGCAGGCAGAATCACAAACCATGCTTTTTTATTCCGTTTGCATTTTAGTGTGTAAAAACAGTTGCACGAATTGGCTCCGAAAATGTCGTTTACAGTGTACATTGGACTGTCGCAATTTATTTTAGCAAACTGAGAACTCGTAGCAATTATAGTTTTAAAATTCTGCCAAGTTAATAAAGTATTGGGAAAAATAAATTATTATAAACATAGTTATCACAGGCCCCGACTTTGTTGCATTCCTTAAAGGAGACCCCATTGGCAGAGATCGTGATACTTGGAGATTTTAACGTCCACCACGCCGAATGACTCGCTTCACGCTTAACCGATCATGCGGGGAGATCGAATTATGGAGACATGTTGAAAGGATTTTCAACTAATGGACCAACGACTTCCAAAGTATTGACAATATTTCGTAGATCTATACATATGATTGTTGTCATGTTATTAAGACGAGAATAACCATTTATTTAATTTTGTCTGTTTGTCTGCGCTGTTCTACGAAATGGCTGAGCCGAGTGTAATGAAACTTAACGACAAATAGAGAGCAATGCCAGGCGTGATCTAATAAAGTAACATTTCGTTGACCAAATTTCTTTTTACAAATCTAATACCGCCGTCACAGTAATAAACGTCGCCGAGTACCGGAACAAACTTGTATCTGAAGTCGAGACATTATTGAATAATGTCTCGGATTGGGGGCGACAAAATCTAGTCCAATTCAATTCCCAGAAGGCACAAATTTGCGCGTTTACCACTAAAAAGAACCCCTTTGTCGCATTTCCTCAGTTTCAAGGCACTCCCCTGTTGCCTAGCCTGTTCGTAATCCTCGGCGTTGACATATCGAAGAATCTGCAGTTTCGTGGTCACCTGGAAGAGAGGACAAAATTGGCCTCTAAAAAGCTTGGCGTGCTCAGTAAAGCGGGACAGTATTTCATGTCGGCAAACCGCCTGCAACTTTACAAGGCGCAGGTACGGCCACACATAGTATTCTGTTCCTATCTCTGGGCTGGGGCTCCCTAGTGCCAACTCCTTCTATTTGACAGCATTCAGCGCAGAGCAGCTCTAATATTCGACGATCAAGTCCTCTCTCATCAGCTCGATACACTGGCCCTGCGAAGAGATGTAGCATCTCTTTGCATTTTCTATCGCATCTACCACGAGGAGTGCTCTGAGGAATTGTTCGAATTATTTCTAGCAGGAGTTTTCTTCCACGTACGACTCCTCTGTGGAATCGTTTACTACCGGCGATTTTTCCGAACCGATGCGACTTAGGGACCTTCGAAAAAAGAGCTTACTCCTTTCTAAAAGGCCGGCAATGCACCTGCAATTATCCTGGTGTTGCAGTAGTTCATGTCTAGTATCTAGATGTTAGTGCTGTTAGTCTATGCGACTCTTACAGCTTCATCTGACTCAGGGCTCGCTCTATTTAAAAAAGGGAAAGGCAATGAGGTGAGGATGATGATGAAATGGTTTATGATTTGGTATTGTTACCAATCATCATGTCGCCTTTTTAGGCGTTTTTTTGAGCTATCTAACCGCAGTCCGAGGGGGGGGGGGAGTGCGAACCCCCGTCTCTGACTGCTCAGCTCGTGTCGGTCGACACTTTCCACCAGGTGAGCCGCATACTCGTTTGCCCCCTCTTCTATATAAAAAAAATTGGCTTCTAAATGGAGTTTTCTTGACCCGGAGAAGAAACGGCAAAAGGTAGTACCTCTTCTTAGGTACCTCTTTTTTTGTCATTTTTTAAAATTTAAAATAACAATAACAGTTATTGTATAGAAAATAATAACAGACCCATCGATAACTGAAGCAGGTTCCATGATGCACTAAAAAAAGTACCTTAAAAATTTTAAGCCCAGTAAAGTCCGTCCTTATTACTTATAGCATTACTACAAAATTACTTAGTCTTAAAGTGGTTGAACCACGCTGCAGTTATATTACTGTTGCAGCACAGATGTGTCGAAAAGACAATGCTATCACAGAATACCAGCGTAAAAAAGCAGCTTAATGCTGCTGTGATTCGTATGGTGAGTATAAAGAACAGGAGATCCTTATAGCCCAAAATAATATACTCTCTTTATTTTGTGGTACTAGCAAACGAGGCATTCTATTTTCTAATTCTCAGGTAAGACGACGCATACATTTGATTCTTAATTGAAGATCACATGAAATGTATGCTTGTTTGTCACCTGTACTTCTTGGAAAAATCTTAATACTTTTGCGGTGGTCCGATATTTGAAATATACTCGAAATATTTCAAATAGATAATTAGATACAAATACGCGCATATGCTCGAAAACAAAAATGCGCATACATCATTGACCTCTATATAAACAAGTAGCGTACATGAAAGAAATTGTTAATCGAATGGATTTTTAAAATAAAATATAGGAAAACATAATTTAAATTCCGGGAAAACTGAAAATTTAAAGTGAAACTTTAAATTTTTCCTTCGTTTTTCCTTTAATAAAATTACTTTTGGGTCATTATTAAGTCTTCCAAAAATTAAAATAGTTTACGATGTAAAAAAAATACATATATTTTATGAAATCCTTGCGGTGGTGACGCGCAATGGCTATTGCGAAATAGATGAGATAAAAATTTTCCAATATCCATCCATCCGGTGATCCGTGAAACTGGTTAGATGTGCCCTCGGATGCTGCATCGTTTACTACGCGAGGATTGACGACGCCCTGTAAAATATATAAAATTTTATGTACGCATGCATAAAATTTATTTTAGGACTGATTTTTCAATTGTTAGGTAAAATACATTCATAGAATAAAACACAACACAAATAAATAATAAATTACAGTTCTATGAATCATTTTATTTCATAAGGGTGACAAGTGAACACACAGTCTATCTGATGGTAAGTGCTTGATGTGGTTCATAGACTATCTACATATACCCACAAGAATCAAGATGCGGATGAGCTGTCACCTCTGAGAACTAAAGTGAAATGTCGCGTTTCCAGTAAAAATGTTTCTGGTTCTCTACACTAACGATACGAAACACAGCAGAATTCAGCTGCTATTTTACGCTGATATTCTAAAAGAACGTGTTCTTCCCAGGTCGAGCCGACCTATTCGTGCTACAACTATATAGCACATGCAGTGCGTTCTACTAAGTATTTGTAAAAATAACATAGTTCACACACACAACAGTCAAAATAGTTTCACCTTTATTTTTAGGTAGATTACAATTAATTACTTACATAGATAACTTTTATTTGAGGTTTGAAAAATCGTCCCATAATGATATAAAAATACAATATCCTGTACTTGACCTACTTAGCAATTTAATTACGTATTATTAAATAAAAATAATAATTAAAATTATAATATTTACAATTAGTACTAATTATACACAATATAAAAAAAGAAACTATAATATAGAAAAACTAACACTAAAAATTTAAATAGTTAACAAGTCCTGCTCCCCGTGGTATCGTGCTAAGAATGCTGGCTGTGTTTCCTCGCTGAATAGCTATACTTAGTCTTTGAGCGAGGAAAGAACCAGCCCTCTTATCACCAGCAGCGACGACCAGCCGTGGATACAGTTCCTTTAGGAACTTCACTGCACGTGGACCCCACGGACCGATAGCATATCATATTTGTGCCATACAAAATGGCACAAATATGTAGTCATTTCTTAGACTCATATTTGCGCCATTTACTAAATTCGACTGCCTCTGATGCCGCCCCGGCTCTAAAAGAGGATACCCTTGAGATGAGAGGCCGCCAAACTGTCAACGCAAGTAGCATCCCACACTAAGGGCTTTACCTCTCTCCCAAGGGACTAAAGTCATACCGTCGGGTCTCTTGCCATCGTCTCTAAATATCCCGCAAGGCTCTAAAACCGAGGGGATATTTATGGAGACAAGAGCCCTTCGGATGATTTCGTTCAAAGAAATACTAATAAATTATAATTCCTAAGCAATTCAATTCGTATGTTGGTCTGTTGTTTTCAATGACTCGCATCAAAAATAGAAATACTAAATCGTCATCATTTATTTATTTATTTAAAAAGGTCTACCTACAATCGTTACAATTTAACATACAAAATCTAAAAGTCTACATAATATTAGACTTATTCTAATAGCACAATTGCTTACAGGTAAACACCACTAAGCCGTGTTTTAAAAACTAAATTTATGTATGTTTTGATTCGAACCTGCGACAATGCAGCTTGCAACAAAGTTCTTAGCCAATACACCATCCGAAAATATTACTGACGATAAAATCAGCCAAGATAAACGTTGATATTTTTAAAAGTACTATAAATATAATTAGATTCGATCATCATCAACATCACCATTTCACAAATCGAGGCCTCTCCAAGTGATGACACAAAACATTAATCGAGGCATGCCTAAGATCCCTGTATTGATTTCCTGGTTGTCCTACTACGTCGTCACTAGTCACTTAATATACTGGTGGGCCATCCTACTGCTCTTGCCAGTACGAAGTAGAGACTCAGTAACCTTCAGTAACCTTTTCAATTCTTTCCATCTATTAAATTTCTTTCAGGTCGGAGTGTAGTGGCGACTTAAAAAATCCACTAGCCCATTCCCATATAATCTCGTGGGCATCGTAAGAGACGACAAGGTTAAGGAACCAGGATATGAGTAGCAGCATCTTCCGGATAACAGTTTAATAAATATAAGAAATTCGTGGGTTCGAATCCACCATTTGACTACTGAGGTGCCACTATCAACATAAGCATTTTAAGGTTACTTAGAATGGTCAACCAAAGTAGGTATTAGTAATGCTAAAATAAATATGCGCATACATGAAATACTCAATGAAATGGTTAATCGAATGGATTTTTAAAATAAAATATAGGAAAACATAATTTAAATTCCGGGAAAACTTTGAAAATTTAAAGTTTCAGTAGTTTTTCCTTTAATAAAATTACTTTTGGGTCATTATTAAGTCTTCCAAAAATTAAAATAGTTTACGATGTAAAAAAATAATTATATATTTTATAAAAATAGCGTTAGTTTTATTTTTTTAAATACTGAAAAACATTGCCGTCGCCAAAACCCACCAGGCATAAACGTTAACATTGCTCATAAAACTACTACACGTATAATTAGATTCAGTACTTGTCTATAATTTTTCATGACACCAATAAAACGATGGCAGCAAACGCAGTCCCGCTTCGCTCTTGCCAAGTCGCCCGCAGTTTCCCCTTTGCGTTTCCGCGGGTGTACAACCGCCGCATAAATTCCAACGAACGTGTTCCGACTAACAAATCCTCATATCGCGGGCAATTCACCGCTATTTTATTTCGTACCGGGCGAATTTTTTCGAAGATTCCCCAGTAAATATTGCACTGTATTGGATTTATCAACGTGCTTCAGTTAATATCAATTTGTCGAACGTGAAAATGAACAGAAATGTTTTTATTGGTACGCTGCATCTACGGAAGGTCACGTAGTGTTATATCCATGTATTTATCAGGATTTGGCCTGTAAATGTGTATAAATAGGTGTTGAAATGAAAATGTCTGATTACTACTTCCTAGGCACCTTTCATCATCATCATCATCATCATCATTACAGCCCTTCACAAGTCCACTGCTGAACATAGGCCTCCCCCAAGTAATGCCACAAAGCACGGTCCTGAGCCACCTGCATCCATCGACTTCCTGCATGTCTTACCAGGTCGTCACTCCATCTAGTGGGGGGTCGCCCTACACTACGCCTACCGGTACGAGGCTGCCACTCGAGAACCTTTCTTCCCCATCGGTTATCGGTTCTTCGAGCTATATGGCCGGCCCATTGCCACTACAGCTTACTAATCCGTTGGGCTATGTCGGTCACTCTGGTTTTACTGCGGATATCCTCATTTCTGAGTCTATCACGCAGAGAAACTCCGAGCATAGCCCTCTCCATAGCTCGCTGAGCGACCTTAAGCGTCCTCATACGGCCAGCAGTGAAGGACCACGTCTCAGATCCGTAAGTCATCACTGGCAACACGCACTGGTTGTACAATCTAGTTTTTAGAGATTGAGGTATACCTGACGAAAAGATATGCCGTAATTTCCCGAACGCTGCCCAGCCGAGTTGAATCCGTCGATTGACCTCTCGGTCGAAGTTGGACTTACCTAGTCGGACTATTTGTCCCAGGTAAACGTATTCGTCAACAACTTCGAGCATAGTGCTCCCAACAACTACCGGCATAGGTGTGACATGGACATTGAACATGATCTTTGTTTTGTCCATGTTCATCTTAAGACCTATCCGTTGGGAGGCACTATTGAGGTCATTGAGCATAGTGCTTAAGTCCTCCAGCGATTCTGCCATAAGGACTATATCGTCGGCAAATCGAAGGTGAGTGATGTACTCGCCATTGATGTCAATACCGTATCCTTTCCAGTCCAGTAGCTTGAAAACGTCTTCCAATGCAGCGGTGAAGAGTTTCGGGGATATAACGTCACCCTGTCTTACACCTCTCTGCAGTTGGATAGGTTTCGAGCTCTGGTTCTGTACTCGGATAGCCATCGTAGCCCTACTGTACAAACACTTCAGCACTTCGATATACCGACAGTCAACTTGGCACCGCTGAAGGGACTGTAGCACCGCCCAAATCTCGACGGAATCAAATGCTTTCTCATAGTCCACATACGCCAGGCAAAGTGGCAGATTGTACTCTTCAGTCTTCTGTACAATCTGCCGCAGGGTATGTATGTGGTCTATGGTACTGAAGCCTTTTCGGAAACCGGCTTGTTCGGGAGGCTGGAAGTCGTCAAGTCTGCGTGCGAGACGATTCGTAATGACTCTCGAAAACAGCACGTAGACGCGGCTCAGAAGGGAAATCGGTCTGTAGTTCTTTAAGAGAGCGTTGTCGCCTTTCTTAAAGAACAAGACCACCGCACTTCTGCTCCACGCCTCTGGAGTAGTGCCACCATGGAGGACGGAATTGAAGAGCTTCTGAAGGACTTCAAGTACCGGTGTTCCACCCGCTTTCAGAAGCTCCGCTGTAATTCCATCCTCGCCTGGGGCCCTGCCGTTTTTAAGGTGCTGGAGAGCCATTCTAATCTCGCTTAGACTGACGTCCGGGATATCATCGGAATAGTGTCGGATAAGACTTGCTCTTGGATCGTTACTCACACTTGCGTGTGGCTCCAACGATGATGTGTACAGCTGCCCATAGAACCTCTCAATCTCACTCAAAATCTCAGGTGTCCCGGAAACGATGTTGCCACACTCAGTCTTCAGCCTTGACAGTTGGCTCTTTCTGGCAGACAGATCTCTGGCAAAGACTTTGGAGCCCTGGTTCCGCTCGATCGCTTCTTTAATACGAGAAGTATTAAAGTTGCGTAAGTCTCGCCGTATGCATTTGGAGATCTGTCTAGATACCGTGTAGTGGCGGTTAAGAATATCCACTACCCCATATCTTCCCGTGGGTGTCGTAAGAGGCGACAGAGGGAGACAGGCAGGAGATGGGCAGCAGCGTCTTCCTGATGACAACTGTGACGTAACAAAAACTGCGGTTGCCAACCCGCTCGCCAAGCGTGGCAACTATGGCAAATACCCCCCAATGAATAAATACACAAACAGACGGCCCCCAGTCCCCGGCGGCCCCGCTATTCCTGGCTACGGTGGCGACCATGGTAACGGCGGGGCAGGGGGGTGCTAAGAATCTCCGGTGGAGGTTCGGTTGCCACCTACGACGACTCGACCTGGCAACATATAACGCACGCACCCTGAGGACTGACGAGAAGATACTGGAGCTGGAAGAAGAGGTAGACAAGTTGCGCTGGCATATTATTGGATTATCCGAGGTCCGAAGAGAGGGGGAGGACACGGCAATCCTCGAGTCCGGCAACTTGTTCTATCACCGGGAGGGCGACCATCTGTCCCAAGGAGGTGTCGGATTTATCGTCCACAAATCTCTCGTCAACAACGTTGTAAAGATTGGGAGTGTGTCGACGAGGGTCGCGTACCTGATACTCAGAATCACCAAACGGTATTCGCTGAAGGTCATTCAGGTTTACGCACCAACCTCGGCACATCCCGATGAGGAGGTGGAGGAAATGTATGAGGATATTTCCAGAGCCATACATTCCTCCAAAACCTACTACACGGTGTTGATGGGAGACTTCAACGCAAAACTGGGCACAAGAGAAAGCGGTGAGCTGAAGGTAGGGAAATTTGGAGTAGGGCAACGGAACCGAAGGGGCCAGCAGCTGGCCGACTTTATGGAGAAAGAGGGACTCTTTATGATGAACTCTTTCTTCCAGAAGCGGCCCCACAGGAAGTGGACCTGGTCGAGCCCCGACGGTTCGACAAAAAATGAGATTGACTTCATTATGACGACCAGACGCCAACTGTTCAGTGATGTCTCAGTGATCGCAAGGGTGAAAACCGGCAGCGATCACCGAATGGTTAGAGGCACACTGAACCTAAACGTTAAGTTGGAGAGGTCTAGTCTAATGAAGTCAACGCTCCGTCCCCCCTCGTGCTCTAATCCAGAATCCCGAAACCTTTCAGCTCGAGTTACGTAACCGCTTCCAGTGCCTAGAAGATTGCAATGCAGTGGACGATATGAACGACAAGCTCGTGGAAACTGTCCATGCGGTCGGAGCTAAGTTCTGCAAGACCGCCGCAGAAGAACACAAAAACTCTCCGATCACACTCTTAATCTCATGGCTGTTAGACGGGAGATGAGGCTGCAATCGTCAACAGATTTGACAGCATACAGGCAACCTTTCATCAAAACATGTTTTTTTATTTATTTATTATAGAATAAGAGTGACAAACGAGTACACAGTCCTCTTGATGGTAAGTGAATGCTGTGGCCCATAGTCATCTACGTCTATCCTCGAAAGAATCAAAATGCACATTGTTATCTCTGAGAACTAAGGTGGAATACCTCGTTACTCTGTTGCTTCACCCTGGTATCAATGAGAGCGTGGTCCTACTCAGGTGGAGCCGATCCATTCTTGTTGCAGCTAAAAGAAAGCTACAGCACGAATGGATCTACTCCAGCGTGGCCACACCAAGTAAAAACATAAGTCTACTTTAGTATAAATAACTACCCCATATCATCCCTAAGGTGTATTTAGAGGCGACAAAGAGAAATGAAATAGGGTAAGGCCGGGCAGAGATTGACAGCAGCATCTTCATAATAACAATAAGAAAATAAAAAAATTGCGGTTGACGACCCGTCTACCTAACGAGGTAACTTTTTTAATGTAATAAGGATGACAACGAGCTCACAGTCCACCTTATGGTAAGTGGATGCTGTGGCCCAGAGACATCTAAATCTATCCTCGAATAAGAATCAAAATGTAATTGCGTTGCCATCCCTGAGAATTAAGATGCCTCGTTTCCAGTAAAAATGGTCTCCGGTTTTCTACACTCACCATAGGAAATACAGCATCATTGAGCTTATATTCTGTGAGAGCGTGATCCTACCCTGCTACGTAACAAATGAAATCAAAAGTATAGTAAATATTCTCAATATGTAGTAATTTATAGGGTAAGTACCTATGTTCAGCATATACTTTAATAAGCTTAATGTTGATGATTATAAAGTAATTGTTCTGGGTCCAATTAACTATAAATAATATCTCCGAGTTTCCAATTTATTGTTTGTAAAGCGCCGCCATTACATAATCATTCCCCAATATCATAAGCCACGGTCCGCACTACGTCGAAACGCCAAGCCACTGCCCTATAGAGCCGTTAAAACATACCCATGTCACATTCACTTTACCTCTGTCATCCACCTGCTCTGTTGGACTCGTTATACCGGGATTACATGCGTCACTTCGGCGACTCGTTGCCGAAATAGAGTTATCATTATATTATAACTATTACTAGCGATCGCCTTGGTAGAATCTTATCTATGTGGCGTTATTTAGTTTTAAAATAATCAAAAACCATTTATTTAATCAATTGTTCGATTTCGAAAAAATCTCCAAGTTTTTCGGAAAGAATAAAGCCTAGATCACTCCTGGTAATGTATCCGTTCGTAAAGTTTTATCACAATCGGTTCAGCCATTCCGTAGATAAGTCTAGACATAGGTACCGCCAGACAGACAAACGTTCAGATAATGTGGTTATGTCCTAATGGCATGCAAATAATGAGCTTAGTAAAAGGTTTTATATCGATATTACAGATACACACTAATTTTATTTATATGTATGGATTTATACGTATGTGTGCATGTGTGTGTAGTCGTCATACAGATGTTATATTTATCCTTTCTCTGTTCCGTGAATCATACATAAAGTGACCATTTTTTTTCTTCAGAGCGGGACACTTTTAAAATTTTTGTAGTTTTAACTTTTGACTGTCTTCTTGGTCGAACGGTTGTAAATGCAATTGCTGAACATGTGGTCCCGGGTTCAAAGCCCGAGTCGGGCCAAGAATCATTTATATTACATTTGTTTTTGTCACAAAATTTTCAGTAGCAGCCCGGAATATTGATTTCGAACTTATTGAAGTTGGCGTTTCCAAAATTCAATCTCGAACCCTTTATTATAGTTTTAAAAATAAAACACATAATTGTTTAAATCTTTTAATGATTAAAAAGTGAGAATGAGAACTTAGAATCATATAAAATTTGGCTGCTGGTTTTTATTTTTTTCTAAAAAGCAAATAAATACTAAATAGAAATAACTATGTTATTTGATAATTTATTAGGTTATCAGAATACGTGATTATTCATAATCAATATAAGATGTGTGAATAATGAATATGTACATACATTTATTATTATTAGACACTTCATAATTAAATTAAGTAGTATGTAATTAGTCGCATTAAGCAATTAGCGTTGGATGCTTAATTAAATAAATTTCAAAATATGTATTATTATAATAATGTGTTTGAAATTTCAACGTGGAAAAGCCACGTTGCAGCTGTAATTTGTTGCAATATATATGAGTCATCTCCACCGTCGAAAAACTTTCACAGAATACCAGCGTAAAATAGTGGCTTATTGCTGCGGTTGGTAAGTGTAGAGCATCGGAGACCCATTTTACTAGAAATGAGGCATTCTACTACAGCTCACAAAGATGGCAATGCATTTACATTCGATTCTTAATCGAGGATAGATCTAGGTGTCTATGGACCACAGCGTTCCCTTGTCACCAGGTGAACTTTGCACTCGTTATCTATCTTTTAATATTTATCTATCTCCATTATATTACTTAAATTCACTCTTTATCTAAATAATGGAGCTTCCAAATACTAAAGCAAAAGAAAAACGTTCCAAAGCTTGATATTTAAAAATCTCAGTGTAACTATATTTTATAAAATTTTATTTAAGGAAAACATACAGCATATTACAGTAAGTATAACTAAATAATTAAATATTAATGAGAAAATAGAGCTAATAATGTTTGCATTTAAAAAATTAACAAAATTCTATAGAACACACAACGCATTACACAATTACGAAATAGACATTCGTATATATAAAGAAAGTTGCGTGAAATAAAAGGTATTGATGATTCGAAACTGTAGCTGAAGTGGATTTAGGACGGCCATAAGGCTCAAAGAGCAGACAACCGATGAGGAAGAAAGGTTTCTTGAGTGGCAGCCTCGTACTGGTAAGCGCAGTTGTTACCCTTCACTAGATGGAGTTACGAGTTGATGAAACATGCAAGTTATCGATGAATGAAGCTGGCGCAGTACCGTGCTTTGTGTCAATCTATAGGGGAGGGCTACGTTCAGTCACAGTTACAGTCACAGTTATGGTAGTGACGGGCTGTAATAGTGATAATGTGACAGTGTTATAGATGATACACGTTATTTTTGTCGTGCTCACGTCTTTTTATTTGCTTCCATAGTGAGAGGCAATTTAGAAAACTGATGATAACAAAATCGGGGGAAACAGTTTAGCGGTGCAGCTAAGTATCTATCATCTACATCCAAAATTTAAGTACAAAACTCGATAGCGAAAGGATCAAAGTATTAGTTAAGTGGAGTAGTTCTACTACGAGTATAACACGTTGCGCAGAGGGAGCGCCGCCATTTTGAGGTCGTTTACTTACGTACACGTCTCACGTATTCACGTAAAACACACGGCCGTGTCCACGGCACAGCCACACCTTGATTTTTTTTATAGTATACCAGTATCAAACCAGCACGCAGTCCACCTGATGGTAAGTGGATGCTGTGGCCCATAGACATTACATGATGATTGTCAATGAAAATGCAGATGCGTTATCTCTCTTGTTATCAACGAAAATGCTTATGCGTTATCTCTCCTGAGGACTATGATAGAAAGCCTAGTTTTCAGTAAAGAGGATATTTACTTGCTTTAATTTTGTATATCAACATAATAGTTCAAGTATGTTGATATACAAAATTAAATTGTCTAGATAACAATGAATGGAAAAATTGGCAAAATTAATGGAGTGCTTTTATCTACCGGCATATCTACGATAAAGAGCGAAGTTAAATTTTATGCACTCCTTCCCCCTCACGGGAGAGCATATTTTATTTTTGACTTTTGTTATGTCTTGGCGGAAAATAGGAAATTTTTGAGAAAAATAAACTTTGAGCAAAAGTAATCGATAAATGTTAAAAAAGTCTTATTTCTTAGTATACGGTTTTTTTTAAACTGGAAAAATTCGCGCTTAGGAACACTTTCTGGGGCGCGGGGGTGTAACTTCTACCCGGGGGAGGAAGGAGTGTGAGTAAAATTAAACTTTCCTCTACAAATATGAAATAAAGTACTCCATTAAATTTATCAATATTTTAGCTAAATTTTTTTTTAGCTGAAATATTGATAAATTTAATGGAAAAATAAAGCTAAAAAGCTTTTGATCAGCTAAGTCAGTGCGCTGTTTCACCTTCGGCTTCATCACCACTTAACATCAGCAGGAGGAGTTTTTTACCAAGTACGTACAAGTACAAGTGTTTGTTGCCAAGTTATATTCTTTTATTTAAATAATGCTGAGAGTAATTTGTAACATCAGAATTGGGATAATTTTTTACGTATTATACGTTTAATGCTCACGTATAATAAAAATAATATTACTCTTTATAATTCCCGCGTTAACTCTCATCACAGGTATCGCGGTCGTCGGGGGCTGTCTGCACGAAAAACCTCTACCCTTGCCTCCCTCACGTTCTCTCAATAAATACAGGGCTTATTCCCACCCGCTTTAATATTCTTTGTACATTTTATCGGGACAAGGATGCATTTTTGTATTCACTGCGCCCGACAACTGGATAGAAGAAATGACACTGCCTTATTGCCGCGCGAAATATTAAAGACTGGATTTTTTAAAAGAAACGGAAAGATAATGAAGCAACGAACAAAACAACTATTAAAAGTTCCTTTTACTTTAAAAATACGTATCTTAAACAGAGTACTGTAAATGTGATACAGTATATTTCTTATTATAGTTATATGTAAAGGGAATGGGGTATTGGATCAACTTACATCACCACTACAATCTAGTTGGTGTTATACGAGGCGATATAAATAAAAGATATAGGAGATGGCCAACACCATCTTCCTGATAACAACTTGAAAAAGAAACTGCGGCTGGCGATACGCTTACCTTTACGGAGGCTCATAGGCCAGTGGAGATAAGCTGTAATGGATAAAATTTAACGAGAATTCCAGACATTTATCCTGTAGTAGTAAAATAGGACATTATAAACTACTGATTCTTGTCTAATCTAAAGAATGACCACGTGTATGTCTATAGTTATCCAATAATATATTTAACTCTTTTTGTACACCTATAGTAGATGGCAGAACTTCTTTTCTACGTAGGAGTAAGATTCTAGGTAGGTTAAACCCTGCTAACAATTTCTGAAGCTAAACGCATGCACTGCTGTGACGGTCTGAGGTGTAACGAGAGTCAGTATAATGAAAGGGTATGAGGCACTCCATCCTGTTCTCAGTAAAGACAACGCGTCTGTAGCCTTCATGTTTGAAGTTGGTAACAGCTGTGCGTAGGCTGCAGTCCATCCATCCATGCAGCACTGCCTATACAAGTCTACTGCTGAACACAGGCCTGCCCCATAGATTGTCTCATAGAGGGGATTTTGCCATAGTTGCCACGCATGGCGAACGTGTTGTCAACGCAGTTTTTTTATTATTTTGAGTTGTTATCAGGAAGATATCATCCCATCACTTGTTTTAATGTCCCTCTGTCGTCTCTTAAGACACCCACGGGATGATATGGGGTCGTGGATATTCTCACACCGTCAGTACACGGTTTGTTACAGTAGCTATTTAAAGTCTGGCGGACTGTAAGTTCATGTCAACACATCATCATAACAGACTATCAAAAGTCCACAGCTGGACATAAGCCTCCCCCGTAGATAGCCTCGTTAAGGGCATATTTGCCATAGTTGCCACTTGACTTGAGGTGGGTTGGCACCGCAGTTTTATAATTTTAATTGTTATCATTATGATAACTAAACTGCTGTTCATATACCTGGTTCGTTTCCTTCTGTCGCCTCCTCCGACACCCACGGAACGATATGGGCTGGAGGATATTCTTATACGGCCATTACAGTCTTGTTTAATGGTTATGATAATATTTGGTGATCTTAAATAAGATTGTTGGGACCAACTACAATTTCCACCCGAGTTACATAATCGCACTTCAGTATCAGGTAAGCTCACCTTCCGAATATTAATTCGCCGGCGCCGTTTCGCGATTGCTTAGCAAAGAGTTGCAGGTTTGAATCCCATACGGAACGTGTATTTGGATTTATTACATATATTTATTCCGGGTCTGGATGTTCGTAATTCCGAAATTTATATACGTAAACTGCCCCCACGATACAGGAGAAAATCCTTGTGTGGAAAGGTAAAGTTTAAAATAAAACATTTGAAATAAAATGGTGAGCACCCTCGAGTGTTTCAAATATAAAATAAAACTCTACTAACTGTAGGTAATAACTTTTTATTCAGTGTTATATTAAACTGGTAGCAATAAGGGAATAAGAGTCCCGCGACACGTGGCCGCGCAGTTACAGCGCGCAGTGAACCTTAAATATTGGTTAAGGTCCGGGTTGTTCGTGAGAAATTGTTAGAAAATAAATTTATTTAAAAAAGATCGGTTTTGTTTGAAACATCGGTATGTATGTCTTCAAGTATTTGTTTCCTTAATACGTGAGCACAATATGGTTTTAATATACAATAAAAACTAAGAACTAACTAAAAACTAATAACTTAGAAATCTTTGACATGCCGTGTCATTATAATAAACATTTTCGGGATTTAAAATTATTTAAGAAAATTGTGTTTTTAATAGAATTAAATGAACTACTTTTTACCAATTTCTATTAAATTTACTCTTACTCAATCTATTACACCCTATCCTTGACTGTTTCTATCATTATCTTTTAGCTTGATATCATTGAAGATCAATTAACCGAACGACTCCAAAATCTCCGTATACAGTTAACAGCTCGATTTCGAAAATATGACCATGCCTGAATATACCGCAATATCTCAAGTTGCTACAAAATCATCTTCGTCGGAATCTCTAATTATAGAAACCGGAATACTCACATTCTTTCTGCTCCCTACCTTACCTATAAGAGCATTTAATATTTGTCAGCTCCTCTTATGATTTCAACCAACGCTCCAATGAACACCTTGCCCTCATAGGATAGGCATAGGCCTATTACATAATCATTATAATAAATCTTTCTCTGCCTTTGAAGTTGCAACTCCTTACCTTTAAACCTGCTCAATCCTTAAATTTGTTAAAGAAACAGGTTAAGTAATATTATTTGTCAGCGCTCTTTCTTCTTCCCTTAACTATTTTTTTTAAATTTTACGGGTTGTCTGGGAGAAATTGCTGTGTAGAAATAACACTTTTCGTTTTTCCTTCTATATCTGAATAGTTTTTTGTTAATCTTTCTCTGGTATTACAATGAAAAGTATTGTATTGTATTGTGCCTTCCCATTACAAGCAATAAAAATCCACTGGTAAACTACACATCCTTCAAGGGAATTAAATTAAACGCGATAAAATCTGTATAAGTAGATTAATTCAACTGATTTTATGGCGTTATACCAAATCATTTTTAAATTTTGGGCACTTTACAAAACATATGATTTCGAGAGATTTAGGAGTTAGTGTCCTGATGTGTGTGTGGTCACAACTTCCACAGGCTGTGGTGGTGGTGTAAGATAATCTAACACGTCAATTCGTTCCGTGTGGGTGAATGGAGTAAGTGACTATGGTATATGGCAGAAAGATCTTATCGCTTTTGACAGATGGTAGTACAACCGTCTCGTTTAAGCTACGCATAAAATACTGTTATGGGAAAACTCTATAGGAGAGGCCCTTATCCAGTACTGGAGTTGAACGCGCTGATAAAGAAGAAGAAACATTCACGTTTAGGATGCTGCGTATTTCCGGAATATTGTGTATTATAGGAAAACAATACGGAAATTTTGTGAGATCAAAATAAAAAGTAACGATGGATATTCGCCTTAAATCTCGTTTTGTTATTTTACGAGAAACGGAATTGATTCGAGAGTCCCGAGTCGCGCTATATATTGAGATATTTAACTGCAACTGACACACGGGTGTAACGACCGTTTCACATTGACACACGGACATCCACATCAACGGAGATCATTTCACTGTGAGTATAATCTATGCATCTGTACGTATAAATAAAATTGAAGTCTCTGTTTGTAATATCGAACTAACTGACTTAAATTGTCCTGAGGGTTTAATATTCATACCAGACTGAACTGTCTGCTGAACCGATTGTAATGAAACTTCAGGAACAGATAGAGGACAATGTCAGGAGTGATCTAGGCTGTATTTTATCAAAAGAATTGGACATTTAAGAAACGTCTTTAAGGGGATATAGTACGTCAGCTCAAATTCTAATTTCGTCCCCACTTGCCCGCGCGTCGTATGCTATGTACCGACATGTTTGTAATCACTAATAGGTACTGTAAGTAGAAAGGTCGTTAGACACTTATTTCATTAGGTTTATCATATTTATGCCTGTTTCTTAACGCCAAGCCTGCTCTTCTTATTTTATAACGGTTATTTCCCATTTTAATTTTACGTCGTCCTGTTGCGTACTGTATATTCTGATCGTAAGCGACACAACTTTTCCCTTCAAAGGCCGAAGCGAAGTGACCATAGATAATACCCATATACCAGAGAGAAGTGACCGTGCGGCAGGAATCACGCTTCAAAAGGCCGATAGTTTAGGTAATTTCTTTTTACAGTGAAAATAATGGTATTTTAAAAAAAAGTAAATAACATAAGCACTGCTTTATAGTTAGTTCAGTTAGTATGCAAAGTTTTATGATCTTATTTAAAGTATTTTATGAATAACAGCGGTTCATTGTTTATTTTGGAGGTAACTTTGGATTTTTTTTCTATCGAGAAAATTTTACGAAATCGTGTTTTCGTCTAACATAATCCTTAATTACCAAATTAATTTTGAAATAAATATATGGTAAAGTTGAGGATTAACCTCAACTTTACCATATATTCATTTCAAAAAAAAAGAAGAGAAAAGAGGTAGCGAGATAAGTATAGATGAAATAATGAAAGCAATGAAAAGCATGAAAGCAGGTAAGGCTGCCGGATATGATAGAGTTTCACTCGAAATGCTAAGGGCTGGAGAGGAAGTGGTGGCAGGCCTGCTGCACACCTTGTTTAATTTATGCTGGGAACTGAAGCGGGTACCGGTAGACTGGTGCAAAGCCGTGATAGTCCCAGTATATAAAGGAAGAGGGTCGCAGCAGGACTGTAAAAACTACCGTGGCATTAGCCTTCTTAGCATTGTGGGAAAACTGTATGCTGCTAAGGTACTGATTGAAAGGGTCATGAAAGAAACTGATGGAAAAATTTGGGAAGTGCAAGCGGGATTTAGAAAGGGTATGGGATGTACAGATCAAGTTTTTTCCATGCGCATGATCGCGGAGAAATTTCTGGCCAAAAACCAAAAGGTTTTTTGTGCGTTCATGGACTTGGAAAAGGCCTATGACAGAGTGGATAGGGATTTGCTATGGCAAACACTGAACTCATTTGGGTTGAGCGCTGGCTTGATACAGGCATTGGAGTCTCTTTATAGGGACTCTAGTGCTTGTGTTAGGATCAACGGGGTCTACTCGGACTGGTTTGACATCCATAAAGGTGTCAGACAGAGCTGTGTGGCTTCCCCGTGGCTGTTCAACCTATTTATGGACAGTTGTTTGCAAAATTTGAAAGTTGAAGAATGCGAATTAAGAATGGGTGAGTTAACCGTCAAATGCCTTTTATACGCCGATGATCAAGTTATTCTTGCGTCGTCGGCGGCCGTGTTGCAAATGATGGTTACATTAATGAACGGATCATTAAAAGAAAGGGGTATGAAAGTGAACGCAAGTAAGACGAAGGTTATGGTTTTTGAAAGAGAAGAAAGTAAAACGATTTGTGAAATAAGAATAGAAGGGGAGTTGATCGAGCAAGTAGATGAGTTTGTATATTTGGGCTGCGTATTTAGCAGGGATGGGAGATATGATAAGGATATAGAACGACGAGTGAATGCGGGAAATAGAGTAAATGGGGCCTTGCACTCTATTGTGAAGAGTCAAAATGTGTCGAAAAAGGCACGTATGGCAATTCACAATGCTGTGTTTGTCCCTACTTTAACGTATGGTAGTGAAAGTTGGGTGTGGCAGAAGAAGCACGAGAGTAGAATAAACGCAGTAGAAATGCGGTCGTTAAGGAGTATGTTAGAGCTGAATCTGAATGACAGGGTAAGAAATTGTGTAATAAGAGAAGAGTGTGGTCTGCAAGATGATGTTGTGACCAGGATTAAGAAAGGAATGCTTCGGTGGTTTGGTCATGTGGAAAGAATGAATGAGGAAAGAGTGACAAAGAAAATTTATGGTGCAGAAGTGAATGGCAGAGTCGGAAAGGGACGTCCTAGGCGAAAATTTATCGACCAAATTGGCGATTTATTGAAAACGGGCCAAATTAGGAGTACCCTTAACCGACAAGCATGTATGCGTAGGTGTATGGATGTGAAGGAGGCAAGAGAGGTGTGTCAGGATCGTGCCAAATGGAAGTCTGTAGTCTCTGCCTACCCCTCTGGGTGACAGGCGTGAGTGTTTATGTATGTATTATGTATGTATTCATTTCAAAATTAATACTGTAATATTTTCGGCATAACGAAGGATCTTGCTAAGCCATTTGAGATTATATTTCCCCTTAATTATCTTATATCCAAATAACACCGTATCAATAGATCCTACAGAGGCAAAGCTGGGTGGGATTGTAGCTTTGAAATATTTTGATGAGAGAATTTTAAATTTTCTTTCTTTTCCTTTGTCATCAGCCAGTAAAACCATTTTGATTGACGTGAGCCTTTGTTATTTTAGGAAGGGGTTGCCATTTAATTCAATATATTCATTTATTACCGTTACAGCCTAATAAGTTCAACGCTAAGAAAGTTTGCCTCATATTTGGGGGGATATTTGCCATATAAGCGTGGCAACATGCTTTGCGGGTGAGTTGAAAGCCGCAGTTTTTTGTGGTTATTAGAAAGACGTTGCTGCCCAGCGGTGGTTTGTTTCCCTCTATCACCTCTTACCACATCCACGGGATGACATGAAGTCGTGGATATTCATTAAACCGTCACTACACGGTCAATCAATAATCATTTTTAATTCATCGAATTTCAATTCTTATTATTTATATTTATATAAATGAAAGATAATGTGTGTCTCTAAAAATAATGATAAGCTTATTTATAAATACCTTACTTCTCACCACACCATAAAAGTAACAAATTTAACATTTCGACGTTGACAGCCGCCATGTTGCCGCCGCCATATTTGTGCCGTGTCATCTGATTTAGTTGGTAAACCGAGTGGAAGACGATTGATGGATGATCGAAATATAGGCGATCGTTAATTATGTTTTATCATTTATTTATCGGTGTAGTTTTCGCGATGAGTTTAGTTTTCTTTTTATTAAATTATAACACTGAAGGGAAGTCAAGCAAACTTTGATGGATCGTTGAGGTTTTTTTAAAGTAAAGAGTGACAGCCACTTAAAATCTCATTGCTGCACAAATTTTATTTATCTTTTTGAGGAAAACAAAGCCGAAAACAATCTAGTTCTAGTAGATTGAAGGATTTTACACCTTTTCGAAATATTTTTATTTCTCAGTACTCTGAAATCAGCGGTGGCAATCTATAACTACTATTACTGTTAGTGGATTTGTGTCGGACAGACAGGCAGCTAAGCGATACATTACAATTACACAAAATATTAGTCTATACCATCTATTTATATATCATCATTTTCTCCTAATATAATGGGTCAGCTCGACTGAGAAAGGACAACGCTTTCAAAAAATACCAGCGTAAAATTATAGCATAGTGTTGATGTTTTCGTATGGTGAACGAAGACAATCGGAGACCCTTTTTACTGGTAACATTTTGCTCTCCAAAGTGATGACGCATCTGCATTTTAATTTTTAATCGAAAATTAATGTGTCTATAGGCCAAAGCATCGACTTATCATCAGATGGTTATCTAATACTACCATTATCTACCTGTTAAGTGTGCAAATTCAAATTCAGAGACTTTCCTAACGGGTCGGTGTGAATACTTTGTCGTAAAAACGTACAACGAAAATCATTATAAATGGAACAAGCTTCATATTCTAAAGACGTGCGACGTGAGAGAGTTAAAAATGGTGGGTTGTTATGAATACACTAGTTCTCGACGATTTTAACTGCAATGAACTCAAGACACCTGAGTTTATCATAATACGTGCGCTGAAACCTTAAGAAAAAAATATAAAAAGCTGAAAGTAATTTAAAAATATATTCTATACGAGTAGGTATAAAAAAAGGTAAATTGTGCTTATAATTGGTAGGGTACGCACTTTCATTTAGAATAAACAAATTATCATTAACATAGACAATGCAATTATTAAGCATACCGTATTTATGTATGTTCGCGGTATAGCTATGTTGCACGTATACGGCTGCAGCACGAAAAGATCTGTTCGACCGGGGAATAAGCACGCTCTCATGGAATAATAACGAGACGTGGTAGCTTAGTGCTACGTATCGTTCCTTTTTAATGGAAACGAAGTGTTTCATCGTAGTACTCAGGGATAGGATAATAACAACGCATCTGCGTTTTGATTCTAAAACGAGGGTAGATGATGGCTATGGACCACAGTATCTATCCATTTATTGATCCTGTTTAGTCTTTTCGTTATATATTTATTTGTATTTTTGTTATATATGTATATATACACTTTAGTCTAGAGATTGATGTTTAAAGTTTTTATTTCATGGTGTATTAAAGATCTGCATAAAAATAAATTTGAGAGCAGAAATCCCTCTTAGACGACGTTTCTTTATTTTTACGAGAGTTGAAATTGAAGCGTGATGCGCTCGGAGCTACGCTTGGGGTATCTGTCGCAAATAGGTTTTCCAGATGGCCAGGACTTATGGGGGATTGTTTAGGAATGCCGGAAGAAGTCACTGGTCTCAGAATATTCACCAATGCCTAAACATTATACGCCTAGCAGTCAAAGTGCAACGACAATTAGAAATCAATTCTGACAAACTGTACACCGAACATAGTTTATAGACGACTGTCTATACCAGTATTTAAAAAATGACAAGCAACAACAAAAACATGGGGAACATTATATAAAAGAATTTTTCTAAAACTTGGACGAGTGAATTCGTACATTCACATCATACCCATGGACGTGTAAAAATATTTTTACACATTTACCAAACCAATAAATAATGTTTTTATAACAACAAAAATACTTTATATTTTTGGTAGCAAACTTTTAGTCTCGCTGTGGACTAGTTTTTTTATATTTAATTAACAAACAAAAGAACAAAACCGCCTATCGATGTCGCTAGTAAAGACGAAACTAGTCCAAAATGGACTTTAATTTCTCTAATTCCGAATTTAAAAAAATGTTGGGTGGCTACCAGAACTAAAGATAAATAGTAAGCTTAGTACATCTATGTTTTGTTGGTTAACTATGTTAAAGGTAAAAGGAATATGTTTGTACCTAACCATTTTGTTAAATGTCCTGGGTTGGACGCCAACAATTATGTCGATCCTATTTGCAACTGACGAGTAGCAATCGTGATCACTGGTTCGATTTGACGAGTTCATTTTACTGGCGCGTACATATTACATAGTGACATCGGTTTGACGTTTTATGGAAACTCGCTCGATATTAGAGATAATTTAATAAAATTTTCTTTATATTATTAACTTACTGAGCCCGCGACTTCTTTCGCTAGGAATTAGTACTTTTGTTATGATAATTGATGATGATTTATTAGTACTTTTAATTGTTTATAAGATTCAGAAATACGCTCATCTGGATAAAAACATTTAGTTTGTCAGTCAATCAAACAAATTAACGAATAGACGGGCCCACAAACGTACTAATGGATGGACCCACAAACGTACCAAGAAACGAATTGGTCAAACTATATGCTTGTGTTTCATATTTTTGCAACCAAATTTCTCTAGCCCGCGACTTCGTTCGCGCGAAATTAGTACTTTTGTTATGATAATTGATGATGACTTATTAATTCTTTTAATTGTCGTGAAGATCTAGAAATACGCTAATCTGGATAAAAATATTCGGTTAGTCAACCAATCAGACAAACTAACATATAGACGGGCCCACAAACATACCAAGAAAGGAATTGAGCAAACTATACGCTTGTGTTTTATATTTTAAATGCACAACAAAATGACCGCAATTACGTAATCTACAATTTGCAACCGGATTTATAACCGGACACTTGGTACCCACACAACAGAAGAGATTTCCCTAAATAAGGAAGCTTTATCACCAACCAATTAGTTACTATGGCATGAGGCATCACATTGTTAAAACATTTGAAATGAATACTTCAACCTAATGCCTATCTAAAATTAAGTATTTCATTACATTAGCAAAATATATAAAATAACGTATCTATATTATGTCTCATCCTGCAAACGAATGAAAAATTAATCTTCTTTTGATCTTAATAATATGAATAAGTCTTTTAAATAAACGATGTGATCGAGCCCAAAATCAGTTGAGTTTTCGATCAAGAAATTCTCAGTAACAACCCGGAGTCAGGAGTTCTGTAATGAGAAATCGTTTCTTAGTGGATGTTTACGTCATAAAATGTAGCTACTGTCCAAATTTCTAATTTCTACGTCAAGAGGTTTGGCTGTCCGTTAATAGATAAGTCATTGCTGGTTACTGGACAATGTAAATGGTAAAACTAATCTATGGTTAACTAAATTATATTCTATATTCTCTAAACGTATGTCAATTAAAATTAAATTTAATAAACGTTATTTGTAAAAGTAATAAAAATACTTCTTTTGTATAATAAGGATTGTGTCTAATTTTAAGAATGGCCTTCGCAAACAATAATACAAACTAAAAATATGTACTTACTTCATTGCTAAATATAAATATGTTAGAAGAACAAATGCCTCAGGACGGCACGTAAAAGGCAGCACGGTGGACTCTTCCCCGCGCAAAGAAAACTCTCTCAACAATTTGAGGTTGCTTATACTCAGCTGAGGGACCTCCCCCCAACAAGCTTTCGGCTGACCTGAACTGCCTCCTGGCGGCTCAGGCCGAGCCTACATAACTCATCCCTTAATCTGCCTTAGTAACGCACTCTTCTAAGCGGCTTTTCACCGCTTGCGCCCTCCTTTCTGCCAAGGAGGGTCGCGTTCGTATACGGCTTAGAGATCTCTAGTCAGATCGTTAAGCCAATTCCTAAATGGCGGTGTTTAGTGGGTAAAAGTCTCCACATAACCACGCAGCCGGCTGCGTGGTATGCTATGAGCATTCACCGCCTCCCTCCCCCTCTTTCCAGAGGGTTGCCCATATTTGCTACGGGCGCAAAAAAAAACTGAGGGACATATAATGCAGGCTATTGCTTTAGTTTTTAATTTAACGCTTTACTCTGGCAGGTAGGCGCTATTAAACAAACTCTATATCACAAATTCGCATTTTACACTAAATATATGTTAAGAAAGCTAACATTGGTATATGAAAGTAGACGGGGATTTCTGGGCCAAATTAAAATAAGTAATAAATAAATATTGGGAAGAAGGTAATATTTTATATTTTAATTTTAAAATAGAAAAAAACTAGCATCAGGTGATTAATTCAAACAAAATTAAAGAAATATAATATGATTAATATTTAATGAACGGTTCTAACTTCTTAAATAAATAACTCAACTAAAATTTAAGTGGTAGAGTCATGCTGCAGCATCGAGCAGCAACGAGGACACGTTGTAAATGTCTATGGGCCACAACATCCACTTATCATCAGTCGATCTGTGTGCACGTGTCACACTTATGGTCAAGTACTCAAACTATGGAGTGTAGAAGTAAGGAGTACCAACTCCCATAGTAGAATAGTTGAAAAAGTGGCCATCTGTAAACAGTAAACAACAGTTCAAAAACTCTTCAACAGCGTTGGAGTAGCTACTGGGATGAAATGAACTTTGCAGTTGTCGACGGTTTAAGTGTGCTGCTAAACTGCTCAGTAGCTCTAAAAACTAAAATAATTTTATTAAGTAAATATAACCTCGAAAAAATCGTCTATCCCACTAACATTTTTCGGAGCGTTCTTTAAAATTTACCCCGTAGTTATAGTGGCGCCACCCTTATTTAACGGTTTTCTACGGACACTTTTTAATACACATTCTGTACTCCTTACTTCTACACTCCATAATTCAAACGATACTCTATGTAACACGGTTTTTTTATGTGCTGATTTAAAAAAGAACGAGAATCTCAATTTGAATGCATATTTTTTGTATTTATGTTATCGGTTTTAATGATACTTTTTATATAAATAGATTATACTTCAGGGACTTATTCTTCTCCAAATTTTTCGGATAGTACCTTATTCATAAAGGTTCAACCTTGTGAATAATTCCTTACTTATAATGGTGAAAAAATAGGGGATGAAATTTTTAATACAAATACTTATTTAGACGATATTCGAGCTTTTAGAATTACTTAGTCCACTTAAAGGCTTCAAAGAACCAAAAATAATAAAATTATTTTCGCATAATATATCGTCGGTTTTTATTTAATATTAAGGATATTTTTTCCTTAACCATTAGCTGACCCAGACTGTACAGCCTTTCATAAGTCAAAAGATATTTACATAGGTGGACACAATGGATTGCTGTATGAATTTTATTTAACACATACTTACATTTGAGTATAAAATAAATAGACAGGTACTTGATAAAAAATCCGTAGTTAAGGATCTTGGAATACCGTTTGATGAAAAGCTTACGTTCCGCTATCATTACGATCACGTGATATCTAAAAGTACAATACTTCTTGGCTTTATATTTAGAAATGCAAAGACTTTTAAAAATCCACGAAGCTTTCTTATTTTGTACTGTTCCCTAGTACGCAGTATTTTAGAGTACAACATAATTATTTGGTTTCCATACTACGCTGTCCACGTAGATCGTATTGAACGTGTTCAAAAGAAATTTCTCAATCAAATCAATCCTCTGCTATAGGTACGGTTTAAATCGAAGTCTGCCCTCCTATGAAGAGAAACTGAAAAAGTTTAAAATTATATCACTACAAACTCGGTGTAAATATCAGGATATGACTTGTCTTTTCAAAATTATTCATTCCCTTATTGATACACCCACCCTCCTTTCATTTGTCAAGATTAATACTAAGCCCCATCGTCGGTATACTTTCCTAAACACTTTCGCTTTGCAAGTTTATAAAAAATAATACGTCCTATTACAATCCTCTTGTAAGAATGTGTCGCCTATATATTGACTTATTATTAATAATAGTAAAAATATAGACATTTTTAATAACAAATAAAACAATTTCAAAAAATCCGTATTAGATATATTTTTCAAATAAGGCATTCAAGGTTTGAAATTTAAATTTAAATGTAAAGGTAAATGAACATTATTTAAATAAAGATTTCATTTTTCAAAATTTTCAACAACATAAGTTCATAAGTATAGTACGTTTATAAGTAAGGTTATAATTATTTGTGCTGTAAAATCGTTACTGTTACTTAATATCATGTTGTGTGCACATGTTTTGGAATACCATCCAGATTGTAAATTTGTATTTATTATTTTCAATTGTTCATGTTTTGGTGTTATTCTGTTTTGGGTACCTAAATAAATAAATAAATACATAAATTATTGTGGTATTAGGTATAACAACTGATCGCTGTAAAACGCTAGGCGACGAGGATGATGAAATAATAACCATTTACCTTCAGTGTTGAAGATGAATAAATAAAATATCATTGCTTTACGCATGGTTCTTGAAACTATTTTACATAACATCCTTCCATTCTATAAGCATAAGAAACACTAGTCATGTTCTATTTCAAAAAAAATATCAATCGCAGTTGAAAACTCAGTCATTAATTCTCATATTCGCCACTCTCAGATTGCCAAAATCCACAGAATTTTTAGTAACGATTTATTAACATACATAGGTACTAGGTAACAATTGGCACAACTTTTGTATTATTACATCCAAGATTGTATTGTAGGTTTGATATTTGCCGTATATGTACATTATGTACTTATGAATACGTAAATAACTTTTAAGGGGTTTAGTTCCTACTTTTAACTGCGGAACCCCAACAGCTGTACGCATAGATACCACAGATATAAGCATTAATTCAACAAAAGTTTATTCCACGTACTTTAACATTCAATAATTTTGTCAAGCCTTTCATTTTGATCACGGTCAAGCTGCGGGTCTCCCCGGAGTGATATCGTCTACGATCAGAGGAGCATTTGAACTAAAGTTAAAATGACTTTAGAGAAGAATGAGCAGCAAATCTAAAACTTTTAAATAACAGACACTAAGTGAGAAATTATTCAAAGTAAGTAATGTATAAGAATAGTTACTTGAATTGAATAAAAAATTATTATATTCTGTTCTATGTGACTGCTTAATCGGTCTAGTATGAAAGTGTGACTATTATTCACGTTTCTGTCAAAAAATTCTTAGTAGCAACCTAGTATCAGAAAGTTGGCAGTGATTCACCCTCGTGCCTTGAAAAGCACGTAAAGCCGTTGGATCTGCACCTGCACCGGTCATGTCGGTGCCAGTTGAGTGGTGGAATAAAGAGTGCACTTGTAATCCTGTTTTGCGTAGATTGATAGTCTCCGTTTAGACTGGCCGAAATCCGGAAAAGGATTACACTCGCGCAGAACAGCAGCAAAATTTAACTAGGTGGAAAGATTTTCTCTTGTGCTTGTTGAACTTCTCTTCTCTTCATCTTATCATATGTTTTGGTTGCAGGTGTCCGTGAGTATACAATCCACTTACCATCAGTTTGCTACTTCATACGAGGTAGAGCTATGCTGCATGTATATTATTGTTGTAGAATGAATGGATCACCTCAAATGAATAAAAAGCACCTGTGTTTTGTACTGTAGGTGTAGAGAACCCGGGAATCTTTTTTTCGTAGTAGTTCTCAGGGATAACAATGCATCTACATTTGATTCTTAATCTAGCATAGTTGTAGTTGACTATAGGCCACAGCATTCACTGACAATCTTGTGGACTATGTGCTCGTTACAGAACAAGGGCGACGAAGTGCCAGTCCACCGGTTGGTAAATGGATGCTGTGGCTTATAGACACCTACATCTTTACTCGTTTAAGAATCCAAATACACACGAGTTGTCACTCCAGTCTAAAATCCGGAGGAAAACCTACTTATCAGTAAGAAAGGTCTCTGGATCTCTACACACTCCATACGAAAGATCAACATTGTACTGCTATTTTATATTGTTAGAGCGTGGTCCTTCCCCGGATCAGCCGACCCATTTGTGTTGCAACTCTACTTGATTGATCTCGCGTCTTCGATTTTGCTTCCAAATCAACCCGTTATCTTATTACATTTAAGCCTTACGTTGACCACGATAGGTTTGGGCGCGAACATTATTACACTTGGGTTAACATTTGGGGACATATTTTTGTTTGATTGCTAAGTTTAATATGTAACCCATTTAGTAGCCGTGTAAGAATATTCACTAACCCATTTGGTACTGTGGGTGTCGTAACAGGAGACAGTGGGAAACAAACCTGGGAAGCAGCATCTGCCTGGTAACAACATACATAGCGTGGCAACTATGACAAATATCTCCTGGCAATTGCATGCAATTGTTTTGCAGCTAGGAGTTTTTTTTGATTTGTTTATAGGATAAGGGTAACAGTCCACCTGATGGTAAGTGGTTGCT
Organism: Parnassius apollo; assembly: GCA_907164705.1. Lineage (NCBI taxonomy): Eukaryota > Metazoa > Arthropoda > Insecta > Lepidoptera > Papilionidae > Parnassius > Parnassius apollo. Next base: position 1,171,722 of record CAJQZP010000226.1, on the reverse strand, counting down.
GTGGCCCATAGACATCTACATCTATCCTCGTTTGCGAATGAAAATGCAGACGCGTTCTCAACCGGGAGAACTAAGATGGAATGCCTCTTTTGCAGTAAAAAGGATCTCCAGTTCTCTACACTCGCCATACGAAACATAGCAGCATTAAGCTGCTATTTTACGCTGGTATTCTGTTATTCTGTGAGAATGTGGTCCTTCCAAGGTCGAACCGACCCATTCGTGCTACAACTATACAATTAATTTAGCTGCGGCATGACTCTTCCACGTGTAAAATTTCTCATGGGTTGTTCCCATTTCCACCCCTTGCTAATTACCAAGCGACAATAGAATAGAAGAGAATAATTTTTTATTCAATATAGACTACAAGTAATTATTATTGAAAGTTAATTTTTACTTTACCACTGGTTTGAAAAATACCTCAGTCCTGAGAAGAACCAGCAAGAAACCCAGCGGGACGTTATTAAAAAAATTACAATGTCAGTGAACACAATATTTACAAAATTTTATTTTAGAAACAGCTTGGTAGCCATCACCTAATTCCCAGGGGTTATTGTCCCGCCTCCTGCCGGAGGCTCTTCGCGGGGATCGTGCGGTCCATGGCCCTTTACGGGGCCCCAGTGTGGGCGCGTGGTTTGGCGCGGCTTGCCGTCCACCACCTGAACGCGCCCCAAAGGATGATTGCCGTGAAAATGGTTCGCGGCTACCGCACGATCTCCCGCGAGGCGGCGAGCCTTCTTGCCGGATTGCCGCCGTGGGATCTGGAGGCGATAGTCCTCGCGCGCCTGCACGAATGGCGCGCGGAGGCACTGTGCCGTGGGGAAACCCGCTGCCGCGGCAAGTTGTCGCGCAGCGGACAGACTTCCGGCACGATCTCATGGCGACATGGAGACAGCGACTGTCGCAACCCCGTGCTGAGCACGCCACTATAGCGGCGATAAGACCCCTCTTTGAGGAGTGGCTTGAGAGACGCCACGGCACCCTCACCTTCCGCCTGACGCAGGTCCTCACCGGACACGGTGTGTTCGGGAGGTTCCTGCACCGAATCGGGCGGGAGGAAACGCCCGGGTGCTCCCACTGCGAGGATGGACCGGAGGACACGGTGGAACACACCGTAGAGGTGTGCCCTGCTTGGGTGGAGCACCGCCGTGTCCTCGTAGCGGCGATAGGCGGCGGCGACCTCTCGCGTCCGGCCCTGGTCGAAGCCATGGTCCGGAGCGAGACGGAATGGGATGCCGTCACCACCTTCTGCGAAGCAGTGATGCTAGCGAAGGAGGTGGCGGAGCGGGAGAAGAAAAGAGCAGCAGCTTTCCTCCCCGGCCGCCGCGGGAGACGCCCCGGGCGTCGGGAGTTACGTCGTGGCCCCCGGCCACCGTAGGCGCGGGCCTGTGGACGGCGAGCAATGGGTAGCTCGCCTTCCGTCCGTCTAACGACGACAGGCCGTGTCGACGGCGCGTTTTGTTCCCCGCGCGCCTCAAGGAGCTGTCAGCAGCGTGAAGGGGCCCGCCAAGGGCCGACGCCTGCCGGGGCTGCGGGCTGTTCGAAAGAGATACCGCGGCTCCGGAACGTAAGGGCACTGAAGGAACACGGATGGTTTTTAGTCAGTAAAAGTCTGACACTCCCTTACGCTCCACCCAGAGCGAAAGGCGTCATTAGATGATTTTCAATCCGCAAAAAAAAAAAAAAAAAGGGGTTATTGTCTACCATGTATTCTTGTATATCTTAGTAGCCCTTTTTATACAATTTTTGTTTAATTAAATATTTAAACTTGGTAGAGACCTTGTATATTTTCTGGGACTTTGTGTAATAGCATATCAATTACCCCAAGAATGAATTACTTTGTGGAGTCGAGAAACTGGTATCACTAGCTTGTGTTTGTTTCTAGTGTTTAAAGTAGTGTGAAATTGAAGGCGAGAGAATCGGTATAAATACCATTTTAGTCCTCAGAGTTAACTTAACAATTTTATACGTGGAAGAGCCACGCTGCAGTTATATTAGTAGTATAGTTGTAGCATGAATGGGTCGGCTCGATCGGGGAAGGACCACGCTCTAACAGAATACCAGCGTAAAATAGTAGCTTAATGATGCTGTGTTTCGTGTGGTGAGTGTAGAGAACTGGAGACCCTTTTTACTGTAAACGAGGTATTCCCACTTAGTCCTCACGGGAGACAACGCATCTGCATTTTGATTTGTAATCGAGGATAGATGTAGATGTCTATGCAGCAACCACTTACCATCAGGTGGACTGTGTGCTCGTTTGTCGCCCTATTCTATAAAAAAATTAGTTGCTACGTTTGTTTTAAGTTAGTTGCAGATGCCCATTAGTGTTCGTTGGTTTATAAAAATGTCACCAGCGTCGTTGATAACGTGAACGAGATAACGTGAATTTAGGCCTCCCTCAAATATTGCTTATCCGATAAATGATGCTGCCCATCTCCTGGTTTATTTTTCCTTTGTCGTCTTTTACCACACCCACGAGAAGATAAGGGGTAGTGGATATTCATGCAGCCCTAGGATATCCGCAGCCAACATCAAATAGAAGGGCAAATGCGTTGTCAGCTCTGAGGCCTAGCATGAAATGCCTCACAGCAGATAATTGAACTGGCACTCTATACTCTTCTAATACTATACTCTTTAGGCTGATACACAGCAGAGCACCCACTGCTAGTTGATGACAGAAACAGTTAAGTGTAAGGTAGCTATTCAGACGGACTCCTTGACAGGAAATGAGTCTTACTGTCTAGTATGTATACCACAGTTTATGTTTTCCTACCACCTATAATGTTTTTTAATAAATTTGAAGTAAAAACGAATTGACCATTTGATGATAAAAGACTTCTGCAACTTCCAACAAAGAAGGCTACACATTTCTTGTCTCTTGCCTCTGAAGACTGAGATGTAATGCCTCGTAGCCTGTGATTATTCCGGCTCGTTAATACTCTTCAGTCCGGAGCACAGCAGTGCACGAACCATTGTTTGATTCGGAAACTGGTAAGAGAAAACAAAAAAGAGGTGCGACCACCAAGTTTGTCTTATGTGTACAATTAATAATACTATCCTAAAAATAAACAAAACAATAATTATAACTATAACAATTGAATAGCCAAGTTTCAAGTGGAATGAAAAAAAAGCGCAGCATAGAACGAATCTGAAGACAATGGCTTGCCAGAGTGACGTCTAGGGAATAATAAATTTAGATTAAGCGAGTGCAGAGCCAGCGCAAACCGTAGTGATATATAACTTGGTGTATAACTTACATGTGAACTTGTCAAGCCTCGTGAAAATTTTAACTTGACGACATTAATGGTGACATTAGCAAAGTTTAAATAATGTATTATGATATATTCGTGCTGAATATTATGAAACATGAAAAATTTCTGACTAAATGTATTAGTAAAAAAAGCAGCCTTTATTCTTTTTTAAAGACATTTCATTTTATTGATATGCCAGTTTTATCATATTCTTGCTTTCAGCACTTCCTAAAGCTTCCAGATAAGGTTGCTTGCGGGATAGTATAAAAGTCCCAGAATAAGTGCGAAACTATTTTATTACAGTACATGAGTCGCTTGGGCGATTTCTAGCTATCTGGCGAAAATCGTAGGTCCGAGTGGCGGGGCAAGTGTTGACGTCATGCAAGGAACCGGTGTCAATAGCTGGTGGTAACACTAGCGATAAACTTAAAACCTAATAAATATTGTATGGGCTCTTAAATAAAACTTGTTCTTACGGATTTTATCGCGTATCTTAACATATTTTATATTCCCGACGTTTCAAACACTTTACGGCACCCATGGTAACGGGGTGTTCTGAAAAAACTTTTCGTCCCATTAATATAAATTATAAACTTATCCTGAGCCGTCAGGAAAACCACCGAAGGTTCGTAATAAATAATATAACCAAATGGTGAAGAAAAACTGCTTAAAAAAATCTCAAACATTCTCTCCTTTTTATCTTTTTAATTCAAAATACGAAATGTTTTTACTACGCGCGCATCACATTCGTACGGATCGAATGGTAGGCAAAAACGTTGTTGCCTACAAATCACATTCAATTTGGGATAGCTTCAAGTAAAAGTAGTAGCCTTATTTACTCGGATTTTCAAAAACTGCAAAAACGGTATATCATTGTTCATATGTTTCAACTTGGGTTTAAAATTTGGCTACACTTTGAAAAATAATCCTGTATAGTTGTAGCAGCATGGCTCTATCACGTAGAAATTTGCTTAGATAAGCGATACAAATTGATATCGATTTTAACTTACTTCCCAGAGAGAGAGAAAGAGAGGGAGAGAAAAAGAGAGAGACAGAGAGAACGAGAGTGAGATAGGGATCAGGCAAAGGACCAACGGCTTTAAGTGCATTCCGAGGCACGGCGGTGTAATTTCGCCAACTTTCTTGACAAAATATCCAATAATTGATTTTGGGCTGACCCGGGATTCGAACCCGGGACCTTATGTTTAAAAATCATGTAGTAGTCACTAGATCAACGAGGTCATAACCGTGATATCAGGAAGTCATAGACCGCGGCGCCCCTGCGATCGTAGTTGCTGTAAGGCACCCAAAATGTCGGAAATTAAACATAAGGAAATTTTATTAAAAATGTAGTATTCCTGTAAACATAAGAAATAATGTGATAGTTATTCGTTTTAACTATAATAATAATTTTGATGCACTCCATCAATAAATGAATTATTACACTACCTATTACTGAAAAAGTACTTTTTTATGGAAGAGGGGGCAAACGAACTCAACTGATGGTAAGTGATCTACATCTGCTAGATCAGGAGAATTGCAGGTGTGTTGCCGGCCTTTTAGGAAGGAGTAGGCCATTTTTGAAGGAACCTAATTGGTATCGGTGTTGAAAAACCGCCGGCGAGAGTAAATTCCACAATATAAAATTCCGCGTCATACGCACGGTAGTGGACCGCCAGTCATAGAGATGCTGTGGATGGAATTTGGGGTTCTGTCGCTGTGTACCATGGTATTATTGGTATTATTAGTACCGCGCGTTCGATACCCGCCGCCACCGATGAAATTGTTAATAACAATTTTTTTTGTTTTTTTTTTTTGAAATTTTTGTTTTACCACGTGCTCGGCGGTGAATAAAAACATCGCGAGGAAACCTGCATGTATGAGAAATAAAAAAAATATTTCGAAGACATGTGAAGTTCGCTAACACGCATTAGGGAAGCGCGGCGGACACTTCCTTGCCCTAAAACTCTCTCAGAAATGAGAGAAGGCCTGTGCCCAGCAGTGGGACGTACATAGGCTTAACTTTAACTTTTTTTAATTTTTACGCCAACTTATAAGAAGCTCGTGTGTTTCAAATTAAGAGGAATATACGGTGAAGTAGGATGTAAAGCACAGAAATGTGGTAGAATACATACAGCAGAAGGAATGGAGTAGCTGTATATATTGGTACCGATGAAGAACGTCACACGTGGTTTTTTTTTTTTTTTTTTTTTTTTTATAGAAGAGGGGGCAAACGAGCATGTGGCTCACCTGATGTTAAGTGACTACCGCCGCCCATGATCAACCGCAACACCAGGGGAATTGCAGGTGCGTTGCCGGCCCTTTAGAAAGGAGTAAGCTCTTTTCTTGAAGGTCCCCAGGTCGTATCGGTCCGGAAAAATCACCGGTGGTAAATTATTCCACAGAGAGGTTGTACGCGGAAGAAAACTCCTTTTGAAACGTACAGTGGTGGACCGCCAAGCATCCAGATGGTGTGGATGGTATCGGGACGTTTGCCGTGTAGTGCGTTCACGAAATTTGGCGGCTGGGATTAATCCGAACAATTCCTCAGAGCACTCCCCGTGATAGATGCGATAAAATACGCAAAGAGATGCAACATCTCTTCGCAGCGCCAGTGAATCGAGCCGATCGGAAAGCACTCGGTCGTCAACGATTCGAGCCGCTCTGCGCTGGATGCGGTCAAGTGGAAGGAGCTGGTACTGGGGAGCCCCAGCCCAGAGATGGGAACAGTATTCCATGAGCGGCCGAACCTGCGCCTTGTAAAGTTGCAGGCGGTGTGCCGGCATGAAATACTGTCCCGCTCTGCTGAGCACGCCAAGCTTTTTAGAGGCCAATTTGGCCTTCCCTTCCAAGTGACCACGAAACTGCACGTCACTCGATATGTCGACGCCGAGGATTCCGATACTGGCTGAGGCAACAAGGGGAGTGCCTTGAAACTGAGGGGATACGACAAAGGGGTTCTTTTTAGCGGTTAACGCGCAAACTTGTGTCTTCTGGGGGTTAAACTGGACTAGATTTAGTCGCCCCCAATCCGAGACTCTGTCCAGCAGAGACTCGACTTCAGACACAAGTTTGTCCCGGCACTCAGAGACGTTTTCCCGAGAAATATTGGCTCGGCCGGTGTAAAGAGCATCACCAGTGCTGTCATCTGCATAGCAATGAATGCTACGGGTTTGCAACATATCATTGATATGCAGAAGAAACAGCGTTGGCGATAGCACGCAGCCCTGTGGAACACCAGCATTAATAAGCTTGCAATCGGAGCTTGCACCGTCTACAACGACCTTGATGCTCCGATCTGCAAGAAAACTGGTGATCCAATCGCACAATTTCTCGGGAAGCCCATAGGAAGGGAGCTTCGAAAGAAGCGCTTTGTGCCAAACCCGATCGAAGGCCTTCGCAATGTCCAAACTAACGGCCAATGCCTCCCCCTTGGACTCTACTGCCTCCGCCCATCTGTGAGTTAGGTAGACCAGAAGATCACCAGCTGACCTACCACGGCGAAAACCGTATTGGCGGTCACTAATCAGCTGGTGATCCTCAAGGTACCTCATGAGCTGGCAGTTTACAATGGACTCCATTGTTTTGGAGAACAAGGAGGTGATGGCGATAGGCCGGTAGTTGGACGGGTCTGAGCGGTCGCCTTTTTTTAGGGATCGGGTGGACGAAAGCCGTCTTCCATGATTTTGGGACTACGCCTAGGGAGTAGGAGTACCGGAAAAGACGCGTTAAAACCGGTGCCAACTCTGGAGCACACGTCCTCAGCACAATTGGGGGGATTCCATCAGGCCCACTCGACTTATGGATATCCAGGGAGAGGAGTGCTTTGCGAACCGAGCGCTGAGTGAACTGCACTTCCGGCATGGAGCACTCACACCGCGGGATGGTCGGCGGCGTACTCCCCCCGTCATCGAGAGTCGAGTTAGACGCAAAGAAAGAGCCTAGAAGATCGGCTTTCTCCTTTGCGGTGTGGGCCAGTGAGTCGTCCTCCCTGTGCAGAGATGGAAGAGATGGCTGACAGAAATTCCCTTGGACAGCCTTGGCGAGAGACCAGAATGCACGGGTTCCAGAAGGAAGACGAACTAGTCTCTCGCCAATTCTGCCTATGTGCTCTGACTTTGCCTTGGCAATGACTCTTTTGAAGGACCTAGAGGCGGAATTATACTTCTTTTTTAGAGCGCTGGTGTTTACATCCCTGGACGCTGATGCGTCAGCCCAGGCTCGGTAGCACTCCTGCTTATAGCATGATGCTATTTTACAGGAGCGACCAAACCATGGCTGAGATTTGCCTCCAATGGGCACCACAGAGGAAGGAATAAAAAGTTCCATACCCTGAAGTACCACATCAGCGACAGAATCCGCAACAACGTTGGGATCATCCGGCGAGAAGCAAACCCGCCCCCAAGGGTAGGATGCAAAGAAAGACCGCATCCCATCCCAATCGGCTGACCTATAGTGCCAAACACGGCGGCAGCCTGCAGAATGCAACCGCGGTTTCAGCGTGAGTGGCACCACACTCCGGACAAGACAATGGTCCGAGGAGCCTAAAGGGGCGTCAACGGAAATCTGATATCCGTCCGGGTGAGAGGTCAGCAGAAGGTCCAACAGGGAAGGTGCATGATCCTCCACATCTGGAATCCGCGTAGGCGAAGTAACCAGTTGTGTCAGACCATATGCCAAGGCAAAATCATGAACAGATCTCCCCGCATGATCGGTTAAACGTGAACCGAGCCATTCGGCGTGATGGGCGTTAAAGTCGCCGAGGATCACGATCTCTGCGTAGGGGATCTGCTGTAGCAACGAATCTGCAGCCATTTGGACGTGGTCGAAGAGTCGGTCTGTTTCGGCATTACCGCTATGGGACCTATAGAGGCACCCGTAGACGCGCGGATGGTCGTCGCTGTCTACGCGTAGCCAAAGGATGGACAGGTCCGAACCTTCAAGTCTGCCGAGGCGTCGAGAACAGATGTCCTCTCTGACGTAAACGCAAACTCCAGCCCGAGGCACAAAGGAGTGTTCCAGTTTGTACCCCGGACAGGAGAGATACGAGACATCAGCCGGAGAGGACACCTGCGTCTCGGTCAGAAAGAGCAGAGCCGGCCTCGCCGTCTCGAGATGGTAGTGGACGGCGTTTAGGTTAGAGTGAAGTCCCCCTGATATTGCAGAAATTCACGGACAGCGTGGCAGGGGTCGCCTTGGTCTTGCTGCTCCGTTTGCCCCGAGCAGTTTTAGTCTTGAGCGGAATATTGCCCCCCCCCCAGAATACGCGGGGCAGCCTGAGCACCCACGCTCAGAAGTGGAGAAACATGGTCGTGGATGCTCAGCGAGGGATTCTCCAGGGGTGCTGGTACCCTCCTGGGGTAGTCTATCATTTAATTCCGCTACCATGTTGATGGGGGGGGGGGGATTTGGGCCTCCGGCCACCTGCACTCACCAGACGAAACGCGGAAGCAGAGCTTCCATTTCACGCCGGTATTCTGTGAGGTCGTGGTACCACCCCCGGTTTGAGCCGGCCCATACGTGCGACAGCAAAGCTGCCGCGTGGCTCTACCACGGTTAAAATATATCTTCACAATAATAGGTATACAATAAAGCCATGCTGCAGTTATATTAGTATTTTAGTTGTAGCACGAGTGGGTCGGTTCGACCGGGGAAGGACCACGATCTCACAGAATACCAGCATCAAATAGTAGCTTAATGCTGCTGTGTTTCGTATGGTGAGTGTAGAGAACCAGAGACCCTTTTTACTGGAAACGAAGCATACCATCTAAGTCCTCACGGATGACAACGCATCTGCATTTTGATTTGTAATCGAGGATAGATGTAGATATCTATGGGCCACAGCAGCCACTTACCATCAGGTGGACTGTGTGCTCGTTTGTCATCGTATCATACAAAAAAGCAAACTTTAAAAAATAACACGAGATAAAAGAAAAACACAAGAAAATTTGTGTAAAGTAAAATTAGGTCCCTATTTCAGCAAATTGATGCTCTATTGAATTTCAAAATCATATTCAAAATTTAAAATCAGTAGCGCTGAATCTATCAACGAGCATCCCTTATGAAGTTTATGTTCACGGAGGTAACACATGTCCGTCGTACATACAACCCCGATGAACATGCATTTGCCCTACATGCCTCTTCATATTCAAACTTAGCGGTCTTAAACCGAACATAGGCCTCCTCACAGATTGCCTTATAGCCATGCCATGCTTGGCAGCTATAGCAAATGTTGCTGTTATTATTAGGAAGAAATTTGTGGTAGAACCACGCTGCAGCTATATCATGGTTGTAGCACGAATGGAACTCAATTTCTACATCCAAAACTGTGAGACGCTGATCATAAAACGATGTAGTAATCCTTCACTTATTCAGTTGTCTAATTAGAATTAGAAGAGTCATCGGCCAAGGACATTTTATAGTTTTGTATTGTGTCTGGGCACGTAGATTTATTTTATTAGAATTTTGTTTGTGACGCAGTAGCTAACAGTTCATGTTGTTTTTTTTTTACTTAAGATTTATTTATTAACAGTTTGTTTACTTACAATTTATTTATTAATATATAAAATACAAGCTCTACCCCGCGACTTCCCCCGCTTGTATCTTAGGGGTTTAATTTTTTTTGCTCGGAATCGTAATTTTCTTTCTAAATTAAAAGTAGCCTAATTTACACTTTATAACATCAGCTATCTGTCAGTGAAAGTACCGTCATTCGTTTCGAGGATTAGCCGGAACAAACAGACGGACAGACAGACAAACATTTTAAAAATTGTGTTTTTGTTATAAGTAGGGTACTTTCACATGCATTTAGTAAAAAGCTCTCATTTTGACATTACAAATAGACGCTTCAATTTTATTTCTTTGTAAAAAAAAATGAAACGTGCTATATATTTTTATATTTCGCCATTTACTATATTCTAATAGGCCTTGAAAATGCCATTATGAAGTAAATAATTGTCAAACCTAATCCTACCTTAGCTCCTAGTTCAAGTTTGTTCGTAGTTTACGATATTGTGCCCTTATGAGAACGCGCTATGCAGTTGACAGCATCCAACAGTTTTCATCGACGCAATCTCGAAACACATCATCTTCAAAAACAAAAGTATTCCAAATTTAAACATGCGAAACAGAATCACTATTTTTTGTCGGTCATCATCATCATCATCATTCCTCATCAAATCATCATCAAATCCTCTGCTGACCATAGGCCTTTCCCCAATGAGCGTCAGAAAGCACCTGAGCCATTTGTATCCTTACCCAGATCGGCGACGGCAAGCAGGTTCAAAGACATTATCAAGTATTTAAATAAAATTAAAGCGATAACCAAACCTTCAGTCTGCCTAATAGTAATTCTACTAATGGCTACCGCAGTCCATGGATATCAACAACCAACAAAAATGGAGCAACGTTTAGCGTAACGTATACTATGTACTATACGAAGTCATAAAACCAGCCACATCTCAACCGTAATATTCAGTGCAAATATCCACGTCATAGTCTGCAAAATTAATAAGTACCCATTAAATTTGTCAGAAAGCGACGAGACAACAATACAGGAATATCTATTGCGGTGGCGCGTGTTTCCCGCCATTGTCATTTTGCTGGCGGGAATTAATATGGTGCAGCTTAAAACTTGCCATTTTCATTGTTCGTATAATATTGGCATCGTTTTTAGGGTTCCGTAGTTAAAAAAACAAGGACAGTTACAGTTTCGCCAGGTCCGTCCGTCCGTCCGCAGTTTTACTCAGACACCGTAAGTGGTACAAATCTGTAATTTGGCATTGTTACAGATATTAATCACATCTACAAAACTGTGTAATAAAATTAAAAAAAAAAACATTTTCACAAATAAAGAATTTTTTGGTTACAATTTAGAGGTCCTTTTGCGAAACGGTATTTCTTAGTGGTATATTTTATTAGATTCATGTGTCCCCGCTCCCTTCCAACAAAACTGTTTGCTGTTTTTGAAAATGTGTAAAGTATGCGATGTAAATATAATGAAATTAATAGGAAAACTATCACAACTAAGTTGACTTAACAAGTTAAGGAGAAACAGTGGATCGATAAAATGCAATTGGATTATTAAAAGTTTGCTTACTAGTCAATTATAAAATCATCTAGAACTAGCTGCTTTATAACTTTGTGTTGTTATTGTAAACTGTAGGATTTAAAAAAAACTACTTATGTATTACTTACAATATAGATTTTCTTTTCCCTTTGTAAGGTAGCAGAAAGAATCGATCTCCAAGAAACCGATTCTGAGATGCCACTTTCGCTTTTTACATAATCATTTCAACCCTTCACAAGTCCGCTGTTGAATATATGCCTCACCAAATAAATGCCACACAGCACGTTCACTTGCATCCATCGACTGAATGTCTTAGCAGGTCGTCACTCCATTTAGTGGGTGGACGCCCTACACCTCGTCTACCGGTAGGATGCTGCCACTTGAGAACCTTTCTTTCACATCGGTTGTCGGTTCTTCGATGGCCTACCTATTGCCACTTCAGCTTACTATTTCGTCGGACTACGCCGGTTACTCTGGTTCTATTGCGGATATCCTCATTTTTAGGTCTATCACGAAAAGTAAGCCTAGAGCATAGCTTATGAACATGAGAATAACTCTCTCCAAAGCTCGCTGAGCAACGTTCAGCTTCCTCATACGACCAGCAGTGAAGTACCTCTTCTCAGATCCATAAGTCCTCACTGGCCACACGTACTGGTTGTAAAATCTTGTTTTTACGTTTTGAGGTATGCCTGACGAGAATATGTGCTGTAATCTCCCATGAACTCACTTAATATGTTCATATTATTATCAAGAAGGCCCCTTTCTAAATTCACACATTGTGACGAACAACTACGGAATCCTACCTTCACATTCTGCGAGGTCTGACACGCACTTGGCCACTTTTTATGTTTAAAATTAATTCTCTATAACCTTCAGTCCAGTTTCACCAGGTTTTCATGAAAAATGTCGTCACATTCTTAATAGAACCATAACGTATGTTTGACTACCTCGTTTATCTAGTGTTTGTAAGTGTGACTGCTCCGCCTAAGATAATTGATAGGATCTTCAAGCGTTACTTTGCGGAAATCCATTATAATTATATGAAGATATTAATAGTTACTTTGCAACCATCCGCTCAATTAAATACAGTGATGTCTCTTCAATCTAGGTAAGACACATCATTGTATTTAATTGAGCGGATGGTTGCAAAGTAACTATTATTAATATCTTTGCTCCGCCTAAATCATTCAGGCGTTGCTCTCTATCTGTTTGTGAAGTTTCATTATCGTTTCAGCCATTCCGATAATAAACCCGGACAAACAGACGTGCAGACGAGACAAAAGTCGATTGCAAACTATGTTGAGAACTGGAGTTTTATTAACTTATAAATGAAATATTATGTATAAATAAATTAATTACCTTTTTTAGTTGAATATCTGTTAGGCAGTACATATATGATTAATTTTGTCTATTGTCTTGTTCTGTAGCCTTCAACGCTTTATTACTACTTTAGGACCTAGGGTTAACTGCGTTGATTTGAGAACCCGTCCTTTGTTTTTTGTTACAAATGCGGATTTAATAATAAAGCATTTTTTAAAGTTACATTATGTACTTTAATATGTAAGGTTTAACATAACCATTATTAAACAAGTTTAATTTTGTGAGATATTTTTAAGAGATTTTTTTCCTTTAGACTTACGAAGTTCGTTTATGCGCCCTGTTTCTCACTTAAATATTAAATGTCAGCGAGCAGGACCAACGAATACTATGGCATTAACATTTAATATTATAATTTAGATATAATTTTGCACCTCTAGATATAAGGTGAGAAGAAGGATATAAAAAGTGACATAAGACTACCGTGTAGTGTAGCGTCACGACGGTGTACGTTAATCTTAAATGTAGCTTTTAAGTCATCAATATAATTAAAGTTATAACAAAAGAAACGCCTCTCCTTTATTGACATCTTTCATACGTATGGCGTATCATGTATGTACGCGGGCCGTGTACGTGAAAGTCATTTATTCTGTGGTGAAAGTAATGGTAAAATTAAATAATGAATTAAATGAGCTGAAATGTAAGGACGTCGGTCATTTCAGTCCCACATGACCATGGGTGCTGGAAAGTGCCCGAAACGTCGGTAATTAAAAATCATATATATAAAGCGCGATAAAATCCGTAAAAGTAGTTTTAATCAATGTGTAGTGTTCGTGTAAATATAAGAAATCATTATGTTAATTGTGGATGTTAAGTCAGTATAATTACGGTTGTAGTAAGAGTAACACGCCTTACTTTTCATAGACACCTTCCAATATTACAACCATAAAACAGTTACAACTCTATAAAATGTAAAAAAAATTACAAATAAATGAACAAACATTTTGACTAATGGTCTACAAAACCATCAACAAGTAAAGTAATTACAGACGGAAACGCATCAAAGCCTAAATCGCACTATCAAAGTTCCGAAGTGCTGCGGTATATTATAATATAAAATAACTGAATTATTACATGAAGCATTGACCGCTTCCCGGCCTGAATAACTTACCTGGCGGGAGATCTCCCCTTTTTCTTTTACGGCTAAAGTATTGACCCCGACGTGATGTGAAAACCCAACCAATAACCTTCGGAAACTACAACCTTCTCAAGCGTTTGGCATTATCTTAATGAGAACGATTTCTACCATTCACTCCCGAGGATTGTCTTCTGCAGTTTTAAGCCCCTGCAAACCAGTCCAACTTGTCTCCATCTCGACTCACTGCAGATGTATGAGGCAAACTTCTGGCAATTGCTTCGGTCCATCGTCCTCGCCGGCATCATTTGCAAGTGCGTAGTACCGGCATATATTATACACCAGCCTTTGAGACTCAAAGACACCAGCATATCGCTCGCACCGGTGTTACTTGACCTTACGCACACAACATGTATTCCCCGTCGGCAATAAGGACACATCGACAATCGGACTACACTGTCGACTCCAGCACAGAATAAACAATAGTACTACGTACGTGCGTGCCTCCGTTCTAAGCATGGGGTGATGTGGCGGCGCAGTCATCGCGTCACAACCGAAACGCATGGAAGCCTAAATCGCGCAATCAAAGTTCCGAAGTACTCCGGTATATATAGAATAGCTCAAAATTAAACGTGGAGCGTTGGCCGCTCCCCAGGTTGAATAACTTGCCCATCGCGAAATCTTACCTCTTCTTTCCACGGCCACGCAACCATATAAAATAATATTAGCGTTAAAAAACACGTTGCCACGCATTGATCATGAGTTGTGATGGTCCTTGTAGTAGGTAATTGCGTCATGAAAATATGGTGGTGTCATCGGTTTTAATACGTGTGCTACCATTACCTTTACCGTCAAAGATTATTAAAGTCAACTGCTGAACATAGGCCTGCCTTATAGATTGCCTCATAGGGATTTGCCATAGTTGCCACGTTTGCCATGCCGGTAACCGCAGTTTTTTACTTTTAGTCGTTATTTAGATGATATGGGGTAGTGGATATTCTTACACCGCCACTACACAAGTAATTAAAACACGTAAAATTAAACGAGATAAAATCCGTACAATTAGTTTTATTCCATGTATAGTATTCCCGTGAACATAAGAAATCATAACACTCTGAAGAGTTCCCGACAGACGTTGGTAGGAATGAGAGATTTATAGTCTAGACACCCAGGGGATAAATTGCAGTGTCAAAGACAGACGGGTGGCGGGCGATAAAGAAACGAAAGATATATCTCGCAATAAAACTAGCATCACAAAATGTCCGGTAGTAAAACTGGAGGAATGTTATCGTAGATTTGCAAAACCTTTAAATCTTATATAAATTTCACAAAGAATTAGGGTGCCAAGAGAGTATCTTAGTCGCAATATTCCTGCTACATTATAGATAAACTGCCTCATTGGTCCTGTAGCCGCATACCGAATTCTTAATCATATGGTCCAGGTTTTGAATCCCAGGTCAGACCACAACTTCAGAAGTAGTCCGGAATCAAAAAGCGGGCGGTGTTTCATCCCGTACCTCGAAAAGCATGTAAGATATCCTGTTCCTGCACTTTGTCCAGCGCCCATGACTTTACAGACAGATTCATTATGATAATTACAATGCCACCGGAAGGTAATTGCTGGTGTAGGTATATACGAGGGCGGCATTGAAAATTTCGGGAATCAAGGAAGTGACACAACATTACTATTTAAAAATTTATTTATTGCTTTTCGAAGTATTCTCCACGAAATTTGACACATTTTTCCATACGATGGAACCAATCATTGAAGCAACCATTCCATTCGGAAGTTGGGGTCTCCAAAATGGCCGTTTTATAGGCGTCAATAGCTTCTTCAGGTGATGAAAATCTCTGTCCACGCAATTTATTCTTTATTTTAGGGAAAGTATAGAAATTTTTAGGGCTTAGGTCGGGGCTGCACGGCGGATGGTCTAATAATTCTATGTTTTCTTGCTCTATAAACTCTTTTGTTCTGTATGCGGTGTGAGAACTCGCATTGTCGTGATGGAGGATGATGCGGCGGTTGCAGTTCTCTTTACGGAGTTCAGAAACGACCTGTGGCAAACAAATGCTAGCATACGATTCTGCATTAACCGTTCTTTGTCCCTCAAGAGGAGGTAGGAGATAGTCGTAACATGGCCGGTTTTAGAGACAAACGTGGCCACCATGTTTTTTGCAACACTCCGTGAATAAACAATTTTTGTTGGCTTTAACTCATTTTCGAACACCCAAACTCGTGACTGGTTTTTTGCTTCGGGTTCGTACGCGTATTAGCAGGATTCGTCACCTGATACGATGTTGTATACAGCATTTGAGGATCCTACGTGGAATCTTTCGAGAGTTCTGACGCACCAAGTAACGCGAGCCGCTTTTTGCTCTTCACAGAGCGAATGCGGTATCCAACGGGAAAATAACTTTTTTTACACCTAATTGTTCATGCAAGATTATTTGTATTTGACTCATGCCAATGTCTAAAGTTGCCTGAATTTCGCGGTATGTCACATGTCGATCTTCCTCAATCAGCTTACGCACATTTTTTGGGGTGCAAACCAGCGATAAATTGTGGTTTTGGATGGGGCTTCATCGCCAAATACAGAAATCATCCGGTCAACACACTATTTTTGTGTTAAACCACTTCGAAAGTCACAATAAATCATCGCTCTTGAATTATCTCGAGTCAATTCCATTTTCTCAACGACTAAACAAGTTTGACAAAACCTTGTGACAAGACCGAGAATCTTTTTTTAAATAAATAAATGGTATTCGATTTTTAAAACCAAGGAGTTTTCAATTAAAAAGATTTTAATATGACAGGAACAGTGGAAATATTCCATTCCCGATACTTTTAGTGCAGCCTAGTATCCTCGATTAAGAATCAAAATATAATTGCGTTGCCATCCCTGAGAACTAAGATGCCTCGTTTCCAGTATAAAGGGTCCCCGATTCTCTACGCTCACCATAAGAAATACAGCATCATTAAGCTTGTATTCTGTGAGAGCGTGGTCCTACCCTGCTACAACCATAATATAGCTGCAGCATGACTCTGCTACGTAACAAATGAAATCAAAAATATAGTAAATATTCTGAATATGTGGCAATTTATGGGAAGGCCTATGTTCAGCATATACTTTAATAAGCTTAATGTTGATGATTATAAAGTAATTGTTCTGGGTCCAATTAACTATAAATAAATGCTCCGAGTTTCCAATTTATTGTTTGTAAAGCGCCGCCATTACGCAATAATTTGCCAATATTACCTTTAAGTCGGGTACGTCGAAACGCCAAACCACTGCGCTATAGAGCCATGTCACGTTCAGTTTACTTCTGTCATCCACCACGCTGTTTTTAGGACGTTGGACTCGTTAAAACTCGTTAAACCGGGATTTTAATTCGGATTATATGCGTCACTTGGGCGGTTCATTACTGAAATAGAGTTATCATTATATTATTATTATTACTGGCGATCGCCTTGGTAGAATCTTATCTATGTGGCGTTATTTAGTTTAAAAATAATCAAAAATCATTTATTTAATCAATTGTTCGATTTCGAAAAAAAAATCTCCAAGTTTTTGGGATAAAATAAAGCCTATATCACTCCTGGTAATGCTCTCTATCTGTTCGTAAAGTTTTATCACAAGCGGTTCAGCCATTCCGTAGATAAGTCTAGACATAGGTACAGCCAGACAGACAAACGTTCAGATAATGTGGTTATATCTTAATGGCATGCAAATAATGAGCTTAGTAAAATGCTTTATATCGATATTACAGATACGCACTAATTTTATTTATATGTATGTATTTATACTTATGTGTGCATGTGTGTGTAGTCGCAATACAGATGTTATATTTATACTTTCTCTGTTCCATGAATCAAATAGTGGCTTAGTAACAGGCTTTATATCGATATTACAGATACACACTAATTTTATTTATATGTATGGATTTATACTTATGTGTGCATGTGTGTGTAGTCGAAATAGAGATGTTGTATTTATACTTTCTCTGTTCCATGAATCAAATAGTGAACTTAGTAAAAGGCTTTATATCGATATTACAGATACACACTTATTTTTATTTATATGTATGGATTTATACTTATGTGTGCATGTGTGTGTAGTCGAAATAGAGATGTTGTATTTATACTTTCTCTGTTCCATGAATCAAATAATGAGCTTAGTAAAAGGCTTTATATCGATATTACAGATACACACTTATTTTATTTATATGTATGGATTTATACTTATGTGTGCATGTGTGTGTAGTCGAAATACAGATGTTATATTTATACTTTCTCTGTTCCATGAATCAAATAGTGAGCTTAGTATAAGGCTTTATATCGGTATTACAGATACACACTTATTTTATTTATATGTATGGATTTATACTTATGTGTGCATGTGTGTGTAGTCGAAATACAGATGTTATATTTATACTTTCTCTGTTACATGAATCAAATAATGAGCTTAGTATAAGGCTTTATATCGATATTACAGATACACACTTATTTTATTTATATGTATGGATTTATACTTATGTGTGCATGTGTGTGTAGTCGAAATACAGATGTTATATTTATACTTTCTCTGTTCCATGAATCAAATAATGAGCTTAGTATAAGGCTTTATATCGATATTACAGATACATACTTATTTTATTTATATGTATGGATTTATACTTATGTGTGCATTTGTGTGTAGTCGAAATACAGATGTTATATTTATACTTTCTCTGTTCCATGAATCAAATAATGAGCTTAGTATAAGGCTTTATATCGATATTACAGATACACACTTATTTTATTTATATGTATGGATTTATACTTATGTGTGAATGTGTGTGTAGTCGAAATACAGATGTTATATTTATACTTTCTCTGTTACATGAATCAAATAATGAGCTTAGTATAAGGCTTTATATCGATATTACAGATACACACTTATTTTATTTATATGTATGGATTTATACTTATGTGTGCATGTGTGTGTAGTCGAAATACAGATGTTATATTTATACTTTCTCTGTTCCATGAATCAAATAATGAGCTTAGTATAAGGCTTTATATCGATATTACAGATACATACTTATTTTATTTATATGTATGGATTTATACTTATGTGTGCATGTGTGTGTAGTCGCAATACAGATGTTATATTTATACTTTCTCTGTTCCATGAATCAAATAATGAGCTTAGTAAAAGGCTTTATATCGATATTACAGATACACACTTATTTTATTTATATGTATGGATTTATACTTATGTGTGCATGTGTGTGTTAGTCGAAATACAGATGTTATATTTATTCTTTCTCTGTTCCATGAATCAAATAATGAGCTTAGTAAAAGGGTTTATATCGATATTACAGATACACACTTATTTTATTTATATGTATGGATTTATACTTATGTTTGCATGTGTGTGTAGTCGAAATACAGATGTTATATTTATACTTTCTCTGTTCCATGAATCAAATAATGAGCTTAGTATAAGGCTTTATATCGATATTACAGATACACACTTATTTTATTTATATGTATGGATTTATACTTATGTGTGCATGTGTGTGTAGTCGAAATACAGATGTTATATTTATACTTTCTCTGTTCCATGAAATATAAAAACATTTTTTTTATAGGATAGGGTGAATCGAGCACACAGTCCACCTGATGGTAAGTGGTTGCTGTTGCCCATAGACATCTACATCTATCCTCGATTACGAATCAAAATGCAGATGTGTTGTCACCCGTGAGGACTAAGATGGAATGCCTCGTTTCCAGTAAAATGGGTCGCCGGTTCTCTATACTCACCATACGAAATACAGCAGCATTAAACTACTATTTTACGCTGGTATTGCGTGAGAGGGTGGTCTTTCCCCGGTCGAGCCTACCCATTCGTGCTACAACTATACATCTAATATAACTGCAACATTTAAATTCTTTAACTATTCTGTCTGTTTCTCTCTCTCCCCTCTCCGAAAAAAAATGGGAGATCTGTGCCATACCACAGAAATCTAAATAATAAGACAATAGTATACAGTCTTAAACTTCCACCGTTGTCACCCGTGTAGTGTAGGTGTAGGCACCTACATGTGTCAATATCAGGCTTGAACTAAATTAGCAGATGTGTAAATACATACATTTATTATTGTCGGACGCTTCATAATCAAATTGAGCAGTAGTTAGTAGCATTAATCAATTTGCATTGGATGTCTAAATAAATAAATTTTAATGTATTATTATATACATGTGTTTGTAAATTTCAACATGGAAGAGCCACGTTGCAGATATAATTTGTTACAATATGGGTCAGCTCGACCGGGGAAAGTCTCTCACAGAATGAAATAAGCGTAAAATAGCGGCTTAGTGCGTGTAGAGCAGTGGAGACTCCTTTTACTGGAAATGAGGTATTTTACTATAGTTTACAAGGGTGACAGTGTATGTAGATTCGATTCTTAATCGAGGAAAGATCTAGGTGTCTACGTGCCACAGCGTCCCCTTACCACCAGATGGACTTTGCGGTCGTTATCTATCTTCTATTATTTATCTATCTCCATTATATTTACATAAATTCGTTCTTTACCTTAATAATAGAGCTTCCAAATACTAAATCAAAAGAAAATGTTCCAAAGTTGATATTTAAAAATCTCAATGTAACTATACTATTTTAAGTTGTATTTAAGGAAAATATGTAGCATATTACAGTACGTGTAATTAAATAATTAAAAATTGTTGAGTACATACAGCCAATACTGTTTGCATTTCAAAAAATAACAAAATTAGCTTCGACGGGCGCTGACGAGTCGCTGCGACCCGTGGACGCGTACCATCCGCCGCTCGCCGTGATAGTGGGTGGCGCGACAGCGCGCGCGCCACTGCCGTCGTCCCGCGTCCTCCATACCCGGCTCGTCACACCTACCAATGCACTCTCAAGCCTCAGTAAATAGTAAGGGGTGGAATTTTAATATAGCCGATTTTAACCAATTGTATCACCTGTTAGCTATGATAGACTGGAGTGAAATGTACATCTTAGATAACTTGGACGAATCATTGTGTTTATTTTACAACAAAATTTACGAGTGTTTTGATAAATGTGTCCCTCTAAAAAAGAGTAGTTTGATGACGAGCAGATACATATACCCGGTTTGGTATACTGTTGACATTATTAGGTTTATAGCACAAATTTCACAAACGATTCAAATCGAGTAAACTGCGCAGTGATTACGAAGAGTTCTCGCGATATAGGGCACACAGTTAAAACTGAAACTGAGAGAGCGCATAACCAGTATAGAGACCGTGTTCAGGGACATTTAACATTTAACATTCTAAAGCCTTTTGGGAGTATATAAGATTGAGAAAAGGTACATCAGGAAGTGGAAAATTATTTAAGGACGGGAAGATTTTGTCAGATAGTGAGTGCGCTGGAGAATTTGCAAAATTTTCCAGTCCGTATACAGCCGTGAGACACCTTTGTTAAGCGTAACGGCGGCTGGTGCTGCGCCGGAGGGAGCAGCGTCGGGCGCGTGGGCTCAGCTCGGGCGTTTGCGATCAGCTGATGTTCTGCGTGCGCTGTCGCACCTCCCCTCGAAGCGCTCGGTCGGACCAGATGGTATACCAGCCTTCATATTTAGAGACTGTAGGAGTGTACTAGTGAAACCATTGTTACACATTTTTAATGTATGTATTGAAAGTGCTACCTTTTTCCTGATCAATGGAAGCTCACTAGAGTTATGCCTGTACCGAAAGGTAATGAGGGATCGACTCCAAGTGACTACAGACCCGTGGCAGTTTTAAGCACGGGGGGCGACAGTAGCCTAATGGCAGGACGCGGACCGCGAACTCAAAAAAGGTCGTGGGTTCGAATCCGCTATTCGACTACTGGCGTGAACCACTCGTAACACAAGCAATTTAAGCTTACCACGAGTGGTTAAGGGGGGGAATATTAGGAATGTTTATAGCATTGTTAATATTCTTAAAAAAAAAACAACTGCCTGTACCCACAGATTAGTGCACAGTTGTCCGACGCGCAGCACGGCTTCCGCCCTGGGCGGGGGACAACTGGGAACTTACTGGAGCTGATGACGCATCTAGCACCTGCGGTTGATGCTGGCCTGCAGGTGGACGTAGCCTACTTTGATTTCAGAAAGGCTTTCGATGCGGTTGACAACGATGTGTGACTGTTGTAAGTTGGCTTGTGTGGGGCATCATTTTTCGCCAGTTATCTGCGAGACCGGCATCAGTTTGTCGATTACAATGGGCACTTTTCTCGACCGTACCCTACTAGATCTGGTGTTAGTCAGGGCAGCAATCTAGGACCTTTGCTGTTCATTTTAATGATAAATGATTTGCCAAATGTAGTCAATTTTAGTACTCCATTACTGTTTGCCGATGATTTAAAATTAGTTTTAGAAGTTAGAGATAAATCAGGTGATTTTTTACATCATGATATTGATAAAGTTTTAAGATGGAGCATTGATAATAAACTTTTCTTTAATGTCTCTGAATGCTCAGACTGTCCTTTAGCCGCTCACGCGCTCCAATCCATCACCAATACGTGATGGATGGGAAACTGCTTCATAGAGTTAAGGAGGTTAAAGATCTCGGTGTACGTTTCACTGCAGGCTTAACTTGCGGATTACATGTAAGTAATGTTTGTATAAAGGCATAGCGTGACCTCGGACTGATAATGCGTCTTGCAAATAATTTCACAAACGTCAGGGCTCCCAGAGCGCTATATGATGCACTCGTAAGGAGCCACTTAGAGTGTAACGCCGTCATTTGGGCTCCTCATGAAGTCAAATACAAATTTATGTTAAATCGGATCCAAAATAAATTTATTAGATTCATGTACTTGAATCGTTTGTTGTAACCAACTCTATTTTTGTTCGGTATGGTAGGATACTACAAGCTCGAAGTCAGAAGAGAAGTAGCTCTCGCTATGTACGTGTTGAAGGTGATGAGAGGGTAGAATACACAACCCGAGAGTGCAGGAGATGGTGCGACTCAATGTGCCGGATGGGTGCGCGGGGCGTCGGCGGCGGCCGCCGTTGCTGGCGGTGCCGCACGCGCGCACCGCACTGATGCAGTAGGCGCCGTTCGCGCGCGCGCACAGTGTGACCAACGCCATGTCTCAGCGAATTGATTTGTTTTCATGTTCGCTGAGTTTCCTTAAAACGTTCCCACCAGAGTTACAATCGAATAGACGAACTAAAAAAACACAAAGAAGTGAGGATAGTAGTGTAATCTCTTACTGTATTAGCAGCATAAAGTATCGCGCAGGCAACGAGGAGCAATCAGTTAGTAATTCTACGTGTCCTGTCGTTATTATGCCCCTTGGGGTAGCGTATTTGGTAAAGGTAAATAAAGGTAATATTTAATGATTTCTTATATTTACGCGCACATTGCAATAATAATAGTTTTTACGGAATTTATCGCGTATATTTAACTTTTTAAATACCCGACGTTTCGAACGCTTTACAGCACTCATGGTCACGGGCGGGACCGAGATGTTCAACGTCCATATGTCATAGTTAACCGCGGGGCGGGCCCGTCTTTCACCAGCTATATGTTCTTTAACGCGGGTTTTTTTATTGATCTTTTAGTTTGTCCTATGTAGGAGAGACCACATTCACAATCAAGCTTGTACACTCCTGCATCTTGCAGAGGGACGTTACACTTGACTGACGTCAAGTGTAATGTGTAGACAAACTAAAAGATCAATAAAAACCCGCGTTAAAGAACATGTAGCTGATGTGAAGAATCGACGCTCCGGGAAGTCTGCAGTCTGTGAACACGTACAGGATCGCCCCCGTCACTACATCAGATTTGATAGACCGCAAATCCTCGCTAAAGAACACCGATTCCTTCCAAGGATGATTCGCGAGGCTATTGAAATCAAAAAACATCCTAATTTCAATAGAGAAGATGGCTGGGTGCTACCATCTGCTTGGGATCCGATAATAAATAAAATTAAATCCCAACCCAAGCATACAACTGCAAGACTTCAAGATACCATAAGTTCATACTGTATAGATCGGAACAAAAGTTAAATTTTAATCTATGGTAACCGCGGTTAACTATGACATATGGACGTTGAACATCTCAGTCCCGCCCTGTGACCATGAGTGCTGTAAAGCGTTCGAAACTCGGGTATTTAAAAAGTTAAATTACGTTAAATTCCGTAAAAACTAGTATTACTTCAAAGGTAATATTGCCTACACGCTGTCCTGTATCATATCGTGATAGGTATGTTATCTTGTATTTCCTTCTATCTGCTAACTGTGTTACATACTTGTGTTCCATTTGCGATATAACATAAAGTTAGTGAGATGAAGTGGCCATGGGCCGGCCATATAGCTCGGGTCTTGTACTAGATCGAATGACGACCTGGTACGACATGTAGGAAGTTGATGGATGCAGGTGACCGTGCTTTGTGGTGTTCCTTGGGGAATACCTAAGTTTAGCAGTGCCCCTTATGAAGGGCTGTAATGATTATAATGATAAAGTTGTTACCGAGTTATATTCTTTTATTTAAATAATTTAATGCTCACGTATAACAAACATAAGTTAATATTTCTCTTTATAATTCCCGTATTAACTCTCATCACAGGTATCGCGGTCACCGGGGGGATGTCTGCACGAAAAATCTTTCCACCCTTGCCTCCCTGGCGTCCTGTCAATAAATACAGGGCCTATTCCCCCCCGCTTTAATATTCTTTGTACATTTTATCGGGACAAGGATGCATTTATGTATTCGCTGCGCCCGACAACTGGATAGAAGAAATGACACTGCATTATTGCCGCGCGAAATATTAAAGACTGAATTTTTTTAAAGAAAATGAGAGATAATGAAGCAACGAACAAAACGACTATTAAAAGTTTCTTCTGCTTTAAAAAATACGTATCTTAAACAGAGTACCGTAAATGTAATACAGTATATTTTTACTGTAGTTATGTAACTAGTATGCTAGTTAGTAACTGGAATGGAGCATTGGATATGCTCAAATCGCCACTACACGCTTGTTGGTGTTATAAGAAGTAACGGAAGGAAAAGATACAGGAGATGGGCAGCCGTATCATGCTGATGACAACTTGAAAAAGAAACTGCGGTTGCCGACACGTTTCTCTTTGTGGAGGCCTGTGAAAATCAGTGGATATAGGCTGTAATGGATAAAATTTTACGAGAATTCTAGACATTTATCCTGTAGTAGTAAACTGGGACATTATAAACCATCTGGTTGTACTTCTTTTATGCGTAGGAGTAAGATTCTAGGTAGGTTATGCCCTGTTAACAATTTCTGAAGCTAAACGCGTGCACTGCCGTGCCGTCTGAGGTGTAAAGAGAGAGATGACAGGTTATGAGGCACTCCATCCTGTTCTCAGTAAAGACGTCGCGTCTGTATGCACAGTCTTCATGTCACAGCTGTGTTACAACTTATGGCCACTGGGCTGCAGTCATGCCTATAAATGTCATGATAATATTTGGTGACCTTAAATAAGATTGTTGAGACCAACTACAATTTCCACCTGAGTTACATACTCACACTTTAGTGTCAGGTAAGCTCACTTTCTGTAGAATAATTTGCCGGTTTCATTATGCGGTGGCTTAGCAAAGAGTTGCAGTGCTAAGGGCCGCGGGTTTGAATCCCGCACGGAACATGTATTTGGATTCCCTACATATAATTAATAATTATTACAGGTCTGGATGTTTGTCCTTCCGAAATTTATGTACGTAAACTGCTCCCACGATACAGGAGAAAATCCTTGTGTGGAGAGGTAAATTTTAAAATAAAACATTTGAATAATAAAATGGTGAGCACCCTCGAGTGTTTCAAATATAAAATAAAACTCTAATAACTGCCGGTAATAACTTTTCATTCAGTGTTATATTAAACTGGTAGCAATAAGGGAATAAGAGTCCCGCGACACGTGGCCGCGCAGTTACAGCGTGCAGTGAACCTTAAATATCGGTTAAGGTCCGGGTTGTTCATGAGAAATTGTTAGAAAATAAATTTATTTAAAAAAAGATCGGTTTTGTGTGAAACATCGGTGTGTATGTTTTCAAGTACTTGTTTCCTTAATACGTGAGCACAATATGATTTTAATATACAATAAAAACTAACAACTAACTAGAAACTAATTACTTAGCAACCTTTGACATGCATTGCCATTACAATAAACATTTTAGGGATTCAAAACTAATTAAGAACATGTTGTTTTAATAGAATTAAATGAACTACTTTTTAACAATTTCTATTAAATTTGCTCAATCAATTACACCCTAAACTGAACTGTTTCTATTATTATCTGTTACCTCGACATCATCGAGCATCAATTAACCGAACGACTCCCAATTCTCTGTAAACAGTTAATAGCTCGATTTCGAAAATATGACCATGCCTCAATATACCGCAATATCTCAAGTTGCTCCCAACTCATCTTCGTCGGAATCTCTAATTATAGAAACTGGAATACTCACATTCTTTCTGCTCCCTACCTTACCTATAAGAGCATTTAATATTTGTCAGCTCCTGTCATGATTTCAACCAACGCTCCAATGAACACCTTGCCCTCCTATGCTTATTACATAATTATTATAATAAATCTTTCTCTGCCCTTGAAGTAAGACTTGCAACTCCCTACCTTTAAACCTGCTCAATCCTTAAATTTGTTAAAGAAACAGGTTAAGTAATATTATTTGTCAGCGCTCTTTCTTCTTCTTTTAACCCTTTTTTTAAAATTATTTTACAGGTTGTATGAAAGAAATTGCTGTGTAGAAATAAAACTTTTCATTTTTCCTTCTATATCTGAATAGTTTTTTTTTTGTTAATCTTTCTCTGGTATACAATGAAAAGTATTGTATTGTACCTACCCATTACTTACAAGCAATAACAATCCATTTCTGAACTATACCTCCCTCAAGGGAATTAAATTAAACGCGATAAAATCTGTATAAGTAGATTAATTCAATTGATTTTATGGCGTTATACCAAATCATTTTTAAATTTTGGGCACATTACAAAACCCATGATTACGGGAGATTAAGGTGTCAACATGGTGGTAGTGTAAGATAATCTAACACCTCAATTCATTCCGTGGGGGCGTATGGAGTAGGTGACAATGGTATATGGCAGAAAGATCTTCTCGCTTTCGACAGATGGTAGTACAACGGTCTCGTTTAAGCTACGCATAAAATATTCAGTTATGGGAAAACTCTATAGGAGAGGTACATTTGAGTTGAACGCGCTGATAAAGAAGAAGAAATATTCATGTTCCAGATGCTGCGTATTTCCGTATCTTAATAGGAAAATAGTACGGAAATTTTGTTAGAGCAAAATAAAAAGTAACGATAGATATTCGCCTTAAATCTCGATTTGTTATTTTACGAGAAGCGGAATTGAATCGAGAGTCCCGAGTCGCGCTATATATTGAGATATTAACTGACATACGGGTGTGACGCCCGTTTCACATAGACACATGGACATCCACATCAACGTAGATCATTTCACTATGAGTATAATCTATAAATCTATGCATATAAATGAAATTGAAATATCTGTATTATAGTATTCTATAGAAATAACTGACTTATATTGGCCTGAGGGGTTAATTTGCATACCAGACATGTATAACATTTCCTTCGTGTTTTATATAATAACATTTTCAGGGCCCTGTTGGGGCTGCCTCGCTTTTGTAGCGCATCGGGGATGTTTGCAGAAACACGAACAGATGACTTCTTCTCAATGATGCGTAAAAGAGTGTACTCGCTGTTGAGCAGAATGCGTGGCAGCCACAACAGTATTATGAACGTATTTGCCGAAAGATGTGACGGGCATATGCTGGGATCATTGGAACGATTTGTTAAAAAGTGATTAACACATATTTAAGGAACTATCATTAGTATTTAAGGTGCGCAATGTATTACTAATAACTTATATGGATCTATGTCTGAAATAAAAGCGTTATTATTATATTATATATACCATTTTTTCATATTTTGTTTGTCTGCTGAACCGATTGTAATGAAACTTCAGGAACAGATAGAGGACGATGTCAGGTGTGATCTAGGCTGTATTTTATCAAAAAATTGAACATTTAAAAGACGTCTTTAATTATTTGAAATCCAAATAACACGGTATTAATAGAGCCTATATAGGCGAAGCTGGGTCGGATTGCTGGTTTAGAAATATTTTGATGAGAGAATTTTAACTTGCCGATCTTTTCCTTTGTCATGAGCCAGTAAAACCATTTTGATTGACGTGAGCCTTTGTTAGTTTAAGAAGGATTTCCGCTCATAATTGGATATTAGTTTTTACCGTTACACTCTATTAAATCCAACGCTAAAATAGATTGCCTCATATTTGAGGGGATATTTTCCTTGAGGATAGATGCTTTGCGGGTGAGTTGAAAACCGCAGTTTTTTGTAGTTATTAGAAAGACGTTGCTGACCAGCGGTGGTTTGTTCCCTCTGTCACCTCTTACCACATCCACGGGATAATATGGGTCGTGGATATTCATTAAACCGTCACTACACGGTCAATCAATAATCATTTTTAATTCGTCGATTTTAAATTCTTATTTTTTATATTTATATAAATAACATATAATATGTGTCTCTAAAAATAATGACAGGCTTTTTATAAACACCACACTTCCCACACAACATAAAAGATATATAAATCAATGCATGAAAGTAACAAATTTAACATTTCGCCGGTGACAGCCGCCATATTTGTGCCGTGTCATCTGATTTAGTTGGTAAACCGAGTGGAAGACGATTGATGGATGATCGAAACGTGAGCGATCGTTAATTATGTTTTATCGTTTATTTATCGGTGTAGTTTTCGCGATGAGTTTAGTTTTTATTAAATCATAACATTGAAGGGAAGTCAAGCAAAATTTTAATGGAACGTTGAGGTTTTTTTAAGTAAAGAGTGATAGCCATTTAAAATCTCATTGCAGCACAAATCTTATTTACCTTTTTGAGGAAAATAAAGCCGAAAACAATCTAGTTCTAGTAGATTGAAGAACGTTTTCGAAATATTTTTATTTCTCAGTACTCTGAAATCAGCGGTAGCAATCTATAACTACTATTACTGTTAGTGGATTTGTGTCGGACAGACAGGCAGCTAAGCGATACATTACAATTACACAAAATATTACTCTATATCAATTTTCTCCATACGTGGTCAAACCTTCAACGTATATATAATGGGTCAGCTCGACTGAGAAAGGACAATAAAGTTAAAGTTAAAGTTACAGCCTATATACGTCCCACTGCTGGGCACAGGCCTCCCCCTCATTTCTGAGTGTTTTAGGGTAAGGAAGTGTCCGCCACGCTACCCCAATGCGTGTTGGCGAACTTCACATGTCTTCGAATTTTTTGTTCTTATTTCTCAGACATGCAGGTTTCCTCAAGATGTTTTCCTTTACCGCCGAGCACGTGGTAAATCAGCACTTAAAATTGCAATTAACAATTTCTTTGGTGCCAGCGGGGATCGAACCCGGTTTGCTCGCGTACTGTGAAATTTACAGCGAGCGCTAACCATCTGAGCTACCACGGCTTTGAGAAAGGACAACGCTTTCAAAAAATACCAGCGTAAAATTATAGCATAGTGTTGATGTTTTCGTATGGTGAACGAAGACAATCGGAGACCCTTTTTACTGGTAACATTTTGCTCTCCAAAGTGATGACGCATCTGCATTTTAATTTTTAATCGAAAATTAATGTGTCTATAGGCCAAAGCATCGACTTATCATCAGATGGTTATCTAATACTACCATTATCTACCTGTTAAGTGTGCAAATTCAAATTCAGAGACTTTCCTAACGGGTCGGTGTGAATACTTTGTCGTAAAAACGTACAACGAAAATCATTATATGCAACAAGCTTCATATTCTAAAGACGTGCGACGTGAGAGAGTTAAAAATGGTGGGTTGTTATGAATACACTAGTTCTCGACGACTTTAACTGCGATGAACTCAAGACACCTGAGTTTATCATAATACGTGCGCTGAAACCTTAAGAAAAAAAATATAAAAAGCTGAAAGTAATTTAATAATATATTCTATACAAGTATAAAAAAGCTAAATTGTGCTTATAATGGGAGGGTACGCACTTTCATTCAGAATAAACAAATTGTCATTAACATAGGCAATGCAATTATTAAGCATACCGTATTTATGTATGTACGCGGTAGAGCTATGTTGCACGTTTATGGCTGCAGCACGAAAAGATCTGTCCGACAGGGGAATAAGCACGCTCTCATGGAATAACAGCGAGAAATGGTAGCTTAGTGCTACGTATCGTTCCTTTTTAGTGGAAACGAAGTGTTTCATCGTAGTACTCAGGGATAGGATAATAAAAACGCATCTGCGTTTTGATTCTAAAACGAGGGTAGATGTAGATGTCTTTGGTTTTAGACCACAGTATCTATTTATTAATCCTGTTTAGTCTTTTTGTTTATTTGTCATTTTTTAGTATCGAAAGTTTATTTCAAATATTTATATATATGTATATTAGTATATATATATATATATATATATATATATATATATATATATATATATATACATATACATATATATATATATATTAATACTTTAGTCTAGAGAGTGAAGTTTAAAGTTTTTATTCCATGGTGTATTAAAGATCTGCATAAAAATAAATTTGATAGCAGAAATCCCTCTTAGACGGCGTTTCTTTATTTTTACGAGAGTTGAAATTGAAGCGTGATGCGCTCGGAGCTACGCTGGGGGTTTCTGTTGCAAATAGGGTTGCCAAATGGCCAGGACTTATGGGGATTGTTCAGGAATGCCGGAGGAAGTCACTGGTCTCAGAATATGCACCAATGCCTAAACATTATACGCCTAACAGTCAAAGTGCAACGACAATTAGAAATCAATTCTAACAAACCGTACACCGAACATAGTTTATAGACGACTGTTTATAGCAGTATTTAAAATTTGACAAGCAACAACAAAAACATGGAGAACATTATATAAAAGAAATTTTCTAAAACTTGGACGCGTGAGTTCGTACACTCACATCATACCCATGGACGTGTAAAAAATGTTTATTTATACATCGTACCAAATTAATTAATAATGCTTTTAAAACAAAGAAACTCAAAATTTTTGTTAACAAACTTTTAGTCTTGCTGTGGACTAGTTTTTTTATGTTTAATTAACAAAAAAAAAGAACAAAACCGCCTATCGATGTCGCTAGTAAAGACGAAACCAGTCCAAAATGAACTTTAATTTACCTTATTCCGAACCAAAGATAAACAGTAAGCTTAGTACATCTATATTTATTGTTGCTTTACTATGTTAAAGGTAAAATGCGTAACAATATGTTTGTACCCAACCATTTTGTTTAATGTCCTGGATTGTCCGCCAACAATTGTGTCAATCCTAGTCGCAACTGACGAGTAGCAATCGTGATCACTGGTTCGATTTGGCGAGTTCATTTTACTGGCGCGTACATATTACACAGTGACGTCGTCGGTTTGACGTTTTATGGAAACTGAAGACAATTTAATTAAATTTATTATTAATTAGCTGAGCCCGCGACTTCGTTCACGCGGAGTTAGTACCTTTGTTATGATAATTGATGATGATTTATTTATTCTTTGAGTTGTCGTGAAGGTCTAGAAATACGCTAATCTGGATAAAAACGTTCGGTTCGTCAACCAATCAGACAAACTAACACATAGACGGGCTCACAAAACGAACTGATACGGACCCACAAACATACCAAGAAAGGAATTGAGCAAACTATACGCTTGTGTTTTATATTTTAAATGCACAACAAAATGACCGCAATCACGTAATCCACAATTTGCAACAGGATTTCTCTAGTCAACACTTGGTTCCCACACAACAGAAGAGATTTCCCTAAATAAGGAAGCTTTATCACCAACCAATTAGTTACTATGGCATGAGGCATCATATTGTTAAAACATTTGAAATGAATACTTCAACCTAATGCCTATCTAAAATTAAGTCTCTCATTACATTAGCAAAATATATAAAATAACGTATCTATATTATGTCTCATCCTGCAAACAAATGAAAAATTAATCTTCTTTTGATCTTAATAATATGAATAAGTCTTTCGATCTTTAAATAATAGGTGTGATCGATCCCAAAATCAGTTGAGTTTTCAATCAAGAAATTCTCAGTTGCAATCCGGAGGTAGAATTTCAGCGGTGTTATCCCTGTGCCCAGAGAGCACGTAAAGCCTTGTAGTTGGTTCTGTGTCCGATCTGTCTTTATTTGTGTCGGATTACCGTTCCATCAGACTATGGGAGTGAGGGAATAGAAAGTGCACCTGTGCTTGCGCAGGCACCCGTTGAAGGAAGGCGAAAATTGAGGTACTCCCTTGGTACTATTACTCTTTACCGAAAGGTTCGTACGTAATATGTCAATGTCCTGCATAAATAGCTAGTATCCGTTGAGACAGACCACAACCCAAATTCGGCCTAAAGGGTTTGATGGGTGTGTTGGAAATAGAAAAAAAAATAAAAAGTTTAAAAGTATTCACCGCTCAAAACAATTTTTTGTCATTTTAAAATCGAATACAAAATCATACGTAAAATAGTATCTATAAACCACAGAGGTTTGTAAATAATGCTATCACCTACATTGATATTTCCATAAGGTTTGATAAAGAAAAATAGAAAATACATAATATTATCTACATTGTGTTTTAAAATCTAGTTAAAATAAAGCTACTTAACACTTAAATACTTAAACACGGTTAAATATTTAAAATATAAATATGACTGATGAATAATGTTTGTAAAAGAAATAAAAATACCTCTTTTATACAGTAAGGATTTTGTATAATTTTAAGAATGGCCTTAGCAAACAATAATACAAACTAAAAATATGAACTTACTTCATAGCTAAATCCAAGCTATGTATGTAATAAATAGCTATGTAAGGAGAACAAATGCCTCAGGACGGCACGTCAAAGGCAGAGCGATGGAATCTTCCCCCAAAGAAAACCCTCTCAGCAATATGAGATTGCCTATACTCAGCTAATGGACATATAATATAAGCTATTACTTTAGTTTTTAATTTTACGCTTTACTCTGTTTGACAGGTAGGCGCTATTAAACAAACTCTATTTCACAAAGCATTTTACACTAATGAAATGTTAAGAAAGCTAACATTGGTATATGAAAGTAGACGGGGATTTCTGGGCCAAATTAAAATAAGTAATAAATATATATTGGGAAGAAGGTAATATTTTTCTATTTTAATTTTAAAATAGAAAAAAAAAACCTAACATCAGGTGATTAATTCAAACAAAATTAAAGAAATATAGCATGATTAATATTTAAGAGGTTAGAGTAAGTCAGCTCAAATTCTAATTTCGCCCCCACTTCCCCCGCGCGTCGTATGCTATGTACCGAAATATTTGTAATCACTAATACTGTAAGTAGAAAGGTCGTTAGACACTTATTTCATTAGGTTTATCATATTTATGCCTGTTTCTTAAAGCCAAGCCAGCCGCTTCTTATTTTTATCACGGTTATTTCCCATTTTAATTTTACGTCGTACTGTTGCGTAATGTATATTCTGATCGTAAGCGACACAACTTCTCCCTTCAAAAGCCTAAGCGATACTAACGGAACGACAGGAATCAAGCTCAAGACGCCGATAGTTTAGGTAATTTCTTTTTACAGTGAAAATAATGGTATTTTAAAAAAAGTAAATAACATGAGCACTGCTTTATAGTTAGTTCAGTTAGTATGCAAAGTTTCATGATCTTATTTAAAGTATTTTATGAATAACAGCGGTTTATTGTTTATTTTGGAGGTAACTTTGGATTTTTTTCTATCGAGAAAATTTTACGAAATCGTGTTTTCGTCTAACATAATCACTAACATTAATCCTCAACTTTACCATATATTTATTTCAAAATTAATGCTGCAATATTTTCGGCATAACGAAGGATCTTGCTAAGCCATTTGACATTATATTTCCCCTTAATGAACGGTTCAATAACTCAACTAAAATTTAAGTGGTAGAGTCAGTTTTTTTATGTGCTGATTTAAAAAAGAACGAGAATCTCAATTTGAATGCATATTTTCTGTATTTATGTTATCGGTTTTAATGATACTTTTTATATAAATAGATTATACTTCAGGGACTTATTCTTCTCTAAATTTTTCAGATAGTACCTTATTCATAAAGGTTCAACTATGTAAATAATTCCTTACTTATAATGGTAAAAAAATAGGGGATGAAATTTTTAATACAAATACTTACCTATTTAGACGATATTCGAGCCTTTTGAGTTACTTAGTCCACTTAAAAGGCTTCAAAGAACCAAAAGTAATAAAATTATTTTCACATAATATCTCTCGGCTTTTATTTAATATTAAGTATATTTTTTTCTTAACCATTACTTGACCCAGACTGTACAGCCTTTCATAAGTCAAAAGATATTTACATAGGTGGACACAATGGATCGCTGTATGAATTTTATTTAACACACACTTACATTTGAGTATAAAATAAATGGACAGGTACTTGATAGAAAATCCGGATCTTGGAATACTGTTTGATGAAAAGCTTACGTTCCGCAATCATTACGATCATGTGATATCTAAAAGTACAAAACTTCTTGGCTTATTATTTAGAACTGCAAAGACTTTTAAAAATCCACGAAGCTTTCTTATTTTGTACTGTTCCCTAGTACGCAATATTTTAGAGTACAACGAAATTATTTGGTATAATTAAAAGTTTAATATTATATCACTACAAACTCGGTGTAAATATCAGGATATGACTTGCCTTTTCCAAATTATTCATTCCCTTATTGATTTCCCCACTCTCCTTCATTTGCGAAGATTAATACTAAGCCCCATCGTCGGTATACTTTACTAAACACTTTCGCTTTGCAAGTTTATAAAAATAATACGTCCTATTAGGTACAATCCTCTTGTAAGAATGTGTCGCCTACATAATGACTTATTGATTAATATTTGTAAAAATATAGACATTTTTAATAACAAATTAAACAATTTTGAAAAAAGGCTTAAAATTTAAATTTAAATGTAAAGGTAAAGGAACATTATTTTAATAAAGATTTAATTTTTCAAAATTTTCCACAACATAACTTCATAAGTATAGTACGTTTATAAGTAAGGTTATAATTATTATTATTTATTAAGTAACAGTAACGATTTTACAGCACAAAAGCTGTAAAATCGTTACTGTTACTTAATACCATGTTGTGTGCACATGTTTTGGAATACCATACAGATTGTAACTTTGTATTTATTATTTTCAATTGTTCATGTTTTGGTGTTATTCTGTTTTGTGTACCTAAATAAAATTATTGTGGTATTAGGTATAACAACTGATCGCTGTAAAACACTAGGCAACGAGGATGATGAAATAATAATTAATAACCATTTGCCTTCAGTGTTGAAGATGAATAAATAAAATATCATTGCTTTACGCATGGTTCTTGAAACTATTTTACATAACATCCTTCCATTCTATAAGCATAAGAAACACTAGTCATGTTCTATTTAAAAAAAATATCAATCGCAGTTGAAAACTCAGTCATTAATTCTCATATTCGCCACTCTCAGATTGCCAAAATCCACAGAATTTTTAGTAACGATTTATTAACACACATATGTGTACTAGGTAACAATTGGCACAACTTTTGTATTTTTACATCCAAGATTTTATGAAAGCATATTTGTCTTTCACACAGCGGCCAACAAAGGTTCGATATTTGCCGTATATGTATATTATGTATTTA
Source organism: Parnassius apollo (assembly GCA_907164705.1). NCBI lineage: Eukaryota > Metazoa > Arthropoda > Insecta > Lepidoptera > Papilionidae > Parnassius > Parnassius apollo. The sequence goes on along the minus strand of CAJQZP010000226.1, from coordinate 1,136,169 downwards.
TGAATACGTAAATAACTTTTTAAGGGGTTTAGTTCCTACTTTTAACTGCGGAATCCTAGCAGCTGTACTCCTAGACACCACAGATAAAAGCATTAATTCAGCAAAAGTTTATTCCACGTAATTTTATTTTCCGTTTCTCAAAATGCTCACGATCACGACCTTTCAATTTAATCACAGTGAAGCTGCGGGTCTTCGCGGAGAGATATCGTCTACGATCAGAGGAGCATTTGAACTAAAGTTAAAATGACTTTGGAGAAGAATGAGCAGCAAATCTAAAACTTTTAAATAACACTAAGTGAGAAATTATTCAAAGTAAGTAATGTATAAGAATAGTTACTAGAATTGAATAAAAAATTATTATATTCTATTTTATGCGACTGCTTAATCGGTCTAGTATGAAAGTGTGAATGTTAATCATGTTTCTGTCAAGAAATTCTCAGTAGCCACCTGGTATCGTAAAGTTGGCAGTGATTCACCCTCGTGCCTTGAAAAGCACGTAAAGCCGTTGGATCTGCATCTGCACCGGTCATGTCGGTGCCAGTTGAGTGGTGGAATAAAGAGTGCACTTGTAATCCTGTTTTGCGTAGATTGATAGTCTCCGTTTAGACTGGCCGAAATCCGGTCTTTAGGACATTATTTATTTTATTATGTTCTATATGGAATAGAAAAAAATAAGAGAGAAAAAGAGAGAGAGATAGTGAAACGCTTCACCAATCCATGAAAATGTCACTGGTGAACACTAAATGTAAATAACTCTCTCGGTCTGACTGAAAAAGGATTACGCTCGCGCAGAATTTAACTATGTGGAAAGATTTTCTCTTCTGCCTGTCGGACTTCTCTTCTCTTCATCTTATCATATGTTTTAGTTGCAGGTGTCCGGGAGTATATAATCCACTTACCATCAGTTTGCTACTTTATACGATGTTGCATGTATATTATTGTTGTAGAACGAATGGATCACCTGAAATGGGATAACATTACGCTCTCATATAATACCAACGTAAAGCAGCTTAAAAAGCAGCTGATACTCAACCTAGCATAGTTGTAGTTGACTATAGGCCACAGCATTCACTGACAATCTTGTGGACTATGTGCTCGTTACAGAACAAGGGCGACGAAGTAGTCCACCGGTTGGTAAGTGGATGCTGTGGCCTATAGACATCTACATCTTTACTCGTTTAAGAATTCAAATACATACACGTTGTCACTCCAGTCTAAAATCCGGAGGAAAACCTACTTATCAGTAAGAAAGGTCTCTGCATCTCTACACACACCATCCGAGTGAATAGTATTATACTGCTACTTTATACTGTTAGAGCGTGGTCCTTCCCCAGTTCAGCCGACCCATCTGTGCTGCAACTCTACTTGATCGCTCTCGCATCTTTGATATTGCTTCCAAATCAACCGCTTATCTCATTGCATTTAAGCCTTACGTTGACCACGATAGGTTTAGGAGAGCGAACATTATTACATTTGGGTTTACTTTAGGGGACATATATTTGTATAATTGCTAAGTTTAATATGTAACCCATTTAGTAGCCGTGTTCACTAACTATTCACTAACCCATTAAATACTGTAGGTGCCGTAACAGGCGACAGTGGAGAACAAATCAGCAGATGGGAAGCAGCATCTGCCTGGTAACAACATACATAGCGTGGCAACTATGACAAATATCACACACAACAGAAGGCGGTGAGCTGAAGTTAGGGAAATTTGGAGTAAGGCAACGGAACCGTAGGGGCCAGCAGCTGGCTGACTTTATGGAGAAAGAGGGACTCTTTATGTTGAACTCTTTCTTCCAGAAGCGGCCCCACAGGAAGTGGACGTGGTCGAGCCCCGACGGTTCGACAAAAAATGAGATTGACTTCATTATGACGACCAGACGCCAACTGTTCAGTGATGTCTCAGTGATCGCAAGGGTGAAAACCGGCAGCGACCACCGAATGGTTAGAGGCACACTGAATCTAGACGTTTAGTTGGAGAGGTCTCGTCTAATGAAGTCAACGCTCCGTCCCCCCTCGTGCTCTAATCCAGAATCCCGAGACTTTTCAGCTCGAGTTACGTAACCGCTTTCAGTGCCTAGAAGATTGCAATACAGTGGATAATATGAATGACAAGCTCGTGGAAACTGTCCATGCGGTCGGAGCTAAGTTCTACAAGACCCGCCACAAAAGAACACAAAAACTCTCCGATCACACTCTTAATCTCATGGCTGTTAGACGGGAGATGAGGCTGCAATCGTCAACACATTTGACAGAATACTGGCAACTGAACAGACAGATCTCCAAATGCATGCGGCAAGACTTACGCAACTTTAATACTGCTCATATTAAAGAAGCGGTCGAGCGGAACCAGGGCTCCAAAGTCTTTGCCAGAGATCTGTCTGCCCGAAAAAGCCAACTGTCAAAGCTGAAGACTGAGTGTGGCAGCATCGTTTCCGAGACACCTGAGATTTTGATTGAGATTGAGAGGTTTTATGGGCAGCTGTACACATCATCGTTGGAGCCACACGCAAGTGTGAGTAACGATCCAAGAGCAAGTCTTACCCGCTATTCCGATGATATCCCAGACGTCAGTCTGAGCGAGATTAGAATGGCTCTCCAGCACCTTAAAAACGGCAGGGCCCCAGCCGAGGATGGAATTACAGCGGAGCTACTGAAAGCGGGTGGAACTCCGGTACTTGAAGTCCTTCAGAAGCTCTTCAATTCCGTCCTCCATGGTGGCACTACTCCGGAGGCGTGGAGCAGAAGTGCGGTGGTCTTGTTCTTTAAGAAAGGCGACAACACTCTCTTGAAGAACTACAGACCGATTTCCCTTCTGAGCCGCGTCTACGTGCTGTTTTCGAGAGTCATTACGAATCGTCTCGCACGCGGACTCGACGACTTCCAGCCTCCCTAACAAGCCGGTTTCCGAAAAGGCTTCAGTACCATAGACCACATACATACCCTTCGGCAAATTGTACAGAAGTCCGAAGAGTACAATCTGCCACTTTGCCTGGCGTATGTGGACTATGAGAAAGCCTTTGATTCCGTCGAAATTTGGGCGGTGCTACAGTCTCTTCAGCGGTGCCTAGTTGACTGTCGGTATATCAAGGTGCTGATGTGTTTGTACAGTAGGGCTACGATGGCTATCCGAGTACAGAACCAGAGTTCGAAACCTATCCAACTGCAGAGAGGTGTAAGACAGGGTGACGTTATATCCCCGAAACTCTTCACCGCTGCGTTGGAAGACGTTTTCAAGCTACTGGACTGGAAAGGATACGGTATTAACATCAATGGCGAGTACATCACTCACCTTCGATTTGCCGACGATATAGTCCTTATGGCAGAATCGCTGGAGGACCTTAGCACTATGCTCAATGCCCTCAACGGTGTCTCGCAACGGATAGGTCTTAAAATGAACATGGACAAAACAAAGATTATGTTTAATGTCCACGTCACACCTATGCCGGTAGTTGTTGGGAGCACTATGCTCGAAGTTTTTGAGGAGTACGTTTACCTGGGACAAATAGTCCGACTAGGTAAGTCCAACTTCGACCGAGAGGTCAATCGACGGATTCAACTTGGCTGGGCTGCGTTCGGGAAATTACGACACATCTTCTCGTCAGGTATACCTAAATCTCTGAAAACTAAAGTGTACAACCAGTGCGTGTTGTCAGTGATGACTTACGGATCAGAGACGTGGTCCTTCACTGCTGGCCATATGAGGACGCTCAAGGTCGCTCAGCGAGCTATGGAGAGGGCTATGCTAGGAGTTTCTCTGCGTGATAGACTCAGAAATGAGGATATCCGCAGTAAAACTAGAGTGACCGACATAGCCCAACGGATTAGTAAGCTGAAGTGGCAATGGGGTGGCCATGTAGCTCAAAGAACCGATAACCGATGAGTAATGAAGGTTCTCGAGTGGCAGCCTCGTACCGGTAGGCGTAGTGCAGGGCGATCCCCCACTAGATGGAGTGACGACCTGGTAAGACATGCAGGAAGTCGATGGATTCAGGTGGCTCAGGACCGTGCTTTGTGGCGTTGCTTGGGGGAGGCCTATGTTCAGCAGTGGACTTGTGAAGGGCTGTAATGATGATGATGAAATCTGATGTAGTGACGGGGGCGATCCTGTACGTGTTCACAGACTGCAGACTTCCCGGAGCGTCGATTCTTCACATCAGCTATATGTTCTTTAACGCGGGTTTTAATTGATCTTTTAGTTTGTCCTATGTAGGAGAGACCACATTCACAATCAAGCTTGTACACTCCTGCATCTTACAAAGGGACGTTACACTTGACTGATGGTAAAAACTGACCAATCTTGTCAGTGACTCCTCTAACATATGGCAGTACAGCAGGTACACGCTCGACTGTGGCCAGCTTCACTCGTTTCCAAGGATGATGCGCGAGGCTATTGAAATCAAAAAACATCCTAATTTCAATAGAGAAGATGGCTGGGTGCTACCATCTGCTTGGGATCCTATAATAAATAAAATTAAATCCCAACCCAAGCATACAACTGCAAAACTTCATGATACCATAAGTTCATACTGTGTAGATCGGAATAAAAGTTAAATTTTAATCTATGGTAACCGTGGTTAACTATGACATCTGGACGTTGAACATTTCAGTCACCCCCGCGACCATGGGTGCTGTAAAGTGCTCGAAGCATTTGGTATTTAAAAAATACGTGTGGCACTCGGTGACTGCCGCGGTAAAGCTATTGCATAGCATTTTTTATCAATTTATGCAATTATAATTATTTATTTATTTTATTCATGCAGTTAAAGCTTTGATATTAAATCAAGTTACACTTTTTGAGCGTGGTGACCGATAAGAAAACAATTTTTTTTCTCTTATTGAATAAATGAGAAGTTAATATTGTTTAAAATATTTTTAATATCTTACAATATATGTAGGTTATTCAGGAATTTTTATCATTGAGTTAGCAGCTAGTGTACACGCATACGTCTAGTCGCACGCACACAAACACCGTGCCGAAGTCTGCCGAGTGCCGAAGTCTGCCGAACTGAAACGACATTAGACGATGCACGGCTTTCAACGCCACACCTCCGTGCCCGTCGGAGTGGGGAGCGTGAGGTTTTTTTTTCGTTACGGAATTTCTGGATTCGGTCCCCGCGCTCAAGGCCCGCGATAGAAGCTATGCAATAGCTTAAAAGTTTAATATACGTCATAAATTCTGTAAAAACTAGTATTATTTCAATCCCTTATGAAGTTTATGGTCACGGCGGTAACACATGTCCGTCGTACATACAACCCCGATGAAGATGCATGTGCCCTACATGCCTCTTCATATTCAAACTTAGCGGACTTAAACCGAACATAGGCCTCCTCACAGATTGCCTTATAGCCATGCCATGCTTGGCAGCTATAGCAAATGTTGCTGTTATTATTAGGAAGAAATTTGTGGTAGAACCACGCTGCAGCTATATCATGGTTGTAGCACGAATGGAACGACTCGAGCGTGGTAGGACCACGCTCTACGCACGCTCACTATACCAGCGCAAAATAGCAACTTAATGCTGGTGTGTTTCGTATAGTGAGTGTAGAGACCGATAAACGGAAACCCTTTTTACTGGAAACGAAGCATTCCATCTTAGTCCTGAAGGGTAGCAACGCATCTGCGTTCAGATTTTTAATTAAGGATAAATGTAGAATATGTGTCCTCGTTTGTCACATTTATTCTATAATAAAAAGCTAGTTCAGCGATAATTTCTGTCTGAAACGGGCAAGAAGTGCTCGCTGAAAGTATTGAGAAAACTTAAGATTAAGACATAAATTATTTCTAAAATACTTTTAAAAAGCATTTAGTTTTGCAGAAATTCGTGTAAGTCTTTCGAAGAGTCTCCTAGCTTTTATTTATCGTCTGTCGTCGACGCTATAAAGTTTCTCACAGAGAGATCTACTTCGTGCTTCGTAGACCCAAGTTGTTTTACTGCAATGCCTAGCAGTTCGTTAATAATTCAATTTCTACATCCAAAACTGTGAGACGCTGATCATAAAACGATGTAGGACTACTATCCTTCACTTATTATTCAGTTGTCTAATCGAATAGTCATCGGCCAAGGACATTTTATAGTTTTGTATTGTGTCTGGGCACGTAGATTTATTTTATTAGAATTTTATTTGTGACGCAGTAGCTAACAGTTCATGTTATTTTTTTTTTACTTAACATTTATTTATTAACAGTTTGTTTACTGAAAATTTATTTATTAATATAATAAAATACAAGCTCTACCCCCGCGACTTCGCCCGCTTGTATCTTAGGGGTTTAATTTTTTTGCTCGGAATCGTAATTTTCTTTCTAAATTAAAAGTAGCCTAAGTTACACTTTATAACATCAGCTATCTGTCAGTGAAAGTACCGTCAGTCGTTTCGAGGATTAGCCGGAACAAACAGACGGACAGACAGACAAACATTTAAAAAATTGTGTTTTTGTTATAAGTAGGGTATATACTTTCACATGCAATTAGTAAAAAGCTCTTATTTTGATGTTAAAAATAGACGCTTCAATTTTATTTCTTCGTAAAAAAAAGTGAAACGTGCTATATATTTTTATATTTCGCCATTTACTATATAAGTCTCGAAAATGCCATTATGAAGTAAATAATTGGCAAACCTAATCCTACCTTAGCTCCTAGTTCAAGTTTGTTCGTAGTTTACGATATTGTGCCCTTATGAGAACGCGCTATGCAGTTGACGGCTTCCAACAGTTTTCATTGACGCAATCTCGAAACACATCTTCTAAAACAAAAGTATTCCAAATTTAAACATGCGAAACAGTCATCATCATCATCATCATTGCAGCTCATCACAAATCCTCTGCTGACCATAGGCCTTTCCTCAATGAGCGTCACAAAGCACTTGAGCCATTTGTATCTTTACCCAGACCGGCGACGGCAAGCAGGTTCAAAGATATTATCAAGTAATTTATTTTTTAAATAAAATTGAAGCGATAACCAAACCTACAGTCTGCCTAATAGTAATTCTGCTAATGGCTACCGCAGTCCATGGATGTCAGCAACCAACAAAAATGGAGCAACGTTTAACGTAACGTATACTATGTACTATACGAAGTCATAATACCAGCCATATCTCAACCATAATATTCAGTGCAAATATCCACGTCATAGTCTGCAAAATTAATAAGTACCCATTAAATTTGTCAGAAAGCGACGAGACAACAATACAGGAATATCTATTGCGGTGGCGCGTGTTTCCCGCCATTGTCATTATGCTGGCGGGAATTAATATGGTGCAGCTTAAAACTTGCCATTTTCATTGTTCGTATAATATTAGCATCGTTTTTAGGGTTCCGTAGTTAAAAAACAAGGACAGTTACAGTTTCGCCAGGTCCGTCCGTATGTTCGCAGTTTTACTCAGACACCCTAAGTGGTACAAATCTGTAATTTGGCATTGTTACAGATATTAATCACACCTACAAAACTGTGTAATAAAATAAAAAAAAACATTTTCACAAATAAAGGGAGGATGATTTTTTTACCCGTCTATTCTATGGTGTGGGGTGTTGTTGTATAAGTCTTTTAAAAGCATTATGGGTATGCAACAACACTTTATGCAACAACACTTTTTTTCAATTTAGAGGTCCGTTTGCGAAACATTTAGCATTAAAGTGGTATTTTTTATTTGGGTGTCCTCGCTCCCTACCAACTAAACATCTGTTTTTGAAAATGTGTAAAGTTTGTAAATATAATGAAATTAATAGGAAAACTATCACAACTAAGTTGACTTAACAAGTTAACGAGAAACAGTAGATCGATATATAAAATGCAATTGAATTATTAAAAATTTGCTTACTATGAAATATACAATGATCTAGAACTAGCTGCATTATAACTTTGTAATGTTATTGTAAACTGTAAGAGTTATTTTTTTAAGGAAACTACTTATGCACACAGAAAGAATCGATCGCCAAGAGACTGATCCTGAGATGCCACTTTCGCTTTTTACATAATCATTTCAACCCTTCACAAGTCCGCAGTTGAATATATACCTCACCAAAAAATGCCACACAACACGTCCACTTGCATCCATCGACTGAATGTCTTAGCAGGTCGTCACTCCATTTAGTGGGTGGACGCCCTACACCTCGTCTACCGGTAGGATGCTGCCACTTGAGAACCTTTCTTTCACATCGGTTGTCGGTTCTTCGATGGCCTACCTATTGCCACTTCAGCTTACTATTTCGTCGGACTACGCCGGTTACTCTGGTTCTATTGCGGATATCCTCATTTTTAGGTCTATCACGAAAAGTAAGCCTAGAGCATAGCTTACGAACATGAGAATAACTCTCTCCAAAGCTCGCTGAGCAACGTTCAGCTTCCTAATACGGCCAGCAGTGAAGGACGTCTTCTCAGATCCATAAGTCCTCACTGGCCATACGTACTGGTTGTAAAATCTTGTTTTTACGTTTTGAGGTATGCCTATTGCTAAAGTATTGGCCCCGACGTGACGTGAAAACCCAACCAATAATCTTCGGAAACTACAATTTTCTCAAGCCTTTGGCATTATTTTCAAAAACAACTCTACCATTTACTCCCGAGGATCTTCTTCCGCAGTTTGAAGCTCCTGCAAGTCAGTTCAACTTGTCTACATCTCGACTCACCGCAGATTTATAAAGCAAACTTCTGGTAATTGCCCTGGCATCGTTCTCGCCGGCATCATTTGCAAGTGCTTAGTACCGGTATATATTACTCACCAGCATATCGTTCGCACCGGTGTCACTTGACCTTACGCACACAGTATGCATTCCCCGTTGGCAATAAGGACACATCAGCAATCGGACCGACTGTCGACCTCCACCAGTACGGAATAAATCGTAGTACTACGTGCGTACGTGCCTCCGTCCTAAGCAGGGTAGTTATATTATGTCGTCGCGCTACAAGCGTAACACATGGAAGCCTAAAGCACGCAATCACAGTTCCGAAGTACTCCGGTGTATTATATAGAATAGCTTGAAACTATAAATGCGTTGGCCGCTCCGCGGTCTGAATAAATTTCCAAACGGAAAATCTCACCTTTTCCTTCCACGGCCACACTACCAATAAAAAAATACGTGTGGCACTCGGTGACTGCCGCGGTAAAGCTATTGCATAGCATTTTTTATCAACTTATGCAATTATAATTATTTATTTATTTTATTTATGCAGTTAAGTCTTTGATATTAAATCAAGTTACACTTTTTGAGCGTGGTGACCGATAAGAAAACAAATTTTTTTCTCTTATTGAATAAATGAGAAGTTAATATTGTTTAAAATATTTTTAATATCTTACAATACATGTAGGTTATTCAGGAATTTTTATCATTGAGTTAGCAGCTAGTGTACACACATACGTCTAGTCGCACGAACACAAACACCGTGCCGAAGTCTGCCGAGTGCCAAAGTCTGAGTCTGCCGAACTGAAACGACGTTAGACGATGCACGGCTTTCAACGCCACACCTCCGTGCCCGTCGGAGTGGGGAGCGTGAGGTTTTTTTCGTTACGGAATTTCTGGATTCGGTCCCCGCGCTCAAGGCCCGCGATAGAAGTTATGCAATAGCTTAAAATAATATTAAAGTTAAAAAAACATATCATCCCGCATTAATCATGAGTTGTGATAGTCTCGGGAGTATTGAGGTCTCTATAAGGCACGAAATTATGGTAGTGTCATCGATTCTTAACACGTGTGCTACCGTTACCGTAAAAGCTTATTAAAGTCAACTGCTGAACATAGGCCTGCCTTATAGATTGCTTCATAGGGGGATGTTTGCCATAGTTGCCACGTTTGGCAAGCGGGTAACCGCAGTTTCTTATATTTAGTCGTTATTAGGAAGTCGCTGCTGCCTATCTACTGGTTTGTTTCCCCCTGTCGCCTTATTACACTGTAGCAGCCAGATTAATCAAACCGAAACGGGAATAAATAATATATACTCCGCTGCTACCATAACGCGGAAGGCGAGAATAAATAAAAAAACATTTTATTTCCTAATTATTCTTGGCTACTGAGATACTGCGGACTGTATATAGATAATTTGACGTTCTTATAAAGAAACAAGAAGCAGCCGCAAATATCATTCAGCGCCACACCGACTTCACACGCCGCTATCGTCACGTATCCGTCGACCAATGGTGAGCCGTTTCTTCAACGCCGCAGTTCGTTTCCTCTTGCTGTTCCGGAGCTGTATTCCACACCGCCGCCGCCCGCCGACTACGCGTGCGCACCGATCTGCATGTCTTATATAGCCCGGTCCAGCGACGTAGCTTCGTGAACAACAAACAAGTCTCACGCCGGGAAACGAAACGTAGATAATTGTATATTTTAAATAGTTTTCATTGGTCATAAAATAAGCAATATAATTGGCTAGGCAAAATATTAATTGTTACCATTGGCAAATCAATAGTGAGCCAGCCATATAAATATAGGCAAGGTTGATGCAAAAGATATTCCATTCCGAATCCCATTCGACAGTACATTCATAAACATAAACAGTAGTTTCATTTCTCCACCTTAAAGAAAACCACTCGGAGTCTGTTAATAGTGGACAGTTCGTCTCCACTATTACAGTGGTGACCCCGACGTGATATGAACACGCAACCTTCTGATATGGGACGATATGGGGCAGTGGATATTCTAACGCAGCAACTACACGGGCAATAGAAAAACGTAAAATTAAACGAGATTAAATCCGTACAATTAGTTTTATTCCATGTATAGTATTCCTGTAAATATAAGAAATCATAACGTTCTCAAGAGTTCTCGACAGACGTTGGTAGGAATGAAAATTTTATAGTCTAGACACCCAGGGAATAAATTGCAGTAATGATTTCTTATATTTACGCGAATATTGCACATGATTAAAACTACTTTTACGGATTTTATCGCGTTTATTTTTACTTTTTATTTTTAATACCCGACGTTTCGGGCGCTTTCCAGCACCCATGGTCACGGGGGACTGAGATGACTGACGTCCCGATGTCATTGTTAAACCGATGCAGTGTTAACTGCACTAAACCCAAGCATAACACTGCAAGACCTCAAGACATAGTCAGTTCATTTTGCATAGATCGGACCATAAACAATAATTAAAAAAGCTGAAGGTACTCCGGGTTTAACAATGACATCGGGACGTCAGTCATCTCAGTCCCCCCGTGACCATGGGTGCTGGAAAGCGCCCGAAACGTCGGGTATTAAAAATAAAAAGTAAAAAATAAACGCGATAAAATCCGTAAAAGTAGTTTTAATCAAATAAATTGCAGTGTCAAAGACAGACGGATGGCGGGCGATAAAGAAACGAAAGATATATCTCGCAATAAAACTAGCATCACATAACGTCCGGTAGTAAAACTGCATCGTGCATTAGGAATGTTATCGTAGATTTGCGAAACCTTTAAATCTCATATAAATTTCACAAAGAATTAGGGTGCCAAGAGAGTCCTCACTATTCCTGCTACATTATAGGTAGACTGCATCATTGGTCAAGTGGCTGTTAACGCTAATGCCGATGATGAGGTCCAGGTTTTGAATCCCAGGTCTGACCAAAACTTCAGTAGTAGTCCGGAATCAAAAAGCAGGCGGTGTTTCATCCTGTACCTCGAAAATCATGTAAGATATTATGTTCCTGCATTTTGTCCAGCGCCCATGACTTTATACACAGATTAGTCGCTCATTATTATATCTAATTACAATGCCACCGGATGGTAATTGCTGGTGTAGGTATAATAAATAACATTCTGATTATTTAATAAGCCAAACTTTGATATTAAATTAGAATAGAATGTAATATTTTTTACTCAGTATTGATTACAAGTCTTAATTGTTATTGAGTCAATATTTTACTTTTACTACTGCTTAGAAAAATTAAACTTCTGTCCTGATTCTAAGAAGAACCCGCAAGACACCCAGCGTTATAATCACAGTGACATCATGTAATATATAAAAATTTATGTTTGTTTTGTTCGTATTTTATGTGCTGCCATACCGTTCATCAGATTGCGGTAAAACTTTGTCAACATACCTATTGTTTGCACTTGCGCGAAGGTTATAGACAAAGTACGGTTAACTTACAGTAAGTGTCGCGCATATCGTATTGACAAATTTATTTGAAAATTATATAACATTCAACTTCAATGAATGTATTATCATTCCCAATTAAACAATGTAAATGTTCCAATTCGAAACGATATATCCGCTATTATTTCTTCTGCGGCTGCGTCGTGCCGAGTGCCGGCAGCATACAATATAAAAATAGGTTGTACAGTTATTTACAAATCTCATTTTAGGAACAACTTGCAAGCGATCAATTCATTCCCAGTAGGAGTTATCAACCATGTATTCATTTATATTATAATAATCCTATTTATACGATTTTGTTTAATAAAAGAAAGTGAACTTGGTAATAGAATCAATGTATTATCGAAAAAAGCAAGACGGTTATTTCAATATTCAGTCACGGATCAAAAGATAAAAGACAGACTAAACAGAGAGATCCGCAAGGCATATTACGACGTCATATACCATCAAACTGACGTGTGATATTTGATATGATGCCAAACCGTCAAATACGCACTTTGAGTATGTTTACCGTTTTATGTACTTTCCTTTGTGAAAAGAATATTAAAGCTGCATTAGTCGACGGCTCAAACTTGTCGATCAACGTGGATAAGATCCGTACTGTTTCATCTTGCGTCGTGTAAGATAGAAATAAACTGTGTATAAAGCGGTAAGAAACTAGTACGTATGCACAAACTCCCATACATTATAGTTTAGTGTAATGGGTAAAGATTTATCCTATAAATGACTGCGGAATAATTTACTAAAACACTATTAGGACAAGATTTTTATAAAGATATATATCTTATCAAAATTAACTTATTTTAACCTTTGAATAATTAAATTTAAAAATGTGTAAATTATTTTAAGTTGTCATACTTCTTACTCATGTTAATATTTGCCTTAAAATTGTTGTAAAAACACAGATGTTACCAGGTCTTTAGTTTAAAAATAATTTGTTTTTTTTTTAGTTCGTTCGTTCTGCTTAAGTGCAAGTCAATATTTAAACATAGGTACATCGTCAAACGCTGGAGTAATCACTTTCTTTAGCGCTGGCTTTCTAGCGCTGCCTTTGGAAATGATACAAATTTTAAACTAAGTAAGTAAAACATGTTTGGACAGTAAAAACAAATATATCTTGAGTTAGCCGTCGTTAAAATGAAAGAAAAAATATTAAACGAACTCATAGTAACAGTTAGGTAGACTCTTCTCAATTAAAACAGGGCTTTATTCAAATTTTTCAGACTTGCAGTTTTCGTTCTCGTCAAAAGGAATATCAACCCTGAAATTGTAAATGACAACTTAATTGGTGGCATGAATCGAATTCGGCTCGCAGTCTATGTAATTTTAAGACGAGATTAACCTTTAAACTTTATTACGGAATCGAACTCCGACTTTTTAGTTGTGCAATCCGTATTCTTGTGCGGTGCCATAAAAATCCCAGTAAGTGAAGTGACGAACAGACTTACAGTCTACTTAATGATAAATTACTGCTACAGTTCATGGACAACAGCCAACTTCAAATAAGCTACATTACATACGCGTTACCACTTCCGAGGATAAAGATGGAATGCCTTGCAGAATGTAGTTATGCTGGCTCTCTATACCCTTCAGCCGGATCAAAATCAAATGTTTATTTCTATAACAATGACAGTTGTTTTATTACGATCAAATGTTGGGGCCAAACCTTTTAAGTATTATGTATTCTTGTGCCTGGAGGCCCCGCTCTACCATATCTAAATTTGATCGTTCTAAAATTGCAAAAAAAAAGAAAAAAACAACAAACTTAAGAGTCCTAATGTGTGTGTAAACATGCGGAGTCTGTGTGTGCACTGTGTGTTGCGTGTGTTTGCGTGGATGCGTGAGTGCGTGTGTGTGCGTGCGTGTGCGCGGTGTGTGTGTGTGTGTGTGTGTGTGTGTGTGTGTGTTTTTTTTTATTGAAAAATATCAATTTGTCTATTTAACTTATTATAAATAAACAAAGAATGTATTGAGTATTATTATTATTGGCATTGATCGACGTCTATCGATATCGATCGATTGGTACGGTAACTAGGTAGATCGGCCGATACTGGACGATAAAACGTTTTTTAATCATCGATCGACGTTAATCGACTATTAATTGATCATCAACAATATTTTTCAAATATATACGGAAGAAGACAACAGGGAGTGGTCGGTGGATCGGGGCGGGTTCTCGAATAATCAAGCAGCTCGATCGACGTCGAATAATCCCTTCTACCATCGATCGATTCAATCGTAACCATCGATCTACGTCGACTGATCCTTTCCACCATCGATTCATGCCATCGATCGACGATCGATCGATTGGTGTGGTAATATTCTAAGTAGGTAGTTTTCTCCAGTGAGATGAAAATACCTGTAATCAATCTAATCAATACAAACAAATCCTAAACAAGAGAGATCAAAGAATACATAAATGAAAATAACCTCTGGAATGAAGTGATCGCCACCATGCTGGTTCTATAAAACATAATTCAAAAATTGTACAAAATAAATTATTGTAAAGTGAAATATGTTTAAAAAAAAGTCCCGCTGGGTAAAAAACATTGTCGGTTCTTTCCAGGACAGTTTTTCCGCACCAGTGGTAAAGAAAAAAAATTATTTTCAATAAGTACTATGCAAAGATCAATATTAAATAAAATCATTGACTTCATTTCATTTCATATTTAGCTTCAATTAAGAATCAAAATTCAGATGCGTTGTCACCCCTGTGGACTTTGACGAAATGCCTTGTTTCCAGAAAAAAGGGTCTCCGGTTCTCTAAACTCACCATATAAAACACAGCAGCATTAAGCTGCTATTTTACGCTAGTAATCTGTGAGAGCGTGGTCCTTTCCCGACCAAGCCGACCATTCGTGCTATAAATAAATAAATAAATTTATTCACAAGAAGAAATATGGTACAAAGATGTTCTTATAAAATAATAATGATTCACATATTTCACCAATTTTGGTATATGAAAACTTATTTACTGATTAACTTATGGTTAGAATATACAAAATTTAAGTAAAATTAAACATGCATCACTTTACAATTTTAATATTAATCCTTTAAAACACAATCAGATAAGAAACAGCGTTTAACAGTCAATAGAAACTTTCTTTTATTTTTAGCAGTTCATTTACCGAATAAAATTGTTTTCTAAAAGCCACATTAATAAATTACGTCTAAATCGATTATAATCTAATTGACTTATTTCATTTGGGATTTTATTAAACAAATAATATAAAAACAAAATGTGAATAGCCATCACATAGCAATTTTTTGAGTACAGGCTAGTTTAAAGAAGGTAAAATGATTTTATCTGGGTATCTGGTACTATATGTTACTGCATCTTTTAATCTAGTAAAAAACTGAGGATACTTTTTTACGAATGCCACTCTGCAGCTATATAACCATAATATAGCGTGGCTCTACCACGTAAAAACTTTTAACATGACATCCATATTGGACTACTGCCGCTAATCCCTTGCACAACCAATGAAGTTTTTTTTATAAAACTGATGTAGCAAACGAACTTACAGTCTACCTGATGGTAAGTGGCTAGAATAGTCCATAAATACCTCTAGCCAAATTCAAACGAAGAGGACTGGAGTTGCGTTATCACCTCTGAGGACTAAAACACCTCAACGTACGTGATTATACTAATTTTTAATCACCAGACCGGATCACACGGATGGTACCTACTTTCTATGCAGAAAAGAAACACGACCTATAATCTTTTTTTTATAGGTAAGGGTGACAAGCGAGCACACAGTCCAGCTGATGGTAAGTGGTTGCTGTGGCCCATAGACATCTACATCTATCCTCGTTTGCGAATCAAAATGAAGATGAGTTGTCAGAGGACTAAGATGGAATGCCTCTTTTCCAGTAAAAAGGGTCTCCGGTTCTCTACACTCACTATACGAAACACAGCAGCATCAAGTGTATATATATTCTTTGGCAGCATCAAGCTGCTATTTGACGCTGGTATTCTGTGAGAGCGTGGTCCTTCCCCGGTCGAGCCGACCCATTCGTGCTACAACTATATGATTAATATATCTACAGCATGACTCTACCACGTAAGGAATCTAGTAAATATATAATACTATTCTTTGTAATTATTCTCTTCTCATTTTAACTTCAAAAATTAATTTAAATCTCAGAAAGTGTCTGCTCTGACTACTAACTCCGCCGAATCGAAACTTTCCGTCCCGCTCTGCTCGAAGTTCACTTTGTACAAATAAAACGGTGCGAAATAGCCTGTGGTTCGAGAGTTTGTTAGTTGGAATAGGTTTGGCGAAATTTACGAGCACGCTGTGCGCTTATGAAAAAAGAGGTCTGCGGGGGACTTTGCAAAAACGACCGGGGCATGACCGGGATATTTTAGTTGTTAAGGCCACATTCACATGTGTTAACGGGTTGAAATAAACTTATTAATCAACTTTATTTACATTTGCAAGCTATGCTTAAGTATACACTAACATAGTACATAAGCATAGCTTGCTTAAGTATATCTGTGATCGCATCTCTGTCTGAGGCTGAGACTTGTTTTTGTTATGTTTTATTGTAATGATTTCTTAAATTTACGCGAACACTACACATTGAATAAAACTATTATTTACGGATTTTATCGCGTTTAATTACTTTAATTTATTTTTATTATTATCCCGACGTTTCGGGTGCTTTACAGCGCCCATGGTCACGGGGGGGACTGAGATGTTTGACGTCCCAATGTCATAGTTAGTCCGGCTACCTTCAGTTTTTTAATATTAATTTTTGGTCCGATTTACGCAAAACGAGCTTATAGTATCATGAAGTCTTGCAGTGGTATGCTTGGGTTTGGGTTTAATTTTGTTGATTATAGGATCCCAAGCAGATGGTAGCACCCAACCATCTTCTCTATTGAAATTTGGATGTTTTTTAATTTCAATAGCCTCGCGTATCATCCTTGGTAGGAATCGGTGTTCTTTTGCGAGAATTTGTGGTTTATCAAATCTAATGTAATGGTGGGGACGGTCTTGAACATGTACGCAGACTGCAGTCTGGTCAGTCAGGTGCAGTCAGGAAGTCTGCAGTCTGCGAACATGTTCAAGATCGTCCCCACCATTACATTAGATTTGATAAACCACAAATTCTCGCAAAAGAACACCGATTCCTACCAAGGATGATTCGCTAATCTATTGAAATTAAAAAACATCCAAATTTCAATAGAGAAGATGGTTGGGTGCTACCATCTGCTTGGGATCCTATAATCAACAAAATTAAACCCAAACCCAAGCATACCACTGCAAGACTTCATGATACTATAAGCTCGTTTTGCGTAAATCGGACCAAAAATTAATATTAAAAAAACTGAAGGTAGCCGGACTAACTATGACATTGGGACGTCAAACATCTCAGTCCCCCCCGTGACCATGGGCGCTGTAAAGCACCCGAAACATCGGGATAATAATAAAAATAAATTAAAGTAATTAAACGCGATAAAATCCGTAAATAATAGTTTTATTCAATATGTTTTATTGTTTATTTTGAGGGTCAACTTCTGCGTTTCCTCCGATACTATTATAAATTGTAAAATTTTTACTATACTAGAGAAGCTATACCAAACAAAAAATGTGCACTACTCTGTATACTCTACATGTGCGTTAAATAGTAGAGAAGCGCATGCGCAGTTGATATAAACGCGCGAAAATTGTCATAATAAATAATTGTTTATTTAGATTATATTTTTTTTAATTTTCGTTTATTTTGCATATGTGCTAATTTAATATAAAATTATAATTAGCGCCGCTCCGCATTGCATGAATATCGAAGCCATAATAACAGGTGTATGGATTGCAGTACAGTTCAGTTGAAAATAGTGAGTGTTTGGAATGTCATATCTAGTACCATAGAACTATTAGGTACTCTATATCTAGCACGTAATACATATGCATCGATGTCTAAAGATTTACAATAAAAACTTTATCCTCCATTTAAAAGTGAAATTTGTTCTTTCAATTTATAAGGACCACCCACCTAGAGTACAATTTATAACCTATTTAATTAAACAATCGTCAAAATTGGTTCATAATTGACGAATAAACGAACATATCACGTAACATACATTAAAAAAACATACAGAAGAATTGTAAACTTTTTTTTCAAAGTCGGCTAAAAAAGAACACATCATGTGTTAAGTAGAAACTTAGCTCAGTGTTATATTTATGGCACGTATTTTTAAAGGAGTAAGGACGAAAACACGACCAGGTTATTCTTTTCTTTCAGCTTTCCATTTTTTCGTTTTTTGATTTTTCAGCGCACGTAAGATGATAAACTCAGGTCTTTTGAGTTCATCGCACTTAAAGTCGTCGAAAACTCGTGTCTTCATAACAAACCATTTTTAACTCTCTCACGTCTTCAGTATACGGAGCTTGTTCCATATAATGTTTTTCTTTGTACGTTTTATCGCGAGTCACGACAAAGGATTTCACACCAGCCAGTTAGCGCGAAAAAATAAATTAAACTAACCCGTTCCAGCGGAAATTCTCTGAATTTGTATTTTCCCTAAACAGGTAGATTTTTTATGCAAGTAACGAGCAAACAGTTTATAAGTAGATGCTAGGGATCAACTACGTCTATTCTAGATTAAGATTCAAAATGCAGACGCGTCGCCACTGCAGTTCACAGATATTTGCAGCCAGCTTCAAACTAAGGCTACAGATGCGTAATAGTAATTACTAATTACCTCTGAGGACTAAGATGGAATGTCCCGCAGAACGTAATTTTACTGACTCTCTATATTTCTTCAGTCCCGAAGCACTGCTATCTCTAACCTAACCCATTCGCAGCCATTCATTGAGCAGAAAACTACGTCTCCTTATTTTTCTAAATGTTTGTAGGCCTCTCTAAGAATGAGAAAACCAACTAGCATTTCTTAAATTTTTAGCCCTCATTCTGGACAGGGCACAAATTAACCTGACCCTGAGACTCAGACTCAGATCCTCAGGGTTAACAGCACGCGAGCAGCTTAAGTTCGATTCTTACTGGCACCAAAATAATCTAATTTGCAATTTTTAATGCTGCTTTACCACGTGCCAGTCAACTTTAGGATTTTTAGACTAAAGTTAGATAAAGATAATTTAATCATGAGATAACAACTAACAACAAACATTGATTTTAACGCGATTAATCGCAGAAACCGACGAGACGAGACGAAATCCGTTTGTGTCACCCGTAAATGTCACTAACGGGCGTCTCCCGCCATTCCGACAACAATGGCGGGAGTTAATGCGCGGCTCATTACCCGTTGCTTCGCGCGAAATGCCCAAATTTCATTATTTACTTTTGTAAAGAAAAATAAAGTATACGGTAATAAATACAAAAAGCTTGCAGTATTTTTATTTTCTTTTGCCTATTGTACGCAGTGGCAGTGTAAATAACCACTCTCTGGTCCCGTGGGTGTCGTTAAATGCAAGGGGTAAACCAACCAGGAGATGAGCAGCAGCGTCTTTCTAAGAAGTCCTGCCTGTCAACGTGGCAACCATGGAAAATTTACCCCAACAGTGGATTTTTGATATACTGTATCGGTAGTGTAGTATAACTTTCTGACAATGCAAAAACATGATTGGCAAACGATGTGATTTGACATCAAAAATTATACTGCGACTGTAAAAGTAAAGTAAAGTTACAGCCTATTTACGTCCCACTGCTGGGCACAGGCCTCCCCTCATTTCTGAGAGGGTTTTAGGGCAAGGAAGTGTCGACCGCGCTGCCCCAATGCGTGTTGGCGAACTTCACATGTCTTCGAAATATTTTTTTTCTTATTCCTCAGACATGCAGGTTTCCTCACAATGTTTTCCTTCAACGCCGAACACGTGGTAAAATCAGCACTTAAAATTGCAATTAACAGTTTTATTGGTGTCGGCGGGGATCCAACCCGGGTTTTTTTTAACGTTACCCCTACACTAAGATTTTCTCTTGTATTGTGGGGGCAGTTTACAAACATAAATTGCACAAGGATGAACATCCAGACCCGGAACAACTACTTGTACCCTCTTGTTCCGTGCGGGATTCGAAACCGCGACCCCCAGTGCAGCCACTCATTGCTAAGCCACTGCGCCACGGAGTCGTCTGCTAAGCCACTTTCAAGGGTTACTCGCGTTCTGTTATATTTACAGCGAACGTTAACCATCTGAGCTACCACGGCTCCTACATACATATATATATATATATATATATATATATATATATATATATATATATATATATATATATATATAGCAACTTCAGCTGCCATTAGAACTCAAGACTTTTAAGAAAGAGTAGAGTTCCTCATACAGGTATAATTGATAGAATTTACACGAAAGTTCTTACAAGCCAAGTACGATAAGATCCCAAAACAATTTGTATTCGATAAGAAGTATAAGATACAATTAAATGAAACCGACCAGCCGGGGGATTAAACCCAAAAGAGTTTAGAGTTTTCACGGATGTTTCTAAAACAAATGAAGATGTAGGATCTGGAACTTTCTCTGAAGACCTTAATATTCACATATGTACACCGCTGGGTACCCATAGCACGCAATCCAAGCAATAGATGCCAGAAGGTAAAAGACTTCTCCATCGGAATACTGACCGACAGTATGGCGGTACTACAAGTTCTGAGTTGTAATGTGGTGAACTCGGAACTAATATATGAATGCCATCTACGATTAAATGAGGTACGTAAGCACAACAATGTGACTCTGCAATGGATTAAGGGACACAGTGGATCCAGACGCAACGATGCAGCAGATGAACTGGCCGGATGGGGATCGGCTCTGGCAACTATAGGGCTGGAACCAATCCCTTTTGGTTACGTTCGTTCACTGGTACGTAGAAACTTTAATAATCTACACGTTCACCTTTGGAAAAATCTAGTAGACTGTAGGCAAGCTAGGGAGGTCCTGCCTGAAATAAACAGTCGTCTAACCAAGGTTCTAATGAGACCGAACAAGCCACAGATCAGGATAGTAACCAGTGTTATCACAGGACATGGCTCCTTTAAGAAACTTTTATTTACCACAGGTGTTACAGATAGTCCCATGTACACAGCATACATGGGGGAAGAAGAAACGGCGGTTCACGTGTAGCTGACATGTCTGGAGGTCACTGCATACAGGGCTAAACATCTCGGCACGCCGGGATCGCTCCCCGAAGCTGCTTCCAACATCAAAGGACTGTTGAACTTCTTCGGGAAGATTTCATGGCTCGAATAATCACATTATTCCTGATTAAACGCAAAATACGCGCTTAGAGGTGGAGTTGCGGAAAACAGCCCGTCGTAAACTAAACTAAACTAGACTGTAGCGTTAGCCTAGTCGATTATGGAATTGAGTTACGATTGTAAATTCAGTCTTATTTACACAAAAATTCAAGCATTTTGAAATTTTGATGACTGGCAAATTTACTTTTATTTTCGTCCATGTTTGCCCGCATCCATTATTTGCAGAACTATAGCTCCTATGGCATTCTTGTCAAAGAACTAATATAAGTTAAAGGCAAAGTGGACGTTCTATCACGGTATCAAACGCTTTTGCACAGTAGATTCACTATAAAATACTTGGGCAATTTTAGCCTCCAATATCCATTTGTTTTCATATAAGCAATTTGTAGGTGTTAGGGTTGTCAAAATCTGGTGGACACAGGTAAGAAAACAAATAAAAATATGCTTAGCAAAAACTTTTATTTAATTAAATAATAAGTTTAAAAAAATCAATCAATCAAGTGATCCCAGGTTTAAATCCCGGGTGAGGTCATAATAACCTATTGGGGTTTTCTGTCAAGAAATTAGCCGTAGCAACCCGAAGTCAAGAATTTGGTGGTATTTATAATCACGTAAAGCCGTTGGTCCTGCGCCTGATCTTTCTTTGGTCATGTCAGATTGTCGTCTCATCAAAGTGCAGGAATAAAGTGTGCACCTGTGCTTGCGGACACACTCATTTACTTTAATTCTATTCAGCACAGATCAACATTATCCATTAGACCGGCCGCAATAATCGAAATTATTCTGTGCATAACCAATGCTACGTTACAGTTATCCTTACCCATCTAGCTCTGAGACAAGCAAGTTCATTCTGTATGAGTAAATGATGTCGATTTTTAGATCCTTAATGTATTAACGGATCAGTCCCCTGCCATTGGTTCTGCAAAGTATAAGTTAGTAGGCAAAGTTTCATGATCTTATTTAAAGTATTTTATGAATAACAGCGGTTTATTGTTCAGTTTGGAGGTAACTATGGATTTTTTTCTATCGAGAAAATTTTACGGAATCATGTTTTCGTCTAACATAGTACTTAAAATTAATCCTCAACTTTACCATATATTTATTTCAAAATTAATGCTGCAATATTTTCGGTATAACGGAGGATCTTGCTAAAGCATTTGAGTTTATATTCCCCCTTAACACATTAATATAAACCACATCACGTAGCCAACATGTAGACATTCCTAATCCGAACATTGAGGCAAAAATAACACCTCACACATTAAAATCGCCAAGCTGTTTAAGCTACAGGAGGTTACATAGGAACTCACAAACATATCTCTTCTTAGGCTGTCGGGTAATAAGAAAGTGAAAACCCTTTTACACATTTTTAGATGGGCAAAAATGACAACCGGGACACGTAACTTACGCGTCTTATATTGCCCATTGTCATCATTCTCTATTTAAAATAGTGAAAGGAAAGAATACACTAGAAAAAGATTCTAGAAACCCCTTTCTATACCACGTAACAAGATAAACTCACCTTTGTATTTGCCATTGAGCAGCATACCAAGAAACACTGAGGCTAAATTGACCCGCATCAAAACACACATGCACTTTGACTGGTTCTGACAAGCAACTGAGAGTAATCAAAGGTAAGAACCATTCCCAGTATGGCCAGAAATACAATCTACATTTATTTAAAACAAAGCAAATCGATCTAAATTAAATAGTAATTTTTAAATTTGCGATTGAGCCTAAAATTGGCATAGCGGGCAAAATACAACATTGGCAAAATTAGACGGTTTGACGGTACAAATACTAATGTATTTTTCCATATACATTTGTTATTGTTCTTTGCTTTGGCCACCAATGATCTAACG
Organism: Parnassius apollo; assembly: GCA_907164705.1. NCBI lineage: Eukaryota > Metazoa > Arthropoda > Insecta > Lepidoptera > Papilionidae > Parnassius > Parnassius apollo. The sequence continues at coordinate 1,112,999 of CAJQZP010000226.1, read as the reverse complement.
ACCTTACTTTTAAAATACTTACAGGAGTCTGAGCAATTTAGATTCCTATTAAAATAAATTAAAAATTAATTTTTAATCAAATTAATTCATGGTCTTTTTCTTTTTTCTCTCAATTTTACATTCATGATCGAAATTTTTTTTCTGTAAAACGTAGGTACTTGTTTCCAGACTTGCAATCATAGTTAATATAACAAACCGACAGTGGAATTAGGGATAAAAATATAGTATTTTGTATTTTTCGTACCATATTATTTTTCTATAATATGTAGTATAATTTACTGAAATATAAACATAAACACTCACGCCTGTCACTCAGAGGGGTAGGCAGAGACTGCAGACTTCCATTTAGCACGATCCTGACATACCTCTCTCACTTCCTCCACATCCATTTATGTACCTACTCATACATGCTCGTCGGTTAAGGTTGGGTACGCTTAATTTGGCCCATTTTTAATATATCGCCAATTTGGTTGACAAACTTTCACCTACGACGTCCCTTTCCGAATCTTCCATTCACTTCTGCAACAAATATTTACTTTGTCAGTCTTTCCTCATTCATTCTTTATATATGACCATACTGAAATATAGTATCGTAGTATATATATATATATATATATATATATATATATATATATATATATATATATATATATATATAGTACAGTAAGTGATCACAAGGCTGCAGATACTTTTTCACCTTGTATCCTTGTATAAAAAGCCAGTAAATATACAGATTGGCCCTTAATACTCTTGAAACGGGAACACAATAGTACCGTCACTGCTATGTGGTATCCAGACAGGAAGGAGTACTATACGAAACACAGGAGATGTTATTATACGTTAATGTTATGTACGAGCGTGGTGCTTTCCCCTGTCGAGTCTATCCTTGCTGCAGCTATAATACCGTGAATCATAACACTATCACGTAAACATTTTTGCAGAGTTGCGGTTTTTCCATTGCTGTCAAATAAATATTACACAAAACTGCTAAAAAGGCAGCGCTGTAGTCCTGCGCTTGATTTTTCCGGTCGTGTCGAATGGTCGTCCCAACAGACTAGGGAATAGAGGGTGCACCTGTACTTGAGCGCACACTATAATAGTCGTGCACTATGATTCTGTCCTGCGTAGATGACTAGCATCCGTTGAGACTGGCCGCCATGACCGACATTCTATCTGGAAGACATTATCTATTGATTCGAATTCCTTGCCAAATTACTTATGTACTATGTCTTATCCATTGTCTATTTAGCTTACCGCTCTTTTTAATAATAAGTTAAAAGTAAAAAAACGATTGTAAAATTATATTGGATCATTAGAGTCCTTATCAATGAAATTGCCTTTTTGATGAACTTGCCACTTTGAACTCTAATGGACTCATAAATGAAACTGAGAGACGAGATGGCAGCATCTTTCTGATAACAGCGAAATGACAATAAACACTGCAGTTGCCAACCCGTTCTTCAAGCGTGGCAACAATGGCAATATTTTGATGAAGACTGTAATGATGATTGTGATGATGAAATGAATCTCATAAATAAGGTTGATAATGCACAATAAGAGTGCACCTGTGCTTGCGCATACACTTGGGCACTATAATCCTGTCCTGCGCCGATGGCTAGCCGTTGAGGGAGGCCGCCGTGGCCGAAATTCGGTCGGGAGGACATTGTTATTAATGCAACGCACTAAAAGCGATAGTGGAAGCAGATGCGTTTCAAACTACCACTGAGCTCACCAGTGTCGGTTTTTTATGTAAGTGTCAAACTAATAAATAAATTGCGGCAAATTGGTAAAATAAAAAAGGTTGCCAAAGGGTATCTCACGAACTGAGCGGCGCACAGCGAGAAGTCCGCCTCCCTCCAAGCTTGCATCATATTGGTTAATCAGCATTGAAAGGAAGTGATTTTGAGTGTTGTTATCAACGTTCATCATATTAGTTAGATTTATGAGCCCAAGCCAATTAGTGCCCGAAATGAAAGAGCAGCTAGAAAAAAAAGGAAGCTTATGGTGACAATTACCGTCCAAAAATAAAAAAGTTCTATTCCGTTAGATGTAGTAGTTGTTTGTATTATATAATAGATTAAATACCTTTTGAGTTATCGATTTTCGTATGGCAGACTCCAACAGCAAAAGCCTCAATGATCTATCCATAAAACGACAATTTTTTTTTAAATAGGATTGGGTGATAAACGAGCACACAGTCCACCTGATGGAAAGTGGTTGCTGTGGCCAATATACATCTACATGTATTCTCGATTATGAAACAAAATGCAGATACGTTGTCACCCGTGAGGACTAAGATGGAATTCCTCGGTTCCAGTAAAAATGGTCTCCGGTTGTCTACACTCACCATACGAAATACAGCAGCATTAAGCTACTATTTTACGCTGGTATTCTGCGAGAGCGTGGTCCTTCCCCGGTCGAGCCACCCATTCGTGTTACATCTATACTACTAATATAACTGCAGCACGTTTAAAAATGATTGTATGTTTTGATGATTGTATGAAATGAATGTTGGTAACATACTGTGTCTCCGTTTTCTCATACAAAACGGTAATTTCATATGTAATTCCCTGATACGTTAAAACCACGGCTCTCACACTTAGGTAATGTTATGTTTATACTAATTAAGATTTCATAATTACAGAACTAGCTCACGTCGTAATAACTTCAATTACGTATACTTAGTGTATAACTTAATGCAAGAACGTGTTCAGACGCTACATTAAAATTTAAGACCTAACCGTGTAGTGGCAGTTTAGAAACACCTATGACCTCAAAATGTTCTGAGAGTGCCGTAAGAAGCGACAGGGTAATGCAAGCACAGATTAGATTAAAAAAAACAACCAACCCACCTGCCAGTGCTAGTGCCAGTTATGGTCAGTATGCCTTTTGAGGCAATCTATGGGGAGGGCCTATGTTCAGCAGTGGACTTTGATAGGCTGTAATGATGGTTATAAGAAAAGGAGCCTTGATAAACGGACAGACTGACAGACAAACAAAATGTCATATGGTGTTCCGTGTTTTCCTTTTGAAATATGGAACTCTTAAAATAAGGATTAATAGACTTGGGACGGGAGATTTCTTGGTCTTCGAGACCGAATTTCGGTCAGTCTCAACGGAGACTACCCATCCGCGCAGGACAGGATTATAGAAGCCTCTCATAGTCCGATGGGACGGTAAGGGGGCGCCCATTATTTACGTGAGGCGATTTTTCTATTTCCCCTACCCCTGGGGAGATATCGTGAGATATGGCTCAACCCCTTACCCTCCCCTAACTACCCCCTCAAATTTCACGTAAGATTTTACAAAATGTATATTAATAAATATTATTGTGTATGATTAAGCCACATTTTATTAAATTAAACCCAATTTTTTCGAAATTTTACACTATTTCTTGCGGAGAAAAAACCTTGATATTATTGCCGAAACACTCCCTCTCCCACACGTGAGATTGGGTGAGATTCGGCTCGACTCCCCCCCCCCTTGACACCTCACGTAATTAATGGACGCCCCCTGTTCAGACACCACTGGAGGGAGATTAGGCGGAGGATCAACATCTTTACTTGCTTTCCGAGCCACGGGGTGTGAGAACACCGCTAACTTGACTCCAGGCTGCTATTAAGAATTTCTTCTCTTCTTCTTCTTTCTTCGTTGGAAAACCCAATAACTGATTTTGGCTACGATTACTTCTACTACGGCCCATCATAAATTCACAAAGACCTACTCTATAGATTGCTACAGAATACGGCTCTGAGCCACCTGCATCCATCGACTGCTTGCGTGTTTTATCAGGTTTTCCCTCCATCTGGTGGTCTTGTCACTACAAGGCTGATACTCGGGAACCTGTCTTGCCCATCGGTTGACGGTGATCGCTTTTTTCGAGCTATATGCACACTATATAGCCGGCGCATTGCCACTTCAGCTCACTAATCCACTATTACTCTTATTATGCTGCGTATATCCTTGTCCCGGACTTTATCTCGCAGAGAAATTCCGAACACAGCTCTTCCCATTATTTCCTTGCCAAAAACTATCTATTTTTTTTATAGAATAAGTGCGATAAGCGAGCACATAGTCCATATAATGGTAAGTGGATGCTCTGGCCCTTTGACATACATCTATCCTCGATTATTATTCAAAATGCAGATGTATTGTTACCCTTGCAGGACTAAGATGAAATGCCTCGTTTTCAGTAAAAGAGTCTCCGGTTCTCTACACTCACCATACGAAATTATGCACTTAATAACTTAAGTGCTTCTTTGGACTGTTGCATTTGCAGAGCTAGGTAAAGGAAGCTTAAAAACATATTCTTAGGTGGGGTCTCAAATCCATGGTTTTCTCGCTTTGCAAAGTAAATTGAAAACAAGTTAAATATAAGAACCTAAGTAAGCAATTGTTAGGAGCGTGACCCCGAATGATTTCAAGCTAAGATTTTTTACAAATACTTATTTTGAGCGGGATTTGAACCCGCGGCCTGAGGGCGCAACTCATTACTGTGTCACTGCGCCACAGAGTCGTCAATTTCAAGAGTCGGCACGTAGATACATAGAGTTTGCACACAACGTTCGTTGGTGCGTCGCACACTCGACTCCCTGTGCGACTAATGAACTTAATCATATTATCGTCGGAATTTCGCTATATTAGCTCCTGTGCTGGGCCGTAAAACTAGCGACTCGTGTAAGCGGGGAAACTTTATACTTTGGGTTTCATACAGCTACGAGAGTATGATCAATCTTTGCTAAAGTAAGCGGATATTTAAGCTTTTTACATAAGTAAGTACTATTTTACCGTGCAGTGGCGGTGTAAGGATATTCAACCATCACCCGTACCCCATATCATCCCGTGGGTGTCGTAAGAGACGACAGGGGGAACAAATCAGGATATAGGCAGCAGTCTTCCTAATAACGACTAAATGTAATGAGTTCATTACATTTAGTCGTTATTAGGTTGCCAACCTGCCTGGTAAGCGTGGCAGCTATGGCAAATATCCCCCTATGAGGCAATCTTTGTGGGAAACCTGTGTTCAGCAGTGGACTTTAATAGGCTGTAACGGTAACGGTAAGGGTAAGAGTTTTCTTTTAACATCATGTTATTGTTTAGGACAACTCTTTATTGTAACATGTTGGTTGCTGGGACGGATTTAAAAGTTCCAATATTTATGTCGGACTTACTACAACAATAAAAATGTGCGGATGGTCTTACTTGCCTCATTGCCTAGCTTGATGTAAAAGGCGACTAATAGGATGTTTTTTTATCTAGGATAGGGTGAAAATCGAGCACACAGTCCACCTGATGGTAAGTGGTTGCTGTGGCCCATAGACATCTACATCTATCCTCAATAACAAATCAAAATGCAAATGCGTTGTCACCCGTGAGGACTGAGATGGAATGCCTCGTTTCCAGTAAAAAGGGTCTCCGGTTCTTTACACGCACCATACGAAACAAAGCAGCATTAAGCTACTATTTTACGCAGGTATTCTGTGAGAGCGTGGTCCATCCCCGGTCCTATTCGTGCTACAACTATGCTACTAATGTAACTGCAGCATGGCTCTACCACGTATGTTGGGTTTATGATTGTGAAGTCAATGGGCTAGCCAACTTAAGTTTTTTTCATAAGTTTCCATCTAATCCCATATTTATTGCTAAATATGGTCCACAGATTGCAGGCGTGACGCTGCTGACGGCTGACGTTATTTATTATCAAAACTTAGATTACTTAAATTGAAAGTTAAAATAAAACCCTGAATCAAAACTGAACAGTTTTGTAGCCGTGGAAGGAAAAGGACAGATTTCCCACAGGGCAAAATGTATTGCCCGGTGACTGGAGAACCGAGTCGTAGTTCGGAGCTATTCTATATATACTGTTTTACTTAGGAACTTTGATAGCGCGATTTAGGCTTCGATGTGTTTCGCTTGCGGTGCGACGACAGCGCCGCCACAGGTTTTATTAGATAAAGACTAAGAACACTCTTCATCAAATCATCTTTAACATTAAAAAATGTAAATCGGTTCACCCGTTTGGGAGCCCCGATGCCACAGATACAGATACAAACGCTAAACATATAGCACTCCTCTTTTTCGTGGGCGGTTAATTAAATATATGAAATATAGTGAAGTTTTTTAAATATTTGTTACAAAAACATGCTTATCAGAGAACCGCGCGGCGTGATGGTTTTATACGTGGTAGAGCCACGTTGCTGCTATATTATGGTTGTAGCACGAATGGGTTGGCACGACAGGGGAACGACCTGTTTTTTGTGTGGTGATTGTAGAGAACTGGCGAATATTTTTGCTGGAAACGAGGCATTCCATCTAAGCCCTGAGGGTTGACAACGCATTTGCATTTTGTTTCTTAATAGAAGTTATATGTAGATATCTATGGGCCACAGCATCCACTTACCATCAGGTGAACTGAGAGCTCCTTTATCACCCCATTTTATTATAAATAAGTAAATTCCGACGATATTAGATTTATTATTAGAGGGGGGGACACACACACATTATAAAAAATAATGTGTGTGTGTGTCCCTCTAACTTTTGAACCATAAGTTTAGAAAATATGAAAAAAATCTGAAAAGTAGAACTTTATAAGGACTTTCTAGGAAATTCATTTTGAACTTGGATGGAAACAACAGTACCCACTACCAGGAGCAGTTGCAGGAGCGCGGAGCGCTGCTGGAGCGCGAACATAATGGATACCTACCTTTAAACTCATAAGTGGGAACACTTATTGTGACGGATGGGAAACTACGGAACCCTACACTGAGCGTGGCCCGACACGCTCTTGGCCGGTTTTTTTTTCCTACTTATAAACCTATAAGTAATAATGGTGATGAAGCCCCAGATCAAAAACCGTACTATTTTAGCGCAGCAAAAGTCTATTCAAACATGTCTTGAATACACCGACATTGAAATCGACCGCGAAAGACAGACGGCAGGCAAATTACTTCACTACTTTGCTGTACGCGTGTACAATTATAATATACAATATACGAAGTAAACCGTTTAGTTCGAATGCTTGGAACATCGATAACTGAGTGTGGAGACACGCCCAGCGTTTGGTTGTCCGATGGTAGAAAAGGAAGGGAGGAGTTGAATGTAATTTTTGCGCACCTTCTAGAATGTATTATTAATACATGGGATTTTTAGTACTTGAAGACTGTAATGTTGTTATGTGGGTATTATTTTAGTCTTTTATGTACTTTGAAGTCAACTTTTATTTTTAATATGAGCCTTACATATTATCATTAGCATTACAGCGTATCACAAGTCCACTGCTGAACATAGCTCCCCCCCCTCCCCGCCCTTTGGGAATTTGCCATAGTTGCCACACGGTTCGCCAACGCAGTTTTTTTATTATCAGTTGCTATCAGGAAGATGCTGCTTACCTGCTGGTTTAGTTTTCCTTTGTCGCCTCTTACAACATCCTTGGGACGATATTTTTTTAATTTATTTATTTATTATAAAACAATGGATATTCGGATATTCTTACACCGCCTCTACACGGTTACATGTACGGTACATGTATATAATAATATAACTAACTTTATATTTGTCTCTTTCTAATGTCATACATAGTGAGTAGTAGGCCGTAAAAGTTTATTTTTTTAACAGCAGTTACACCACATTCGGTTGAGATTGGTACTTTGAGAAACACGCGACAGAATCCTCCTTAACCTCTCGTAATACGACACAGTAACATCAGATTAAAATGAAGCAAAAATAAAAGAAAAAGTTAACGTATAATTCTTAGAATTCTAAATCCCAAATGAGACTTAACAACAAACAGAGCAAAGTTTAATCTTTTTCATTTTAATGAGGCAAACGGTCTCTCAATTGAAAGGCGGTGAAGCTTAGAACGTCCCCACAGAATTAAATGTCTGGAATCAACGTGGAGCTAACGCTAAAATAACTTTTATGATAAACGGGCTATAAATCTATGTTTTAAATCAAAAATTTTTTCAACAAAGAGTGACTCTAAAGGACTTTGCATTCTTTGCAAACTAAGGACTTCCTACATTGTAACTTTAAAGAAAATACTTGATCGTTCCTTTGACTTTCATCTCGTAATTATCTCAATGGATTTATCTAACCACCATAACCAATACTTTGAGGTGAAAGTATTAAAATGATTACACCATAGTAGACATCAACCGCGTTCCAAAAAAAAAGGGGAAAGTATTTTATTTGACGCATACCTAATATGTTTCTTTTTATTAACGATGTTCACCAATTTCTCCGAACGTGTAAGCCTATATTATAAACGATGCTTTTTATTGAATAGGTTTTTACATAACAGGTAGCCCTATATAAATGTAATCAGAATAAATTCCATCGCTAATGGTGGACAAATAGAAGTAAGTAGTTAGGTATTATGTGGAATTTTTTATTATTTTAATGATATAATATACATGAAAATCTTTATATTTACTATTGAAATGCTTGTGTTTTATTTTGGCAAATCGTCTGTCGGTATGATTTTTTTTAATCTCATACAATTGGTATGTTTTAAATCAATGCTATAATATGTGTGGTCCTGTAGTCTTTCTCTGTCTCTTTCAGGCCGGTAAAGAAAAATAAAATATTAATACCTAAAAACTAAATTACTTTTTAAATTAAAAAAAAATCTGATTACACCGACCTACGACGACTACCAACATAATATACAAACAAAACTTCATTCTTCACAACTGGCGCCATCTATCCACGTCAAGCGAACTAAGCTTGATAGAGTTCTGTGAAAGAAGCTGTAGTAGATAGGTACTCATTCATCATACGTAAGCATGCATTGATCATATAGGAAAATTTCCTATAAGATCATTGTATCCAAACTTTTTTATGTTATTTATTTGTATAAAAAAAAAACCAAAAACGTTTTAATACATTTTTATTGGAATTTTAAAGTGTAAGTATCTGATAGCCTACCGCATGCTACAGTAAAATGTTACAATATTGTATACGTATACGGGCCACTTTACTTGATTTTCTAACTTAATCGGAAATGACGCGCATAAATAGCAGCGACGACATATCCGTTCCCGGATGACATGTCACATGCGCCATCGGTGGTACGATTTTTTTTTAAATTAGTAGGGGTGATTAATAATTCTTTATAGAGTAAAGTTTACCTGATTACACGTGATTACTCTAAAATGCGGATGTGTTATCTCATCTGAAGTTTAGGGTTGCCAACTATTAAAAAAAACATATACGAACAATAGTGTTAAAATATATACAGTACGTAAGATAAAAAATACGAAAGTAAGTAAAAATGTTGCAAAGATACAGGTTTTTTTTTTGCTTATCTATCTGCATGCCCAAGAAAATAAAGTACCTACATATAATATTATGTCAGGCTCAAATTATAGTATTTTTACATACTACATATTTTAACAGTTTTTGGTACGCCCACTAAAAATATATTACAATAATAATATACTATGTATAGTACGATTGGTTACCCTATTTTTTTATAGTGAGTAATAATATCGAAGTATCCGGTTCTCGACACTTACCGTACGTAACGTAATGGTATTATGCTGGTATTGGACCTATTTGTAAATCTATGTATCAATCTATTGTACCAATTCCGATTTGTAGTTTCTCGGTTCGAAATCCGAATATTAAACGAATTCAAAAAAATATCCAAGAAAATCCACAAAATATTTAGTCGCTTAAGCTTGAAGAAGAAAAACACAAGTAATCGTTTAGAAGCATAGCTTAATGTTAATATGAAGCGAAAAATATGAAGTTACATAATTACATCGTATTAATCTGTAATCTGCGTAATATTTAGCAACGATATTATTATATCGTTACCATCAAAAATTGGTAAATCAGCACTTAAAATTGCGATTACTATCGAGTAGTTTCGAGTCTAGTTGATTTGTCTAGAGCAAAACCATAACGTGTTATGGAATTTAACCAGCGCCATCTGTTAGCCTTAATAGAATATAATTGTAATATGTTTATTTTAGATATTTTAGTACCTGGTACATAATTTTAACATCAATTACAATAATAAAGAAATAAATTAGCAAAAATTTTTTGTACTTGATATATTGAAGATGATTGTGATTACTTTTCTAATGCTGTCACGTACAAATAATTAAGCACATACCTTTGGCAGACAGACTTTTATCAACTGTTACAAATGATTAATATGATTGAAGTTTACTTTACATATATAGAATAATATTTATAAGATTTTAATAAAATTATAAATTTAAAATCTTAATGTTTAAAAAAGTTTGTAGCGCCATCTGTAGGTACAAAATTAGAAATAAATTACAAAATAGTTTTCATTAGTTATTAATGTATTATGATTACTAAATTTATGATATATAATATATATATTTATACATAATTTAGTAATCATATATATACTTATATATATATATTTTTTTTTTTTTTTTTTTTTTTCCTTGAAAGTTTTTTAAATATTGATATTTGAGTATAATTAACATTTGTAATAGGGTAGTACATTTATATCTAAATCTTATTACATATTCTGTTCTTGAGGCGCTAATATTTTAGATCAGCGCCATCTATGTAAGCAATATTTAAATAAGCATAGACTTTATTCCGATTTCTGAGGCATAGACCGTATTAAAAGAAATAAAAAAGATAACGAACACTCAGTAATCTACGTTTATATTTAACGTTCTTTTTTATTTCTATATTGTAATGATATCTTCAATTATACGTTAAAGGTTGGAGCACGAATGGGTCGGCTTCAATGGGTAAGGACAATGCTTCGATTATATACTTATTGACAATATACAACACGTAACATAATTAACGCACTTTGAGAAAGTAGTTTGTTCAGAATCGTTTACTGAATCGATTTCTATCATTTTTAATATAGGTAATTTTTTTATCCCAAAATTAATTGGAACTACGTAATTTACAGTCACACTAAACATGTACAGTCAAAACAAACTGAAATGGACCGTAACTCAAGGCAATAAGACTTTTAAAAGTGCAGTTTTATTTGTATTAATACAAATTCTGTCATTCAATAAAAATAAAGAAAAATTAACTTTATTTCAAGCACGTTAAAGTCTTTGAGTTCGTGGATTTGTACTGTGAAGACAACATTCTTCCGGAATTAGTATAACTAATTTTATAAATAATCAATGCATAAAAATGTTTAACTAAAAATTCAGTGTATGTATTATGATTATAACAATATTCCGGAGGGTGTGCGTTAATTACGTTACATATTGTATATAATCAAAGGAACAAACAATGCTTTCACAGAATACGAGCGTAAAATAACAGCAAAATGCTGCAGTGTTTTCGTAGTGTGAGTGTAGATAATCGGAGAGAACTCTTTTTACGGGAAACCTTTGTTAGTCAAGCAGCACTGCTAGCGCTGAGATCAAACTTAGTGAACCCGAAGCTAGTTGGGGACTGCGTGAACCGTCTAAACGCCCTGGGATGTAACAACAGTGTCGTTGCGGGTAATATAGGCAAGGAACTTGCCGAAAAGCTCGCATTTTGTGAAATGTCGTTCGTCTAAATCGTTCTAATACCTTAAGCCGGGCTTATGATCGAGAATTCGCTTCAGAAGCTTTAGGTAAAAATAAACTGCGCAAACTGGCACGAGCGCTAACTGGATACTGTTATCTTAAAAAGTACATCTCCATACTGGTACTAAGCAACTCAAGGATGTGTTGGTTTTGTTCCTTAACGGAAGAAACGAGTCTGTACATCTTAATTGATTGCTCTTAATGCTCAAACGTACCTAACACTCATCTGGGAAACTACGTACTTCACCCAGAAGAACTGAAATTGCTCACATTTAAGCATCTTCTTCTATTCATAGGTCTTAGTAGTGAACTATAGCCATAGCAGCGATCGTAATAGATCTTTTAGGTCGCAGTGATGACGCAGTGTTTTCATGCTGATGCGATTATAACGCCCTGGTAATTATTACTAATTACTTAACAGCTTGGAACTTGGCTGCAGTAAAATATTAGAATAAATATACAAAAGACAGAAAAAATGTGCAAACAAATTAAATCATTTATTTATTTGTTACTTACAACAATCATCACAGGTGTATTACCTAATACAATAGTGTAGTTACGAACTTGAAACTAGAATCTACCACATCGTTAACAATAAAAAAAATCTGTTAATAAAGTTTATACGTGATATTAGTCTATACGTGGTATTAGTTTATACGTGCTATATTATGGTTGTAGCACGAGTGGACCGGCTCGACCGGGGAACGACCAGCTGTCACAGAATATCAGCGTAAAATAGCAGTCCAATACTACTGTGTTTCCTATGGTGAGTGTAGAGAACCGGAGACCCTTTTCATTGGATACGAGGCATTCCATCTTAGTCCTCACGGATGACAACACATCTGCATTTGATTCTTAATCGAGGATAGATGTAGATGTCTATGGGCCAGAAAATCCACTTACCACCAGGTGGGCTGTATGCTTGCTTGTTACTATTATTTTATAAAAAAAAGTAAAGTTACAGTCCTCTTAATGAGCACAGGTATTCTCTCGATTCTGAGGTTACAAATTTAAAGGAATTAGTCCAGCGCGTTGCTCCAGTGTGTGACATCATTTTGATATGATGGTTTCCACACGATGTTTTAACTTTTTTTTATATAGAAGAGGGGGCAAACGAGCATGCGGATCACCTGATGGTAAGTGACTACCGCCGCCCATGATCAACAGCAGCTCCAGGGGAATTGCAGGTGCGTTGTCCTGATGAACTGCCTGTAACTCAACAGAGCTTTGATTAAAACTACTCTTACGCATTTTATCGCGTTTAATTTATTTTATTTTTAATACCCAACGTTCCGGGTGCTTTCCAGCACCCATAGACACGGGGGACTGAGATGAGTGACGTCCCGATGTCACTGTTAACACTTCAGTTTTTGATTATTATTTATGGTACAGATCTACGCAGAATGAATTTACTGTGTCTTGTATTCTTACAGTGGTATGCTTGGGTATAGTTTTAATTTTATTAATTATAGGGTCCCAAGCAGGTGGTAGTATCCAGATTCCTTCTAAATTGAAATTAGAATGTTTTTTTTTAATTCAATTAACTCACGTTTCCTTCGTAGGAATCGATGTTCTTTCGCGAGGATTTGTGATCTATCAAATCTGATGTAATGGTTGGGGCCGTCTAGGATATGATCACATGGACAGGAAGTCTGCAGTTTGTGATCATATTAAAACTTCAAAGAACTATAAAGGATAATATAATTTTCGCATAATAAATTCAGAAGTAAATTAACCATATAGTATAATATTCTAGTTAATATAAAAACTGTAATAAGTTTTTAGTAACATATACACAAAAAAGAACACTCGAATTTAGAATCATTTTTTGTATGAAGTCAGCTAAAGAAGAAAAATAAAACGTCCGTTAATTTGACCGCTAGGCAGTAAACGCCTACATTCTACTAATTGCCTAGCCATTTAACCTAATTACAATGTTGCGTATCTCATTTAACGTTTGGGCTGACAGAAAGCCGGTCTCTTCTATATGGTTGAATTAGGGCAGTTACAGTTAGTGTGCGAATTGCACCCATAAAAATGTAATTTTGTGAAAATTGAACATCACATACCAGTTGGTTAAACTTATGACCACTTCATTAAACAGTGAAGAAGCGGTGTAAGTATATCCACTACCCCATATCGTCCCGTGGATGTCGTAAGAGACGATAGAGGGAAACTAACGTGAAGATGGACAACTGCGTCTTCATAATTACAACTAAAACAACTAACTGCGGTTGCTGACACGTTCTGCCAAGGGTGGCAACTATGGCAAATATCATATCTACGGAGTGAGGCTGAGTGGATGTTCAGCAGTGGAATTTTAATGGGCAGTACGGTCGCGGCTACGAGCATGCGGCTCAGCCGATGGTGTGTTGACCGTCACACATGAACCGCTACATCAGTAGAATTACAGGTGTGTTGCTGCTTTTTTAAAAGGAATGATAGGAACACACGGACGGGGGGGGGGGGGTCGGCTTAGTAGTAGTGGATTGGTCACCTACGGTGACTTAAGAGAAACTCTCATGTTTGGTCCAAGGTGGCCGCTCTGAGTAGGCTTGGGCGAGCCCACTTCGGGTGTGTGTTGATGGGGATGGAGTGGGTGGGTGTCCTCTCCCACTACCGCTGCAGCCGAGGTGGAGTCGCGGAGGAAGAAGAGTGTTATTATGATGATGTGCTACTCGCCCTATACTCTGCGAATCAAACAGGGCCGCACCGTTGATGAGCTGCTGGTGGGGCCACGGGAGGAGAGGAGTGTCGGTATTGCGAGGCGCCGCTCTTCTTACCATACGCAGCTGAAACTTGGTAGGCGGCGAAGCTATCGACGAAATCTGCCGCTGGCTTCAGGAGAGCTGGTGCTTCCGAGTGCTGGTTTTTTACTGGCCCCATGGCCTCCACGTATCGAGATCCGGAGTCCGTAGCGCAGGTATAGTCAAGGCCACTGAGGAAGATGCGTCTTGGGTTCCTAGTTCGCCGTATATGAGACGCAAAAGGGTTTGGAGTAGTTCTCCCCAAGGATAGGCTGCTTTCGGGCGGCCGTCGATGGTGGGGCTGCGAATGTGTTCGAAAGCGTTCTAGTGGCCCTACCAATGTACCAACCCCATGTATAAAAATAATTTGATAACAAAATAAACAATAACGTATTGAACACATAAATACAGAGTTTGCGAACAAAATCGTGAACAAAGTTCGTATTTATTAAGCAAAGTTGGCGGAATATTGACAGAAACATAATAACAGTATTGTTTCATATGCAAAATAAATAAACAGTGAATATAGATATATTCAATCAGATAACTTGTCCAATAAACAGGAAAACTTTTACAACGGGAAAATAGGGATTTGTATTCCAGACGAGTACGAGCTTCGCAGCAAGAATATTTCTTGGAAAAGTGTCAGAGCTTTGGTTATGAGGTTCTCAACTTTGTAAAAATAATAAATTTTACGGAGTTATTAATAAACTATAGTTTTATTTTTATAGAATAAGGGTGAACGTACAGTCTACATGATGGGAAATGGATGTTTAGACTCATAGAAATCTATCCTCGATTAATTAGTATTTATTAATTATTATTTTTTAGTAAATAGATATACCTACTCTGTTTTGGTAGTAGTTACGACGCGATAAACGAAAGATGCGTTGTCAGACAGTCGGACTATGCGTTGTTGACCTTTGAAGACTAAGATCGAATGCCTGGATACAAAATGGTCTCCGATTTTCTACACTCATCATACAAAATACGACAGAATTAAGCTGCTATTTAACACTGGTATTCCCGAGGCGACACATTCGTGCTGCAACCAAATTATTTGACTACTTATGATGACTCGTAACACGTTGCTCTATTACGTAATGTACCTCAAATTATAAGCTTGTATGTCAACCCAATCTCTATATATAAAAATCAATTTTTTTATAGGTAGAGATTAGAGTGACATACGAGGGCGGCACTGAAAATTTCGGGAATCAAGGAAGTGACACAACATTACTATTTAAAAATGTATTTATTGCTTTTCGAAGTATTCTCCGTGAAATTTGACACAATTTTCCATACGATGGAACCAATCATAGAAGCAACCATTCCATTCGGAAGTTGGGGTCTCCAAAATGGACGTTTTGTAGGCGTCCACAGCTTCTTCAGGTGATGAAAATCTCTGTCCACGCAATTTATTCTTTATTTTAGGGAAAGTATAGAATAGAAACCATTAGGGCTTAGGTCGGGGCTGTATGGCGGATGGTCTAATAATTCTATGTTTTTTTGCTCTAAAAACTCTTTTGTTCTGTGTGCGAGAACTAGCATTGTCGTGATGGAGGATGATGCGGCGGTTGCAGTTCTATTTACGGAGTTCAGAAACGACCTGTGGCAAACAAATGCTAGCATACCATTCTGCATTAACCGTTCTTTTCCCTCAAGAGGAATTGTCGTAACATGGCCGGTTTTGGAGACAAACGTGGCCACCATTTTTTTTTGCAACACTCCGTGAACGAACATTTTTTGTTGGCTTTTACTCATTTTCGAACACCCAAACTCGTGACTCTTTTTTTGTTTCGGGTTCGTACGGGTATATCCAGGATTCGTCACCTGACACGATGTTGTATACAGCATTTAAGGATCCTGCGTGGAATCTTTCGAGAGTTCTGACGCACCAAGTAACGCGAGCCGCTTTTTGCTCTTCACAGAGCGAATGCGGTATCCATCGGGAAAACAACTTTTTTACACCTAATTGGTCATGCAAGATTATTTGTATTTGACTCATGCCAATGTCTAAAGTTGCCTGAATTTCGCGGTATGTCACATGTCGATCTTCCTCAATCAGCTTACGCACAGCATCAACGTTTTCTTGGGTGACTGCAGTTTTTGGACGACCTTGACGGGGATCATCACTGAACTTGACACGTCCACGTTGAAATTCAGCAAACCAGCGATAAATTGTGGTTTTAGATGGGGCTTCATCACCAAATGAAGAAATTATCCGGTCAACACACAGTTTTTGTGTTAAACCACTTCGAAAGTCATAATAAATCATCGCTCTTGAATTATCTCGAGTCAATTCCATTTTCTCAACGACTAAACAAGTTTGACAAAACCTTGTGACAAGACCGAGAATCTTTTTTTTAAATAAATAAATGGTATTCGATTTTTAAAACCAAGGAGTTTTCAATTAAAAAGATTTTAATATGACAGGAACAGTGGAAATATTACATTCCCGATACTTTTAGTGCAGCCTAGTAGAATAGGGTGATAACATACAAATAGAGATTTTGATGGATTTTTGTATGTGTTTGAGTTAGATGGCTTGGGTTAAAAATTGGGCTCGGTATGTGGCGCTGTTGACGAGATATAGATTTATATATATATATATATATATATAATACCCGAGCGAAGCCGCGGTGGATCGCTAGTGTTTTATAAAAATATCTTGAGTAGTAAATATAATCTGTGCCCTATTAGGAAGCTCAAAGTCGGAATGTGTGCGATGGTAAAGGCAATGTTCGGAATTTCTCTTCTTTTTTCTATATTTTTTTCTTTATAAATAAAATGTATAAATGTATGTCTTATACAAAGAAAGATATAGGGCAAACTGTGAGAGAGTGATAGTACAAATTGATGTAATTAAGTAGCGTAATCGCACAGAGGGCGCGGCTCTCTTTCGAGTATAGCTTTGTCCCATTAGACTGGTTTTCATACAAATCGTTCGGGACCATCAAGGATCTCCTAGGTGTGTGTTATCTGTAGTTAGCAGTGGCTGCAAATAACCGCCGGTTCGACAAACTCCGCCGATCGTTGAGTCCCGTGATTCCGTGAGGCGTCGAGGTCACCGGCCCCTAGGTGATTCTTGGCACTTTATGCGCTTCGTGCATCCTGTGCCTAGTCGCGTACTAAAGTGCCACCGTTGCACTTCCCCCAACCCTTTCGTTGTGAAAGGGGTAGGCAGTGCCCCATGTGTATAAAGCCATAGACTTTTAGTACCATAGTTAGACAGGGCCGTTTTAGTGTACGACTGACGTATTAGATTAGTAATATGTCAGGTAGGGACAAGGGGGAACCACCCCCCAAGTCTAAAATACCACCGGATAAGAAGGGAGTGTTAGAGAGACCTCTTGTTATTAGGGATATAATGAACCCAGAGCGTACCAGAACGGTGCCAGCGTTCTCCCATATCCCTATGCGGAAACCAGTCTCGCCGCGGAAAGAGCCCGTAACGAGCGTCGCGCTCACGCCAGCCGTGTCTGAGCACACGGCTAGGCGGGAACCGTCGCCCCAGCAACAGCGGGCCAAGAAAACGGCCAGACGCCACACACCACCCGAGACCGAAGCCTCTCTTTTCGAGAAGAGACAACGGATTGGCTCCCAGCAGTCGTCCGATGAAACCCCATCCTCATCCGATGATGAAATATACCACCAGGTGGTGACAACAAAGAAGGTGCTCAGATCACCGCCGAAGTCGCCTTCTCCACCACAACCCCCCCCTCGCTCTATATCACCAGATCGTCGTAGCCGAGATTCGGCTCAGTATGAGCAGGGGGGCGAAGAATCCTTCAGCTGGGGGTCAACCACCTATGCAACCCTGGCTGCATCCGCTGGCCGATCATCGCCAGTGGCAACTACAAACCCGTCCGGGCTCCCGCAGGACGATGGCCAACGGCCATCTACCAGCTATGCCCATATGGCAGCTGCACCAGCAGTGCCACGCCCACAACCGGCGGCAGCGCCTACTGATAAGCCTGCCGACCAGGAGAAAGCGAGATATCCACCTATAGTAGCTGAATGCCTACCGGATTGGACGAGGCATTTTAAGGAGCTCAACAGAATGTTGGGCCACCCTTTGAATGCCCGTCCGTTCGGGAAAGGCGTACGGTTCACGCCACAGAGTGCCAACGAGTTCCGTACAGTTCAGCGCTATATGGTGGAGCTGAGCAAGGAGACACCAACCCTCTCCTGGTATTGTTATACCCCGGAGGAGGATAAGCCCACTAAGGTGGGCATCCGTGGGCTACCTATGGGCACGGATCCCAAGGTAATAGAGGAGGCCATAAGGGCAAAGGCTTCCCTATCAAGTATGTCAAGGCAATTCCACCACGTAGAGGCAGACCTGGCTGCATCTACTTTGCCCAACTAGATCACCTGAGCCTGGAGCAGCTCCAGAACCTATACAACATCGACGAACTCCTCTTCATGAGAGGAGTCGTCATCGAGGCCTGGCAAAGGAAGGCAGGACCAGCCCAATGCCACAGATGCCAGGCCTTCGGGCATGCCTCGGCCAATTGCTTCAGGCCAGTGAGATGTGTGCGCTGTGCCGGGGAGCACATAGCAAGCCAATGCCCTAGGGGTAGGGAGGAGGAACCCAAATGCGCCAACTGTGGCAAGAGCCACACGGCAAATGACCGCCGCTGCCCAGTCCTGAGGAGGACTGCCAGGAGGCAGGGGATTACCTTACCGGGACTACTCCCGGAGGACCCCAAAAGGATCCCCCAGAGTCGCCCGAAAGCTGTAACCATCCAGCAAGACGGGTGGGCAACCATTACAGGGAAGGGCAGGCAACAAGCCCCCCCCCACCCGCAACACCAAAGGAAACAGTGGAACCCATAGAGCAAAGGGCAACCACTGGGGCGACTCTGCAGCCTCCCGCCAACCCTGCCACAGAAAGGCAGCCCTCAAAAAAGAGGAGGCGGGAGAGAAGCAGGAAGAAGTCGCAGCCTCCTCGGGCTGTAACCTCTACCCCTACACCTGGACCAATAGCCCCTCAGGCGCAGGTTATTAGGGAGACTACCAACAAGGGCGTGGGTAGAGTGCAGGAGAGGGCTCCACCAGAAGAGAGAGCCCGACCCACACACAGAGCGCGCTCTACCCAGAAAAATGAAGTCCAACGCCCGAGACCAGCACCAACGCCTTCAGAAAGGAAAACACCATCGACCGACCTCGAAACAGCTGATGCAATCCAGCGTTTAGTTGGAATTGCCATCGAGGTCGGTACACAAGTGCTGGCCGACATCAGAGCCGGGACCGACCATGTAACAGCGATTATGAAGGCGCTGGCAAACCTCCTGGCCAGACATTATGGAGGATAATAACCTGCGCCTAATGTACTGGAACCCGGACGGGATACAGCAAAAGCTGCAGGAACTCCGCACTATCGCCCAGCAACAGGACATACATATTATACTGCTGGGCGAAACAATATTGAACCCCAAAACGCGCATAAAGCTGCCTAACTTCCATATCTACAGAAGGGACGAGGTCACTTCTCGAGGGGCCGCCTATAGAGGCACGGCGGTTCTAGTGAGGAGGGACATCGTCCACCAAGAGCTGGATTTACCATCCTTCCAGACAATGCGCTCAATCGGCATAAGAATGGAGGCGGCGGGCGAGGAACTAAGGATCTACGCAGCATACCGCCCGCCAGGGACTCCATTCTGCTCCTCAGACATCCGGACGGTAATGGAAGGCGATGTTCCGGTAATCATCGCCGGGGACCTGAACGCCAAACACCCGGCGTGGGGGTCCAGAGTGATCACCCCGCCGGGTCGTGAACTATATGAAGATGCTGAGAAGAACCAGTACGACGTTCTAGGTCCCGAGGAACCAACTCACGTTCCTACCGATCCAAGGAGGCACCCGGATGTATTAGACATCGTGCTCACTAGGAACGTCAACTATCCGATAGTGGTAGAAGTGCTGTACGACCTTCCTTCACAGCACCTCCCGTTACTGATAACCCTTGGCCTAAAGGCAGTGACTACGCCGCCGAGAGCTTTTAAAACCCGTGTCGACTGGAGGCTCTACTGTCAACACCTCCAGCAGAGACCTCCAGCACACCAACCTTTAAGCACAGCGGACGACGTAGAGGCCGCTGCAACTAGAATTACCACTAACATCAAGGAAGCCCTCCACGCGGCTTCTACTGTCGTCCCGATTACAGCAAGACGAGACGATCTGCCGCGTGAGATATGCGTGCAGATCA
Source organism: Parnassius apollo (assembly GCA_907164705.1). Classification (NCBI taxonomy): domain Eukaryota; kingdom Metazoa; phylum Arthropoda; class Insecta; order Lepidoptera; family Papilionidae; genus Parnassius; species Parnassius apollo. The sequence goes on along the minus strand of CAJQZP010000226.1, from coordinate 1,092,504 downwards.
AGCGCAAAAGAGCGCTAAGAAAGCTCTGGGCGCGTACTCGCTGCCCCAGGATCAAAACCCAGTTGAACACCCTAACGGAGGAACTGTCGGTTTCAGTCCAAGCCTTCAGAGGAGACGCCTGGGATCGGCGCATCCAGAAGGCGGAGGAAAAGATATGTCGCTTTACAGACTAAACCGACAGTTAACCAAAGCTAAACCTCCCGTTTGCCCGCTGACTGATAACACGGGCAAACGATGTTACGATGCCAAGGGCAGAGCGGATATCCTAGTCGAGCACTTCGAGGAGCAATTTATGCCGAACACAGCAAGTGCGGAGTTCATGGAGCTTCATGCCCGGAAGGAAAGTCGCGTGCAGGATTTCCTGTCGTCGCCCGCGCCACCTCTTGCAGGAGATTGGTTTATCTCCCCCGCAGAATTGCGGAGGACAGTAACCTGCCTGCAACCGAGGAAGGCGCCGGGGCACGACGGGATTACCAACGCTGCACTCCGACAGCTGCCCAATAGAGTCATAGTAGAGCTTGGTCGACTCTACAATGGGATATTGCGGACATCCCACTTCCCGGAGGACTGGAAAAAAGGCAAAGTCATCGTCCTGCCGAAACCCGGGAAGGACAGGCGTAGAGCTGCCAACTACAGGCCGATTACGCTATTGCCACATATAGCTAAACTGTTCGAAAGATTGCTGCTAAGACGTCTCCGTCCGTGCATCCAACTTCGGGCGGAGCAGCACGGATTCAGGAGAGGTCACTCCACAGTTACACAACTGACTAGAGTGCTGCACCTGCTTGCGGCAGAGTACAATCGTGGCCGCATATCGTTGGGCGTCTTTCTCGATATCGAGAAGGCGTTCGACCGGGTGTGGCACATAGGATTATTATACAAACTGGAACAACAGACCAGTGTCCCTCCTGCTATATTGCGGCTAATAGCGTCTTTCCTGGAAGACAGGAAGTTCTACGTCTGCGTAGAGGACGCCGAATCCGCAACAAGATCCATCAAAGCCGGCGTCCCACAGGGCAGCTGTTTGTCTCCAGTCCTGTACGCGGCTTACACCAACGACATACCTACACTGGCAGGCAGGCTTCAAGAGTGGGAGGACGACGTTGAGCTGGCGCTATTCGCGGACGATAGCGCCTATTTCACCTCGTCCAGAAGAGCCCACATAGCCACTGCCAAGATGCAGCGTCTGCTGGACCTGCTGCCACCATGGCTGGAAGAGTGGAGGATGGTCGTCAACGTTGGTAAGACGACCGCTCTGCTCACTCGCCGTCTCAGGAATTTACCACCTCCGCTGACCCTCAACGGCCAGGAGATTGCGTACCAGAAGGCTGTAACATACCTTGGGTGCCGGATCGACAGGACGCTGCGCATGACCGCGCACGTCGACTTCGTCGTCCGCCGGGCCAGATGTGCGCGGGCGACGCTCTTGCCGGTCTTGGCATCCAAACTGCCACTACGTACCAAGCTCCGGATATACAAGATGTATATCCGGACTATTATTACTTACGCTGCACCGGCCTGGTACGCACTTCTGAGCGACCCTCTGAGGCGGCGACTACAGGCCCAGCAGAACCTGACACTAAGAACGATCGTCGGAGCAGGTCGCTACGTCCGGAATGACGTGATAGCGGCCGACTTAAAGGTCGAGAGTATCCACGACTTTGTGGCCCGGTTAGCGCGCGGTATGTTCGACCGTGCTGATAACGGGCCACACGAACACCTCAACGGTTTTGCGCCGTTGCACACCCGGCCACCGGACGGGCGACCTCTTCCAAGAGAACTCCTCTCTATATGTGATTAGAGAGTCGAGTAACAACCCTCAATGCCGCTGAAAGGCCAACTTTGACTACCTCTATAGATTACCTCCCTTTCCCGTAGTCGGTCAACTACGGGAAAATTATTCTTATCCGGCTACATTAATATATTAATGTAGCAACAACCATGCCAAGATAGGCTAAAGAATGACTGCCCCATAATAATGGGGTATGATGATTACCCGGGTAATGGGGTATACCCCGAGGCCCGATACCTACACGTACCTAGGTGCGTGCAGACGACATTCAACAAATCGTTCGGGACCAGCTACCAGTATATAATATAATCAAGAAAGAAAAGTATATAGGGAAGTGATAGGGAAAGTAATTACTCTCTCACCGAACGGTTTGAAGATAATTACTGTTTTATTCCCAAGGGATCCTTCACCTTTAAAATAAGTACAGTTCATTGGTGTCGCTAGCGCGGCACATATTGAAGAATTAAGGCGTTGGGACCGGGACGACCTCGGAAGACCCGTAATCCCCGCCTGAACCTATTTGAAGAAAAAGAAGAGGTCGACGCCCTTGTGTGTTACTCCGTTGCGGGGTTCACATACGTTGTTCCCGAACCCAACGTAGGTGTCATAGGAGGTTAGGGAATCCGCTGCTGAACGAGCCGTGACAAAGACCCTTCCCTCGTTCCTGTCCTTTTTCAATTGGTCCTTCGAGCCGGATCTAAGGAACCAGCTGTGAACTACTGGATACCATTCAAGAGGATCTTCGGAGCTGAGTGAGGATCAGCGACCGAAGGAAGCCAGAGGTTTGAGCTGAAGCAACAGGACCAAAGGAAAGAAGACCAGGCCAGCGCAGTAGGCCCATCAGGGCTTAGGCAGGACCGGACCTGGAATTACTGGTAACTACCGGAAGAAAGAGAACCGGGATTGCGGCTTGGGGTGTGTGATCGCATGGGGCACGTATCGCAGCCAGGCGCAGGTGCCTTTTGAAGGCGCTCATTGTGGCCAAGCAGCGCTTGGCTTTTTTTTCTGTCGGGCAAGCGTGCTCGGCATTTTCCACTGGACGGCCATAGTTGGCATTTCCTGTCGGACGACCGTGTCCGGCATTTCCTGTCGGGTCATCAGGCTCGGCATTTCCTCTACGGGATTGTGTTTTCATTTCCTGTAGCGCTCAAAGGCGTTTGGTGTTTGCTGTTACCAACGCGGGAGCGCTCACAGTTGCCAAGCAAGGGTGCAAGAAAGAAGAGGACGCACTCACTGTTGCCAGGCAAGGGTGCAAGAAAGAAGAAGAAGCATCCACCGCTGCTGCTGCCAGGCGAGGGTGCTCGTGTGGGCACCTGACTGCATCGCGGCCGGAGGAGAGCGCTTGGACGAGGCGTCACCGGCGACTGGGCAGCGAGCACAGCATAAATCCCGACCCCCTAACGGTGCCAAACCGGTCGGGCTCTAGCACAACACCTTCGGGTGGAGCAGTTCTCTCGGGTGAGACTGTGCTTGCACTACTGGCTCGACTGTTTCGCCATATTTCTTCGCGGGACAGTTCCTAAACCTTTCCTCCATTCCACGACCGCACGACTCCATCCCTGGACGGCTCACCACGGTGGGCCCACGTCCAAGATTGATGGGGCTGATAGGGCTGTTAGGGTGGTAGTAGGGTTGTAGGGTTGTGAGATAAAGGGGGGAGGGGTAGTGGGGTTAGGTTGGGGTGTAGAAGGGTTATAGGTAAGGGGTTGTAGGGACCGTAGGGACCGTAGGGACAGTTAGGGACCGTAGGCCAACAATCACCTTCCTGCAAGATGAAGAAGGCACAAGACCAGACAGAGAGGAGCGAGGGAACCAGGACAAGAACAGGGCTCTCAAGAAAGGCTAAAGAAGCGGAATCATCTGGAGCGACCACAGCTATTGCTTCGAGTGGGGCAACTCCTTCAAGTGGAGCCACCACCGATACGTCCACATGCACGTGGGACTCAGGGGCGTCCGTGGCAACGACAAGCAACAGGAGGGACACCAGTGGTACGCTGACCAGCGCCGCACAGAAATCCGTTATATCCAGGAGTAAAACGATAGTCGAAAAAGTAGGTCAATGGACCGAAGAAGCGGCATCGTTAAGAACAGTAATCGGGCACACTAGTGACAAAGGGCCACAGAGAGTTAGTAGGTCATCGCGATCGGAGAGGCTGAAAGCCGAATTAGAGGCGCGGATTAAATTCGAACGCTCTGAGCTTGAACGAGCACAGGCAGCTGCTGCCTTAGCCAAGTCTCAATTGGAGTTGGCACGTCTCAACCGAGAAGAGGAGATCGACTCGAGTGAGGATAATGAAGAGAATGAGAGAAGAGGAGGACATGGAGAAGTTAATCAAGGATTATTTTAGTTTGGAATCTCTGGGAGTATCTGCGCGAAAGCCCGCGAACGACCCAGAAGAACGAGTTTTAAATATTTTGAACAAAACGGTACGTCGTATACCTAATAATAGGTACGAGACTGCTTTGTTATGGCGCACAGATAATGAGTGCATGCCGTCGAATAGAGCGCAGGTTGAAAGTCGCCTGTTTAATATCGAAAAGAAGCTCGATAAGAATAGCGAGTTGAAAAAAGAATATGAGAAGCAAATTGAAAATCTTATCGTTAACGGTTACGCAGAGAAAGCGAACCATATTTCCATTTCCCCACGCACGTGGTATCTTCCCTAACTTCGCAGTGACTCATCCACAAAAAAGGAAAATAAGAATAGTTTTCGACGCCGCCGCAAGGACGGGCGGACGTTGTCTCAATGATGCATTGTTAACCTCTTCTTATGGCGGCACAATCGTGACGCGCCACCGGAAGAGTATAGAATGACGTCACTCATATTTGAAGCAGCATCATCACCATACATCGCTATATATGTGAAGAACAGAAATGCGCAGGATAACGCACATATCTATCCAGAAGCAGCTTCCGCGACGGAAAGCAATTTTTATATGGATGACTATATACAGGCATTTCCCGACGTGACGACGGCCGAAAGGATAGTAAACGATATGTATGAATTACATAAACGTGCTTCTTTCCAACTAAGGGGATGGGCTAGCAACCGACCCGAGGTTTTATGTAAAATGGAGAATAAATATAAGAGCGACAGTGCTTCACTGGGAGATAAGGAGCACACAGAACGCACTTTAGGTTTGATCTGGAATATCAAATTAGATATAATAAGTTTCTCCGTAAGTCTTCGTAACACACCGGAAGAGGTGATGGAAGGTTTACGACCGCCTACGAAGAGGGAGATAACTAACGCTGTGATGTCAGTCTTCGATCCTTTAGGACTCGCATCACCCATAACGATTCAAGGGAAGTCGCTAATCCAGCAAGTATGGAGGACAGGCATCTCTTGGGTATGAAGAAGTTCCACACGAATTACACGTGTTATTTTGTAAATGGATATCGGAAGTGAAGAAATTAGGTCATTTAGAAGTACCTAGACCCGTTGTAAAGGCGACGGCAAGGGAGAGTTACACACTTTCACGGATGCTAGTGAGAAAGCATACGCCGCCGCGGTGTATTACGCCACCACGGACGAGCCAGGAGAAAGGCGGATTACGCTGATCGCCGCAAAGGCAAGAGTAGCGCCGCTGAAACCAATTTCCATTCCAAGGCTTGAATTACAAGCAGCTCTTATGGGCAGCCGATTAGCTGCATCAGTTAGGGAAGAGAGCAAGTACGAGATATCCGAGCGAATATTTTGGACGGACTCACATACAATGTTAGCGTGGTCAGATCAGATCCTCGCGCTTTTAAACCATTCGTTGCTCATCGATTGGCTGAGATCGAAGATCAAAGTAAACCATGTGAATGGCGATGGGTTCCGACGTCACAAAACGTGGCAGACGACGCCACTAGAAGTTTTTCTTCCACCTTCGATGTAAGTCATCGCTGGTTTCAAGGACCTGAATTCCTCAGGACAAGTCCTGATTTATGGCCCAAACAAGTGGACACCATAAATAGCTTAGAAACGGGTGAAGAAAATTCGCCGAAAGGCGTAAACGCGCTAAGAAAGCAAGAGCCGTTAAGTCTACCCGACTACGGACGATTCAGCAGCTTTAAGAAATTCCTTGGGGCAACTACACGCACCTTACAAGCGGTAGAAAAATTCAAAAGTTTAAGAAAGTCGGTTAAAGGACCCTACAATACAGCCGAAAAGTCGGTTATGTGTTCCAACGAAATTTTAGCAAAGTCGGTTAAAGGACCCGATGGCGCGTTGGACATAACGCTTTTTAAAAGAGCTGAATTATTAATTTGGAAGTTCGTTCAAGACGAGTGTTTCCATTCGGAAATAAAATGCTTGAAAGCAGGCAAAAGCGTTGAAAGAAATTCACGCTTAAGTAAATTATCTATGGAACTAGGAGAAGATAACTTACTCCGTTTAAATGGGCGTTTACCTTTCAAGTCTAATTTGACTGCGGAAAGTAGAAAACCTGTCGTATTAGACGGTAAACACGAAATCGTTAAAATGATGATTAGAGAAGTTCATCATCATTTTGGACATGCCAATCACCAGACGGTGATGAATGAGGTGAACCAAAAATTTTATGTCTTGAACTTGCGTAACGAAGTACGAAATGTGTCACATCACTGTCAGTGGTGCAGGACATACAGGTCAAAGCCGCAGAACGTGCCACAACGAAATCTTACTCTGGAGATAATAGCTCATCATGAACCACCTTTTAAATGCTCAGCCGTAGATTATTTCGGACCTATGAGTGTGACTATAGGAAGGCGACACGAAAAACGTTGGGGTGTTTTATTCACGTGTCTGACCACCAGAGCAGTACATCTGGAATTAGCAGCCTCATTGACACCAGCATCAATGATAATGGCGTTGAGGCGATTTATCGCCAGAAGAGGAAAACCAGCCGTTATATACAGCGATAACGGGACGAATTTCAAAGCTGCAAATAAAAAATTATTGCAAGCATGCGAAGAGTGCTATGAGGGCATGAAAAACGAGTCGTTTAGAAAATATATTAAATGGAAATTTATACCTCCGGGAGCACCGCACATGGGTGGCGCTTGGGAGAGGTTAGTAAGACCGATTAAAATTGCGTTGATCGCTACGCTCAAAGAAAGTAGCCCGCGAGAGGAGGTTCTGTATACGTTGCTTTTAGAAGCAGAGCATACCGTAAATTCCAGGCCTCTGGTAACATTCAGTATGGATAGTCCTGAAGAGGGTTTGACACCCAATCATTTTCTTCTCGGACGCTCATGTGGTGATCGACCACCTGGATTATTTTTAGAGCAACATCTGACGGGTCAACTCAATTGGAAATCCGCCCAGAGGTTAGCCGACCATTTTTGGACGAGATGGCTGAAAGATTACATGCCTACTTTAATACCTCGAACGGGTAATAACGGAAGGTTCATGGAACCTAAAGAAGGTGATATTGTCTTGATAATAGATCATTCGTTGCCACGAAATACGTGGCCGAAAGGCAGATTAATAGGACGCTACCGGGACCAGACGGTCACACCAGAGTGGTTGACGTCATTACTGGCACAGGTATCTTGAGGAGACCTACATCCAGAATAATAGTCCTGGTACCCGCGACGCCTCTCAAATGATGGTGCTGATGCACGGGGGGGAGGTTGTTGGCGACGCGTCTATAAGAATATTTCAATTTATTAGTTAACCGATTACGAACAGCTTCTAAAAACAAATTATCGAGCAATAATATTCTTATAAGAAAACACTTAGTTGAATCTTAAAGAAATATCGAATTAATAATTTGAAGGTCTTGGGTTCGATTCCCAGGCCGGACTAGTTTGTCGTTTTCTTAGTAATGTTTTCTTAATAAATTCATATAGGGAATTTTTAAGATATAAATTATGTTTCCGGGTTCAGTTCCCCGGTTGAAATCACCTTTCCAATAATATTATTAATTTAAAGGAATATTAAAATAAAGTTAGAGACGCCCAAAAGCTGTCACCATTCAGCAAGACGGGTGAGCTACCATCACTGGGAAGGGCAGGCAACCAGCCCCCCCCCCCCACCCGTAACATCTCAGGAAACGGTGGAACCCACAACGACCAGGGCAACCACCGGGGCGACTCTACAGCCCCCCGCCACAGAACGGCAACCCTCCAAAAAGAGGAGGCGGGGGAGAAGCAGGAAGAAGTCGCAGCCTCCTCAGGCTGTCACCTCTACCCCGACACCAACTGTACCAGTAGCCTCGCAGGCGCAGATTACTCGGGAGACAACCAAGAGCGTGGGTAGAGTGCCAGAAAGGGCTCTACCCGAACATAGAGCCCGCTCTACTGGTAGAGCACGCTCTACCCACAAACAAAGAGAGCAAACCCAGGAACCCCAACACCCGAGACAATTGCCAACGCCTTCTTATAGGAGAGCACCTGCCGCCAGCCTCGAAACAGCAGACGCAATCCAGCGTCTGGTTGGTCTTGCCATCGAGGTCGGCGCACAAGTCCTGGCTGACATCAGAGCCGGGACAGATCCCGTGACGGCGATAATGAAGGCGCTGGCAAACCTTCCTAGCCCGGCATTACGGAGGAGAGTAATCTGCGCCTCCTCTATTGGAACCCGGACGGAATACAGCAGAAGCTGCATGAACTCCGCACAATCGCCCAGCAACAGGATCCGCACATCATTTTGCTGGGAGAGACGAAGCTAAACCCAAAGACGCATATAAAGCTGCCGAATTACCACATTTACAGAAGGGACGAGGTCACTTCACCAGGGGCCACTTACAGAGGGACGGCGGTTCTAGTGAGGAGGGACATCGTCCATCAAGAACTGGAACTACCACCTTACCAGACTATGCGCTCTATCGGCATAAGAATGGAGGCGGCGGGCGAGGAATTTAGGATCTTCGCAGCATACCGCCCGCCAGGGACTCCATTCTGCCCCTCAGACATCCGGACGGTGATGGAAGGTGAAACACCCACGATCATCGCCGGGGACCTAAACGCTAAACACCCGGCGTGGGGGTCCAGAGTGATCACCCCGCCGGGTCTTGAACTCTATGAAGATGCAGATAAGAACATGTATGACGTTTTAGGTCCCGAGGAACCAAATCCTGATAACACTATTGGTCACACTGTGTATAGGAAAAAGACCCATACCAACCGATATCCAAATGGTGAATCTCACCATCATCCTTCACAGTTAGCTACCGTGGGTAAATCTTTGTTTCAGAGAGCACGAGGGATCTGTGACAGAAAACATCTGGCCGCGGAGCTTCAGCACGTCAAGCAAGTATTAATAAATTGCAAGACAACAAGCTTGTTGTCTTGCAACATCCGGATGTATTAGACATCGTGCTCACTAGGAACGTCAACTATCCGATAGTGGTAGAAGTGCTGTACGACCTCTCCTCACAGCACCTCCCGTTACTGATAACCCTTGGCCTAAAGGCGGTGACTATGCCGCCCAGAGCGTTTAAGACACGTGTCGACTGGAGGCTCTACTGTCAACATCTGCAGCAGAGACCTCCAGCACACCAGCCGATAAGCACAGCGGACGACGTAGAGGCTGCTGCTACTAGAATCACCATGAACATCAAGGAGGCCCTCCACGCGGCCTCTACGATCGTCCCGATCACAGCTAGGCGAAACGATCTGCCACGCGAGATATGCGCGCAGATCAGGCGCAAAAGAGCGCTTAGAAAGCTCTGGGCGCGTACTCGCTGCCCTAGATTAAAGACCCAGCTGAACACCGTATCGGAGGAACTGTCGGTTGCAGTCCAGGCCTTCAGAGGAGATGCTTGGGATCGGCGCATCAGGAAGGCAGAAGAGCACGATGCATCGCTCTATAAACTGAACCGGCAGTTGACCAAAACCAAACCTCCCGTTTGCCCGCTGACCAACAACGCGGGCGAACGCTGCTATGATGCCAAGGGCAGAGCGGATATCCTAGTCGAGCACTTCGAGGAGCAATTTATGCCGAACCCAGCAAGTGCGGAGTTCATGGAGCTTCATGCCCGGAAGGAAAGTCGCGTACAGGAGTTCCTGTCGTCGGCCGCGCCGCCTCTTGCAGGTGAGTGGTTCATCTCCCCCCGCTGAACTGCGGAGGACAGTAACCTGCCTGCAACCGAGGAAGGCGCCGGGGCACGATGGGATTACCAACGCTGCACTCCGACAGCTGCCCAATAGAGTCCTAGTAGAGCTTGGTCCACTCTATAATGGGATATTGCGGACATCCCACTTCCCGGAGGACTGGAAGAAAGGCAAAGTAATAGTCTTGCCGAAACCCGGGAAGGACAGGCGTAGAGCTGCCAGCTACAGGCCGATCACGCTATTACCGTACATAGCTAAACTGTTTGAAAGATTGCTGCTGAGACGTCTCCGTCCAACTTCGGGCGGAGCAGCACGGATTCAGGAGGGGTCACTCCACAGTCACACAATTGACTAGAGTGCTGCACCTGCTTGTGGCTGATTACAACCGTGGCCGCATATCGTTGGGCGTCTTTCTCGATATGAGAAGGCGTTCGACCGGGTGTGGCAACACACATATCCTATATATATTATATAAGCTGAAAGAACAGACCAGTGTCCCCCCTTGCTATGTTGCGGCTAATGGCGTCTTTCCTGGAAGACAGGAAGTTCTACGTCTGCGTAGAGGACGCCGAGTCCGCAACCAGATCCATCAGAGCCGGCGTTCCACAGGGCAGCTGTCCAGTCCTGTACGCGGCTTACACAAACGATATACCTACACTGGCAGGCAGGCTTCAAGAGTGGGAGGACGACGTTGAGCTGGCGCTATAAGCGGACGATAGCGCCTATTTCACCTCGTCCAGAAGAGCCCACATAGCCACTGCCAAGATGCAGCGTCTGCTGGACCTGCTGCCACTATGGCTGGATGACGTTGGTAAGACGACCGCTCTGCTTACTCGCCGTCTCAGGAAATTTCCACCACCGCTGACCCTCAACAGCCAGAAGATTGCGTACCAGAAGGCCGTAACTTACCTTGGGTGCAGGATCGACAGGACGCTGCGCATGACCGCCCACGTCGACTTCGTCGTCCGCAAAGCCCGATGTGCGCGGGCGACGCTCTTGCCGATCCTGGCATCCAAGCTGCCTATCAGAACCAACAAGCCTGGTACGCACTTCTGAGCGACCCTCTGAGGCGGCGACTGCAGGCCCAGCAGAATCTGACATTAAGGACGATCGTCGGAGCAGGTCGCTACGTCCGGAATGACGTGATAGCGGCCGATCTAAAGGTCGAGAACATCATCGACTTCGTGGCGGATGGCGCGCGGCATGTTCGACCGTGCCGACAACGGGCCACATGAACATCTCAACGGCTTTGCGCCGTTGCACACTCGGCCACCGGACGGGCGACCTCTTCCAAGAGAACTCCTCTCTATATCGATTAGAGAGTCGAGTAACAACCCTCAATGCCGCTGAAAGGCCAACTTTGACTTTTACTGGACAACCTCCTTTTTTCCCGTAGTTAACCGACTACGGGAAAAACATTACCCTACTACGGACTAACCCGGCTACAAGGACTGGCCCATAGTGATGGGCCATGAGGACTATCCGGTCAATGGGGTATACCCCGAGGCCCGATACCTGCATTGCCCTCTTGGGCATGTAGACGACAATCAACGTTACAAATCGTTGGAGTCTCGTCCGGACCGCGCTAGTGAGCGGTCTCGTCCGCCGGTCGTCGACTCCCGCCCGGATGGGAGAAATACAGCGCGTCGCTTCGCAGTGGGTGCGCGCGCTGTGGGGCCAACTCGGCTTGCGTGGAGCCTTGAGGACGCCCCTGACCCCACCCGGGATGAAGAGCACCCAACGCTGCGTTTCACCTACACGCTGGGAAGCGAACTCCGAAGGCCCGGCGCGCCCAGGTGCGCGCGCCTGTTGGTGACTTCGACTCCGCGTCGAGATCCATCTCCGCGGAACCTGAAGGTTGCTGACCCTTCGGCAGATTCCCTTCCCAGAGGCGGGAGACACGCCAACTTTTTGCCTAGGAATACCAGGCCTTCAATTAGAGCCGGGTAGGAGCACTGGAGGCCCGGAGCAGCTGCTGTTGGAGCGCCCTCCTGTCGGCAAGATTGGCCCTGCGTCGACTCCCATCCTCAGGACTCCGCGAGGCTTCGAGACGGCCGACCCTCCGGTAGCATCGACCTGGTGGCGCGCAATACGCCAAACAAGATTAAAGACCGGCTCATTGATATGAGCTGTGAGGATTACCCGGGTAATGGGGAACTCCCCGAGGCCCGATACCTGCATGGGATAAACAAAAGTAGTCCCATAGCAGACGACAATCAACATACAAATCGTTCGGGACCAGCTACCAGTATATAATATAATCAAGAAAGAAAAGTATATAGGGAAGTGATAGGGAAAGTAATTACTCTCTCACGGAACGGTTTGAAGATAATTACTGTTTTATTCCCAAGGGATCCTTCACCTTTAAAATAAGTACAGTTCATTGGTGTCGCTAGCGCAGCACATATTGAAGAATTAAGGCGTTGGGACCGGGACGACCTCGGAAGACCCGTAATCCCCGCCTGAACCTATTTGAAGAAAAAGAAGAGGTCGACGCCCTTGTGTGTTACTCCGTTGCGGGGTTCACATACGTTGTTCCCGAACCCAACGTAGGTGTCATAGGAGGTTAGGGAATCCGCTGCTGAACGAGCCGTGACAAAGACCCTTCCCTCGTTCCTGTCCTTTTTCAATTTGATACGATTTTTTCATACGATCTTATAGGCATACGATTCGATCTGGGTGAAGATCGCATTCCCTTGAATCGATTCAAAAATCGGTAGATCGTATGGCCGTGAATCGATCTTCTAGAAAATCAATTCAGATTGGGCATCCCTAGAATAGATAGAGAACAATACCAGGAATCATCTAGGCCAGGGGTAGGCAACCTTTTAAGTTGGAAGGGTCAGAATTTACAATTAACAAAATTTTAAAGTTCTCAAAGACAAAGAGCCACAATTTTTTTCTTGCCAACCATAAATAGTACTTGCATAAATAAAGTTTTTTGATTAAAAAAAAACTTATCTGTTTATACATAATAAAAATATATATATTTATTCATTATATAAAAGTAGTGTTTTTTACAAGCAAACAAATTCAATGGAAGCTTTAGCTTTGCAAGGCTATTCAAGTAGAATATTTAAACTTTATTTAATAATGTAACTTGTACTTAAAACTAAAAAAGCAATAACATACATTTGAGCAAACAAATTGAATGAGAGCGTTGGCTTGGTATGGTTTTAAAAAGTTTGAATAAATTTGGCTCATAACTTGTTGTTTTAAGTTTCAAACACGACTGGAAATTATCATTTGTTAGTTTGCTTCTTACCTTACTTTTAGTTATATTAATGCAAAAGAACGCTTACTCGCACGAATACTTCAATCTGAAGATAGTCAGCTTTCCAAATGCCAACTTCTTCCTCTCACTGTAGCAATCTTGAAGACTATTCCATGCGTGGAATATAAGTGCCTCAACTCGCGACATTTCTTTTAAAGCTGTCCATTTTTGTTGCGTTACGTACATACATTTCTAGAACTCCAACTCTTCCAACTTGCTTTTCAACTCTGTATAGTTTCCACTTCACAAAACTTTATTTATTGAATCGATCAATTGCATTTCTAGAAATCCAGTATCAACTTCAAATGGCCCAGTGTGGATTTCGTGTGTGTGGGTGCGGTGAAAAGCAAGTACAAGTGGCTGAAAGATAGAAATAGTACCGCATACTCGTTAATCGATTCAGAATGATTTTGAAATGTTTTTTTTTTAAATAAAATAAATGATATTTGCGTATGGAACTAAAGAGCTACAGTTTCACATCGCCATCGCATCCACATATTTTTCATCATAATCGGCATTTTTAGTCACCTCGCACGTAACAATATTGTAAAACGTTTGATTATAATTTAAATAACGATAAATTGACAAAATAAAAGGTCGTTCATCATCCTAAATCCACCTAAATACCAATAATGACACATTAATGGACTCATACCCAGACGAAGCCGGGTCGCTAGTAGAATACATAATATAATATGAAATACTAGCCAACTCCTTTTAATTATTTAGGTAACTATGTTATGAATATAGAATCAAAGATAAATATTATTATGTCATTAATAATTACAGTACGTTGTATCATACGTCCTACACATCCGGGATATGACATGTTGCCGCAGCCATATTTGCTTTAAGTCACCTGTTATGGTAAATGAATTGACCAGAAGGCGGTTAATGGAACGTGATTATGGAAATTTCAATTTTACTATTCAAATATAAAATCACATCAAGTATGAGAGTATGTATGACTTCAATCACCCCACATAATAACTTCGTGCCATTAGACATGCTTCTTTACTCGTAAAATGGGTCTCCGGTCCCTTCCACATATCGTACGACTCCACAACACAACAGTGTTGTTTTATTGACACCGGAACTTAGCATTGAGTTCGCCGTGAGTTCGAATCCCACACGGAACAAATATTTGCATGGCCGACTTGGTCTGGATATATATTATAATATTTTGTTTGTTCTGTTACAATTTATGTAAGTAACCTGCGTCCACGCTACGAAATAAAATCTTAGCGTTTTACCTGTTGCTCCAAAAGGTGAGTAATGTTTTTCTAGGGTAGGTATGTACTATGTACGTATGTCTATTTATTTGGCACGCTCTGGCTATCAAACCTTTGGATACAGATTAATACAATGAAAATAACCCACCATGCTGGTTCTATTAAAGTTCCTTTCTAAATTGTACAAACAAAGTTATTGTAAAATGAAATATGTTTCAAAAAAAATGCCCCGCTGGGTTTCTTGGCAGGGTAAATAAAAAAAATACTTGCAATAAGTATCTATATTGAATAAAAAATCATTCTTTTTTAGTTTTGTGATACCGTTGTAATCGTATTAGTTGATTTTTTTTTCGATTTTATTTACGCAGGTCTTTTAATTACTGTTTCAACCTTTGAACTTGATGGAGATAACGTTGTTATAAAAAAATATCAATCCGGCCCTTACGTGCTTCAGTCTTAAAATGCTGCAAAGTACTTCGCCACACATAATAAACAGAATTGGGCTGTAGGTACTCTACTTCAAAAACTAACCTTATCGTCCGTGTACTTTCACTGTTGGCGTTTAATTAAAAGTCGGCAATTTTTTCATTTAGCGAAATTATTTTAACTAAATGTTACAGAAGCCTCTAGTGCAGTAGCCTTCTAATTACTCTCATTTTTTTTACAAAATAGCAGTTATTGCGATTAATATAATACGATAGATACAATATAGTGTATCGCAGAATGTTTTGAAGATGTTGGTAGTAAGTCTAATTCGTTAGTAGATTTTACAGTTCTATCTACACTCACCGGCACGGAAACTTGGCCAAGCGGTTATCTCGCGATAGCAAAAGCTTTAAGTGTTTCTGATGAATGTTTGTTATGCAAGTATGTCAAAAAATGTTTACCCTCAAGTTCAAGAGGGTAATTCATTATGTTTAAGTGCACCATGACGAATTCTTTAATTTTTAGTTGAATCGGGTCATTTGAGCGACTAAGTTCACATTTTAAATTTGTGTGTTGTGAAAAGTTTACTGTAAGGTTATTCAATTATTGTGATCTTGTGTCTTAATTAAATAACTAAAGGTGCTTTAAAGCCAATAAAAATGCCATTAACACCAGCACAAGTTGCACAAGCAGTAGCATTAATTGACCAAGGGCTGACACAGCGTGAAGTTGCTATTGTGCTTAACGTACCACGGTCCTCAATGCAGTATTCACTGAAACGATACCAGGAGACAGGCCGCTACACCCGCAGGCCAGGCAGTGGGGGCGTAAGGTGCACATCGGCCCGGGACGATCGTTTTATTGTTATGGAGATTTTGAGAAACCGCTACCTGACCGCTGTTGAGATACGCCAGCAGCTCCAAATCGCAAGAGGCATTAATGTTAGTGAGCGTACGGTGAGAAGACGAATGGAGGAAGTGAATTTAAAAGCTCGTAGACCAGCACGAGGTCCAGAACTTCTCAGACAGCACCGAGTAGCCCGACTTCAGTTCGCAAGAGAACATGTCAATTGGACCCACGAGCAATGGGCTAGAGTGTTGTTCACAGATGAGTTTCGAATAGCTTTACGTGCTCCAGACGGTCGAGAAAGAGTGGAGAAAAAGAGGAGAGAGGTTTCAACCCATTACCACCACCCAAACTGTTAGTTTCCATGGAGGCTCAATAATGGTATGGGGAGGTGTAAGTTCCGACGCACGTACAGAGTTGGTCATCGTCGATAATCGGCTTACAGCTACTCGATACATCGAGGAAGTTCTTCAGGAGCACGTAATGCCTTATTCGGGATTCATTGGACACGACAAATTCCTCCTCATGCACGATAACGCACGCCCGCACGTCGCACATTGTGTAGAGGAATATCTGGAAGAGGTTGGAATACAAAAATTACAGTGGCCAGCTCGTAGCCCGGACTTAAATCCAATTGAGCATGTATGGGGTATGCTCAAAAGAAAGATAAAGTCCAGCTCCAAACCGCCACAAACTCTAAATGAGCTCCGAAATGCAGCGCTGGCCGCTTGGGACAACATACCGCAAGTTGATGTCAGAAACATCATTCAAAGCATGCCAGATCGAATGCAAGCGGTTATCAGGGCTAGAGGAGGAAACACCCGATATTAAAACTGATAGACAATAAAGAAACAGACTTAATTTTTAACTTTGTAGTGTTTTTAAAGTGACAATGGAAAGATGTTAATTTTAGTGAAAACATGTTATCTTGAAAAGAAAAATTTCGGTGAAGTAAACATTAAATTTCTATGTTCTAAAACCATTAGAGACACTTATTGAATGCATCTACCCTTAATTTACTGTTAAAAAAATGTTTCAGTGCAAATAATCAGCAAATTCACGAGTGGCCAAGTTTCCGTGCCGGTGAGTGTATTATAGTTAGCGTAGCGCACGCCAATAAATTAAATGAAATTAGTGTGTCTTAGCATCATGGACTGTAATTTGGAATAGGCTAAATACTCCTTTTACTTTATTTAAGCTAATGTTATACGTTACTATATGTTACTGTATGTTATACGTGGTAGAGCCACGTTTGTTGCTATATTAAGGTTGTAGCACGAATGGGCCGGCTTGATCGGAGAAGATCCACGTTCTCACAGAATACTAGCGTAAAATAGCAGCTTAATACTGCTGTGTTTCGTATGGTGAGTGTAGAGATCCGAAATTCTTTTTACTGGAAACGAGGCATTCCATCTTAGTCCTCAGGGGTGACAACGCATCTGCATAAATGTAGATGTCTATGGGCCACAGCATCCACTTACCATCAAGTGGACTGTGTGCTCGTTAGTCACCCTGTTATTCTATAAAAAAAACTATTCTATTTTTTATCAATACTGGCAGTATTGATAAAAAATTAGTTTGCCAGAATTTGTGTAGTATTGTATTTTTTATCCGTGTATTTTTTGCGTGATTGAGTAACAATTATATAAACATCCAAAGTTTTAAACTTTATTCCAGATGTTTATACGTACAAACTTTTATATTTATAATATGAGTAGGACATAATATAAATAACAGTTATATATGTCTGCATACCATAGTTCATTCATATGTGGAAGGGATTTTTACATCTGCAACCGTTCTTTGCGCTATTACAATGATTGTGAATGATTTTGGATAACCTTATGTCTTTTTTAAGTCTTTTTAAGTGGTAGCTGTATCCCATAAACATCTACATCTATCCTCGATTACGAATCAAAATGCAGATGCGTTGTCATCCGTGAGGGATAGGAGGGAATGCCTCATTTCCAGTAAGAAGGGTCTCTGGTTCTCTACACTCACCATACGAAACACAGCAGCGTTAAGCTGTTATTTTACGTTGGTATTCTATTAGAGCGTTATCCTTCCCCGGTCGAGCCAACCGATATTCATGCTACAACTATACTACTAATATAGCTGCAGAATGGCTCTACCACGCTTGAATGTCCTCGAAATGTTTTAATTATATGGACGTGATAAATCAACACTTAAATTACAATTAAAAATCTCATTAGTGGTCTCGGAATCGGACTTGGTTTGCACACGTACAACGAAACTCTTACGTATTCTCCTGAGCTGGTAGGTCTTAGGGTTGCCAACTGATTTTAAAATGAGTGTTTTATTGCACTCTGTTTTATATTAGTGCACGTTATTTTCTATAACACTTAAATAGTACACTAAATATATCGACCACCTAGTAGGCTGGGTGGTCTGTGACTAAATATAACTAAATTACCTAGTAAAGTACTATACACCAAATACTCTAACTCTACATAATAATCTAATTTTAAATATGACCTTTTGCCACAAAATTCGCTAGCCATAACACAAAAAACATATACTTAGATTCCATTAAGAATTAGAATATTTTCAGAAATTAAAAAAAATTCTTTTGACTGTAGGTATGTACTGTTTTTTAACCCTATCCGTAATCAGATAAATAATTTAATACTTCAAAAAATAGTTGGCAACCCTACTAGGGTTCTCCTCATATTCATTCGTTATATATAAACCATTGAAATAAAGTAGCTCGATGATATAAACACTACATAACGTTCTTATCCTTAATACACAATATACCATATAATCACGTTTGTAATCTGGCAGTTAATTAGTCCCCCAATCCGCAGGGACTTAGTTAATTCCACAAAATCTGTAAGGGATTCCGTGTGCGGTCGACTGACGACAACAAAGCCTTTATTAATTCTGAGCAAGTAATATACACCGCATAGGCATAACTTCTTACACCAATTACATTATCTGACCATGATAATACTACCTTTAACCGACAACTGAAATAAGGAGGTTCTGTTCTCTCGGTGCTGGCGCTATAAATTATTATTTTTTATTAAATAGGCTAAAATCAGAGTTCCTTTTAGAAAACATGTGTTGAAAAATAGGAGATGAAGTTTTTAGTGTTATAAACTTGGTTTTAAGTGCTTCTGTGTGCGATGGGCAGTGTACTTTTGTGCGAAGAAAGATGGATTGTTTTTGTTGGATTTTTGTTTACTGGTGCTGCATGAAAGGCAAAGTATATTCAAAATCAATAAAAACAATATGTGAACTTCTATAAAGATCCTCGAAAGTTGCAGAGAACATAAACACACGAGGATATGCGCGATTGAATTAATGCAGGTTGTTAACAATTTGAACATTTAATTTTATGTAATTACGTAATAAATGTTTCGATTTCATATCACTAGTTTCATTTAAACAACTATCTGTCCCGCCCGCTCTTGCTTACCAATGTACATATCTATCTCTCTCGCACTTTAGAAATCTATTAATGACACTGTCTACCTGAATCTGTAACCGAAAACATGCTTTTGGGAATCACTATAACGCTTTCAATTCAATTCAATTTATTTGCTATTCTTGTTGTACATTTGGTCTTATATTTAAAAAAATGTTCAAAACAAGAACCCTGCAAGGGCACTGCAAATATAGGCAATTATTTATTAAATTATTAATATTATTATTACATTCACATTATAGTATTATAAAATTATCATTTAATGAATATTTACAATTAACTTAAAAATAAATTGGATCATATTATATTATTTATTTGTTTCAATTTCCTATTTCCTACTCAATCACTAAAAAACTCCTGCAACGAGTAATAACATTTTTTCGTTAAATATATGTATTAACTTTCTTTTTAAATTTTTTAATGCTTTTAATGCTTCTGATTTGTTCTGGAATGTTATTATATATTTTTATTGACATGGCATAGGGACCGGTGTTTACGATTTGTAATTTTGATGTAACTGTGGATAACTTTATTTTTGGTCTTAAATTTTTAGGGCGAAACAAGGATAATAATTAATCATTGTGATTGATTGTCACAATAGTTCTATACAATTTTAGAATCTTGATTAGTTGTGCTAACTTTTGTTATAATTCGCCATAGTACCTAGTATTGATAATTTTTGTTATACGACAAGGAATGAAAGTCGGTTAAAAGTTAAAATTTTCTAAAATTGTAAGATATTTTCTTTTTATTTGGAACTGGGATGAAAAGCTATGCTTAGGTTGCTAATACAAAAAAACAGTGATATTTGCAAATTTGTAGTCATAGTCATAATTTCTAAAAATATTGTGTAGCGTGTCAAATTTTAAAGTATTTAAAAAAGTTATTACCTACAACATAAAAAAGACTCAAGGTTTTTCGCTTGGTTAACGCATAACGTTAAATTTTGGGACAGGTAGTATAAATGCGAAAGTAACTCTATCTGTAAGTATATTATATTTTTACGGCTAAACTACGAAATCGATTTAGACCACATTTGATATCGAGAAAGCCTGAAACCTATCGAAGGACAAAGGCAACTTTAAAAAATCAGGATGTTTTTAAGGGTCCTTCATTTTAATATTGGAAGTAAAAATTGGAATATGGACTTCTGAAAAGAAATACCGTGAAATCTGGCAACTTTGCCATTTTTTGAAGGAATTAAAACCCTAGAACCAATTTTTCAACATAAAAGGTACCTTCAGACTGCGCGTCTATGTTATGTAAGTGACACCATATTCTTCATAGATTTGGTGTTTATTAGTGATTTAAACAAATACCGACATTAAATAGACAAAATACTTAAAAATGGAAAATGGCATAAACTTATTTTGTGGAAACTTTGCTATCGGGGCTTTTAACGAAAGTAATAGGATTTGACAGACAAGGATGAAGATAAGTTTACCAAAAAATGTCACATTTTCTTGTATCGTTTATTGCGGTAGCCTTATTAAACCTACTTATATAAAACATAAAATAAAAGAAGAATGATATGTCGTAAAGATATTTCACTTCGTAAATGTTTTACACTTTATATGCATTTTTTTAAATCAAAATATTTTCACAATAATTTCTTAGACTAAATAAATCTAATAAAATAAATCTAAAAATATATTAAACAAAAACACTCTCGTCTAAAATTAAAACTCATATTGGTGCTATAATAAGCTTAAATTGATTATAGCATAGATAAAAATAAAACTTGTCACAAGCATTCTTAAAAAGAATTAGTTTTTTTTATGTCGCCACCCATCAATAACATTTTATTGTGATCAGGTAAAAAAATAATTGCAATTGACTTCCCACAATGGCAAAAATTTCATAATCATTAATAACTTAAATTAAAACTTAAAAAAAAACTGATAACATAAAAAAACCCCGAAACAAAGATCTTAAAACGGCTGAACCAATTTTGATAAAACATGTCCAATTCAAAATAATTATTTATTATAATTATTACTGGATGTTGTGTTTCCTTTGATTGGTTCGTTTGATTTCTTTTTGTTTTATGTTGTTTAGTTTTTTTCTCTCTTATAATGATATATATATCTGTACAGACATTTATCCTTTATCTAAAAATGTAGTATTTTGATTATAACAATGTTTATTGATATTGTCGATGATGTATCTATCTAAATAAATAAAAAGTATTATAATAACAAAGTAACCATCACAGCTTGGCATCTCAGTATGGTAATTTTGTCAAGTAAGTTTTATGATGTTAAATCCTGAGCGTTCGGTCCTATACAATCCACGCGCTTTTACTACATATGTATCGCGTAAAAATACGTCCCAATTTTTGGAATTATTTCAATTAAAAAAGAAAAGCAAACTTAAGAAATTAAATAAAACGTGGATACAGTAGATTTTTAAATTATCTATCCATTAGTGTAATCCTCAAATAATTAGAGTGTTGCCTTTAGTAACAGATGCATGTTATCAGTAATTTCAGTCATTTTTTAAAAGTAGATTTTAAATGTGTTTATAACACATAAAAACAATTTAGTACGTGGAATATGATGATAGGATATCGAACATTAATAACGTGCTTTTAGATGTAGCTTGTTTCTCATAACTAATGAGATAATAGTCTCTGAAAAACGCACTTTTGCAAGATTTTGGTCAGGGTACCGCCGTTAAAAACGAAATATTATATTTCCTAATCCTAACCATTAATATCACGTTATTACAAAGATGTAGTGCCTACATTCACTGTTTCAAACTGTATCAAAAGTTCTAGAGCGCTGAAAAAGGAGGTCACGTCACCGGTACAATATCGCTTGAAAATAAAAGGCCAATAAATAGCTATTAAATTATCATTTAAAACATGACATATCTCGAAAAAATGTTGTATAAGTAGAGATGGGATGCAAGTAGGGGACGCCAGGCCTTGGATACGCCTTCCTTCTCACACGTCCGATTACTGTTAACATATTTTTGTGGAAAAACCGCGGACAGTGCTTATACAGTTACAGATATATATTTATTTAGAAGAAAAGGCAAAAGAGCGTGCTGCTCACATGATTGTAAATTTTAAAACATGTTGCCTAGTAAGCCCGTTTCTTGAATGCTCCTAAGTATTATAATTAAGGGATGGCTTCTGAGATTTCTTGTCTCGCAATTTAATGTATATTTAGACGAACAACTACAATACACCGAGTTGAGTACCATACGACGAAGATAGCGGGTAATGAACCGAGTCGCATTAACTTCCGCCATTGATGTTGAAAACGGCGGGAAAGCGCGATAGTGACGTGCCACTGCAATATAGTTCAGTCTTTATTTGTTTATTAATATTTTTTGAAAAGTAAGTTATTTAATTTTTGATTAATTAAAGTCTATCAAAAGTCCCTTTCTGAAAATATGCCTTTTTATTTATAGAATGTGAGTGAGAAACGAGCACAGAGTCCACCTGATGGTAAGTGGATGCTGTGGACCAAACTTGGAAAAAACGTCACGAAATTTCTTGCAGACCTTCATTGCTACGTTAGAGGTCCTTAAATTATATTAACTAGCTGAAAGTAGAAAGTGTATTTGAGTAAATCTCTAAAATTTTACAAAAAAAAATCCTAAATATATAGTGAAACCCAATAAAAATTTCGAAAACACTTGTTGCGGAAATATTGGTAAAAAGCCTTTTATTAAATAATAATCACGGCATTCGTATCGTTAGGGGAAACTACGACATCCTAGATAAGACTAATTTTATATTTATTTTATTTATTACACATCTTCTTACGACTTATCGTTACACGATCGACCTAATATGATGGAGATACTGAACGTTGGTTATTGCGACATAAATCTATATATTACAACATAAAGAGTAACAAGATAATAGAGAAATAAGATTTGCAAGAAAATATTTTGACCAGGATTAAAAAAAAGAACGCTTAGGTAGATTGGATACGTAAAAGAAACGAATAAGAAAAGAGCGACAAAGCTAATTCATACTGCAGAAATGGCAGAGTCGGTAAGGAATATCCTAGATTGAATTTTATCGACTAAATTGGTGACGTATTAAAAATGGGCCGACTTAAAAATGTCCTTACCTTTAGCCGACGAGAATATATGTATGCATATGTGAAAGAAGTGAGAGAGATGTAAGAATTGTGGCTATTGGACGAGTTTCTGTATATGTATGTAAAAATAACCTTCGCGAATCCGTTCACGAACAACTGAAGTAATCACTTCTTTGAACTAAACAGAAAATCTGTTCCCCGCAAAGAAGTTTTTTTAAAAACAAAATTTTCATCTCATAATGTTTTGTACTGTTTTTACATAAAAAACAAGCTTAAAGACTATCTAATGGTAAGTAGATACTAAGGCACATAAAGGCATATTATAATAGTAAAATCCATTTAAAATAATCAATATAACAATATGTGACATACATACAATAAATACAGTCCAATTGAGAACATCTTAAACTTGTTAATACAAAAAAAAAAAAACGTAAAAATAATTACAAAACTACCAATAAATTATGACTAGCGGTTTGATGGTATATGGTGTCCAAAATATCGGACTTTTTATTGGGAATTTATAGTTTTGTCAACGATTTTTTTTGTGAATTAGGAATTTATGGAGATGTTTTCAGTTGCATATATTTACTATTTATTATATAATTTTTTCCTCGTAATCAGTAATTAAGATCTCGGTCTCCAGTTCTCGTTTCTCACCGTACAAAACACAGCGCCATTATGCTGCTATTCACGCTGATTTTCTGTGAGAGCGTGGTCTTGCTCGGGTAAAGCCACTGCGTCCATCACATATTATTTATGAAATTTCATTTATATCATATTATTATAATATCTTCAAAAACTAATCGAATTTACAAACGATGAGACGAGAGATCTTACGAGTTTAATCTGATCAAACTCTAATTTCACACATTTCTTCATTCGGTTTTCATGACAGGTAATAAATAAAATGTGAAATATGAATTTATGGTTGTGGTAAGATTTGATAAATTGTGATAATGTTTTTTTATGTCAGTCTACTATTTTACAGCACCAATATGTATTCCTGTATTAGCCCATAAATATTACAAGCAGGACAAAGAACTTTTCCTTACCTGGGACAAAGAATATAATATATTATCCAGCCTGTCATAATCACCAAGCTTGGCAAGCGGATTAGCAAATACGCTACGCTATCAAACGTAGTCTACCGTCGCTACTCTGTGTATTTTATATCTGGGTAAAACACGAGATTACATATACCTAATTAAAACAAAATACCGTGTAGTGGCAATCTAAGAATATCGACTTCCCCATATCGTCCCATGGGTTTCGTAAGAGGCGACAGGGTATTTGCAATAGTGTCTTCTTATTAGCAACCAAAATTTATTTTTAGTTGTAAGTAAGAAGACAATTGTGGTTGCAAACCAGCCTGCTAAGCGTGGTGACTGTGGCAAATATCCCCTATGAAGCAACTTATAGGGGAGGCTTATGTTCAGCAGTGAACTTTGATAGGCTGTAAAGCTATTCTGTTTCATGATGAAGGTTTCGCCTTGATTGTTGTAGTGAAGTGTACCGAGAGGCACGTTTGTGTGTGTCACTGCGATTCGTTCGACTCGCGATCGCTAATGAGCGCTCCCGAGGCCTACGCACACTAACACAGTATGTATGTCAACAACCAAAGCCAAACCTTCGTCATAAAATAGAAAAACTATAACAGTAAAATACGAGATAGTTACACCGCCATCTATCGGAGGCGATGAGTTATTTTTCGTTATTACACTTGTCGCCTCTTATGACACCCACGAGAAGAAATTGGGCGGCGGATTTTCGCAAGTTACCAGTACATCTAGTAATTTATAGACAGCAAAAAGCGACTATCTAGTCCCATTATCCAATATCGTTATGTTTATTGAATACGTTTCGAGTTGAGATTTAGAGCTTTCATCATATTGCGTCGTAAAATTTTATATATGTTGTCATTTTTACAAACGGGGTTCATTCTGTTAATAACAACATGGATATGACAGTTCTAATGTATCAGAACGGAGCTAAAATTTAAGTACTCTATAATTCAATTTGGGATTTTCAATATGTAATTGTCCGATCGTGGTACTGATCTTTATAAATTAAAGACGAAGTGGACTGTATAATAATAATTATTAGCCAAAACCGTAGTCTTAATGGTAGAGGATAGGTATAGCGTGCGTTTAAGTTGCGGAACGTAACTCTGTTTTCTTCTGTTCTTCTTTTATGTTCTCTTTCTGTTGCGAAACGTGGAGAGGATAGCTGCGAATGTCATATCGGTACGGGAGGCGGAAAGCCACTTGAGAGCCAATCAGTGCGTGCGAACGATACGCACAGCCAATCATACGCAGTAATGCTTGCTTTTAATAATGACTTTTGTGCCGCGAGTTGTAGTCGTCGTTGACCCAATCTATAGAACAGGTGCCGTGCCCTCTCGCCCCGCATGCCGTACTAAGACCACGATATAGCCCATAGAGTGGAAACCGGTCTGCGCGATGAAGTCTTGTGCTAATTTTGATGTGCCTGTGCATTTCATAATACGCTGCTATTTAACACATTGAGCACCAAAAGTTAGCGTCATAGTGAAATCGGTGGCCACCATACAAATGGTGTGCTACGCATTATTACGCTGCTGCTGGCACCCACTAGAAAAAGTATCCCATGGATGCTAATCTACGCAATAGTACGTATTCGTAATATTACGTAGTCCGGCACCAATTACAACCCTTTCATCATATGATGCCATACTACGCAATATTACGTATTCGTAATATTGCGTAGCTTGGCATCTCTGTTACTTACTTTCGTCCTGCTTACTCCTGCATTGCTAGGTGATTTTTTTTCAAACCATTTTGTGGATTCATTAGTGCAAGCAACAAACAACTACACAAAAGGCACAAAAGGGCCTGTACAAAACATGCCCGTTTTAGGTTTGGAAAGATACTAATCAGGAAGAAATGCGTAAATTCATTGGTACGTTGCTCTGTATGGGTCTCGTTGGTTTACCTACTATAAGTCATTATTGGAAAATAGATCCGCTGTACAAGTTACCAATTTTTAGAAAACTTATGAGTCGAAATCGCTTTCAAATATTTCATTTTTCTGAAAGTGATGACACAGCAATACCAAGACTGCATAAAATACAACCAATATTAGATCGTTTTAACAATATTACGTCTAAGATATATTACCCACAAACTGATTTAAGTATTGATGAATCGATGGATTTATGGAGAGGAAGACTGGTTTTTTGTCAATATATAAAAAATAAAAAAACATAAATATGGCGTGAAACTGTATGAACTTTTCGAATCATCAGGAATAGTTATGAAGATACGTGTTTATAGAGGAAAGAGTGAGAAACCGCCACCGGAAACGTATTACCGAATGTTGTATTAGATCTAATGGAAGGGTATTTAGACAAAAGCCATGTTATCTACGTTGACAATTTTTATAACTCACCGGAACTAACAAGACGTCTTAGTCAAAGAAAAACGTACATATGTAGTACTCTTCGAAAGATCCGCAAGAACCTTCCTCTAGACGTAGCCAACGCTAAGTTGAAGCGTGGCGAAATGTATGCAAAAGTATGCAATGACATTACTGTTTGTAAGTAGAAAGACAAACGCGACGTCTTAGTGATTTCCAACAAAACTAAATTGCAATTCGTGACAGTAAGAAAAGGAATGGGAAATTGTCGTTGAAGCCTACTATCGTTGCTGACTACAACCTGGGGATGTCTGGTGTGGACAGAGGAGACCAGATGGTTTCATATTATTCGTGCCTTCGAAAAACTCTTAGATGGCATAAGAAATTGGCATTACACATTTTTGAAGTTTAAGTCCAAAATGCCCATCGATTACTTCGCGTCAATGATCATACTTCGAAAATGCTTCTGATAAAGTTTCGTGAAGATTTCGTAAAATATCTCATGGGACTAAGTTTGAATCCGGCAGCAGTGTCATCCGGGGCATCATGCACAGCACCTGTACAACCACAAGATGCCCAAGACAAACTTCAACTTATACCTTCGTCGTCGTTACAAGGGCCCTCTGAACCACCTCGATCGCCTGCTAATGTTGCGAGTCGCTTATCGACAAACGAAGGTGCACGAGTTCCATTGCAAAACTTTCATTACTTAGAAAAACTACCACCTATAAGAAACCCGTTCCAGCCAAACCTTGCCGCGTTTGCACAAAAAACAAGAAGCGCAAGGAATCACCGTTTGTGTGTGCTACTTGCCCTGAAAAGCCTGCCTTATGTGTAAATAATTGCTTTAAAATTTTCTATACTGATCCTCGTATTGCATAGCTTATTTTAATTTTTTTGTTACGATTCATTTTTCGTTTCATTAGAAATACGTTTTCTAAATTTATTTTAAAATAAATAATTACTACCTTTGTTATAAAATTACTTTTTTAGTTACTTTACTTAATATGAAGTATCTCATTAGAAAACTAATATTTTTCACTAAAATTTCCTAAGAAAGCATGTCATTTGTGAAACATAAAAGAAATAAAGTTAATATTTTTCTGTCTCTTATTTTATTTAAGTTCTCTTAATTTACAGGGTGCCAATTAATATAATTTACCATTTATGGGCTATGTAAGCTCTACGTAATATTTCGTAGTTGGCTTCCACCATTGTTTCAACCTACGCATTATTGGTATTGGCACTCAATGTGTAATGATTTGGTAATGATTTATCCACCATAACACTATGAGCATAATTTATGTGATATATATATATATATATATATATATATATATATATATATATATATATATATATATATATGTGCGCGGCTTTGGGATGACCCTTGGCCATCCCAACCGCACCTTAATCCACTGTCTGACTGAGATAGCTGCTTTCGTATTTTAAATATAATAAAAGACGTCAAAATTAAGTAATGGGCCAAATCATGAATACAGCGACGTGTGATGAATTGACCAGGTAGATCACGAATTCCTCAATTCTTATGATTGGACAGACATATTTTGGAGTGTGTGTGTGTGTGTACTGTGTACACAGTCTCATAGAGTACCTACTTTATATACACCACTCTGTGGGTTTTATCTCTAAGAGACCGGAGACTAGGAGACCGTAGCCTATTAACTGCTATACGCGAAGTCCGACTTCAGCGTAAACGTTCCGATCGGCGTCTGAACGCCAGGCACAGCGTCAACGGTCAATACATATCTTAGCAATTGACGACGTCTGGACTTTCGATCAAACAACAGTTAAGTAGCCGACAGTGGTTGTGTGTGACATTTGTACATAAAATGGATATAAATTCAATACTTTTGGCGGCGTTTGTGTTACTTGAAGAAAAGGCACCGATTATTTATGAAGAGAAATGAAGAAGAATTTTTCCAGCTATTGATAATGAAAGACTTAAAAGACAGCAATTCTAAATTTACTGAATATTTTCGTATTAATCAAGAACAATTTAAACATAATAATAAATCAATAACTCGTCTTTTTCTTCATTAAAATTTGTCATTTTGTACTGACGCTAGACACGACCTTCACGCTGCAATGGTTCGAAATAACTAGAGGTAGAGAGCTAGAGACGCAGCGCAAAGCGTCTTAACGTCGCCTACGACGTTCATACGCCGACATCAGCTTGTGAAAGAGTCCACAACAGTACATTTCTATAGTAAGCATCGTAACGCGGCGTACGGCGTGACGCTGTAAGCGGCCGATGGCGTTTATAGGAGACCACCGCCTTATTGTCGACGTACGACGTACGTGGTACGTATACGTGGTATACGTATTCGAAAGTTCTATTAAAAAGAATAAGCTTTTGTTAAGCTAGGTCCGTACGCTTTAATATCTTCGGCTACATTACAACTTACTATTAAGAAAATATAAATAAATATAAACTATATATATATGAAAAATACGATACTGAAAAGGAAAATGTATTTCGTTACAAGCTTTAAGGGTTTTATGTTAATTCGGATAAACGATCGTTTAAGCTATTACAGTACGCCGACAAGGCCCATCTCGTAGATTAGCAAACTCACAAATCTTCGTATATTTATTAGGTTATATTTACCAAACATAACGGATGTCGCATCCAGCTCGTCGGCCATTACTCAGCTGGGTTTAACTCGTTGAATTTTAACCGAGATTTAATGTGAGAGCGCGTTTGAACGTGTTTAGTTAGTTGTGCAAGTATATTTTTATTTTTAAGTTTTAGATTATTTCCTCTAATATAGGTTGCAGTCGTGTAGAGGCAGTGGAATAACGTCCACTATCCCATACCGTCCCGTGGGTGTCGTAAGAGGCGACAGAGGGGACCAAACTAGGAGATGTGGAGCAGCGTCTCGAATAACAACTACAAAAACTGCAGTTGCCAACTTGCCCGCCTTGCGTGGAAAATGTGGTCAGTACCTCCCACTTGAAGTAATCTACGGGGGAGGCCCATGTTCAGCAGTTGAATTTTGATACGCTATAACAGTAATTATATGTAAAGGCATAATATTCATTAAAAACTTGTTAATAATATTAACTGTGAGCACAAAGAAAGAGAGACGTTCGTTTGTGCTTTTTCCTAAAGATGCTCCGGAAACGAGCTGGTGTCACGACTATCCATATGAAAGTGTTCCTACGTGAAGGAGAATGGGAGGATAGAAGAAGGAGTTCTATTCTCCCAAGCTGTGGCTGCCAATGCGCGTCTGACGTTGGTGGAACTGCGATTATGTGTGAAAGTTTTACTTTGTCCTGCGGGTAACCGGCGAAGGTGAAATACAAGAATGCTTTAGTCGGTATTCGTCAGATATATAAACCTTTCTTGCTTTGACAGGCAGGCAGGTTGCAAATTTAAAATGGCAGTAATCAAGTTTCATTTAAATATGGTCTGGTTTTAAAGCTAATAACTGTTAAATAAATAGATCGGGGTAAAAGTTTCTTCGTATTACATTTAATTATAATATAGAGGTATATATGCCATTTTGTTCGATAACACATGTTCATTTTGTGACATAATCCCGTTCCTGTAGAAATCCTAGGATGTTTGACCAAAAAAATGCGACATGTAGTTTTGACAGTCTTCTCTTAATGTTAACACTACCTAAAGAATTTTGAAGATACCGAAACAGGTAAAAAACCGAGGGTGCAAGGTCAGGACTATATGGTGGATGCATTAACACTTCCTAAACAAGCTTTCTCAATTTTTGCTGAGTGGCCAAAGATATGCGTGGTCTGGAGTTGTCATAATGAAAGACCACTCCCTTTCTGTTGACAATTCCGGCCGTTTATTCTCAATTTCTTGCTTGAGTCTCATTAGTTGTTGACACTAGAGATCCGATGATGGTTTTGCCCGCCGGTAAAAGCTCATAATAAACGATGCCCTTCCAATCTCACCATACACACAGCATCACCTTATTGCCTGTTAATCCAAGTTTTGCAACAGTCGGCGGAGCTTGTCTACCCTATGACCATGATCTTTTTCGCGCATTCTTATCGTAGGTGATCCTATTTCATCACCAGTGATCAATCTTTTCAAAAATGGTTCGGTTTCATTATGTTTCAATAGAAAATCGCAATTGAGTATACAATTCATTAGGTTTATTGCAGTGAGCTCCTGTGGTGGGGAGCTTTTTTGTATAGTCAGAATTTTTCATATGAGTCAGAACTATTTTGTGTTCAATTCTCAATTCTTAAGCTAACTAATAATATGCCGATCTTGCTCCACTTTTTCAAAAATGGCATCGACTTTATCCCTATGACTAGGGCGAGCTGCATCTGCACATTAGGTCCAACGTGACAAATTTATTTCGGGGCTTGAGTAACATTTTTTCCATTGTTGTAATAAAACTACTATGCATGTGTCAATTTCTTCGTTAGATTCACTAATTTTGGTGGAGAAAAATAAACCAATGGAAAAATGGCGGGAAAATAATTTTGGCTTTTATTTAATATTAAAAATATTCAGATACAAACAGTACAACCAAAGAGATTGTTCTTCAATTGTAAACAAACAAAATACGAAGAAACTTTTCCTCCGACCTATTATTACAAATAAAATATAATAGTTTAATTTTTTTCTTCACAATTTTCATCCGTTTACTTATAATTTTGTAGTTCAAGCGAAGCATGAAGACGGAATCCTCCCGTCGTATTTGCGATTTAAAACAAATGGTGGGATTGGCGGCAGACCCGCTCTGCGTTGTTTTGTACTGCCGAGCATCAATTGAGGACTGACGTCGGGTTCTTGCGATTTAAATTGAAGTATATTTTTTTAAAATATTTGCTATATAGAGCCATAGTAGATCAGAATTAGAGTGGCCATCTTTGGATTTCAAATATATTTACTTTAATAGTATTTTCGAAACTATTACCTGCAAAAATGGAGTGAACATGGAACCAATAAAATCGTGTAATAATGACGTCCTCGATTACGTCGATCATTTTCATCGGATACTCGCCGTCTACGCACGACAGGAAAATAGTGCTCGAGTATGTGCGTGAGCACAGGTGCACTCTCTATTCCCTCACTCTCTTAGTCTGATGGGACAGTAATTCGACACGACAAGATATGAGGCGTGGGAATAACGGCTTTACGTGCTTTACAAGGAAAGGGGTGTAACAACGCCAACTTCCTGACTTCGGGATGCTGCTGAAAATTTCTTCTCATAAAAACCCAATAATTGAAAAAATTGGTTGACCTTGCAGGCCATCCCTGGAACTTCCCGCTAATTTCAAATGCAAAGCGCTTCACATTTCTTCACCAAATTATGTTGCGAAATCTCGAAGTTATATTTAAAAAAAAAACGTGTTTTAAATTCTTTCTCCTGCGATAGCTCACGAACAAATGAACCGATTTTTATTTTCCAAACGGAATTTGACGTAATTTTTTGAAGTTAAGAGCTGATTAGTTATTTTGAAATCGATTGGTAAAGCCGTTTAAAAGTTATTCAAAAAAAAATTCAAAACTTTTATTTTTGAGATTTCTTAAAATCTACTCGTCCGAATCAGCTCAAATAATCACCAAATCTATTACACATTGAGATCTTTATAACGCCGCATCTCAATCGATCAAGAAGTTATGAAATGTTTACATACTTACACACACACACACACACACACACACACACACACACACACGCACGCACGCCCGCACGCACGCACGCGCGCACGCCCGCCCGCACGCCCGCACGCACCCACGCACGCACGCACGCACGCACGCACGCACGCACGCACGCACGCACGCACGCACGCACGCACGCACGCACGCACGCACGCACGCACGCACGCACGCACGCACGCACGCACGCACGCACGCACGCACGCACGCACGCACGCACGCACGCACGCACGCACGCACGCACGCACGCACGCACGCACGCACGCACGCACGCACGCACGCACGCACGCACGCACGCACGCACGCACGCACGCACGCACGCACGCACGCACGCACGCACGCACGCACGCACGCACGCACGCACGCACGCACGCACGCACGCACGCACGCACGCACGCACGCACGCACGCACGCACGCACGCACGCACGCACGCACGCACGCACGCACGCACGCACGCACGCACGCACGCACGCACGCACGCACGCACGCACGCACGCACGCACGCACGCACGCACGCACGCACGCACGCACGCACGCACGCACGCACGCACGCACGCACGCACGCACGCACGCACGCACGCACGCACGCACGCACGCACGCACGCACGCACGCACACGCACACACACACACACTCGTACATACATACATCCGTACGGACGTCCACGTGAAATTAGTCAGAATAGCTTCCTGGGATCTCAAAACGTCGAGATCTGATGAAAACTCGATTTTTGAAAATCGGGGTGAAACCATTTGATCCATTTTTGAAAACTCAATTTTCTTAGCGGGAAGTTAAAAAACATAAAGTAAAAATCACAATGTAGTAGGTATGTTTCAATTAATTGAATTATGAAACTGGACGATGGATATTTGTCATTTATTGGGGTTGACCTTTCGACAGTGAATCTCTATCTAATGACGATGATGATGTTTCAAATCAATAGTTTTTAAAGGAATATTCTTGTAGCTTCAAGTATTTACGAAACAGTCTCACACCGTGTTTAAATATCAACTATATATATCAACTATATTTGGACATGGCGCCTAATTTACATATTAAAAATAGTTGTATGCGGACCCATAATATAGTACGATACTATATTGAAGGGGCTGGCAACCCTACTAAGAATATAAATATGTTATGTTGAAAAAACTGATACACGGCGTAATTAATGATAATATTTTATCATACAACTAATTAAAAATCATATAATTAACATACATAGTACAGCTACTAAGACTATAAGACCCTCGAAATACTGTTTAGGCTGTTTAGCAAATTGCCACCATTTTCGGACCCATATAAACAAAATTTAAAATATAATTTTAGGAATATTAAACGTTATTTTGAGCCTGTACCATTATTTTCTTTAATACTAAATTACTATATTTCATATTTTGTCCTTATATTTTATTTTAATTTTTTGATAGAAAACATTTATAAGTTGTTCGAAAACCTAATTTTGCACGTTCAATTCATCAACTATCACAGTCAAACCTCAACTCTAATTCGAGTATATATTTAATATATTAAATGGGAAAGGTCGTAAAAAAGTGTAAATAATGGACTGGATAGCACAATAACGTACTGGAATAATATAAAGGTCAATGTTCACTTGGAAATAGGTTCAAGTAAAATCCATTTTAAAATATTATCAATTATTTATTTTCATGACATTAAGATTAAATAATCAATTGCATGTTTGCGAAACTAAACACCAAAATAACAGAACACAGTAGAATTAAAGCCTTTAACAAAATAATGTGCTGACAAAAACAGTAGGTACTAATCAAAGTAGGTTATTCATAAAAGAAATATAACGAATTTATGTGTTTACAGTTTACAATTAGTACAGATACTGTAATTATTACCATTTATCACAGAATTTTGTTTTACTGTTTTTTTTTTTAATTATAAGGGCTATCCCATTTGACACTATTCGCGTTCGCATAGAGCCATATTTAAGAAGAAATAGAAAATTTAAAAATACGTTTTTTTAATGTAATCAATAGGCGAACTATAAATATAGTATTAATTTAATAAGTAATGATTTAAAAATAAACTTTTTGTGTTTATCTAATAAACTCAGCATACAAATATAATAAAGCCACATTAAAAAAGTGTTTTAATAATAACTTATTTATATTTTGCCAATTAATAAAATTTAAAAAATGCTTCTTATCATTTAAACATTTTTTTATAATATGGTCCTATGCGAGTGGAAAAGTTGATTAAAAAAGGACCTAGTTCGGCTACTGAGGGACCACTAGTAATAATAAATCAGAATAGTATAACACTCCACTCTTATGTACGTCAGAATAACATTACATCTTTTTCATTTCACCGTAGTCGGTTAAGTTATGTGAACAGCCTTCTTTATAACATTCCAGTGTGTCACATAACAAACACCATCACACACGCAACGAACTGGAACAAACTCGAAAATTGAAAACTCAACAATGAATACCGGTCATAAATCATGCGCGATTTACTTAATAAAACTTGACATACACTATATATTTCAGATCAGGAACCTAGTAAACGATATCTTTGTACTTCTCATGTAGAATTCACATATATGCTGCCCGAAATTTGTGCTCTAAATTATGGAATTAACCAAAATTACACAACTGTTTACGGTCACGACTACAAATGAAAAAATATGTCTAAACTGACATTTGACAGTAAGCCTATGGCCATTGCCTCATCGAAATTAGGTAAATAATGTTGCTTAATGTTGAAAACAAAAAATCTAGCCCATATCGAATCGGAGTGACACACTGGATAACTTTTGGAGACACAAATTAGAATAAGATTTTTTTCCACTAGCATTGTATTATTGCAATAATTTATACTTTATTGCTTTCTAAGTAAACTACAATTTTAAAACCAGAATGCTATATTATTTTATTATGTTGCATTTTTTCATCCCGTAAGTTGATAGGAGACAAATAAATTTTGTATGCAACTTTATTTTGTCGATTCAAAAATATTTTTTATTTTTTATGTTTAAGCCTCTTGAATATTTTGATTATCAATGTTTTTTTTAATTAATAATATTACCATACTTTTTGTTAGTCACTCAAAACTTTTAAAAAGTAAATTTTTTACGACCTTCCCCAAATATATATTTTCATCCATCATTCAATTAAGTATATAAATAATTTAGAACGCTTATCTTAAAAAGTTACTTATAAGATATATTATCTGTAGTATAATAGTTTCTTTGCACAGCAAATAACAGCAATAATACAGCTGTTATATAGGCTCTTTTATGCTTGTACAGCGCTACTAAAGCATAAAGCTTTATAATTTGTGCCAATTTTTAATTGAGTATAAGAACTGTATAAACAGTCTTTATACAGCCAAAAACACACCGTCTATAAAAAACTAATTTCAATACTGCTCGTATACAGCTTGTGTGCTGCTGGGATTCGTACGGATCGATCGGTAGGCAAAAACGTTGTTGACCATAAATAACATTCGATTTGGGATAATTTTAATTAAAGTACAATCCTTTTTAACTCGACAAGCGACAGTAGCCTAATGGCAGGGCGCGGACCGCGAACTCATAAAGGTCGTGGGTTCGAATCCGCCATTCGACTACTGGCGTGAACCACTCGTAACACAAGCAATTTAAGCTTACCACGAGTGGTTAAGGGGAATATTAGTAATGTTTATAGCATTGTTAATATTCTTTATTAAAAAAAATTATAAAAAAAACTCGTATTTTCATAAACTGCAATAACGGTATATCGATGGTCTAGAAGACAAACATGGTAATTACAAAATTTTGATAAAACATGCCGAATGTATTAAATAAGCATGCTCTACGGAGCCCACTCATCCAAATGACATAAGTATAAACATAGATATAGACATAGTAAGTGATGTCATTTTGGAGCCAAAAAAGTAATGGCAGTTATTTACCATCAGTTTAACTACAAAAAATACTAAATAGATTTATGACATTTCTCTTGTGTTTACCATGATTGACAAATAAGCTAAATATTTTTATTACGTTTGTCATTTTGTAACTTTCAATTACCAATTATATTAAATGATGTAAATATTTTCAAGTGCCGGTAGACAAATGGTTTAAGTGATCGTAATACTACTGAAAACTTGTCAGCAAATAATAAAAAATATTAAGTGCTTTAAAAATACTAGGTCAGTGTAGACAAATATTGTAAATGATTTAACAACAAAGTTCTAAGTAAACAACAGGAGCCCAAGAGTACTAAAGTTATTTGTACGTGTCGGCGTTTCCAACGAAAACGACCGATGTTCCAACGAAAATCCCCGATGTCGACGGTTGAAGTACAAAACGACTTTGCTGCCTCGGTACCGTCGTCTTTGCCTGCAGTAAACACTGAATTTCCCACAAATATGATAGATCCCGCCGCCTCCACTCCCTCGGTGCCGCTGTCTCCACCCGCAGCATCTGCCGACGCTCTTAAAGAAACCGCTTCCACAGCTAATGATCTATATATTGCTTTTAGCACTACTTTTGAACCACAGGTTAACACTTCATCGATTCCTTTGCAAGGATCACGCAATTCTAGACAGTCACCACTTCCTAGTACATCGAATAGTACTAATATAGAGCAAATAATTCTCGATCTTCAATTGTCAGACTCAAATGATTCCCCTTACGTACTGATTCTGAATCGTCTTACCATCCAGAAAATAACAAACCTGCAACTTCATCTGATATATCTCGGGACGAGATTGAGGAAACAAATGACCGAAAAAAAAGTAAAAAACCAAACCCAGACACGTGGAAGAGAAATATAGCAAGAAACAAACGTCAAAGCGGTAAATATTATATCAACAGAAAGGGTAACATTGTTAGCGCAAAAAAACTGTGTTCCTACAGAATGCAGTAAATGTAGATACAAATGTAACGAAAATTTTCCTGAAAATGTAAGAGCTGATCTCTGTCGTAATTTTTGGGGAATCGAAGAAAGCAAATATCAAAAAATTTACCTTTCAACTCTTATAAAACACGCAAATATTCAACGTACAACGGTTGCAGCTACAAAACGACGCGCTATGTCTAGACAGTATTTTCTTTGTCACGAAAACACAGGTAGACACAGAGTTTGTCAAAAAAATTTTTTGCAACACTTTTGTTATAAGTGGAAGTGTAATTGATACTTGCACTAAACAGATGGAACCTAATTGCGTTTACGTGGGTCATGATCTACGGCAGGACTTATTCCTGGAAACAAAACTTCAGAAGCAATGAAACAATTTGTTAAACTGCATATTGACATGTTTCCTAGAATCGAGTCCCACTATTGCAGAAAAGACTCCAAAAAAATATATTTGGAGAGTGACCTTAATATGGCTCGCTTATATAAATTGTACAAAGAAGAATTCTGTCCAGAAAGAAATATAAATCCTGTTTCTTTGTATGTTTACGAGAAGGTTTTCAAATCGTATCGACCCACCACTAGCATTTTACAAACCAAAAAAGGATCAGTGCGCTAAATGAAATGTGTACAAGTGTGCTGAAGACAAAACCAGTTTACAAAGAGACTATGATGAACAGAAAGCAAGAGAAAAGAATCTTTGGAAATGAAGGCATGCGACAAGAAAGAAAGCATAGAAGGCGATGGTACGAAGCGAGCAAGTTACATTTGACTTGCAGGCAATATTGTCGGTGCCTCACACCGCTGACTCTAAAATTTACTACTTACGGAAATTTTCTATCTACAATTTCACTATTTTAGATAATTATCAAAATACAGGAATATGTTATATGTGGGACGAAAACAACGGAAAAAAGGCAGCACTGAAATTGGTTCAATTTTACTTACGTACTGATGGATTTGCCTGAAAACGTAAAAACTGTTACATCCTTTTCAGACACCCGCAGTGGTCAAAATCGCAACAAATGTGTCACATTGGCAGCATTGTATGCCGTAATAAATGTTCCTCATTTGAAAACAGTTAACCTTGGAATCTGGCCATTCGTACCTGGAGGCTGACTCTATACATGCAAGTATAGAGCGTACCCGAAAGCATAAAAAATATTTACTGCAAGAGAGTACGCTTTAGTTGTAAGTTCTGCGAGATCCAGACCCAAACCTTACGATGAGATCATGATGAAGTACCCCGATTTCTATGATTTAAAGCTTTAGAAAAGTCATTGAATTGCAACATGGAAAAAAACAAAAATAATGAAACAGTAAAGTGGATGACCATCAAATGGATACAAGTAAGAAAGGAGTCTCCGGGATCGGTATTTTACAAATATAAACTAAGTGATACGACTTTCAAAGAAATTGACATTGCTGCATGTAAAAAAAAAGAAGACAAAAGGGGTCAAGTATTTCTAGTTTATACAAGCCGTTAAAAAAAGCATACAATTCCCAGACGCCAATTTCAAAGGCTAAGAAGAAGGATTTGATGACGCTGTTGAAGGATGGATTGATCCCAAAAGACTACGTTGATTTTACATTAAAATTCCTTCTATTGATGAAGAAAATATAATTAACGATTGTTCAGGCTCCGATGTCTG
This sequence comes from Parnassius apollo, assembly GCA_907164705.1. NCBI lineage: Eukaryota > Metazoa > Arthropoda > Insecta > Lepidoptera > Papilionidae > Parnassius > Parnassius apollo. Next base: position 1,053,809 of record CAJQZP010000226.1, on the reverse strand, counting down.
ATGACTGACCTTAGAAATTTACAGTTTTAATACTTAAATAATAATACTAACGTAATACTTACATGTTTGATTTGTTTGGTAATAAAGAAACTTTTACACGTAATTATTTTTTTAATACATCGCTACTAAATTCTTCATTATACCCTAAATTAATATACAAAACACGAAAGTGTTAAGTGAACAATATTATATAAAGTTTGTGTACAAACGTACTAAGTGATACCCTTTTTTGCTATTTTGGTATTTTTATAGAATATTTTAGATAATTGATGTTTGAATTTATGATAATTAAGTATGTAGATAAATTACCCTAACTAATTATAGGCAGTATATACACAGTTTCAATGACCAGTTTTCAGTTATAATCTAGAAGTTTTGAATCATTAAAAACAGTCTTCCTGAAAAATTGGCTGGTCCGTAATTAACATGTTTGTCTTCTAGACCATCGATATCATTATTTATATATTGGAACTTAAGTTCAAAATTTCGCTACTCTTTGAAAAATAACCCTGTATATTAGTGTTAATAAAGCAACAATATCATGCTCCAACTATTATCAGTTTTCTAACCATAGATCCCTTGTTTCCTTTTCTAAGTTTTAATAACATTTGAACAATACGTGACTACGTACGTTATGAAATAACTTCCCCAACGTCAGAAAGCCCGGATACAAAATATCAAGAAGCTTACTCTATCAGAAACCACTAACAATGTTTCCTATAGGAAACTTTTAACAATAATCCTTATTTAACTATACGAAATCAGTTAGTTACAAACAAAGTATGATAATGAGCCACCTTTATCGCATAACATTGTGGTTGGAAGTATAAGGCTGCTATTCGAGAATTCGAGAAGATTTCCAATCGATTGTCATTGCCAGTTATTTGATCATCTATATGACCGGTTCATTGCCTTGTAGATATTTAATCTGTCTGTCGCAACCAATTAGCTTAATTAGACCCAAATCATATATTGTTATTGGTTATATTAGGTCTTTACATAATATTCAAATATTACTAAAACTTAGTAAAGGAAACATAGGATCTTCGGTTTTAAAACTGATAATAGTAGTCGCACAAAACATTTGTTATAGGTTTGGATTTTGGTAAAAGTTACACACTTATGGCCATGTTCTCCTGGTACGTTGTTACAGTTCTGAGGGAAAAATGCTTGATAATTCTTTGTCAGTTAAGTCAGTGAAAACCGTTATCTCTTATTATATCATGTGTGTTTTAAGATGCGGCAGAGCGAAATGAAACGAGAGAAAGGCAGCAGCATCTTTCTGACAAACAAAGCAATGTAGTTCAAATTAAAATACATTTTTTACATTGGATTCTTCATCCGTAGGTAACACCTACGGATGATCCGACAATAATTAAAACTTATCCTACTGTTTGTAATATTAATGATATAATTAATTTGATCTTGCACTTGGCTGAGAGCTCGACAAATGAAACAAACGCAGTGCCCTATCAGTGGAGACCGATTTGCCAATGCACCAATAATGCTGTTATATTATGGCATGACTGTATAAAAGTAATCTGTTTGTGCTTTGGCAAACATAGCCGAAGCACTGCAAAAACTCTGTAACCCAAACAACACGGAACACCCTAAACGCATTGTTGTATTAAACAGGTAGAGTACTGCACGCTCGTTGTGTGCAGCTATCAGCTAACCTAGACTGTTCGTATAGAGCGACTGACAATACGCCTTAACTTGCTAACTACAACGTACAAATCTGCGAGCCATAATAAAAAATATGCGAGCGATAATAAAAAGCTACGGTTGTCAACTTGCCAAGCGCGGTAACTATGACAAATATCCCCACTGTGAGACAACAGCTCTCATGGGGGGAAGCCGACAGAATTGTTCCGCTTTCATAGAATTTTGATGAAATCGAATTGATTAAGTTAGATTTTATTGGTCCCTGAACTATATTTTTCCAATTTTGGCAGTTGAAAACTGAAAGTCAGCGTTGTGATTTCACTGTAACACCATAAGTGGGATTCGGCATGTCCTGCCAAGCGAGTAATAGTTTATAATGTTTATCATTATCATTACAGCCCTTCACAAGTCCACCGCTGAACACAGGCACAAGGAAAGCCACAAAACACGGTCTTTATTATATTACTAGCTTGCCAGGCAGACGTTGTTCTGCCTTTTTCGACGACCCTTTGTCATGATCTATTCAAAATCCTTAACTCCCAAAAAAATTCTAGGTCACTCACGGGCAAAAAAACTATCCTATCTCTCAAGTTGGACCAAATTGCACACGGTGTGCAAATTAGATTAAAAAGACGTCAATTTAAGTAATTCTTAAAATTTCTCTGTCTGCCTTCACTATGGCAATTGAAAGGACAGGTATACACTTGATTATTACTTGTTAAGCACGCGATAGCAGCAAGTAAAGCGATGGAAGTTACAGCCTGTATATACACGCCCTATAGCTATATATATACCTATAGCTAGCCACAGGTCTCCTATGAGGCTAAGGCGCATATGCATTAATAACACCGTCGAATTGCTGTAGGTGTGTTTTCGTAGCTGACATGTCCTCGGAATATAAGTTCGTCAGGAATGTAGGTTTCCCCACGATGTTTCCCCTCACCCCGGGGCAAATGGTCATTTAAAACCGCAATAAATATAAATAATTCTTTTTATTGGTGCCGGCGAAGATCGAATTCGGATTGCTCGCGTCCTGAATATACGCCGTACATTTAGTTGATCGGGTAGTGACGGCGTAAAAATATCCACTACTCCATATCATCCAGTGGTCGCAATACCTCAGCTTTTTTTCAAGAACCGGTGTTTTCGGTATTACTTTTTAATTACTACCGAGATTTCGGTAGTTTCGGTTTTTTCATTATTTTTAATATCTTAGTAAAAAATTATTTAAAATATGTAATGGAACCGTAATTTTTGAAAGGGAATTGTCAACAGCCAAACAATAAAAGTGTGTTAAGATAAGAAAAACACATTTATTAAAAAAAACAATAATTTACTACGAAAATTAAATAACTCACTGCTGCTGAGTTGTTTTAAACTATTTAAACATGTGAAACTTTTAGTAACCAGCTTTATCAAAACATAAAATACTTCAGCTAAGTAACTTCTTCATAGCTAAACCGAATTAGCAACATTTATTTATTTATGTTATCAAAACATAAAATGCTCTTTGGCGATTAAATTTTTATTTACATGATACAATATAGGTATACTTAATATTATTTAACATAGATTTATAATCAAATACCGAAAAAAACGTAAATACCGGTTTCCATTCATTCAATCCCGGTATTTTAAAGCTTTCGTTTCAGTTCGGTATCCCGGTATTTTCGAGACTCGGGATTCCGCTTTGCGACCCCTAATATCATCCAGTGCGTGTCGTAGGAGGCGACAGAGGGAAACAAATCAGGAGATGGGCAGCAGCGTCTTCCTGATAACGACTAACAATAAAAACCGCGGTTGCCAACCCGCTTGCCAAGCGTGGCAACTATGGCAAATGTCCCCCTTTGATTGGGCCTATGGGGGAGCCTATGTACAGCAGTGGACTTTAATAGGCTGTAACGGTAACGGTAATGGTAAGTTAGCTCTGGGGCAATACTAGTAGAGAAGTCCTCAGGCAAAAGTCCACCTATGTACGCCATTTTATGTATACGAAGCAAAAACACCGGTACTTAGGGATCCTCAAGAAACGAGCCTACTCTTTTTTATTAAGAAAAAAGGCCGGCAACACATCTGAAATTCCACTGGTATTGCATCTGTTCATAGGCGGCGGTTGACACTTACCATCAGGTGAGCCGCATGCTCTTTCATATAAAATAGTAATAATGACCTTGATAAGTCGACAGTAAAGCCCAGCCTCCCCGCTCGATGTTCGAAATTTGTTGAACATTAAGAGGTTAGAGTAAGTCAGCTCAAATTCTAATTTCGCCCCCACTTCCCCGCGCGTCGTATGCTATGTACCGATATGTTTGTAATCACTAATACTGTAAGTAGAAAGGTCGTTAGACACTTATTTCATTAGGTTTATCATATTTATGCCTGTTTCTTAAAGCCAAGCCAGCCGCTTCTTATTTTTATCACAGTTATTTCCCATTTTAATTTTACGTCGTACTGTTGCGTAATGTATATTCTGATCGTAAGCGACACAACTTCTCCCTTCAAAAGCCTAAGCGATACTAACGGAACGACAGGAATCAAGCTCAAGACGCCGATAGTTTAGGTAATTTCTTTTTTACAGTGAAAATAATGGTATTTTAAAAAAAGTAAATAACATAAGCACTGCTTTATAGTTAGTTCAGTTAGTATGCAAAGTTTCATGATCTTATTTAAAGTATTTTATGAATAACAGCGGTTTATTGTTTATTTTGGAGGTAACTTTGGATTTTTTTTCTATCGAGAAAATTTTACGAAATCGTGTTTTCGTCTAACATAATCACTAACGTTAATCCTCAACTTTACCATATATTTATTTCAAAATTAATGCTGCAATATTTTCGGCATAACGAAGAATCTTCCTAAGCCATTTGACATTATATTTTTCCCCTTAATTGGAAAATAAAAATAGCTGACTAGCGTAGCGTGACCTAGACTAGCGACTAGGGACAATCGATATCAAAAAACCTTACATTACCTAACATTGATTCAAAAGTATGCACGATAAATATTAAAAGGAAAAAGTCTATGTATGAAAACATTTATGTTTTAGGTGGTAAAATTTTGGATTATTTTATTTGCCGCTCCTTTTCTTTTTATACATAGGTGGACTGTGTGCTCGATTGCCACCCTTATTCTATAAAAAAATTATTATATGTATTTATTACTATAGAAAATTATCATTCTTAGATTTTTTTTGGTACATACTGCAAAAAAAGTAAACTTGTCGATGAATTAATATCGATGTTTTCCCGCTAAACATCGATGTTTATCTACCATCGATGAATATTGATAAGGTTACCAGCGGCTTAGTTTTGGGTAGGTGTACGATTATTTATAACGAGATTCCTTGTTACATTACTAAGTAGTCTGCAAAAATTCAAAGCACTTGTTAAAAACATTCTAATGAACAAGCCCGTTAGTGAAAACAGTAGGTTATTTAAACAAACCCTAAATACGTAAAAAGTTTATTTAAGAGAGAAAAATATAATACTTTATATCACTTTCACAAGCCGAATCTAACAACTCCACATGTGTTAAAATCCGTCAAGGCATTTAGACAAATAAATAGACATATATACACACATACACTTGAAAAACATTACCCTCCTTCTAGGGCAGTCGGGTTAAAAGGTTGAATTCTATTGGAAGAAAATCAAACTGCTTATAAGTTTTTTGACACATTTTCTTCAACACAAGGTCTCCCGCAGTAGAATCTTTTTGAAGCAATGGCGTAGCTTTTTGAACGTTCAAAATTTCAGTTTAACTTTGATAAATAGAAGCAGTCTGAATCGCACAGGATAATCTATCCGCGTAAACTATGGCCACATAACTTATATGGCCCAACCCTGCAATGATCAGAAGCGAAAGCCCGGAGATAATATGATTAATAGTTCATGTGTCGGGAGAGTGCGACGCACCGACGAACACTGCGTGCGAACTTAATATACGTGCTAACTCACAGCGTAAAGTAAAGCTAATTTAAGCTAAGAATTTCGGAGTTTTAAGTGCCTTTGCAGTGGAAATTGAACAAAAATAAATTATAACAAAATTAGATTGACAAACGAGTTTTTTTTATAGAATAAGAGCGACAAACGAACATATAGCCCACCTGATGGTAGGTGGATGCTGTGGCCCATAGACATCTATATCTATACTTGGTTAAACATTAAAATGCAGATGTGTTGTCATCCCTGAGGATTAAGATGGAATGCCTCATTTCCAGTAAAAAGGGTCTCCGGTTCTCTACACTCACCACACGAAACACAGTAGCATTAAGCTTCTATTTTACGCTGTTACGCTGTGCGAGCGTGGTCCTTCCCCGGTCGAGCCGACCCATTCATGCTACAACCATAATAGCTGTAGCGTGGCTCTACCACGTATAAAATTAATTTTAATTTATTTCGGTTACGTGTAAGTGCCATCTTTATAAGATCTCGGAGCACAACTTCGGCGGCGTCATTAAATGTGTTGCCCGCATGGGTTGCTAACATTTTTATCAAATAGATATAGTTTTCTCGAGGATTTTACCTACAAAACAGTAAACGGCGAAAAAAATTATCGTTAGGAACAAGTCCAGAGAGTATTGATGAAAATAATACGTAACTTCAACTAAGCCACTAATAGGTTATTTGAAAACTTGAAATTTGGCATCAAGGGTGTATACAAAAGAAAAATTTGAAAATTTCAAATTATAGATATTCGATGTCGATAACATTATTAGTGCGGTAGTTTTAATTACGCTACTTGAAACTAATTTCATTCAATATACATTATCATCATTACAGTCTAACTAATTCCATTCCTGAACTAAGTTAAGGCCTCCTCAAAGGTTTATTCAATAGGAAGATACATGCCATCGCTGCCACGCTTGGCAGGCGAGTTGGCTACCGCAGTTTTTTTTCTTAGTTGTTATTAGAAGGACGCTGTTGACAAGAAAGAAAAATGAAATGAGAATAATTCAATTAACTGAACTTTATTACCGTCTGGAAAAAAACTGTATGTGAACGGAGTAGAAGTCTATGGCACCGATATTTTTGAAATAAATGAATAAATTCATTAAAATCTATCGAAATTCAAATCATACGAGTACTATCCTACTTTACGGACGGCAATAAAACAATAAATTTAGTAGGCATCTATGGACCTTGTCACTTCGCCGGGTCACAGGCTCAAGGGCAAAGGGCAAACTTATTGTTCAAAAAAATAAATTTTCAAACATTGAATAAAAATTTTTGTTTTTATTTTTTGCAAAATATCAGTGCCATAGGCTTCTAATCCGTTCACATGTTACACCCTATTTTAATCCAGACGGTAAAAAAGGTCATCCAGTATATAATTATAATAATAATACGTAATATACATAATTCACAATCACGACATTTTTATTTGTATTTCAATTGCATTTGTATTTTCATTTCTATAAGTACATTGGTAGGATAGGTATACTATGAAATCGCTGGCACAGCTGCTAAATAAATGAAATATAACAAAAAGTAGCAACTCGTGAATTGTCAATTTGGTCGCCGGTATTAAAAAACGGGTTGTAGCAAATTCCACCAAACGTGCCCGGACTATAAAACTCTCGAACCGAGACCGATTTTACGCTGTTTTATTTTGTGTCCTGCCAACTTTTCGGTGATTTTCAAGTAAGACCGAAGTTTGATTCGGTTCGGTTAATTTAATCAGTCAGAAGGGTAAACTTTGGAGTCTTAAATTATTAACTAACTGAACGAAAAACCATAACTCATTCAAACAAGATAAATTAACAGTAAATTAATATTTCAAAAAGTCCTTTTGTGTTTGTTATAAAATAAATAATAATAATAAATGCTTTCACTAAAATTACATCTATACTCTGTTACGCAGTGTATGCTTTATGACCTCTGACTATTTTATAGTTGTCTGTGTTTTAATGTACTAGTCTATATGAATTGTCGATTGTCAATAAATTTAAATGGCCTATTCTTTTTTGGCGTCGGCTCCCAAAATAAATAAGTCTAAAGATTATTTCTAGCCTAAGCCATCCTCTTAACCTACCAGACATTGAACCCATCAAACATAGTTACACTCCACTCTCCACTTATTTGCATGCCAATACAGACATGCATAACAATTTTAAAATGTTTGTCTGACTGTGTATCTGTCTGTCTAGGCTTATATTCGAAATGGCTGAACTGATTGTAATGAAAGTCAAGAGTCATCTAGGCTACATTTTATCCGAAAAAATTAGAATTTATTAATCGAAAAGTTGATAAAATAAATGGTTTTTTATCTTTATCTTTATCTTAACTTAACCGACGAGCATGTATGTGTATATGGAAATGGAGGGGGTGAGAGAGTTATGTCAGGATCGTGCTAAATTCTATCTGTAGTCTCTGCCTAGCCCTCTGGGTGACAGGCGTGAGTGCGTATGATTATAATGATTACCCTGTGGCGGCGCTGTCGTTGCGCCGCAAGCGAAAGACACCGAAGCCGATAGCGTGATTTAACGCTATCAAAATTCCGAATCATAAACAGTATATATAGAACATCTCCGAACTATCACACGGTCCACGGTCGATACGGAATAAGAAAGCTTAAACAGCCAGTTGCCAGTCCCCAAAGGCGGTTTTTAGAGGGTAATACTTAGGTTCCCCCGGTAGGCAGTGAGTCCCTCATAACCACGATAGACCGGCTATCGTGGTATGCGTAACGCATTTTCCGCCTCCCTACATATAGGGTAGCCCTTTAATTGCTTCGGGCGCAAATAAAAAAAAAACTATCACACGGAGCGTTGGCCTCTCCCCGGGCATAACAACTAGCCCGGCGGGAGATCTCCCCTTTTCCTTCTACGGCGACAGTGGTGACCACTCGACGTGATATGAACAGGCAACCAACAACCTTCGGAAACTTTAAGCTTCATCATTGTCATACCCCACTCATTCGCTCCCGAGCAGATATCGTCTGCAGTTTTCGTATCCTGCAAGCCATCTAGCTTCACAAGGTCGTGTTCGGCACGGCTCTGAGCCTTACTGCTCGCCTCTGCTTCACGGCACTCTCGCAGATTACTTGCCTTCTTCTCGACTCACCGCAGACTACAAGGCAATCCACTGGCACTTGCACATTTGTCGACAACTAGACTGTACCATCGACCTCCGGTCTGAGCAGGGGGGTGATGTGGTGGCGCTGTCGTCGCGCCGCATGCGAAACACACCGAAGCCTAAATCACGCTATCAAAATTCCGAATCATAAACAGTATATATATATATATATATATATAACATCTCAGAATTATCACATGGAGCGTTGGCCACTCCCCGGGAATAACGCCTTGCCCGGCGAGAGAACTCCCCTTTTCCTTCTACGGCCACAACCCTAATACATCCTAGGTGAAGCCGGGCCAGGGGACGGAGCGTTGACTTCATTAGATGAGACCTCTCTAACTTAACGTTTAGGTTCAGTGTGCCTCTAACTATTCGGTGATCGCTGCCAGTTTTCACCCTCGCGATCACTGAGACATCACTGAACAGTTGGCGTCTAGTCGTCATAATGAAGTCATACATACATACATAAACACTCACGCCTGTCACCCAGAGGGGTAGGCAGAGACTACAGACTTCCATTTAGCACGATCCAGACATACCTTTCTCGCCTCTTCCACATCCATATACTTACGCATACATGCTCGTCGGTTAAGGGTACTCTTAATTTGGCCCATTTTTAGTATATCACCAATTTGGTCGAAAAACTTCCGCCTAGGACGTCCCTTTCCGACTCTTCCATTCAATTCTGCAACATATATTTGCTTTGTCAGTCTCTCCGCATTCATTCTTTCTACATGACAAACCACCGAAGCATTCCTTTCTTAATCCTGGTCACCGCATCATCTTGCAAACCACACTCTTCTTTTATCACACGGATACGGATTTTATCGCGTTTATTTCACTACTTTTACTTATTTTTAATTCCCGACGTTTCGGGTGCTTTACAGCACCCATGGTCACGGGGGGACTGAGATGTTTGACGTCCCAATGTCATAGTTAGTCCGGCTACCTTCAGTTTTTGAATATTAATTTTTGGTCCGATTTACGCAAAACGAGCTTGGTTCATATAGTATCATGAAGTCTTGCAGTGGTATGCTTAGGTTTGGGTTTAATTTTGTTAATTATAGGATCCCAAGCAGGTGGCAGCACCCATCCATCTTCTCTATTGAAATTTGGATGTTTTTTAATTTCAATAGCCTCGCGTATCATCCTTGGTAGGAATCGGTGTTCTTTTGCGAGGATTTGTGGTTTATCAAATCGAATGTAATGGTGGGGACGATCTTGAACATGTTCACAGACTGCAGACTTCCCGGAGCGTCGTTCCTAACACACTCCTTAGCGACCGCATTACAACTGCATTTATTCTACTCTCGTGCTTCTTCTGCCACACCCAACTTTCACTACTGTGAATTGCCATATGTGCCTTTTTTGACACATTCTGACTTTTCACAATAGAGCGTAGAGCCCCATTTACTTTATTTCCTGCATTCACTCGTCGTTCAATATCCTTATAATATCTCCCATCCCTGCTGAATACACATCCGAAATATACGAACTCATCCACTTGCTCAATTAACTCTCCTTTAATTCTTATTTCACCATACCGTTTTGCTTTCTTCTCTTTCAAAAACCATCACTTTCGTCTTACTTGCGTTTACTTCCATTCCCCTTTCTTTTAATGACCTGTCCATTAATGTAACCATCATTTGCAATTCGGCCGAAGTAATAATGACGTTAATCTCATTTTTTTCGAACTGTCGGGACTCGACCAGTTCCACTTCCTGTGGGGCCGCTTCTCGAAGAAAGAGTTCATCATAAAGACTCTCTCTTTCTCCCTGAAGTCAGCCAGCTGCTGGCCCCTTGGGTTCCGTTGCCCTATTCTAAATTTTCCCAACTTCAGCCAACCGCTTCCTCTTGTCCTAGTTTTGCGTTAAAGTCAATCAACGCCGTATATTGGCTTTTGGAGGAATGCATGGTTCTAGAGTTACCCTCAAACATTTCCTCCACTTCCTTATCGGGATGTTCCGAGGTAGGTGCGTAAACCTGTATGACCTTCAGCAAATACCGTTTGGTGATTCTGAGTATCAGATACGCGACCCTCGTCGGCACACTCTCAATCTTTACAACGTTGTTGACGAGAGACTTGTGGACGATAAATCCGACACCTCCTTGGGACAGATGGTCACCCTCTCGGTGATAGAACAAGTTGCCGGACTTGAGGATTACCGTGTCCTCCCCTCTCTTCGAACCTCGGATAATCCTATAATATGCCAACGCAACTTGTCTACCTCTTCTTCCAGCTCCAGTATCTTCTCGTCAGTCCTCAGGGTGCGTGCGTTATGTGTTGCCAGTTCGAGTCGTAATAGGTGGCAACTGAACCTCCACCCGAGATTCTTAGCACGCCCTGCCCCGCCGTTACCATGGTCGCCACCGTAGCCAGGAATAGCGGGGCCGCCGGGGACTCGGGGCCGTTTGTTTGCGTTGTTGCTCATGGGGGGATATTTGCCATAGTTGCCACGCTTGGCGAGCGGGTTGGCAACCGCAGTTTTTTATTATGTTGTTGTTGTTATTAGGAAGATGCTGCTGCCCATCTCCTGCCTGTTTTCCTCTGTCGCCTCTTATGACACCCACGGAAAGATATGGGGTAGTGGATATTCTCAACCGCCACTACACGGCACTAGCAGTGTATAGTATAGTGTGTAATATTGGCGGTATGAACGTAAACAATTAATGTTTTATTTCACGTATTTGTAACATAACTTAGCTCACTGCATTCCTTCTCCATATAAACTTTAACAATGCCAAATTCCACACTCATTCTTGCGCGCAAAAGTGGTATAAAGTTTTTTTTTAAGTTTACATATTAAAACAAAATAAAATAATTTATTATTGCCTTAAAAAAACCGAATTATTTTATTCGTTTTATTTCTTTAAAATCGATGTTAACTTATTATTAAAAGTAAAATTTCTTGACTCTTGAATGGACTAAAATATCACAAGTTCATTGTAACAACTAAAGGCTTTCCATCATATTCCTCACAGGTGACAAGTCCGTGGTTTTATTTGAACTTAGTTACAGGTGTCTAGAGCTGCTGTATTCATTTACCAGCAGATGGACTGTAAGATCGTTTTTCATTTTGGTTCCGTAAAAAAATACAAGTAAAATATAATACGTAGTCCTGCCGCTGCCCTTCATGCACTCTAAAATGACATTCCCGGCCGCAGCGAGTCCGCTCCAATAAATCCTGTTTGTTAGCTGAACTATAACCAAATTTTCGTAACATATGCGCGAATTAATGTTTTCGCAAATGGACGTGAACATTTTAATGCAATCAAAACTTTGACATAGACGACCAGAAAATATTTTATCTTATATATAGTAGAAAGAGTTCAGCTACAGGGAACGGTCAATGAGTGACTGACCAATTGATTGACCAATGCAGCAATGATATGAGAAAGCTCTCAAGGAAGGTTTACTGCTCCATTAAAGTTCAAATTGAATGAGGCTAATGAGCAAATAGCACAATTTAATTTTTGTTGGTGGTTGGCAGTGTATACAACAAACGGTTATTAAGATATATTGAACAAACTGATTTCTTGTAAAACAGCTTAAATTGACAAAAAATATGAGACGAGAAAAGATTGAATACCAGCGAAGATAAAGTTACACAGTGACGTCGCAAAACATGTTTCACTGTCGTTTGTGATATATTTTGCAACCTACTAGCTGTGTCATGGTCCTTCACTTAATCATTTCGCGCGAATTGACGATCAACTTTTATTACAGGAGTATATTGAGGCATGATATGTTTAACTGCGTTTTATTTCTAAATAAGTGTCGACGTGCCTTTAAATTTTAATAATATTACGTTTGCTCTTAGTGCTACTAAATATTGCTATTAAATTTTATCAGGCGTTATAATAAAATAACCGTGTAGCGATAACGTAAGATAATCCACTTACGAATATATAATACTAATAATATAAATAATGAGAAAACTGAAAAAATCGATACTCAATTTAAGTAAACGATAATCTGAAATGATAAATAAGGTCTTGAAAATTTACAAAACCGTTTAACATCGTTTATACAGTTTTTGTTATGTACAGGTGATGTTTATCTAATATTAAATATTCATAAGCTCTTGCACTTTGCTGAAGCTTACTTTCACTAACAGGTTGTGTCCTTAAAGTGTATCGTTCGTTGCGCTGCTAAATTTTGTAATAAACATACCTTCTTGAGAAGACAAAAGAAAATTGATTTTTCTTACCAAAATATATTTAAAATTTTGTGGAAACAACCTATAGATATAAGGCTGATCAATTTGTTTAGGGTTGATGTTTCAACTATCAGATAAAAATTATCTATCGAGTTACTTAAGCAAAATTATAAATCATACGTAGTAGAGCCATGCTGCTGCGTGTGGCATATACCTGTATCCTCGGTTAAGAATCAAAATGCAGGTGCGTTGTCACCCCTCAGCAGTAAGATGAAATACCTCGTTTTCAGTAAAACGTGTTTCGAGTTCTCTATACTCACCATACGAAACACAACATTAACCCGCTATTTTACGCTGGTGTCCTGTAAGAGCGTGATCCTACCTCAGACGAGCCGACTCATTCCTGCTATAACTATACTTAATATAACTGCCGCGTGGTTCTACCACGTAAGTTTCCGTCACGTATTGTGAAAAGCAGTGAGTCTTTTAGCTCTTGTGCTGGCAATTAAATGTACTACTGTCAATACGCAAACATTTACTCACCGCCAAACTACATTTAAAATTGGCAGCAGTACTCTAATTTATATTCATGCTGAAAGCATTTTAATATGCGTAATTTTTTACTAATTTTAAGTACTCTTTCTTTATTTTTTAGTTTTTTTTTTGTTAGAAGTTATAGTAAGTAACAAACTAGCAAAAGCTTACCTAATATTAAGCTGCTGCGATATATGGATATTTATATCGAATTAAAATTCCTTGTCACTCCTAAACAGAGCGGTGACGTTGCATCGCTCAGTAGTACGTTGATTTCATTAATTGTATACTTTTCTATTAGCGATAACTATTGAAGAAAATCAACTTGGTTAATTTCGGTAGTAACTATATACATTTGTATTCTAAATTAGTATTTTATATGTTAAATCGCCTATAACTTTTTACCTTTTGAGTTAAAAAACTTATGGAATAAAAAATATTTAAAACCTATCTCAAATTTCTCATACGTTTTAAACGTATTGAACATGAACATTTAGAAATCATTCTTTGTTTGCGAAAGCATTACCGACTCGAAGGTAAACCAATTAGAGTTATTGAAAAATTCAGAATGTAGAGGTAGGCGAGTCTAAACATTGAGCGCGCTGCAGTCTAGAATGGATAAGGTTTAAATAAATGCGGGGAACTGTGCCAGGTAAAAAGTTCGTTGCAGAAAACGGGTTCAAGTATTGCATGAAAATCTTTTAGCGATTGTTATTTTCAGCTCTATCAAGCCAGCATTGAAAAGTCAGCAGAAAACAATGAAAATTGCACAGGAATTTGTAGCTAAATAGTTGCTTTATGTACCTATTATTACCTCGTAGTGGCGGTGTAAGAATATCTACAACCCTTATCGTCCCGTGATTGTCGTAAGACGCAACAGAGGGAAATTGAGACAGGTGATGGGCAACAGCGTCTTCCTGATAACAACTCAATATAATGAAAAACTGCGGTTGGCAACCGCCTGCAAGTGTGACAACTATGGCGAAATACCCTCAAATGAGGCAATCTATGGGAAAGGCCTATATTCAACAGTGGACTTATGTAAGCACTATTGGATAATGGAGCTTTACTAAGTAGTGAAGGTACTAAGCACGGAGCAAATACAAAGATTAGCTCCGTGGTACTAAGTTAGAAGGTAAAAAATAAAAATAAAGAAAAGTATTTGTAGTTCAAAGCATTTTGATAACAAACTAGTTGCTGCTTCTTTTTTATTTTAAGCTAACGGTAAACTTATATAAATTTTATGACAATTGAGTCAAATAGTGTGCGAATCTTTGCTACTATCAGGTGTGTTTCTACAAAACAATGTAATTTTGTACAACCGACTTCAATATTGAAATGAAAACATGAAATGAAATGAGAACATCATCAATGTAGTCGAAGCCAATTAAATACACATTATTAAGATTAATTCAAAAACTACTGGTCCATGCTCCATGAGAGCAGCTTTCAAATTAAAAAAATATCATCAAATTCGGTTCACCTAGAAAAAACTTCTGAGAAAAGAAATTGAATTGAGAACCTCCTTCTTTTTTAGAAGTCGGTTGATAAAAAATTTCAGAACTGACCGGAAAGCAAGCTTCCAGTTTCCATTTTACACTGTTATGCACAGTCATAGATTTGGCATTGGTCAAAAATGACGTTAGGGATGCTCAGAAAGCGAACACAAGAAACCTCTGCAGTACTTAGAACGCGGTTTTATAGGCAAGTTGCTGTAACATATATAGTTGTTGGTCAGAAATGACATCTTACTCAGATAATAAAGAATTTGTTGGTGGCTTTATGCTTTACTGGATTTCATCTATAAAACCTGCGCAGCCTGTGCTATGATGGCATGACCACTGGTTGTTAGCTAACGGTTGCGGCTAAGGTGGGTCATCAGTTTGTGATCGTGTAGGCGATGAGGTAGCCATCTATTACTGCTGTCACAAAAATTCCGTCTATACCCGTATCTTTTTGGCTTAACATGGTCCGAGTAGCTTGCTGATCGTCGAACTCTATCTACCACCTCGAGGATTACAAGCGTGCTATTAATAGTGCGTAAATGAATCACTAGAATTAATTTTTTAAGTGATTGAGCCATGCTGCAGCTATAACTGGCATAGTTGTTGCACGAATGCTTCAGCTCGACCGGGGAAGTACCACGCTCTCACAGAATACCAGCATCAAATAGCAGCTTAACGCTGCTGTGTTTCGTTTGGTGAGTGTGGAGAACCGGATACCATTTTTACTGGAAACGAGACATCTTAGTTTTAGTGCTCGCTTGCCACCCTAATAATATTTATGAAAAACATATTTGTTCGTTTATATTTTGCTTAGCACATCTAAAAGCATTACAATATTATTACATCTACGGTAATTTACTCTACATTTTATGGCTTACTTATGTGACATCTCTCTGTGCACTCAGCGAAATTTTAAAAATGTTTTTCCCATCTCTCGTAGATTTTCTTTAAAATGGTTTTGTGGGTACGTGATTCGCTAATTTATTATAGCTGCATTTTATATGTACAATATATAAAATGCACTAAGGTTACATTATTATGCGCGAGCACGGATATCTGATATCTCGGTTTTTGATTGTCTTTTAAACCTTTATAATACGAGAGCTTTGTTTTATGCTCTGGGTTGACAATAAAATAGTTTTTGGTTTGAGGTTGTAATGTAGTTTTGAAGTTCACAAACGTATAGATATTACTTCACTCATGTTTGGAATTGGATAAAATTATTGTAGTTTGTGTATATATTTATTTACTCCGCTTTGGAGTAAACTTAATAGCTTTTTTGTAATACTAACATTTTAGGATCTTCCTCAAACTCAATTACGTCCATCAACACATTTGAATAATTTAGTTTAGTGCTCTTAAAAATAAAAGAAAAGACAGTGAGTATTTTTTAAAAATTCAATAATTAACTACGTAAACTCAGACCATAGCGGACAGAATCAGTGATCTCTGTGAACATCGGATTTTTTATATATTTTTTTATATCTCATCTGATGGTCACATTTATCTTAAATTAAGAATCAAAATACAAATGCGTTGTCGTCCCTGAGAACTAAGATGAAATGCCTCGATTCCAGTAAAAAGGGTCTTCGGTACTCTACACTCATCATAAGTATTCTGTGAAGGCGTGGTCCTGCCCCGGTCGAGCCGTGCCATTCGTGCTACAACTATAATATAACTGCAGCGTGGCTCTACCATTTATATTTTTTAAACAAAACAAATTGTACTTGTTATAAGTCCTTAAGTGGACCTTTCACGGTGTTGGATTTGCTTTATTTAGTTTTTTCTGCTTGCTCACGGTTTTAATTGTATTTTGTTCATTTGTGTTATTTCTGGCGTAGTTTGGATCTATGAGAGATCGGCCATGCCGCAGACTATCCCCAACAGACAGACAGACAAATATTTTGATAGTGATTCTCTTTGTTTTATTATCATGAAATTAACCCCCTGAATATGATTATGAATAGAAACCAGTTATTGCAATTTTTCGTTACTCGTTGTTTCGTTAAGTGTGTAAATTCATAATTATTTCGTTGTTAAAAAAAGAAAATTGAACATTTATTACGGGCATACTCATATAAAAGATGTCAATTTAAGTAAATCTCAAATTTTCTCTCTCTGTCTTTACTATGACAATTGAAAAGAGGTATACAATTGATCATGATTCATGTTATGCAAGCGATACATAAGTAAAGCGATTAAAGTTACAGTCTATATATAAACGTTTTTTCCTATAGCTACTAGCTATAGATCTACCATGAGGCCGATTCGCATTATTATACGATTAATTAGACCGCTGAATTGCTTTAGGTGTGTTTTCGTAGCTTTCATGCCCTCGAAATATATGTTCGATGTAGGTTCCCACGATGTTTTCCTTCATCCCGGGGCAAGTGGTCGTTTAAAACAGCAATAAAAATTACATTGGTGCCGGCGGGGGTCAAATTCGGACTGCTCGAGTACTGGATATATGCCATACACTTAGTTGATCATGTAGTGACATGAAGTTTGTAAAACATTAATTGGAAAAGAAAATAGATTGATTATAAAGCGTAGCGTGGCCTAGAGAAGCGGCTAGAAATGATCGATATCAAAAAATCTTCGACGTTAACATCGATTCAAAACTATGCACAAATATAAAAAAGAAAAAATCTATGTCCGAAAACTTCGATCGATATTTCAGGTGACAAAATTTTGGATTATTTTATATACTAAATGTATTTATTACGCTAACTATAAAACGTTATTATTCCTAGTAATTTTTGGGTATATACTGCATAAAAAGTTAACTTTAGAAGTTTTCCTTTTAATCTGTTTCTTTGTTGATACAGACGTTGACCAGCTTTTGATAAAAGTCTCTTTGTAGTCGCTGTACAGAAAAATGTTTAATGGCTACTTTCTTCAACTATAGAATGGTAGTTGCCATTAAAGTAATAATCCAAATGACTTAAAGTATATCGATGTTCTGATATTCCTCTCGTAAAATCGATGTGTCGATGTTTTCGAAGATTTTATATCAATGTAAAAACAACGATGTTTACCTGCTAAACATCGATGTTTATCTACCGTCGATAAATATTGATCAACCTTACTAGCGGCTTATTTTTGAGTAGGTGTACGATTATTTATAACGAGATTACCTGTTACATTACTAAGTAATCTGCAAAAATTCAAAGCACTTGTTAAACACTTGTTGAACAGCCCGTTAGTGAAAACGTAAAAAGTTTATTTAAAAGAGAAAAATATTTAAAAAATTTACAGGTACACATTTCTATGAAGTCTAGACCTATATAGACTTTAAAGAAATGTATACCTGTAAATTTTCCTAAAATCAATCTTAAAAATTCGAAAGAACTGGGTTAGATCCTGGAGGTTCGAAATTAAAAATATGATAACTTCATATAAATTTTAAAAGTAAATAATTTTTAAACCGTTTTGAGACTTATGACGACATTCCTTAACCTATGAGTTTTATAAAAATGACGTGGTAAGTCAGACATACAATCCTATAGGAGGTTATACTCCTACGTAATTGTTTTTGCATTATTATGTGCACTAGAAATAACCGATTATTATTACTTTTGGATCACCCCTCGTAGATGTGGAATAAAGAAAATAATTGTATATCTACGATAGAATACCTAAAATTACCTTAAATGCATTTTTAAGCAACAACCCAAATAATAGACTGAACCCGTAAGATCAGAAAGTCACGTTATTTGATATCACCTGTTTGCTCATGACCTTAAAATGGCGGGAATTGCAAATTTTTTGCTAACTTGCAAATTTTGCTATATTTTCACTTTGAGACAATATTTATGGATAAAACTTACAAGAATTCTTGTTGAATGTATAAACTATCGAATAAATTTATTTTTAGTTGCTAGAAATTGTAATAAAACTCATAAATTACTCTTTATAGAATAGTAGTAGTATATACTTCACTTTTAGTGCCAAAATTAATACTAATTTGAATTCTACACTTTTGTTTTTGGAGAAATTTATATGAAAATGTTTGGAAATATGTATATTTTTATGTTTTATGTGTTTCTATTCGTTACTCATACCAAAATATTAAAAAAAAATGTTTATCTGTATGACATTTCGAACAATATTAACTCGTGTGAGCCCACGCCGAAAACCGAAAACCCGAAAACCGTTCCTCTACCAGAAGATAGCGGCAATATGCCGCGACCAGTGGTCGTTAAATTTCTGCGTCGACCTAAACGGGACCAAATCCTTAAAGCTGCAAAGTTAAGAAGAAACATAAACAGTTCTGACCTGGAGGTAGCTGGTCTAACCCGGAAAGTTTATTTTAATGAAAGGCTTTCTAACTCTGAGTACTTGCACAGGCACAACCTAGTAGCCAGAATTCTACACCAGGCGCTCGCTCTGAAATACGGTTTCGTGGATCGGAAGTTGCCGTATTACAAGTACTTGCCGGAAGCCGTGCTCGAAAATGATCGCGCCAGGCTCTATTGGGACCGGGCCATCATCACAGACAGGACTATTCTTGCGAATAAGCCTGATATTGTGCTGATGGACCGGGCACAGTCAAGGATATTTTTGGTCGACATTACCATTCCGTGTGACGAGAACCTCGTGAAAGCCGAAACAGATAAGCAAACAAAATATCTGGATCTGGCTCACGAGGTGACCGACATGTGGGGGTGGTCTGCCGACCGAAATTATTCCTGTAGTCGTCTCTGCAAACGGGCTAATCCCAGTCAGCCTCTCGGGTCATCTGAGGCGGCTGGGACTACGTGGCGGACCGCTCCAGGCTCAAATGCAGAAGGCGGTGCTCCTCGATACCGCCCGCATCGTCCGCCGGTTTCTTTCCCTTTCCCCCTAACCCTCGGCCGTTTGGTCTCCCCTGCCGAGGGCTTCCATCTGGTTGGGCTTTTATTTATTTATTTATTTTTTTATTTATTTTATTTTATTGATATTTATGTATATTTATCTTTTCATTTTCGTTTATAATTATATATTTATACATCCCAACCAGATGAGAAAACTATATATGTAGATACCCCACATAATAATAATAATAATAATACGTAATATACATGATTCAATTTGATGAACATTTTCATTTGTATAATTATATTAGTAGGATACGTATAATTTAAAATCGCTGGCACAGCTGCAAAATAATGAAATATGACAAAAAGTAAGCAACTCGTGATATGTCAATTTAGTCACCGGTATTAAAAAACGGGCTGTAGCAAATTCCACCGACCGTGCCCGGACTAACTAACTCTCGAACCGTAAACGATTTTACGCTCTTTTATTTTGTGTCCTGCCAACTTTTCGGTGATTTTCAAGTAAAAACGAAGTTTGATTCGGTTCGGTTAATTTAATCAGTCAGAAGGGTAAACTTTGGAGTCTTAAATTAACTAAGGAACGAAAGAACCATAACTCCTTCAAACACGATAAATTAATAGTAAATTAATATTTCAAAAGTCTGTTGTTTTTGAAATGTTTTACAAAATTTATTTCGCAGTGTACACATCTCTGACTATTTTATAGTTATCTGTGTTTTATATTAATTTATATGAATTACCGGTTCTCAATAATTTGTAATGACCTAGTTTTTTTGGCGTCAGCGTCGGTTTCTAAAATAAAGAAGTCTAAAGATTCTTTCTGTACTTTAAATCAAAAGCAATTCTCTTAACCTTCCAGTCATTGAAGCCATCAAATATAGTCACACTTCAATCTTCACTTATTTGATTGCAAATACAGATATGCATCTGTTCAATATAATATCTGTCCGTCTAGGCTTATATCCGAAATGGCAGAACTAATTGTAATGACACTTGGCGAACAGATAGAAAGCAATGACAAGAGTCATCTAGGCTACATTTTAAAGAATTTATCCGAAAAAATGTATTTTTTTAAGAGAAAACTTGATAAAGTAAATGGTTTTTGTTGATTAACTTAAATCGAAACAACGCCCCAGTACCGAATAGATCCTAGGCGAAGCCGGAGGGGGTCGCTAGTAAATAAAATTATTTACATGGTAGGAGATAGTAACAGATCATTCTCCTAAAGTACCTTAATGCTTTTTTGTGTGAATTAGACGTAGTAAGATCATTTATTGACTATCTTATCTCGCTATAAGTCTCTTAGGTACTCTAGTCAACAGGAGGAACTCGTAGATTCCGATAGGTGGCGATTTGTAGAGAAATCAGGATGACAAACAAGCATACAGTTCAACAGCTAACAGCACCTATTTTAAACGTGATAGAGCCACGTTGCAGTTATATTATGGTCATAGCACGAATGGGTCGCCTTGATTGAGCTACGACTACGCTCTGACAAATACCAGCTTAAGGTGCTGCGTTTCATATGGTTATTTGAGGTGAAATGGAGATGCCTATGGGCCTCAGCATCCATCCATTTACCATCAGGTGGACTGTGTGCTTGTTTCTCATTATTATTCTATAAAAATATTGATTGGTAATAATAAGTATTTAACTCGTTTTTGCGTTGTTGTAATAAAACTATTTAGATGTTTTAGATGATTTAGATGTTTAACGAAAATATTGCTTGATAATTGCTTTTAAGGAAAAATACTTATTTGTTATTCATTTTCAAAGGTGTTAAGCAATGGGATTATAATGAACTGTATCAGACATCTAAATCGCTGATAAGCCGAGATTAAGAACATCAAAGAGTTCTTTCTCATTAGTTTATTTTGGGAATTCTAATATTAATAGTTACCTGGTACGGCCGTAAATTTTTTATTGCGCATTTTACAATTTTAAAAAATTCTTAGGGTTAAGTTTTCATTTTAAATTATATTAAAATAGTATTGTATTTAAAGCTCTCCACTGGAAGACCGCCATTCGACCGTCATTATACCTATAAAAATTTAGAGTGATAGCAATTAATCTGCATTACCTGTATTTTATATAGTGAATATACTGATCCGGGACATGTTTTACCGGTAAGAGGCATTTCATCTCAGTCATCAGGGGTGACAACGTATCTAGATTTTGATGATTTAGGTGTCTATTGGCCACAGTGTTCACTTACCGTCTGTTTTCTTTTATAAAACTTATGTGACAAAAATAATTTACTTTCCAAGTATGGGTTATACTTGAAAGTAAATTATTTTTTCGCGCACGAATGTTCGCAGTTTCTTCATTGTGGGCTACAAGGTTTTATTGTCATATTGTACCAAAAAATATCTTTTAATAAAAACTAGTGGTCGACTTTCGACGGTAATTCATTCATTTTTTTTTGGGTTTGTATATGTAGGTAAACAACTATATGCGTGTGTGTATAGTATAGTGTGTAACAATGGCAGTATGAACGTAAACAATTAATGTTTTATTTCACGTATTTGTAACATCATTTTACCTCAATGCACTCCTTCTCTATATAAAGTTTAACAATGCCAAATTCCAAACTCATTTTTTGAAATTACCTCAAATTGAATGTGTATATGGGCAACAACGTTCTTGCCTACCGATCGATCCTTACGAATGTGTAAGTGCTCAATAAAATCAGTTAAAATAATGTATTACCACGCATTTTGAACTAAAAAGACAAAAAGGACAGAATGTTTGAGATTTTTTTAAATTAATGTTTCTTTACCATTTACTTATTCTGAACCTTCTTTACAAATTTGGCCGGATATTGCAATATATGACGAATATACAGTATATAATATAGTATGAGACCGAAGTAGATTGTCTCAAATCAAAAATTTTATAACTTTCTGACTCCCTTCAAACTGTGTCCCTTAAAACAGTCCAAAACGAATAAAAGAACAACAATACCAGCTATGTGCAATCTGGTAAAGACATGTTAATATAATGAGGAATGTTTTGACTCCTTAATTCAGCATTAGTGTGAGTATCAGCGTTTAATACCAGTTTCTTCAGAGTCGGTGTGTGCTGATAATATTATATCACCACCAAAGCTCTATGACAGTACCATATCAGAGGAGATTTAAATAAAAAAGTCATTCAAAAATTAACAAAAATAATTTAATTGTATATAGTGATGACATCGGAAAAAATCTAGGCATAATTTTAAATAACTCTTTATAGACCAACTTTTAGTGACATCCTAAATATAACACTAGTTACTCTCTTCTAGTTAATTTTGCCTAAATAGTACAATAATAATCTTTGTTGGTAGTTGGCGGTGTCAACTGTCAACAACAAACATTTATTAAGATATTATATTGAACAACTTAATAACTTAAATGTACACAAAATTGTCTTGTTCACACTGCGTTACATAATATATATTAATAAATGAATAATTTAATACGTAATAATAATTTAAGTTTGACATATAATTGTAACGATAATAATGAAAAATTTCATTTATTTGAAATAAATAATGTAATTAAAAAGTTTGGAACAGAAAATATAATAGGTTTTACCTACCCAAATATAATTTAAGACTGATAGCAAATGCTAACTCGATCGATTGATAGCTCGATCTTATTATTTACATTTTAACTCAACCAAGTTTTTGGCTACCAAGACTGCTTCCATTAAGCAGCATAATCATTTGACATTGAATCTGGAATTAGTTCCAATTCCAATGCTAGAGGCAATCTCTAGCAATAATATGGGTTTAATTAATTTGTAATGCACCCAATAAGTAAGTAATATAAATTGTTTACACGAGGTGCATCCAAACATCCAAGGCGTGATAGGCAAGGAATTGGAAATTGAATTGGTTTTAAATAGTAACAATATACACATCATTTGTAAAATAGAACATTGGTTAAAAGATTGTAATGTAATTTTTGATTTCAGAAATCACCAGAAGGTCAGTTCTTTCAATACAGAAAAAAATTACGTAGTGCTTCCTTAATATATTATTCTAAGCCAGCGCTTGACTACAATCCCACCTGATGGTAGGTCATCTAGGCATGATGTAGCCTAAGATGGTGAAGCGCACTGACTTACCAAAAGCCTATTCACTCTTGCCTTGAAGACACCCACAATGTAAACGAATGGGAACACAGATGTTGGCAACTAATTCCACTCCTTTGCTGTACGCGTGACGAACACCTCGACGACGACGCGACCTCGTGACGCGATCCTCGAAAGGACTCGGTGTTCTTTAGCGAGGATTTGTGTTCTATCAAATCTGATGTAGTGGCGGGGCGATACTGTATGTGTTTACAGACTGCACACTTCACATCATGTGATGTGAAGAATCGACGCTCCGGGAAGTCTGCAGTCTGTTCAGTATCTGTTCAATAAACTTTAATTTAGGTCTGTACGTTTTTCTTTTTTAGTAATTCAATTTAGTTTAGTTAAAAAAAATAAAACGCTTAAGGAAGTTCTTAGTCAAAAATATAGATGTTTAGATGCTAATAACTTATATCGTACGCAATGTTTCCTTAAAATAAAATCGTACGGACCTAGTTTTTCATTATGTCTACATTTACAAAAATTATGAAAATTAGACTACGTTTACGCGAGGGAAAACGTTATCGCTTTTTGTATGAAAATTTACAGCTTCACAATCCTCTTAACTCTTGTTTCAAACATGTGAAAACATTTTACTTAGGGAGAAGTAAGCGGTGCTTCACAAATCTCTACGTTAAGTTATTTATTTTGGCCTGTACGAGTATTTCAAACTCAGGCTTGTCTAGATTTATCAGGCTAGCAGCAAAAAATCAGAAAAACCAATAAAAATTGCAAAAGAATTTGCAACTAAATAGTTATTAATTAGTTGCTAAAAAACCGATTTTCTAGGTCAAGTTAGTCTTTTAATATTATCCCGTGGGTATCGTAAGAGGCGGCTGAGGAAAATAAAACAGGTTAGAGCTGCATATTGTCGTATAACAAATTAATATAATAAATAAATCAAAAATCCGAAACGACAAAAGAATATACTTTTTTTTTGTGAGTCCTGTGGGGCCTGTGTGGTGTGGTGTCGTCTGTGGGAGATGGGCTGTGGATATGGAAAATGGCACTTAGTATACCTACGAAAAAACTTCTAGAAACGACGTGTTATCGATTCAATGTCACTTTCGCCCTTCTTTATTGTAAAGCAGCTTAAATTGACAAAAATATGAGACGAGAAAAGATCGAATACCAGCGAAGAAGACACAGTGACGTCGCAAAACATGTTTCACTGTCGTTTGTGATAAATATTTTCTAACATACCAGCTCAGTCATGCCTTTCACTTAATCATTTCGCGCGAATTGACGATCAACTTTTATTATAGGAGTATATTGAGACAAGATATGTTTTATCTACGTTTTATTACTAAAAAGTGTCGATGATCTGCCTTTAAATTTTAATAATATTACATTTGCTCTTAGTGCTACTAAATATTGCTCTTAAATTCTATCAGGCGTCATAACACAATAGGTCGTGTTAAACCGTGTAGCGATAGCGTAAGATAATCCACTTATGAATATACATGTATAATACTACTAATATAAATAAGAAAATACTGCTAAAATTGATACTCAATTTAAGTAAGCGATAATCTGAAATAATAAATAAGGTCTTGAATTTTTACAAAACCGTTTAACATCGCTTATACAGTTTTTGTTTCATACAGGTGGCTTTTAACTAATATTAAATATTCATAAGCTCTTGCACTTTAATGAAACATTTTACTTTCACTAAGAGGTCGTGTCCTTAAAGTGTAATGTTCGTTGCGCTGCTAAATTTTGTAATAAACATACCTTCTTGAGAATACTTTGGGAAACTAAGGGGGGGGTTGGGGGGGTTGAAAATTTTAAAAAAAAAAATGGGGGGGTGTTTTAAGATAATAGACTAAAAGAAAATTGATTTTTCTTACCAAAATATATTTAAAATTTTGTGGAAAATACCTATAGATATAAGGCTGATCAATTTGTTTTGGGTTGATATTTCAACTGTCAGATGAAAATTATTTATCGAGTTACTTAAAGAAAATTATAAATCATACGGGGTTGAGCCATGTAGCATTGTGTTTGCATATACCTGTATCCTCGATTAAGAATCAAAATGCGGGTGCGTTGTCACCATCAGCACAGAGTTCTCTACACTCACCATACGAAACACAATAACATTATCCCGTATTTTACGCTGGTGTCCGGTAAGAGCGTGGTCCTGCCCCACTCATTCGTGCTATAATTATAATATAGCTAGTTGCTCTACCACGAAAGGTTCCCTCGCGTATTATGAAAAGCGGTGAGCGTTTTAGCTCTAGGGCTGGCAATTAAATGTACTACTTTCAATACGCAAATATTTACTCGCGCAAACTATATTAAAAATTGGCAGCAGTACTCTAATTTATCTTCATCCTGAAAGTATTTTAAAAATGCAACGTCTGTGATTTTTTTGCCAAATATTGAAGTACTCTTTCTTTAATTTTAAATTTATTTTGTTAGAAGTTATAGTAAGTAATAAACGGGCAAAATCTTACCTCATATTAAGCTGCTATGATATAAAGATATTTATATCTTTCCTCAATTAAGAATTAAAGTTCCTCGTCACTCCTAAACAGATCGGTGACGTTGCGTCGAACGTATTAAAGATGAACATTTGGAAATCATTCCTTTTTTTGCGAAAGCATTACCAACTCGAAGGTAAACCAAATAGAGTGATTGAAACATTCAAAATGTAGAGGTACGCGAGTTTCAACATTGAGCGCGCTGCGGTCTAGAATGGATAAGGTTTAAATAAATGCGGGGAACTGTGCAAGTTAAAAAGTCCGTTGTAGAAAAGAGGTTCAAGTATTGCATGGAAATTTTTTAGCGATTGTTATTTTCAGCTCATTGAAAAGTCAGCAGAATACAATGAAAATTGCACAGGAATTTGTAGCTAAATAGTTGCTTTATGTACCTATTATTACCTCGTAGTGGCGGTGTAAGAATATCTACAAACCCTATCATCCCGTGATTGTCGTAAGACGCAACAGAGGGAAATTGAGACAGGTGGTGGGCAACATCATCTTCCTGATAACAACTCAATATAATGAAAAACTGCGGTTGGCAACCGCCTGCAAGTGTGACAACTATGGCGAAATACCCTCAAATGAGGCAATCTATGGGAAAGGCCTATATTCAACAGCGGACTTTTGTAAGCTTTATTGGATACTATTATTACTAAGTAGTGAAGGTATTAAGTTAGTAGGTAAAAAATATAAATAAGGAAAAGTATTTGTAGTTCAAAACAGTTTTATAACAAACTAGTTGCTGCTTCTTTTTTATTTTAAGTTAACGGTAAACTTATATAAATTTTATGATAATTGAGTCAAATAATGAGTGAATATTTGCTAATAGAAGATGTGTTGCTAGAAAACAATGTAATTTTGTACTACCGACTTCAATAATAAATGAAATGGGAACATCATCAATGTCAGTCGAAGCCAATTAAATACACATTATTAAGATTAATTCAAAAACTACTACTCCATGCTCCATGAGAGCAGCTTTCATACTAAAAAAGAATCATCAAAATCAGTTTACCTAGAAAAAACTTCTAAAAAACCACCGAATTGAGAACCTTCTCCTTTTATAGAAGTCGGTTGAAAAACAAGAAAATTTGAGAACTGGCCGGAAAGCTTCCAGTGTCCATTTTACGCCGTTTTTAGGCGCAGTGATAGATTTGGCATTGGTCTGAAATAACATTAAAGATGCTCAGCAAGCGAACACAAAATTAAAAAAAAATGCTAGATCTGGTTGCTGTTACATATTTTGTTACTGATCAGGAATTTCGGCTCGACCGGGGAGGGACCACGCTCTCAAAGAATACCAGCGTGAAATAGTAGCTTAATGCTGCTGTGTTTCGTGTGGTGAGTGTAGAGAACCGGAGACCCTTTTTACTGGAAACTAGGCATTCCATCTTAGTCCTCACTGGTGACAGCGCATCTGCATTTTAATTCGTAATTGAGGATATATGTAGATGACTATTGGCCACAGCAATCACTTACCATCAGGTGGACTGTGTGCTCGTTTGTCACCCTATCCTATAAAAAATGATATCTTACTCAGATAAACAGTAATTTGTTGGTGGCTTTATGCTTAACTGCATTTCATCTATAAAACTTAATTTTACTTAAAGTTGCGGCTAAGTTGGGAGATCTGTTTGTGATCATGTAGGCGATGAGGTAGCCATCTATTACTGCTATAACAATTTTCCGTCTATACCCATATCTTTTTGGCTTAACAAGGTCCGAGTAGCTTGCTGATCGTCTAACTCTATCTACCACCTCGAGGATTACAAGCATGCTATTAATAGTGCGTAAATGAATCACTAGAATTAATTTTTTATGTGGTAGAGCCATGTTGCAGCTATATAACTGGCATAGTTGTTGCACGAATGGGTCAGCTCGACCGGGGAAGGAACACGCTCTCACGGAATACCAGCATCAAATAGCAGCTTAAGGGGAAATATAGCCTCAAATGGCTTAGCAGGATCCTCCTTTATGCCGAAAGTATTGTTATTGTTAAAGTTGAAGATTAATGTTAAAGACTACGTTAGACGAAAACACGATTCCGTAAAATTTTCTCGATAGAAAAAAAAATCCATATTTACCAACCAACTGAACAATAAACCGCTGTTATTCATAAAATACTTTAAATAAGATCATGAAACTTTGCACACTAACTGAACTAACTATAAAGCAGTGCTTATGTTATTTACTTTTTTTAAAATACCACTATTTTCACTGTAAAAAGCAATTACCTAAACTATCGGCATCTTGAAGCTTGATTCCTGTCGCCCGGTCAGTTTCGCTTCGGCCTTTGAAGGGGGGAAGATGTGTCGCTTACGATCAGAATACACATTACGCAACAAGACGACGTAAAGTTAAAATGGGAAATAACCGTAATAAAAATAAGAAGCGACTGGGTTGGCGTTAAGAAACAGGCATAAATATGATAAACCTAATGAAATAAGTATCTAACGACCTATCTACTTACAGTATTAGTGATTACAAACATGTCGGTACATAGCAAACGACGCGCGGGGAAGTGGGGGCGAAATTAGAATTTGAGCTGACTTACTCTATCCCCTTATCGCTGCTGTGTTTCGTTTGGTGAGTGTAGAGGAACGAGGTATTCCATCTTAGTCCTCATGAGTGACATACGCATCCGCATTTTGATTCGTTGTCAAGGATAGATGTAGATGTCTACGGGTCACAGCAACCACTCACTATCAGATGGACTGTGTGCTCGCTTGCCACCCATATAATATTAAAAAAAAACACATTAGCTCGTCTATATTCTGTTTAGCACATCTAAAAGCATTACAATATTATTACATCTGCGGTAATTTACTTTACATTTTATAGCTTACGTGTGTGACATCTCTCTGTGCACTCAGCGAAATTTTAAAAATGTTTTCCCATTTCTTGTGGATTTTCTTTAAAATGGTTTTGTGGGTACGTGCTTCGCTAATTTATTATAGCTGCATTTTATATGTACAATATATAAAATGCACTAAGGTTACATTATTACGCGCGAGCATGGATATCTGATAAGTGCACGACTTCGATTTATTAAAATCCGTTGTAGGTGTTTGATTATCTTTTAAACGCCTATTATATTATTATGTTTTATGTTTTATACTCTGATCGTTATAATATATTTTTTGGTTTAAGGTTGTAATATGTGGCTTTGAGGTTCACGAACGTGTATATATATATTACTTCACTCATGTCTACATTCTACATTTATTTACTCAAGCATGCTTAAAATTTTTGTGTAATATTTACTCAACAGTGATTATGTACTTGATTAAATATTATGTCTGTAGTTGTAATTTTTTAAATTTCATAAAATAACTGTGAGTTTACGACTGAGACTAGAGCGGACAGATTCAGTGTTCCGTGTGAATAACGATTTTTTCATATTTTTAAAACAAAAAAAATTTGCAAATTTTTTTTGCAAAAATTTCCGGTGTTGGATTTGCCTTATTTACCATAATGCTTGACCGCGGTCTTATTAATGTATTTTGTTCATTTGTGTTATTTCTGGCGTCTTTTGGAAGCCATGAGATTATTATGGCTTTCCTTTGAGACGTGTGGTGACAGCGTAAGTGAATATATCATCACATTTAGTACTCTCGGTGTCTTAAGATACGACATAAGAGTACACATTACGTATTTATAATAAGTTGTAGAGCCATGCTGTAGTAAAATTACAGTTGTAGCACAATTGAGTGGGTTCGACCGGAGAAGGACCACAATCTCATGGAATATAAAGCAGCTTAATGTTGCTGTATTTCGTATCGTGAGTAAAGAGTACTTAAACCTTTTTTACTGGAATCGAGGATTTCATCTTAGTCCTTAGGTGTGAAAACGCATCTACATTTTGATTCTTAATCATTGTATATAGATGTAGATGTCTATGGGCCACAGCATCCACTTATCGTCAGGTGGACTGTGTACTCGTGTGTTATCCTTATCGTATAAAAATATGTTATTCACATTGTTAACTAACTTAAACCGTTGGTTTATGATTTCACGTGTTCATAGTGGAAATTTTTTTCCTAATGAGCGTGTATAGTTTAAGAAATTCACTCGCTACATTAACCTATTATTATTTAATATAGGTAGTAAGTGAATGGAAATCAATATTAGAAAACATTAATATTCTGAGGGGTATCAAATTATGAGCGTTAGTTTGAACTTCGCAAATTTATGTACGATATACTAACATTTTATCGGAGTTCATCTATTCCATATAAAAAGGTTAGAAATCAATTCAAATCTCCTCTACAGTGGGCGATTGATAATGTGTTCTTTATTCTGGCGTTGGGAGATGGTAAGAGGACCAACGGCTTTACGTGCTTTCCGATCTTCGGGCAGATACTGAGAGTTTCTTGACGGAAGAACTCAATAATTGATTTTTTTCGCCCGACCCGGGATTCGAACCCAGGACCTCACGATCAGCAGTTGCACTACTACAACCACTAGACCAACGAAACAGTACTTACTGCAGTTATAATAAAGCTGCAGCGTGGCTATAAAATGTACAAAACACTTATAACATTGCGTAATGTCACGAATCAAAGTCACATTTGATAAATTTGAAAATTTGCGATATAAAATTGGGTACAAGCATTCCCCGTTGTTGCGTAGTTTTGAAGACTTGAAATGAAGTTACAATGATAATTTTTTCATTTTAACTCTTGTATCAAAAATGTAAAAACATTTTATTGAGAAAAAAATAAGCGTAATAAATAAATATAAAAATATATAATAATATATATATAATAATAAATATAATATATAATAAAAAAATCTCTACTTTACGTTATTTATTTTAGCCTGTATTTCAAACTCAGGCTTGCCTAGATTTATCAGGCTAGCATTATATATCACAAAATTCTATAAAATTGCACAGGAATTTGTAACTAAATAGTTACTAATTAGTTGGTGAAAAACCGGTTCTGTAGCTCAATACAGTCAATGTAGTCTTTTAATATCATCCTGTGGGTTATCCCAATATTAGATATCCCGCGAGTATCGTAAGAGACGACAGAGGAAAATTAATTAAGATTAGAGCAGCATATTTCGGATAAAAAATTAACATAATAAATAACTCAAAAAGAGGTAATGACAAAAAAATATACTTTTGTCTTTTTTGGGAGGCCTGTGGGGCCTGTGTGGTGTGGTGTGGTTTGTGGGAGAAGGGCTGACGATATGGAAAATGACACTTAGTATACGAAAACACTTCTAGAAACGATGTGTTATCGATTCGTTGTCACTTTTTACTTATTTTTTCGTAAAACAGCTTAAATTGACAAAAAATATGAGACGAGAAAAGATCGAATACCAGCGACGATGAAGTTACAAAGTGAGGACGCAATACGTGTTTCACTGTCATTTGTGATATATTTTCTAACATACTAGCTCCGTCATGGACCTTTTACTTAATCATTTCGCGCGAATTGACAATCAACTTTTGTTATAGGAGTTTATTGAGGCATGATATGTTTAACTGCATTTTATTACTAAAAAGTGTCGATGGCTTGCCTTTAAATTTTAATATTAATGCTCTTAGTGCTATTAAATATTGCTATTACATTTTATCAGGCGTTATAATAAAATAGGGCGTGTTAAACCGTGTAGTGATGAAAACGTGTGAAACCACTTACGAATATATAATAATAATAATATAAATAAAGTGAAAACTAAAAAATCGATACTCAATTTAAGTAAGCGATAATGAAATGATAAATAAGGTCTTGAAATTTTACAAAACCGTTTAACATCGTTTATACAGTTTTTGTTTCACAGATGGCTTTTACCTAATATTAAAATACATAAGCTCTTGCACTTTACTGAAGTTTACTTTCATTAAGAGGTTGTGTCCTTAAAGTGTATCGTTCGTTTCGCTGTTAAATTTTATAATAAACATACCTTCTTGAGAAGACTTAAAAGAAAATCGATTATTCTTAACAAAATATATTTTAAATGTTATGGTAACAACTTATAGATATAAAAGGCTGATCAGTTTTTTAGGATTATTATTTCAACTGTCGGATAAAAGTTATCTATCGAGTTACATAAATAAAATTATAAACCGTACGTAGTATAGCCATGCTGCTGCGTGTGGCATATCAGGCATATCCTCGATTAAGAATCAAAATGTGAAAAACCCCTCAGCACTAGGATGGGATGCCTCGTTTTCAGTAAAAAGGGTTTCGGATTCTCTACACTCACCATACGAAACACAATATTAACCCGCTATTTTACGGTGGTGTCCTGTAAGAGCGTGATCCTACCCCAGACGAGCCGACTCATTCGTGCTATAACTATTCGTGCTATAGCTGCAGCGTGGCTCTACCACGAAAGGTATTTCGCGTATTTTGAAAACCGATGAGCGTTTTAGCTCTTGGGCTGGCAATTGTACTACAAACATTTACTCACCACCCAAACTACATTTAAAATTGGCAGCAGTACTCTAATTAATCTTCATGCGGAAAGCATTTTAAAAATGCAACGTCTGTGTGATTTTTTTACAAATATTGAAGTACTCTTTCTTTATTTTGAAGCTTTTTTTGTTAGAAGTTATAGTAAGTAACAAACAGGCAAAAGCTTGCCTCATATTAAGCTGATGTGATATAAAGATATTTATGTCTTTTCTCGATTAAGAATTAAAGTTCCTTGTCTCTCCTCAACAGTGCGGTGACGTTGCATTGTTCAATAGTACTTTGATTTCATTGATTTCATACTTTTCTGTTAGCTATAACGATTGAAGAAAATCAACTTAGTTAATTACGTGAATAGTCAACATTGTATTTTAAATTAGTATTTTATAAGTTAGTACGCCTATAACTTTTTACTCTTTGAGGTAAAAAAACTTATTGAATAAAAAATATTTAAAACCTGTCCCGAATTTATGATACATTTTGAACGTATTAAACATTAGGAACTCGTTCTTTTTCCGAAAGCATTACCAACTCGAAGGTAAACCAATTAGAGTGATTGAAAATTACACAATGTAGAGGTACGCGAGTCTGAACAATGAGCGTGCTGCAGTCAAGAATGGATAAGGTTTTTAAATAAATGCGAGAAACTGTGCACGGGAAAAAGTCTGTAGCAGAAAACGGGTTCAAGTATTGCATTAGAATCTTTTAGCGATTGTTATTTTCAGCTCTATCAAGGCAGCATTGAATAGTCAGCAGAAACCAATGAAAATTCCACAGGAATAGTTGCTTTATGTACCTATTATTACCTCGTAGTGGCGGTGTAAGAATAACTACAACCCTTATCGTCTTGTGACTGTCGTAAGACGCAACAGAGGGAAATTGAGAGAGGTGATGGGCAACATTATCTTCCTGATAACAACTCAATATAATGAAAAACTGCGGTTGGCAACCCGCCTGCAAGTGTGACAACTATGGCAAGATACCCTCAAATGAGGCAATCTATGGGAGAGGCCTATGTTCAACAGTGGGCTTTTGTAAGCTCTAAAGGATAATGGAGTTACTAAGTAGTGAAGGTACTAAGTTAGTAGGTCAAAAATAAAAATGACGAAAAGTTTTTGCAGTTCAAAGCAGTTTTTGTAACAAACTAGTTGCTGCTTTTTTATTTTAAGCTAATTGTAAACTAATAAAAATTTTATGGTATAATTGAGTCAAATAGTGAGCGAATTTTGCTGCTAGTAGGTGTGTTGTTAAAAAGCAATGTAATTTTGTACAAACGAATTCAATATTGACAGACGTGGTCCTTCACTGCTGGCCGTATGAGGACGCTCAAGGTCGCTCAGCGAGCTATGGAGAGGGCTATGCTCGGAGTTTCTCTACGTGATAGACTCAGAAATGAGGATATCCGCACTAAAACCAGAGTGACCGACATAGCCCAAGTGATTAGTAAGCTGAAGTGGCAATGGGCCGGCCATATAGCTCGAAGAACCGATAACCGATGGGGAAGAAAGGTTCTCGAGTGGCAGCCTCGTACCGGTGGGCGTAGTGTAGGGCGACCCCCACTAGATGGAGTGACGACCTGGTAAGACATGCAGGAAGTCGATGGATGCAGGTGGCTCAGGACCGTGCTTTGTGGCGTTGCTTGGGGGAGGCCTATGTTCAGCAGTGGACTTGTGAAGGGCTGTAATGATGATGATGATCATGAATTCAATATTAAATGAAATGAGAACATCATCAATGCAATCAAAGCCAATTAAATACACATTATTAAGGATAATTCAAAAACTATTGGTCCATGCTCATTGAGCGCAGCTTGCAAATTAACTTTTTAATCCCCATAAATATCCCATGTAGTCGCATGTACCCGGCAAATCCCGAGCGGTTGCATGTGACCTAACCCACCCGCAACACTTAAAACCATTAAAACTTATATTTAAAGACTACTTTCCTACGAAGAAGTTAAGGGAGTATAAAATCTATACAAAATTATTTATATAAAAGTCAGGTTTCATTTCATTACAAAAAGATTGTTGTATTTTGATAACAAGAAAAAACATAACAAACGAATGTCAGCAGCGTGAAAATCACAATTATTTCAATATATATTACTCGAAATTATTTACGTAAAAAGATAAATTGTATTCATACAAAAACTTTCATTACAATTTTATAATAAAACACTATACTAAAACACTAATAAAAACTAGAAAAATCCAAAAATCAACACAGTAACATTCACGGGAAAGTGGCGTACGTAGATTATAAATAAATATTCATAGGATAAATGTTTTTTATTGCACTAGAGGATACAAAATTTCACATTGATTCTATAATGACAAACTTCTTCATAGAAAAGTAGTCTCTAAATATAAGTTTTAATGGTTTAAAGTGCCGTTTGAATTTTGATGGAATAGGGCTGCGGTCGAATTTGACCGTTAAGAGATTGAAGGAATAAAAAAGAATCAACAACCGTCGAATTGAGAACCTCCTCCTTTTTTAGAAGTCGATTGGAAAACAAGAAAATTTGAGAACTGGCCGGAAAGCAAGCTTCCAGTTTCCATTTTACGCCGTTGTTATGCAGAGTCGTAGATTTGTCAGTGGTCAGAAATGACATTAGAGATGCTCAGGAAGCGAACACAAAATAAAAAAGGAAAAACGTCTAGTTCTGGCTAAAGTACTTAGAATGCGGTTTTTATAGGCGAGTTGCTGTTACATATTTCTTTGCTGATCAGGAATGATATCTTACTCAGATAAAAAAGAATTTGTTGGTGGTTTTATGCTTAACTGCATTTCATCTATAAAACAAGTTAGCTACAGGTTGCGGCTAAGTTGGCAGATCTGCTTGTGATCGTGTAGGCGATAAGGTAGCCATCTATTACTGCTATAATAATTTTGCGTCTATACCCATATCTTTTTGGCTTAACATGGTCCAAGTAGCTTGCTGATCGTCGAACTCTATCTACCACCTCGAGGATTACAAGCATGCTATTAATAGTGCGTAAATGAATCACTAGCATTAATTTTTTAAGTGGAAGAGCCATGCTGCAGCTATATGACTGGCATAGTTATTGCACGAATGCTTCAGCTCGACTGGGGAAGGACCACGCTCTCACAGAATACCAGCATCAAATAGCAGCTTAACGCTGCTGTGTTTCGTTTGCTTAGTGTAGTGAACCGGAGACCATTTTTACTGGAAACGAGGCGTTCCATCTCAATCCTCAGAGCTGGCAACGCATCTGCATTTTGATTTCCAATTAAAGATAAATGTAGATGTTTATGAACCACAGCATCCACTTACCATCAGGTGAACTGTGTGCTCGATTGCCCTTATTCTATAAAAAAAAATTAAATATATTTATTACGCTAAGTATAAAAAATTATCCTATCTTTTCCTAGTATTTTACATACTGCAAAAAAGTAAATTTGTCAATGAATTAATATCAATGTTTTCCCGCTAAACATCGATGTTTATCTACCATCGATGAATATTGATCAACCTTACCAGCGGCTTAGTTTTGGGTGATGTACGGTTATTTATAACGAGATTCCCTGTTACATCACTAAGTAGTCTGCAAAAATTCAAAGCACTTGTTAGAAATATTCTAATGAACAAGCTCGTTAGTGAAAACAGTAGGTTATTTAAACAAATACCAAATAAGTAAAAAGACTATTTAAGGGAGAAAAATATTATACCCTATATCACTTTCAAAAGGCGAATATAAACACTCCACATGTGTTAAAATACGCCGAGGCGACAAATAAATAGACATACATACACACATACACTTGAAAAACATTACCCTCCTTCTAGTGCAGTCGGGTAAAAAGGTTGAATTATATTGGAAGAAAATCAAACTGTTAATGAGTTTTTTGACACTTCTTCTTCAACAAGGTCTCCCACAGTAGAATCTTTTTGAAGCAATGGCGTAGCTTTTTGAACTTTCAAAATTTCACTTTGACTTTGATAAATATAAGCAGGGTGAATCGCACAGGATAATCTATCCGCGTACACTATGACCACATAACATATATGCCCCAACCCTGCAACGACCAGAAGCGAAAGCCCGGAGATAATATGATTAATAGTTCATGTGTCGGGAGTCTGGAGTACGACGCACCGACGAACACTGCGTGCGAACTTAATATACGTGCTAACTCTCAGCGTAAATTAAAGCTAAGTCAAGCTAAGAATTTCTGGGTTTTAAGTGCCTTTGTAGCGAAAATTGATCGAAAATAAATTATAACAAAATTAGACTGACACACGAACATATAGCCCACCTGATGGAATTTCAACTAAATAAATAAAACAAGCCTTTCTTTCTTCTTTATTTAACTGGCTTTACTGCTCTGGTTTCTAGACCTTCTGAGCCGCTCTCTTCCTTCCTATCCTTTCCTTTGGAATCTTCGTTTTATGTTCTTTTTCTTCACAATATGCTAATGCGTCACATTGCGAAGCCCTTGAGAGATTTTGGTGACAGCTGAACCTAGCGGACAGTTGATGACGACAGCCACTCAAGTTCATAAGGCGCCCAAGCGATCAAAATAACGTGAGGTTTATATCGACATCAAAGCACTTGTTTCGTCGTTTTCTCTAACAGTTCACACGCGCGGACACTTAATTCACAAAATCGTATCACTTTTACGAATCAAAATCCACTTCAAACCATTATTCAAGCGACAAAACAGGAGCGAAATCCGTCTACGGCCAAGTTCCCGTCAAAACTGATGGAAAGTGAATGCTGTGGCCCATAGACATCTACATCTATCCTCGGTTAACAGATGTGTTGTCCCCGGTGAGGATTAAGATG
The DNA here is from genome assembly GCA_907164705.1 of Parnassius apollo. NCBI lineage: Eukaryota > Metazoa > Arthropoda > Insecta > Lepidoptera > Papilionidae > Parnassius > Parnassius apollo. The sequence goes on along the minus strand of CAJQZP010000226.1, from coordinate 1,016,202 downwards.
GAATGCCTCATTTCTAGTAAAAAGGGTCTCAAAAAACTCAAAATTTTATCAGGCATTATAATAAAATAGATCATGTTAAACCGTGTAGTGATAACGTAAGATAATCCACTTACGAATATATAATACTAATAATATACTCGTAAATAAAGAAAACACTGCTAAAAGTGATACTCAATTTAAGTAAGCGATAATCTGAAGTTACATCTGAGGTCATGAAATTTTACAAAACCGTTTTACATCGTTTATACAGTTTTTGTTTCATACAGATGGCTTTTACCTAATATTAAATATTCATAAGCTCTTGCACTTTAATGAAGTTTACTTTCACTAACAGGTTGTGCCCTTAAAGTGTATCGTTCGTTGCGCTGTAAAATTTTATAATAAACATACCTTCTTGAGAAGACTTAAAAGAAAATCGATTATTCTTAACAAAATATATTTTAAATTTTGTGGAAACAACCTATAGATATAAGGCTGATCAGTTTTTTAGGGTTGATATTTCAAATTTCAGATAAAAGTTATCTATCGAGTTACTTAAATAAAATTATAAATTATACGTGCCAAGCTGCTGTGTGTTGCATATACCTGTATCCGCGATAGTGTTGCTCAAAATCGGTCTTGATCTTGCGGTCTTGGTCTTGTTCTTGCATTTTTGCAAGACCAAGACCAAGAACAAGACCGCCTAATTTTAGCAAGACCAAGACCAAGACTGACCGTGCAAGATTTGAGCAAGAACTAAGCCTGCGAGACTCTTGCGTCTTGCAGTTAGGAATGAGTGTCGTTTCAGGGTGTATAGGAGTTCGGTTATACGCTTAGGGACTCTAGACGCAAAAAATATATAAAAAAAAATTTCGAAAATTGGACTTATGCGCATTACGACAATACCATAAACATACATAGCGGATGAAAATATCCATTAAAAGAAAAAACAGTGCATCCCTAGTTTTGACCATCGGCACTTTGATAGTGCTCGGCGTCTTGTTGTCGGCATCATCAAAGGTCGAATACTGACCTGTCAAAGAAATTATGCAGCTATTCGGAAGTACAAGGTCAAGATACACGCGCCGGCGGCTTCTATTGATATCGCATTCAATCGTCGCCGCCGCGCCGCACACACTACATTTGACACTGTTTGAATGCCGCCACAGAGTACATGTTCCAAAGAATAAAATAAGTTTCCGGGTGCTCAGAATGGACACGAATACATTATGCTGATCTTGCAAGGAATATTGTAATTAGATAATGGTAAGGATAGACAGATACCATAATAATTTATTCTAGTAAGTAATTATTATAATATTAACTATATGGGTTTATAATAATTACTTACTATTATTGTTATTACCTAATAGATAATCGTGTTCAATAAGTTCACTGCAAATCTCGATTTTTGGAAGTGTGTGTTTTTGAACACAAAGTGTTCGAATATGTCGTCACCCATTTGATAAATATTGTAGACACTTTTAACACACTTGAAACGTGTAAACATTTTGTACAATGCTAATCGAATAATATAAAAAGTGTGCGTATTAAATAAAAAGTGTAAAATAAGATCTATGTACCTTTTAGGAGCCCGAGTATCTCTTAGAGAACCGTTTAAAGAAATTGATTGCATCGAATTTAATAGTGATTTGCACAATTTTAATAGTAGAAATAAAAATAAAATCACAATACCTGCTTTCCGGTTACATAAAGTATATAATGCGTTCTTGGGTAGCGATATACGCTTTTATAATAAGATTCCGAAAGAAATGTTAGATCTTTCACCTTTTGAATTTAAGTCAGACAAAAATGCTTGGAACTGACCTCTCGTACTACACAGGACTAACTAGAAATTTCTAAACCGATTTGGTATCTACATATACATTTGACATTTTATGTTTGACTTATCGCTTTACATAATTATAGAACTATTGTAAAAATATTTTGAAAAGAGCAACTACTGAGTTTCTTACTTTTTTCCATGATTCTTCTCAGTAGAATCAGAACCCCTGGACATGGAAAAGAAAAAATTGGGGAAAACAGTGACTATATGACTATTCAAAAGTGTATTTTTAATGCCTACTTGAATAAAACATATTTGAATTTTGAATTTCAAACGAGTGAAGGCAAATTTAATTAAATTAACGTAGATTAATTCAATCACAAGAAGAACATAATATACACAATTTTATTTACATATTTACATTTCATTTTTACGTAGGCACACTATACCTATCTGGCAACGCATCTACTTTATTAATCTTCTGAAGAATTATTAATTTTACGAAAGGATGCCGAACTTTCCTTTGTCGGTCTTTCGGCGTGTACTTACAAATAGTAGTATTTTTATTTTAATTCCAGTCATTCCCAATTGAGCTTTGCTTCGAGTCTAATGTATTAATTGTTTTTACTCTAATCCTTGTTGTTCTTGGAGTGATAAGTTTACAATTCGACATGAGTGACGAATAGTCGAATAGTTCTAGTCGGAGTAGTGATAGTTGGAGTTATAAATCTAAAAGACCTAAAAGTCAATTTGATGAGTTTTTCGACATAATTCATGTATCCCAAATTGCTTTGTGTAAATTATGCCAACATTAAAAGGTTGAAATAAAAATGAAAAACAGAAACACTTCAGGCTTAAGGAAGCATCTAATCTAATCTTTCCATAAAAAGGAATCACAAATATTTCTTCCTGAAAAACCAAAATTAAGTGGAGATATCACAAGCTTTTTAATAACCACCGGAAAAAGTGGACAGGTAAGAAAAAGTATACTTATCACACAATATGATATATAACACATATATTATCTAACTAGCGGCCGCCTGCGACTTCGTCCGCGTACAATATCTGATTTCCTATGAGATTTTTGAAATTTTCTCGCTGCAAAAGTCTTACCTTACTATAAAGAGGCTATATAGGTAAAGCTTAACTATGCAAGTATTTATTATTTAAAACTAATAAAGTAAATGTCGTTCTTCATATTTTACCCCAATTTCACCCCCTTAGGGTTGAGATTTCGTAAAACAGCTTATTCAGGATTTTATTATTGAAAACTTATAACTGTAAGCCATTTTCTGTGTCTAAGTTTAAAAACGTATGATTTTATAGAAACTTCCAGCTCTCGTTTTCACTCCGTGAGTGTAGTTTTTTTATATATATATATATATATATATATATATATATATATATATATATATATATATATATATATATAGATTATAGTGTTAAATATGTATTTATAATTCACTCATATTTTCATTTGTTTTTATAATCGGCGAGACACATGATTTACTGTTTTATTTCAGTCTAAAAATAGCAGTGACAACATCACGACAGCTACAGTTGATTGGATGGTTAAAAAATATCTTCCCTTCTCATTTTTCGATGATGATGCTGCACAAGTATATTTTCGATCAATTTGGCCAAATATGGTGTTTCCTAAAAGGTCCACAATTAGAAGGAAGGTCAAAGAACGGTTTGAAGAGCTTCAATTGAATCTTAAGAAACGACTAAAACAATTTTCATCTAAAATGTCATTTACCATTGATGGATGGACGTCAATTGCTGGTAGGAGTTACTACGGGGTCACCATTCATTATATAGACAACGAATGGAAGTATCGATCTGTAGTCCTTGGTTTTATATCATCACGCGGTCGACATACTGGGGAAGATATTGCAACGATTTTCCACGAATGTTTATTGGAATATGACATAATTGATAAAATACAGGGTATCACGGTCGACAACGCAACTGCAAATACCAAATTTATGTATGAATTGGACAAACAGCTGCCATACTTTGATTCAGACAACCAACATTTCCGGTGCTTTGCTGACATTTTGAACCTTGGTGTACAAGATTTATTAAAGACCTTAGCATTACACAGTGAAACTGACAATAAGGGCAAGAACAGTAGTATGAAGATAATGAAGACGAAACTAAGGAAGATGAAGAATATGCGCCAAATATTGCTGACTCACGTACAGCTATAACAAAATTACGCAGTTTTTACAGTAAAATAAAAAGAAGTAAGATACTGAAGAGGAAGTTTCAGTCCGCTTGTGACGCAGCTGGCGTACCATCAAATCTGAACCCCATACTCGACTGTCCAACGAGATGGAATTCCACACATGATATGATTGGATTTGGTCTAAAAGTGAGAACTGGCATTAACATATTGTGCACTTCTGTCACCGAATTTAATGATTTTCAAATCACAGATAGTGAATGGCAAATACTAGAAAATACATAAGTTTCTAATAAACTTTAAACTTCTATCAACGAAACTTGGTGGAGAAAAATATGTTACATTGCCGCTAGTCATTGTATCATTCAATCTCTTGCTCGATAAAATTGAATCCATGGTAAAACAATTAGATGAGAAACCTAATCGATCCGAAGTGGATGAAAGGCTCATTCTAGGTTTTCAAGCAGCTCGAGACAAAATGCTTAAAATATAAGAGCAACTGGATTTATTGTACCTCTTTAATTTTAGACCCAAGGCATAAGACTCAGACTTTTGACATGACATTATGGGGGAAGTAAATTAAAACAAAAAGCCTGCGCAAATTTAATAAAATTTATAAAGAATATAAAAGTCTACACTCAGTGAATACATCTCTAGAATCACCAAGAAATGAAAAGAAAGTATGTGAATATGATGAAGATGAAGACGTAATAGACTTTGAGAAATTGTATGCATGTCCCTCGACGTCATCTGGATCTGGATCTTTTCATCAAGGCTTAGTTATAGACGAGTTGGAGGAGTACCTAAGTAAACCCAGAGCCGCCAGTTCGGAAGACATTTTAGAGTGGTGGAGGACGCATGAGACAGAATATCCGACTTTGTCTAAGATGGCCCGTGATTTTATTTCAATATCTGCAACTTCAGTACCTGCTGAGAGATTATTTTCTAAAGCATCATTAGTAATTAGAAAACATAGAAATAGGTTAAGTGATGAGTCAGCTAGATGGTTACTTTGTATTAATTCTTGGTCAAAAGAATTAATATAAAGTAACAGTAATGTCAAAGCTGTTGGGTACTGTTATGTAATTTAATTTGTATTGTATTTTATTTTTTTATTTAAATAAAGGGTAAATTGTGTAACTCTTTTATTCCATTTCATATAAGGGTCTATCAATCTCTTTCTAGACAGAAAATGTTCTTTATAATACAGTCAAGTTAATGTCATTAATTTGTTTTTTATATGTTTTGACTAAGTTTTAGCACATGTAAGCTTATTATATGAAAACGTTTATTTAAGAAATAGACTAACTCCCGTAGCCGTGAGACTTGGTAGACAGCTCAGTTGGTTAGAGCATCGGCACGGATCGCTTGTCGTGCGTTCAAACCCCACCCGGTATTAGTTGATTTTTCGAATTTCTCATTAAATGTTTAGACATTTATTAATTTGGTTGGTCTTTCTATGGCTATGTTAATTCAAGCTCAAAATGTGCCTACTATGTTAAGTTGTTCTAAGATCTAAAGTAACGTTTAATAAATAACAATAGGCTAATAGGTAATTGCGAGACTTGCGAGACTCTTGCTGCAAGACCAAGACCAGGAACAAGACTGAGAGTGCAATACCGAGACCAAGAACAAGACCAGGTGTATTGGCGCAAGACCAAGACCAAGACTGGCTAAGTCTCGTCTTGTTCTTGCATTTCGGCAACACCAATCCGCGATTAAGAATCAAAATGTAGGTACGTTGCTACCCCTCATCACTAAGATGGAATGCCTCGTTTTCAGTAAAAAGGGTTTGGAGTTCTCTACACTCACCATACGAAACACAATATTAACTCGCTATTGTACGCTGGTGTCCTGTCCCCAGACGAGCCGACTCATTCATGCTATAACTATAATATAGCTGCAGCGTGGCTCTAACACGTAAGGTCCCTCGCGTGTTGTGAAAAGCGGTGAGCGTTTTAGCTCTTGTGACGGCAATTGAATGTACTATGCAAACATTTACTCACCGCCAAACTACATTTAAAATTGGCAGCAGTACCCTAATTTATCTTCATCCTGAAAGTATTTTAAAAATGCAACGTCTGTGTGATTTTTTTACAAATATTGAACTACTCTTTCTTTATTTTTAAGTTTTTTTTTGTTAGAAGTTATAGTAAGTAACAAACGAGCAAAAGATTACCTCATATTAAGCTGCTGTGATATCAAGATATTTATATCTTTCCTCGATTAAGAATTAAAGTTCCTTGTCACTCCTAAACAGAGCGGTGACGTTGCGTCGTTCAATAGTACATTGATTTAATTGATCTTATACTTTTCTTTAAGCGTTAACGATGGAAGAAAATCAATTTGGTTAGTTACGCAAATAGTTAAATTTGTATTTTAAATCAGTATTTTATATATTCAAATCAAATCAAATCTTTTTATTTTCAGACAATATAGGTCCATAGGGGTTAGTAATCAATTCTAATAGTAAGGGGGTTAGTAGTACTATATTATAATAATAATTTAATTTAAATAATTAACAAATCCGGACTTTGTCCGCACATAGCTCCTTAATATAGGTGCACGTGGATCACCTGCTACCGTCCTCAGGATGCTGTTGTCACTTGCCCGTACGCGGCTTATTAGTGACGCCACTTTCTTGCGCATGAGTGCCTGAAAACCATCCGTTCTCGCCTGTGCAAACATTTCAGATGCACTACAAAAACGAGGAAGCTTCAACATCATCCTGAAGATATTATTATACTAGACGCGAAGGGTGTTTAACGATCCTTTTGTGTAGCTGATCCACAGACTGCTCGTGTACATGTTTTGACAAAATGCTTTAAAAAGCGTAATCTTGACTTCATCCGTACAACGAGCGAATCTACGTACCAGCATGTTACCACGGACCGCCAAAGCCCTACGCTCCCGTTCTATGTCTAAATCGTCTCTAAGGTCGTCGGTAAGTACGTGGCCCAGGTACTTAAATTGGAAAACTCTGTTCAGCTCCACTCCACCGAGGAAAATTGGAGGTATAAATTCGGGACACTTACAAGCGGCCTTAAAGACCATAAATTCGGTTTTTTTAGCATTGTAGGCCAGACCGTGCGACTTAGCATAGCTCTCACATACGTTCAACATTTCTCTGATAGCACTCGTAGTGGGGCCCAGCAGCACCATGTCATCCGCGTAACTAATATTGTTTACATTAACACCACTCACTTTGCATCCGATTCGCATGCTGCTGAGCTCCACTATGAGGTCATTTACGTACAGGTTGAACAGCTTTGGAGATGACAGCCCACCTTGACTTGGACAATTGGTCAGCCCATTTAACGCAATTTACTTGCTTTGTGTACCAATACCGAAAGAGATTTAGCACCTCCACCGGAACACCCCTGTCCTCCATCTTCCTCCAAAGCACATCATACGAAACCAGATCAAATGCTTTGGAGAATCTAGAAAGCAGGCGTACACCGGTGTCCTCCGGCTTGTGTAATATTGGACAGTGTGCTTTAGGCTTAGTATTGCGCTTTCAGTGGATAGTCCAGGCCTAAACCCGAACTACGCGTCATTCAACTTCATATACTTTTGCAAGCATGAATCAAGCAGACTGTCCAATATTTTGGCCACCGTGGTAGCAAGAGAAATAGGGCGGTAGTTGCCCTTGTCCGAGATATCACCTACCCTGTTTTTGACAATGGGCACCACAATGGTTTTCATTAGATCCGGTGGTAGATATGAATGTCCAATGCACATATTGAACAAAAGAGACAGGATCCTTGGCAACCGCATGTTTTAGGTGCTCGATACTGAGCCCGTCGTGTCCGGGAGATTTGCCCCTGCTCATCCGCTTGATTATATCTCTAACTTGACTAGCCGTAAACAATAGCATAGGCTCATCCACCCTCACGCCAGGCTCAGGACCAGGCATCCCCGTAGAGGGGCCCAGCGATCGTACCCTGAAATGTTCCATAAACAGGTTTGCAATTCCCTCCGGATCACTAATCCCATCTACTCTGGCCGGCAGGCAAGGCTTAATCTCCAGTTTACTAGTGGACTTCCAAAATTTCCCAAAATTTTTATCCGCTCGCAGTTTCGCTATTTTATCCATTTTGATTTGCTCTTGGTTATTTATGCACCATTTGAGTCTACTTTTAAAAACCTTGCGTGACTCGCGCATCTGCTCATATATTTCGCCTATAGCGGGTCTATTATATAAAACCCACATTTGAAATTTAAGCCTGGCCTCCCGATGAGCATCCCTCACATTTTTATTCCACCCATATAGGATCTTTTTTCTATAAGGCTTATCAATTTTTACGTAATTTGTTTTAATAGCCGCCATTTTTAGTGTACTTACAATTTGTTCATAGAAATTGTCGACCAAACTTTTATGACAGGCGTTATCGCATGAACCTCATATTAATACGCCTATACTTTTTTACCCTTTGAGGTAAAAAACTTATTCAAAAAAAAATTAAACGCTGTCCCGAATTTCTCGTAGGTTTTAAAAGTATTAAGTAAACATAAACATTTGGAAATCATTATTTTTTGCGAAAGCATTACCAACTCGAGGGTAAACCAATTAGAGTTATTGAAAAATTCATAATGTATAGGTACGCGAGTCTAAACATTGAGCGCGCTGCAGTCTAGAATGGATAAGGTTTAAATAAATACGGGGAACTGTGCCAGGTAAAAAGTCCGTAACAGAAAATGGGTTCAAGTATCGCACGAGACTTTTTTAACGATTGTTATTCTCGGCTCTATCAAGCTAGCATTTAAATGTCAAATTGCACAGGAATTTGTAGCTAAATAGTTGCTTTATGTACCTATTACTTACTACCTCGTAGCCAGTGGCGAAGCTAGCTAGGGCTCCAAACTAGGGCAAGCCCAAGATATGGTTTTGTTGTTTTTTGCAGTTTAATAAAAATAAACCAATCTTGAGCTGTCTTCACTCTTTAATTTCATATTCAGTGCTGTCAAGGACGTGTTTAACAAAGCACAAAGAAAGTATATTATCGCTAGATAGATTGTATGACATATGCAATTGCACACCTTCGGTGGTTTTGAAAAGAGCCGTTTGGGTTTGCTTGAGATATTTACAAACAATACAATATATGAACAAAAGAAAAGCATGAACAAAGTACAAACAATGTACAAAGTTAAAAAGGGGACGCCTGGCTGATGTGAAACCTCGAAATTATTTTGTTTATGTTATATGCATAAAAGAACCGATTACGACAGGAATTAGATAGTTATAATGAGAAGATAAAGCTGCAAATTTTTTACCATAAAATAATGACTGTTTATTATATAATTATTTATTTTCAATTTATAATAAACCGTACAAAATGATATTTTTAAACTCATATGGTAAATATAAATATTAAATTAGCCGATAGCGTATTTGTGCCATCTAGCGTAATCTTTAGGTACCATCGTGAAAACCAACCAATTTTCGTTCGATAAAATGACTTAAGTAATCGTTATATTAAAATTTTATATACTGGAAATAACTAAAGGGAGTATTCTTTAAAAACCTCAATACATTCTTCTGTATTCTTTTGATTTATTACATTAAAATTCGGGCTTCACTTTAAAAAAAGATTGTAACACTTATTTCCTATAAAATTAAACCTAGGTCTCTCATATTTTATGCTGCCGTTCAAAATGATATTTTTAATTCATATCGTAATATAGATATTGAGTTACTAAACCTTTAAATACGCCTAACTTAATTAAACTTTAATACTAAAGAGTCCTGTACCTATATTTAAAGTCGCTAACGCACTCCTAAACATCTTCAGGGCAAAGCCAGGCTTGTGGCTCAATAGTAATTGCTATATAAATATTTCGTAGTTATATTTCATTAAAGAATATTTTGCCAAGGCAGGTAGAAAGGGAGCGATCGCCTCCTCGAAAGCCCGGTAAAAAGCCCACGCGTGCGAGGGAGAAAACCAATCGCTCAATTCAATTCTCCTTAATATATGTATGACAGCAGTATTCGTAAGGTTACGAGGTCGAACAGAGTGCGCGGGAAATTTGAAATAGTTGAAACAGTTTATGAGCTATTTTATTACTTCATATAATTGATTGATTCATCTTAATGAGGCAAGCCGGGCTTCTGGGCTTGTATAGAGGCTTCGCTACTGCTCGTAGCGGCGCTGTAAGAATATCTACAACCCTTGTCGTCCCGTGAGTGTTGTAAGACGCAACACAGGGTTATTGAAACAGGTGATGGACAACATCATCTTACTGATGACAACTTGAAATAATAATAAAAAACTGCGGTTGGCAATCCATCTGCCAAGTGTAACAACTATGGCAAAATACCCTCATATGAAGCAATGTATGGGAGAGGTCTATGTTCAACAGTGGACTTTTGTAAGCTCTAAAGGATAATGGAGTTAGTAAGTAGTGAAGGTACTAAGTTAGTAGGTCAAAAATAAAAATGACGAAAAGTTTTTGCAGTTCAAAGCAGTTTTTGTAACAAACTAGTTGCTGCTTATGATTTGTTTTAAGCTAACGGTAAGTTAATATAAATTTTATGACAGATGAGTCAAATAGTGAGCGAATCCGTGCTACTAGCAGGTGTGTTGCTAGAAAACAATGTAATTTTGTACAACCGACTTCAATATTAAATGAAATGGGAACATCATCAATGTAGTCGAAGCCAATTAAATACACATTATTAAGGATAATTCAAAATCTACTGGTCGATGCTCCATAAGAGCAGCTTTCAAATTAAAAAAGAATCATCAAAATCAGTTCACTTAGAAAACACTTCAAAAAAGACCGTCGAATTGAGAACCTCCTCCTTTTTGGAAGTCGGTTGAAAAACAAGAAAATTTGAGAACTGGCCGGAAAGCAAGCTTCCAGTTTCCATTTTACGCTGTTTTTAGGCACAGTCATAGATTTGGCATTGGTCAGAAATGACAAGAGGTGCTCTGAAAGCGAACACAAAATAAAAAACAGCAAGATTTGGCTGCTAGTACTTAGAACGCGGTTTTAAAGGCGAGTTGCTGTTACATATGTCGTTGCTGATCAGGAATGATATCTTAGTCAGGAAAAAATTGTTGGTGGCTTTATGCTTAACTACATTTCATCTATAACATTTAATTTGAGTTAGCAACAGGTTGCGGCTAAGTTGGGAGATCTGCCTGTTCCATTACTGCTATAACAATTTTCCGTCTATACCCATATCTTTTTGGCTTAACAAGGTCCGAGTAGCTTGCTGATCGTCTAACTCTATCTACCACCTCGAGGATTACAAGCATGCTATTAATAGTGCGTAAATGAATCACTAGAATTAATTTTTTATGTGGTAGAGCCATGCTGCAGCTATAACTGGCATAGTTGTAGCACGATTGCTTCAGCTCGACCGGGGAAGGACCACGCTCTCACAGAATACCAGCATCAAATAGCAGCTTAACGTTGCTTTGTTTCGTTTGGTGAGTGTAGAGAACCGGAGACCATTTTTACTGGAAACGAGGCATTCCATCTTAGTCCTCATGAGGGGCATCTGAATTTTGATTCGTTATCAAGGATATATGTAGATGTCTATGGGTCACAGCAACCACTCATTATCAGATGAACTGTGTGCTCGCTTGCCACCCTTATAATATCAAAAAAGAACACATTTGCTCGTCTATATTCTGTTTAGCACGTCTAAAAGCATTACAATATTATTACATCTGCGGTAATTTACTTTACATTTTATAGCCCATTTCTTGTGGATTTTCTTTAAAATGGTTTTGTACATTTGGTACGTTCTTCGCTAATTTATTATGGCGACTTGATATTGTACATATAAAATGCTCTAAGGTTACATTATTATGCGCGAGCACGGATATCCGATAAGTGCACGAATTCGATTTGTTAAAATCCCTTAGGGAGTTTTTGATTGTCTTTTAAACCCTTTAAGCTTTGTTTTAAGTAAAATAGCTTGTGGTTTTAGGTTGTACTGTAGTTTTGAGGTTCACAAACGTATAGATATTACTTCACTCCTGTCTGGAATGGATAAAATTGTTGTAGTTTGTGTATACATTTATTTACTCTGCTTTGAAGTATGCTTAAAAGTTTTTTGTAATATTAATATTTTAGAATCTTCCTTAAACACAATTAGGTTCATCAATACATTTAAATAATTTAATTTAGAAACTCTTAAAAATAATAGAAGTGACAGTGATTAACTACTTGATTAAATAATATGTTTGTATTGAATAAAACTAATATTTACGGATTTTATCACGTTTAATTACTTTAATTTATTTTTATTATTATCCCGACGTTTCGGGTGCTTTACAGCGCCCATGGTCACGGGGGGGGACTGAGATGTTTGACGTCCCAATGTCATAGTTAGTCCGGCTACCTTCAGTTTTTTAATATTAATTTTTGGTCCGATTTACGCAAAACGAGCTTATAGTATCATGAAGTCTTGCAGTGGTATGCTTGGTTGCAACATGTTCGCAGACTGCAGACGTCTGCGAACATGTTCAAGATCGTCCCCACCATTACATTAGATTTGATAAACCACAAATTCTCGCAAAAGAACACCGATTCCTACCAAGGATGATACGCGAAGCTATTGAAATTAAAAAAACATCCAAATTTCAATAGAGAAGATGGTTGGGTGCTACCATCTGCTTGGGATCCTATAATTCCCTATCCTATAAAACCCAAGCATACCACTGCAAGACTTCATGATACTATAAGCTCGTTTTGCGTAAATCGGACCAAAAATTAATATTAAAAAACTGAAGGTAGCCGGACTAACTATGACATTGGGACGTCAAACATCTCAGTCCCCCCCGTGACCATGGGCGCTGTAAAGCACCCGAAACGTCGGGATAATAATAAAAATAAATTAAAGTAATTAAACGTGATAAAATCCGTAAATAATAGTTTTATTCAATGTGTAGTGTTCGCGTAAATTTAAGAAATCATTAATATGTTTGTAGTTTTTTTTTAAGTCAATAACTAACTGCCCCGGTTGAGCCGACGCATTCATTCTACAACTATAATATAGCTGCAGCGTGGCTCTACCATGTAAAAAATGTTGTTAACGTTATGCTTGGCTAGCGGATTGATTGCAGTGCCAGACGTCTCGCACTTTGATTGGTACTGCTCGTTGTCGGTCTAGACATTAAACTTTTATCATAAACGGGATGGTATCCCGCATTCTAGCAGAATTCATAAGTGTTTAATACTATTTTCCATAATTGCTTCTTGCGACACCCATAGCTTGAAATGGAGTAGTTGATATATTATCCGCCACTACACGGCAGTAATTAAGTCATTTGGGGGACAGTCCACTGCCGAACATAGGCCTCCCCCAAAGAATGTCACAAATCATGGTCTTAAACCACCCGCAATGAATAGATTTATGAATCATTTTAAAAATTTTACAGATACACATATCTATGAAGTCTAGATCTGTATACACTTTAAAAAAATGTGTACCTGTAAATTTTCCTAAAATAAACCTTAAAAATTCGAAAGAACTGGGCTAGACCCTGGAGGCTCGATCTAAAAATATGCTTACTTTATATAAATATTAAAAATAAATACTTTTTAAACCGTTTTGTGATTTATGACGACATTCCTTAACCTACGAGTTTTATAAAAATGACATGTTAAGTCAGACATACAATCCTATAGGATGTTGTACTTTAAAATTCTGGTAAAATATAATACATAGTCTTGGGCTTCATGCACTCAATCGCCGGCCGCAGCGAGTCCGCTCCAATAAATCCTGTTTGTTAGCTGAACTGTAACCTGTAAATTTACGTAACATATGCACGAATTTACGTGTACGCAAATGGACGTGAACATTTTAATGCAATCAAAGCTTTGTCATAGACGGCCAGAAAATATTTTATCTTGTATATGGTAGAAAAAGTTCAGCTACAGGGACCGGTCAATGAGTTTGACCAATGCAGCAATGATATCAGGAAGCTCTCAAGGAAAGTTTATTGCTCCATTAAAGTTACGATTTAATTAGGCTGATGAGCAAATAGCATAATTTAAAACATACAAAGGTAACCTTAAAACCTCCCAGATTCAAAGCCTCTTCTCTGAGCTTGTGCAATGTACTTAATACTTGTAAAATATCACAGCAATCTGCAACAATATATTTGACAAGTGACGACTCTACCACTTCAGGAAAAACAGAATTAATTACAGTAAAACCAAATTGAAGAAATATATAAAAGTTAAAATACAGTGTTATTTTTCAAAGTATAGCCAAATTTTAAACTTAAGTTCAAATATATAACTTCTACTTTTATTTGAAATTACTTCAAATTGAATGTGATTTATGGGCAACAACGTTTTTGCCTACCGATCGATCCTTACGAATGTGTACGTGCTCAGTGAAATCAGTTAAAATAGTGTGTTACCACGAATTCTAAATTTAAAAAACAAAAAGGACAGAATGTTTGAGATTTCTTTTATTAATGTGTCTTTACCATTTGCCTATATTACTTATTCCATACCTTTTTTACAAATTTGGCCGGATATTGCAATACATGACGAATATACAAAAAATAATAAAAAATAAAATCTACACCAAAAATTGTGCTAATGTATGTAAAGAAAAGCAAGCATTGATATATGATTAAATTGTACTCAATTACGGTCGATAACATAAAAAAATGTTATGAGACCGACGTAGATTGCCTCATATCAGAAATTTTATAACTTTCTGACTCCCTTCAAACTGTATCCATTAAATAAAAATCAGCCCAAAACGAATAAAAGAACAATAATACCGGCTATGTACAATCTGTTAAAGACATGTTAATATAATGAGGAATGTTTTGACTCCTTAATTCAGTATTAGTGTGAGTCTCAGCGTTTAATACCAGTTTCTTCAGAGTCGGTGTGTACTGATAATATATATTGTATCACTACCGAAACTCTATGACAGTGCTATTGCAGAGGAGATAAGAATAAAAAAGTAATTCAAATATTAACAAAATTAATTTAATTGTGTATAGCGATGACATCGGAAAAAATCTAGGCATCAATTTAAATAACTCTTTAAAGAGAATCTTTTAGTGGCATCCTAAATAAAAATCTAGTTACTCTCTTCTAATTAATTTTGCCTAAATAGTACAGTAATAATTTTGTTGGTGGTTGGCAGTGTATACAAAAATGGCTATTAAGATAAAATATAATGAACAACTTAATATCTTAAATGTACACAAAATTCTTATTAGACGAAAGCCATTGAAATAAAAGAATAAATTAAGATTTGGATCAGTTACACTTTAATTACTTCCTTAACACACCACTTTTCTGTTTAATTACTATACCTTTATACTATTCACAAGTATTGTTGACAGAAGCTTATAAGTCACTCTCTTCAATAAACAATATACTTAACATTTTACTCTCTCTTTTGCAAAAAGCGCACCCATAAACCGTCGACACCCTGTCTCCGCCATTAACCACCGAGCATTGTTACTCCTATCGGACTATCGGAGCCATTAACAGTCTTGTATCCCCTCTTTTGTTAACCCACGCGGAAATGTCTATTCCCTTCATAATCTCTATTACTAAGCAATGTTACCATATTATATGTTCGCATATTGACCATTTCCGCAAATATTAAAAAAAGTAGATTCTTATTATAGAATCATCCGGAAACAAAGACAAATTTTAATAATGTAATATAAATATGATAGTATTACTAACATTCTCATGTTCACACTGTCTTCCACGCAGGCATTGCCATAAGAAAATAATCGAAGACATAATTTAAATTTACAAATAAATAATTTAATATGTAATAATAGTTTAAATTTGAATTATAATTGTAGTGAGAATAATGACAATTTTTTTTTTATAGAAGTGGGGGCAAACGAGTAAATGCGGCTCACCTGATGTTAAGTGACAACCGCCGCCCATGATCAACCGCAACACCAGGGAAATTGCAGGTGCGTTGCCGGCCCTTTAGAAAGGAGTAAGCTCTTTTCTTGAAGGTCCCCAGGTCGTATCGGTCCGGAAAAATCGCTGGTGGTAAACTATTCCACAGAGAGGTTGTACGCGGAAGAAAACTCCTCTTGAAACGTACAGTGGTGGACCGCCAAGCATCCAGATGGTGTGAATGGTATCGGGACGTTTGCCACGTAGTGCGTTCACGAAATTTGGCGGCTGGGATTAATCCGAACAATTCCTCAGAGCACTCTCCATGGTATATGCGAAAGAAAATGCAAAGAGATGCAACATCTCTTCGAAGTGCCAATGAATCGAGCCGATCGGAAAACACTAGGTCGTCGACAATTCGAGCCACTCTGCGCTGGATGCGGTCAAGTGGAAGGAGCTGGTACTGGGGAGCCCCTGCACAGAGATGGGAACAGTATTCCATGTGCGGCCGAACCTGCGCCTTGTAAAGTTGCAGGCGGTGTGCCGGCATGAAATACTGTCCCGCTCTGCTGAGCACGCCAAGCTTTTTAGAGTCCAATTTGGCCTTCTCTTCCAAGTGACCACGAAACTGCAAGTCAGTCGATATGTCGACGCCCAGGATTCCGATACAGGCTGAGGCAACAAGGGGAGTGCCTTGAAACTGATGAGATACGACAAAGGGGTTCTTTTTAGCGGTTAACGCGCAAACTTGTGTCTTCTGGGGGTTAAACTGGAGTAGATTTAGTCGCCTCCAATCCGGGACACTGTTCAGCAAAGACTCGACTTCAGACACAAGTTTGTCCCGGCACTCGGAGACGTTTTCCCGAGAAATATTGGCTCGGCCGGTGTAAAGAGCATCACCAGTGCTGTCATCTGCATAGCAGTGAATGTTACGGGTTTGCAACATATCATTGATATGCAGAAGAAACAGCGTTGGCGATAGCACGCAGCCTTGTGGAACACCAGCGTTAATAGGCTTGCAATCGGAGCTTGCACCATCTACAACGACCTTGATGCCCCGATCTGCAAGAAAGCTGGTGATTCAATCGCACAATTTCTGGGGAAGCCCATAGGAAAGGAGCTTCGAAAGAAGCGCTTTGTGCCAAACCCAATCGAAGGCCTTCGCAATGTCCAAACTAACGGCCAATGCCTCCCCCTTGGACTCTACTGCCTCCACCCATCTGTGAGTTAGGTAGACCAGAAGATCACCAGCTGACCGACCACGGCGAAAACCGTACTGGCAGTCACTAATCAGCTGGTGATCCTCAAGGTACCTCATGAGCTGGCAGTTTACAATGGACTCCATTGTTTTGGAGAAAAAGGAGGTGATTGCGATAGGCCGGTAGTTGGACGGGTCTGAGCGGTCGCCTTTTTTAGGGATCGGGTGGACGAAAGCCGTCTTCCATGATTTTGGGACTACACCTAGGGAGTAGGAGTACCGGAAAAGACGCGTTAAAACCGGTGCCAACTCTGGAGCGAACGTCCTCAGCACAATTGGGGGGATTCCGTCAGGCCCACTCGACTTGTGGATGTCCAGGGAGAGGAGTGCTTTGCGAACCGAGCACTGTGTGAACTGCACTTCCGGCAAGTAGCACTCACACCGCGGGATGGTCGGCGGCGTACTCCCCCCGTCATCGAGGGTCGAGTTGGACGCAAAGAAAGAGCCTAGAAGATCGGCTTTCTCCTTTGCGGTATGGGCCAGTGAGTCGTCCTCCCTGTGCAGAGATGGAAGAGATGGCTGACAGAAATTCCCCTGGACAGCCTTGGCGAGAGACCAGAATGCACGGGTTCCAGAAGGAAGGCGAACTAGTTTCTCGCCAATTCTGCCTATGTGCTCTGACTTTGCCTTGGCAATGACTCTTTTGAAGGACTTAGAGGCGGAATTATACTTCTTTTTTTAGAGCGCTGGTGTTTACATCCCGGGACGCTGATGCGTCAGCCCAGGCTTGGTAGCACTCCTGCTTATAGCATGATGCTATTTTACAGGAGCGACGAAACCATGGCTGAGATTTGCCTCCAATGAGCACCACAGAGGAAGGAATAAAAGTTCCATACCCTGAAGCACCACATCAGCGACAGAATCCGCAACAAATTTAATTTCATTTAATTGAATCACTCAAGCTAGTCTTTTAATATCAACACGTGGGTATCGTAAATCGCGACAGGGGAAAATAAAACAGTTAGAGCTGCATATGTCGGATAACAATTTAATATAATAAATAACTCAAAGAGACGAAGTGACAATAAAATAAACGTTTGTCGTTTTTTTGGAGGCCGTGGTGTAGTGTAGTTTGTGGGAGATGAGCTGTGGGTATAGAAAATGATAATAAGTATTCGAATCAATTTCTAGAAACGATGTGTTATCGATTCATTGTCACTTTGTAAAACAGCATTTTTACATTTTATTTTGTAAAACAGCTCAAATTGACCAAAAACATGAGACGAGAAAAGACCAGTGGCGATGATGTTATACGGTGACGTCGCAAAACATGTGATATATTTTGTTACTAGCTGTGTCATGGCCTTTCACTTAATCATTTCGCGCGAATTGACGATAAAATTTTACTATGACGATAAATTATAGGAGTATATTGAGGCATGATATGTTTAACTGCGTTTTGTTACTAAAAACGTGGCAATGGCTTGCCTTTAAATTGTAATAATATTACCTTTGCTCTAAGTGCTACTAAATATGGCTCTTAAATTTTATCAGGCGTTATAATATTTTTTTAAAGTACTATATTTTAACTCATAATAGAGTTTAATTTGTAATTTTGTATGTATATAATACTCTAATTCATTGTCTTTTATGCAAAATATACTTAACATATGTGGCTTGATATATTATATATTTATAATAAAATGGGTCTTAAACAGTGTTGTGATAGCGCAAGATAATCCACTTACGAATATATAATACTAATAATAAAAATAAAGAGAAAATTGCAAAAATCTATATTCAATTTAAGTAAGCCATAATCTGAAATTATAAGTGAGGTCTTGAAATTTTACAAAACCGTTTAACATCGTTTATACAGTTTTTGTTTCATACAGGTGGCGTTTACCTAATATTAAATATTCATAAGCTCTTGCACTTTACTGAAGTTTACTTTCACTAAGACGTTGTGTCTTTAAAGTGTAATGTTCGTTGAGTTGCTAAATTTTATAACCAACATACCTTGTTGAGAATACTTAAAAGAAAATTGATTTTTCTTTCCAAAATATGTTTAAAATTTTGTGGTAAAAACCTATAGACTTTCAGATTACTGATCAATTTGTTTTGGGTTGATTTTTCAACTGTCAGATGAAAATTATCTATCGAGTTACTTAAAGAAAATTATAAATCACACGGGTTGAGCCATGTAGAATTGTGTTTGCATATACCTGTATCCTCGATTAAAAATCCAAATGCTGGTGCGTTGTCACCCTCAGCACAGAGTTCTCTACACTCACCATACGAAACACAATAACATTACCCCGTATTTTACGCTGGTGTCCGGTAAGAGCGTGGTCCTGCCCCACTCATTCGTGCTATAATTATAATATAGCTAGTGGCTCTACCACGTAAAGATCGCTCGCGTATTGTGAAAAGCGGTGAGCGTTTTAGCTCTTGTGCTGGCAATTAAATGTACTACTTTCAATACGCAAACATTTACTCGCGCAAACTACATTAAAAATTGGCAGCAGTACTCTAATTAATCTTCATGCTGTAAGCATTTTAAAAAAGCAACGTCTGTGTGATTTTTTTGCAAATCTTGAAGTACTCTTTCTTTAATTTTAAGTTTCTTTTGTTAGAAGTTATAGTAAGTAACAAACGGGCAAAAGCTTACCTCATATGAAGCTGCTGTGATTTAAAGATAGTTATATCTTTTCTCGATTAAGAATTAAAGCTCCTTGTCACTCCTAAATAGAGCGGTGACGTTGCGTCGTTCAATAGTACATTGATTTCATTGATTTTATACTTTTCTATTAGCGATAATGATTGAAAAAAATCAACTTGGTTAATTACGTAAATAGTTAAATTTGTATTTTAAATTAGTATTTTATATATTAACACGCCTACCTTTTTATCCGTTGAGGTAAAAAACTTATTGAAAAAAAAATATTTAAAATCTGTCTCGAATTTCTCATACATTTTGAACGTAATCAACATGAACATTTGGAAATCATTCTTTTTTTGCGAAAGCATTGCCAACTCGAAAGTAAACCAATTAGAGTGATTGAAACATTCAA
This sequence comes from Parnassius apollo, assembly GCA_907164705.1. Classification (NCBI taxonomy): domain Eukaryota; kingdom Metazoa; phylum Arthropoda; class Insecta; order Lepidoptera; family Papilionidae; genus Parnassius; species Parnassius apollo. The sequence goes on along the minus strand of CAJQZP010000226.1, from coordinate 996,121 downwards.
AATGTGGAGGTACGCGAGTCTACACATTGAGCGCGTTGCAGTCTAGAATTGATAAGGTTTAAATAAATGCGGGGAATTGTGCAAGTTAAAAAGTCCGTTGCAAAAAACCTGTTCAAGTATTGCAGGAAAATCTTTTAGCGATTGTTATTTTCAGCTCATTGAAAAGTCAGCAGAACACAATGAAAATTTCACAGGAATTTGAAGCTAAATAGTTGCTTATTTGTACCTATTACTATCACGTAGCGGCGGTGTAAGAATATCTACAACCCTTATCGTCTTGTGACTGTCGTAAGACGCAACGGAGGGAAATTGAAACAGGTGATGGGCAACAGCGTCTTCCTGATAACAACTCAATGTAATGAAAAACTGCGGTTGGCAACACGCCTGCAAGTGTGGCAACTATGGCAAGATACCCTCAAATGAGGCAATCTATGGGAGAGGCCTATATTCAATAGTGGACTTTTGTAAGCTTTATTGGATAATGGAGCTTTATTAAGTAGTGAAGGTACAAAGTTAGTAGGTAAAAAATAAAAATAAGGAAAAGTATTTGTAGTTCAAAACAGTTTTATAACAAACTAGTTGCTGCTTCTTTTTTATTTTAAGCTAACAGTAAACATATATATATATTTTATGACAATTGAGTCAAATAGTGTGCGAATATTTGCTACTAGCAGGTGTGTTTCTAGAAAACAAAGTAATTTTGTACAACCGAGTTCAATTTTAAATGAAATGAGAACATCATCAATGTAGTCGAAGCCAATTAAATACACATTATTAAGATTAATTCAAAAACTACTGATCCATGCTCCATGAGAGCAGCTTTCAAATTAAAAAAGAATCATCAAAATCAGTTCACCTTGAAAAAACTTTTGAGAAAAACATAGTCGAATTGATAACCTCCTCCTTTTTTAAAAGTCGGTTGAAAAACAAGAAAATTTGAGAACTGGCCGGAAAGCAAGCTTCCAGTTTCCATTTTACGCTGTTTTTAGGCACAGTCATAAATTTGGCATTGGTCAGAAATGACAGAGATGCTCAGAAAGCGACCACATAATAAAAAATAAAAAACGGCTAGATTTGGCTGCTATACCTACTTAGAACGCGGTTCTAAAGGCGAGTTGCTGTTACATATTTCGTTGCTGATCGGGAATGATATCTTACTCAGATAAAAAATAATTTGTTGGTGGCTTTATGCTTAACTGCATTTCATCTATAAAACTTAAATAAGTTAGCTACAGGTTGCGGCTAAGTTGGGAGATCCGTTTGTAATCGTGTAGGTAAGCGATAAGGTAGCCATCTATTACTGCTTAATAATTTTCCGTCTATACCCATATCGATTACAAGCATGCTACACTAGCATTAATTTTTTACGTGGTTGAGCTATGCTGCAGCTATATAACTAGCATAGTTGTAGCACGAATGCTTCAGCTCGACCGGGGAAGGACCACGCTCTCGCAGAATACCAGCATCAAATAGCGGCTTAACGTTGCTTTGTTTCGTTTGGTGAGTGTAGAGAACCGGAGACCATTTTTACTGGAAACGAGGCATTCCATCTTAGTCTTCATGAGTGACAACGCATCTGCATTTTGATTCCTTGTCAAAGATAGATGTAGATATCTACGGGTCACAGCAACCACTCACTATCAGATGGACTGTGTGCTCGCTTGCCACCCTTATAATATCAAAAAAATAACACATTTGCTCGTCTATAGTTTGTTTAGCACATCTAAAAGCATTACAATATTATTAAATCTGTCGTAATTTACTTTACATTTTATTGCTTACGGGTGTGACATCTCTCTGTGCACTCAGCGAAATTTCAAAAATGTTTTTCCCATTCCTTGTGGATTTTCTTTGAAATGATTTTCTGGGTACGTACTTCTCTAATTTATTATAGCGACTTGGTATTGTACATATAAAATGAACTAAAATTAACTGTTGTGTTGTGAGAGCGTGGTCGTTCCCCGGTCGAGCCGTGCTACAACTTTAATATAACTGTAGCGTGGCTCTACCATTTAAATTTTTTAAACAAAACAAATTGTACTTGTTATAAGTCAACTTTCAAACTCAATCAACCTTAAAAATTCGAAAGAACTGGGCTAAATTCTGAAGGTTCGATCTAAAAATATGCTTATTTCATATAAATATTAAAAATCAATACTTTTTATACCGTTTTGTGACTTATGACGACATTCAGAGAGAGTCCAGTCAGAGAGGATATCTGTTCTTGACGCCTCGGCAGTCTTGAAGGTTCGGACCTGTCCATTCTTTGGCTACACGTAGACAGCGACACCCATCCGCGCGTCTACGGCTGCCTCTATAGGTCCCATAGCGGTAATGCCGATTCTTTGCTACAGCAGGTAGAGCCACGCGGCAGCTTTGCTGTTGCACGTATGGGCCGGCTCAAACCGGGGTGGTACCACGACCTCACAGAATACCGGCGTGAAGTGGAAGCTCTGCTTCCGCGTTTCGTCTGGTGAGTGCAGGTGGCCGGAGGCTCAAATCCCCCCCCCCATAAACATGGTAGCGGAATTAAATAATGATCGACTACCCCAGGAGGGTACCAGCACCCCTGGAGAATCCCTCGCTAAGCATCCACGACCATGTTTCTCCACTTCTGAGCGTGGGTGCTCAGGCTGCCCCGCGTATTCTGGGGGGGGGGGGCAAAATTCCGCTCAAGACTACAACTGCTCGGGGCAAACGGAGCAACAAGTCCAAGGCGACCCCTGCCACGCTGTCCGTGAATTTCTGCAATATCAGGGGACTTCACTCTAACCTAAACGCCGTCCACTACCATCTCGAGACGGCGAGGCCGGCTCTGCTCTTTCTGACCGAGACGCAGGTGTCCTCTCCGGCTGATGTCTCGTATCTCTCCTACCCGGGGTACAAACTGGAACACTCCTTTGTGCCTCGGGCTGGAGTTTGCGTTTACGTCAGAGAGGACATCTGCTCTCGACGCCTCGGCAGACTTGAAGGTTCGGATCTGTCCATCCTTTGGCTACGCGTAGACAGCGACGACCATCCGCGCATCTACGGGTGCCTCTATAGGTCCCATAGCGGTAATGCCGAAACAGACCGACTATTCGACCACGTCCAAATGGCTGCAGATTCGTTGCTACAGCAGATCCCCTCCGCAGAGATCGTGATCCTCGGCGACTTTAACGCCCATCACGCCGAATGGCTTGGTTCAGGTTTAACCGATCATGCGGGGAGATCTGTTCATGATTTTGCCTTGGCATATGGTCTGACACAACTGGTTACTTCGCCTACGCGGATTCCTGATGTGGAGGATCGTGCACCTTCTCTGTTACACCTTCTGCTAACCTCTCATCCGGACAGATTTCCATCGACGCCCCTTTAGGCTCCTCGGACCATTGTCTGGTCCGGAGTGTGGTGCCACTCACGCTGAAATCGCGGTTGCATTCTGCAGGCTGCCGCCGTGTTTGGCACTATAGGTCAGCCGATTGGGATGGGATGCGGTCTTTCTTTGCATCCTACCCTTGGGGCGGGTTTGCTTCTCGCCGGATGATCCCAACGTTGTTGCGGATTCTGTTGCTGATGTGGTACTTCAGGGTATGGAACTTTTTATTCCTTCCTCTGTGGTGCCCATTGGAGGCAAGTCTCAGCCATGGTTTGGTCGCTCCTGTAAAATAGCATCATGCTATAAGCAGGAGTGCTACCAAGCCTGGGCTGATGCATCAGCGTCCCGGGATGTAAACACCAGCGGTCTTAAAAAAGAAGTATAATTCCGCCTCTAGGTCCTTCAAAAGAGTCATTGCCAAGGCAAAGTCAGAGCACATAGGCAGAATTGGCGAGAAACTAGTTCGCCTTCCTTCTGGAACCCGTGCATTCTGGTCTCTCGCCAAGGCTGTCCAGGGGAATTTCTGTCAGCCATCTCTTCCATCTCTGCACAGGGAGGACGACTCACTGGCCCATACCGCAAAGGAGAAAGCCGATCTTCTAGGCTCTTTCTTTGCGTCTAACTCGACTCTCGATGACGGGGGGAGTACGCTGCCGACCATCCCGCGGTGTGAGTGCTCCATGCCCGAAGTGCAGTTCATACAGCGCTCGGTTCGCAAAGCACTCCTCTCCCTGGACATCCACAAGTCGAGTGGGCCTGACGGAATCCCCCCAATTGTGCTGAGGACGTGTGCTCCAGAGTTGGCATCGGTTCTAACGCGTCTTTTCCGGTACTCCTACTCTCTAGGTGTAGTCCCAAAATCATGGAAGACGGCTTACGTCCACCCGATCCCTAAAAAAGGCGACCGCTCTGACCCGTCCAACTACCGGCCAATCGCCATTACCTCCTTGTTCTCCAAAACAATGGAGTCCATTGTAAACTGCCAGCTCATGAGGTACCTTGAAGATCACCAGCTGATTAGTGACCGCCAATACGGTTTTCGCCGTGGTCGGTCAGCTGGTGATCTTCTGGTCTACCTAACTCACAGATGGGCGGAGGCAGTAGAGTTCAAGGGGGAGGCATTGGCCGTTAGTTTGGACATTGCGAAGGCCTTCGATCGGGTTTGGCACAAAGCGCTTCTTTCGTAGCTCCCTTCCAGATGAGCTTTCTTGCAGATCAGCTTTCTTGCAGATCGGAGCATCAAGGTCGTTGTAGACGGTGCAAGCTCCGATTGCAAGCCTATTAATGCTGGTGTTCCACAGGGCTGCGTGCTATCGCCAACGCTGTTTCTTCTGCATATCAATGACATGTTGCATACCCGTAACATTCATTGCTATGCAGATGACAGCACTGGTGATGCTCTTTACACCGGCCGAGCCAATATTTCTCGGTAAACGTCTCCGAGTGCCGGGACAAACTTGTGTCTGAAGTCGAGTCTCTGCTGGACAGAGTCTCGGATTGGGGGGCGACTAAATCTAGTCCAGTTTAACCCCCAGAGGACACAAGTTTGCGCGTTAACCGCTAAAAAGAACCCCTTTGTCGTATCCCCTCAGTTTCAAGGCACTCCCCTTGTTGCCTCAGCCAGTATCGGAATCCTCGGCGTCGACATATCGAGTGACGTGCAGTTTCGTGGTCACTTGGAAGGGAAGGCCAAATTGGCCTCTAAAAAGCTTGGCGTGCTCAGCAGAGCGGGACAGTATTTCATGCGGGCACACCGCCTGCAACTTTACAAGGCGCAGGTTCGGCCGCACATGGAATACTGTTCCCATCTCTGGGCTGGGGCTCCCCAGTACCAGCTTCTTCCACTTGACCGCATCCAGCGCAGAGCGGCTCGAATCGTCGACGACCGAGTGCTTTCCGATTGGCTCGATTCACTGGCGCTGCGAAGAGATGTTGCATCTCTTTGCGTATTTTATCGCATCTATCACGGGGAGTGCTCTGAGGAATTGTTCGGATTAATCCCAGCCGCCAAATTTCGTGAACGCACTACACGTCAAACGTCCCGATACCATCCACACCATCTGGATGCTTGGCGGTCCACCACTGTACGTTTCACAAGGAGTTTTCTTCCACGTACAACCTCTCTGTGGAATAGTTTACCACCGGCTATTTTTCCGGACCGATACGACCTGGGGACCTTCAAGAAAAGAGCTTACTCCTTTCTAAAGGGCCGGCAACGCACCCGCAATTCTCCTTGTGTTGCGGTTGATCATGGGCGGCGGTAGTCACTTATCATCAGGTGAGCCGCATTCTCGTTTGCCCCTTCTTCTATAAAAAAAAAAATCCCATCCGCAGAGATCGTGATCTTCGGCGATTTTAACGTGGGGCACACCAAAATAAAACAGATTAGAGCTGCATACTTCGGATTGCAACGAAACGACAATAAAATATACGTTTGTCATTTTCTGGGGGGCCTGTGGTGTAGTGTCGTTTGTGGGAGATGGGCTGTGGGTAAGGAAAATGACACTTAGTATACGAATAAACTTCTAGAAACGATGTGTTATCGATTAATTGTCATTTTTCTCTTTTTTATGTTGTAAAACAGCTCAAATTGACAAGAAATATGGGACGAGAAAAATCATATACCAGCGAAGATGAAGTTACACAGTGACGTCGCAAACATGTTTCACTGTCGTCTGTGATATATTTTCTAACATACTGGCTCTGTCATGTCCTTTCACTTATTTCGCACGAATTAACGATCAACTTTTATTATAGGAGTATATTGAGGTATGATATGTTTAACTGCGTTTTATTATTAAAAAAGTGTCGATGAATTGCCTTTAAATTTTAATAATATTACCTTTGCTCTTAGTGCTACTAAATATTGCTATTAAATTTTATCAGGCGTTATAATAAAATAAGTCATGTTAAACCGTGTAGTGATAGCGCAAGATAATCCGCTTACGAATATATAATACTAATAATATAAATAAAGAAAACACTGCTAAAATTGATACTCAATTTAAGTAAGCGATAGTCTGAAGTTATATCCGAGGTCGTGAAATTTTACAAAACCGTTTTACATCGTTTATACAGTTTTTGTTTCATACAGATGGCTTTTACCTAATATTAAAATACATAAGCTCTTGCACTTTACTGAAGTTTACTTTCACTAAGAGGTTGTGTCCTTAAAGTGTATCGTTCGTTGCGTTGTTAAATTTTATAATAAACATACCTTCTTGAGAAGACTTAAAATAAAATCGATTATTCTTAACAAAATATATTTTAAATTTTGTGGTAACAACCTATAGATATAAGGCTGATCAGTTTTTAGGGTTGATATTTCAAATTTCAGATAAAAGTTATCTATCGAGTTACTTAAATAAAATTATAAATTATACGTGCCAAGCTGCTGTGTGTGGCATATACCTGTATCCTCGATTAAGAATCAAAATGCAGACGCGTTGTCACTCCTCAGCACTAAGATGGAATGCCTCGTTTTCAGTAAAAAGGGTTTCGGGTTCTCTACACTCATCATACGAAACACAACATTAACTCGCTATTTTACGCTGGTGTACTGTTCAGCCCTGTCCCCAGACGAGCCGACTCGTTCGTGTTATAACTATAATATAGCTGCAGCGTGACTCTACCACGTAAGGTTCCCTATATTGTGATGATTATATAGATGATATGATTGTGGTATTGTGAAATGCGGTGAGCGTTTATGCTCTTGTGCTGGCAATTAAATGTGCTACTTTCAACGCAAATATTTACTCACCGTCAAACTACATTTAAAATTGGCAGCAGTATTCTGATATATCTTCATTCTGTAAGCATTTTAAAAATGCAACGTCTGTGTGAATTTTTACAAATATTGAAGTACTCTTTCTTTAATTTTAAGTTTTTTTTTGTTAGGATTTATAGTAAGTCACAAACTGGCAAAAGCTTACCTCATATTATGCTGCTGTGATATAAAGATATTTATATCTTTTCTCGATTAATAATTAAAGTTCCTTGTCACTTCTAAACAGAGCGGTGACGTTGCGTCGTTCAATAGTACGTTGATTTCATTGATTTTATACTTTTCTATTAGCGATAATGACTGAAGAAAATCAACTTGGTTAATTACGTCAATATTTAAATTTGTATTTTGAATTAGTATTTTATATATTAATACGTCAATACCTTTTTACCCTTTGAGGTAAAAAACTTATGGAATAAAAAATATTTAAAACCTGTCCCGAATTTCTCATACGTTTTAAACGTATTGAACATGAACATTTAGAAATCATTCTTTGTTTGCGAAAGCATTACCGACTCGAAGGTAATCCAATTAGAGTGATTGAAAAATTCACAATGTAGAGCTACGCGAGTCTACACATTGAGTGTGCTGCAGTCTAGAATGGATAAGGTTTTAAATGCGGGGAACTGTGCCAGGTATAAAGTCCGTTGCAGAAAACGGGTTCAAGTATTGCATAAGACTCTCTTAGCGATTGTTATTTTAAGCTCTTTCAAGCCAGCATTGAAAAGTGAGCAGAATACAATGAAAATTGCACAGGAATTTGTAGCTAAATAGTTGCTTTATGTACCTATTACTACCACGTAGCGGCGGTGTAAGGATATCTACAACCCTTATCGTCCCGTGATTGTCGTAAGAGGCAACAGAAAGTTATTGAAACAGGTGATGTTGCCCTCATCTTCCTGATGAGAACTCGAAATAAGAATAAAAAAAACTGTGGTTGGCCACCCGCCTGCCAAGTGTGACATCTATGGCAAAATACCCTCATATGAGACAATCTATGGGAGAGGTATATGTTCAACAGTGGACTTTTGTAAGCTCTAAAGGATAATGTCGTTGCTTAGTAGCAGGTAAAATAATAAAAATGAAGAAAAGTATTTGTAATTCCAAAAAGTTTTGTAAAAAACAAATTGCACAAACTGTTTCTTTTTTATTTTAAGTTAACTATTTTAGTTTATAAAATAAAATTTATGATAATTGAGTCAAATAGTGAGCTAACCTTTCTTTAATTTTTTGTAGAATAAGGGTGACAAACACACAATCCACCTGATGATAGGTGGATGTTGTGGGCGGTAGTCACCTACATCAATCCTCGATTAAGATTCAAAATATAGATGCATTGTCACCCAAGAGGTCAAAGATGGAATGCCTAGTTTCCAGTAAAAAGGTCTTCGATTCTCTACACTCACCATACGAAACACAGCAACACTGAGCTGCTATTTCACGAAGGTATTCTGTGAGAGCGTGGTCCTTCCCCGACGACGACGACCCATTCGTGCTACAACCATAACACAGCTATAGCAAGGCTCTTCCACGTATATAATACTACGAGTACCCACTAGTAGTAGCTTATACGTAACTACTATTAGTAGGTATGTTGCGACTTCAATATTAATAAAATGAGAAGATCATGAATGTAGTCGAAGCCAATTAAATTCGCATTATTAAAGATAATTCAAAAATAACTGGTCCTTGCTAAATAAGACCAGCTTTCAAATAAAAAGGAATCATCAAAATCGGTTCACCTAGAAAAGAGTTCTGAGGTAACACACGTTAAAAAAAAAAACAGTCGCTTCGAGAACCTCGTCCTTTTTTGCAGTCGGTTGCAGAAACAAGAAAATTTGAGAACTGGCCGTAAAACAAGCTTCCAGTTCCCATTTTACGCGGTTTTTTTATGCACAGTCATAGATTTGACACTGGTCAGAAATGACATTAGTGATGCTCAGAAAGCTAAACTGGCATAGTTGCAGTACGAATGGGTTGGCTTGACCGAGAAAGGACATACAGAATATCAGCATCAAGCTGTGTTTCATTTGGTGAGTGTAGAGACCGTTTTTATTGGACACAATACACGAGACATTCCACTAAGATGGAACTAATGAGGACTGTGCTCATGAGTGACAACGTATCTGCATTTTGATTCGTTATCAAGTATAGATGTAGATGTCTATGGGTCACAGCAACCACTCACTATCAGATGGACTGTGTGCTCGCTTGCCACCCTTATAATATAAAAAAAACACATTAGCTCGTCTATATTTTGTTTAGCACATCTAAAAGCATTACAATATTATTACATCTGCGGTAATTTACTTTACATTTTATAGCTTACGTGTGTGACATCTCTCTGTGCACTCAGCGAAATTTATAAAATGTTTTTCCCATTTCTTGTGGATTTTCTTTAAAATGGTTTTGTGGGTACGTTCTTCGCTAATTTATTATAGCTGCATTTTATATGTACAATATATAAAATGCACTAAGGTTACATTATTATGCGCGAGCACGAATATATGACAAGTGCACGACTTCGATTTATTAAAATCCGTTGGAGGGTTTTCGATTGTCTTTTAAACCCTTATAATACGAGAGCTTTGTTTTATGCTCTGATCGTTATAAAATATTTTTTGGTTTAAGGTAGTAATCTGTAGCTTTAATGTTCAAAAACGTATAGTTATTACTTTACTCATGTCTGGAATTAGAACATTTATTTGACTATTTTTAAGCATGCTTAAAATTTTTGTGTAATATTAACATTTTAAAAAGTTCCTCATACTCAATTAGGTTCATCACCACATTTAAATAATTTAATTTAGTCCATATTCTCTTGAAATAAAAGAAGAGATAGTGATTATCTACTTGATTAAATGATATGTTTGTAGTTGTATTTTGAAAAAAGTCAATAATTATCTGAATAAACTCAGACTATAGCGGACAGATTCAGTGTTCTGTGTGAATACCGGATTTTTTATATTTTTTAAACGAAACAAATTGCACTTTCTGGTGTTGGATTTACCTTATTTACCATGCTTGTGGCCGGAGGCTCAAATCCCCCCCCATCACTATGGTAGCGGAATTAAATGATGATAGACTACCCCAGGAGGGTACCGGCACCCCTGGAGAATCCCTCGCTGAGCAACCACGACCATGTTTCTCCACTCCTGAGCGTGGGTGCTCAGGCTGCCCCGCGTATTCTGGGGGGGGGGGGTGGGGGCAAAATTCCGGCGATCCCTACCACGCTCTACGTGAATTTCTTCAATATCAGGAGACTTCACTCTAACCTAAACGCCGTCCACTAACATCTCGAAACGGCGAAGTCGGCTCTGCTCTTTCTGACCGAGACGCAGGTGTCCTCTCCGGCTGATGTCTCGTATCTCTCCTACCCGGGGTACAAACTGGAATACTCCTTTGTGCCTCGGGCTGAAGTTTGCGTTTACGTCAGAGAGGACATCTGTTCTCGACGCCTCGGCAGTCTTGAAGATTCCGACCTGTCCATCCTTTGTCTACGGATGCCTCTATAGTTCCCATAGCGGTAATGCCAAAACAGGCCAACTCTTCGACCACGTCCAAATGGCTACAGATTCGTTGCTACAGCAGATCCCCTCCGCAGAGATCGTGGTCCTCGGCGACTTTAACGCCCATCACGCCGAATGGCTTGGTTCACGTTTAACCGATCATGCGGGGAGATCTGTATCATGATTTTGCCTTGGCATATGGTCTGACACAACTGGTTACTTCGGGGGGAGGAATGACCTAGCCGGTTGCATTCTGCAGGCTGCCGCCGTGTTTGGCACTGTAGATCAGCTGATTAGGATGGGATACGGTCTTTCTTTGCATCCTACCCTTGGTTTGGTTTGCTTCTCGCCGGACGATCCCAACGTTATTGCGGATTCTATCGCTGAAGTGGTACTTCAGGGTATGTAATTTTTCCTTCCTCTGTGGTGCCCATTGGTGGCAAATCCCAGCCATGGTTTGGTCGCTCCTGTAAAATAGCATCATGCTATAAGCAGGAGTGCTACCAAGCCTGGGCTGACCCATCAACGTTCAGGGATGTAAACACCAGCGCTCTAAAAAAGAAGTATAATTCCGCCTCTAGGTCCTTCAAAAGAGTCAGTGCCAAGGCAAAGTCAGAGCATATGGGCAGAATTGGCGAGAAACTAGTTCACCTTTCTTCCGGAATCCGTGCATTCTGGTCTCTCGCCAAGGCTGTCCAGGGGAATTTCTGTCAGCCATCTCTTCCATCTCTGCACAGGGAGGACGACTCACTGGCCACACTGGCACAATTGTGCTGAGGACGTGTGCTGTAGAGTTGGCACCGGTTTTAACGCGTCTTTTCCGGTACTCCTACTCCCTAGACGTAGTCCCAAAATCATGGAAGACGGCTATAAAAGGCGACCGCTCAGACCCGTCCAACTACCGGCCTATCGCCATCACCTCCTTGTTCTCGAAAACAATGGAGTCTATTGTTAACTGCCAGCACATGAGGTACCTTGAGGATCACCAGCAGATTAGTGATTGCCAATACGGTTTTCGCCACAGCCACAGATGGGCGGAGGCAGTAGAGTCCAAGGGGGAGGCATTGACCGTTAATTTGGACATTGCGAAGGCCTTCGATCGGGTTTGGCAAACCCGTAAAATTCATTGCTATGCAGATGACAGCACTGGTGATGCTCTTTACACCGGCCGTGCCAATATTTCTCGGGAAAACGTCTCTGAGTACCGGGATAAACTCGTGTCTGAAGTCGAGTCCTTGCTGAACAGAGTCTCGGATTGAGGGCGACTAAATCTAGTCCAGTTTAACCCCCAGAAGACACAGGTTTGCGTGTTAACGGCTAAAAAGAACCCCTTTGTCGTATCTCCTCAGTTTCAAGGCACTCCCCTTGTTGCCTCAGCCAGTATCGGAATCCTTGGCGTCGGCATATCGAGTGACGTGCAGTTTCGTGGTCACTTGGAAGAGAAGGCCAAATTGGCCTCTAAAAAGCTTGGCGTGCTCAGCAAGGCGGGACAGTATTTCTTGCCGGCACACCGCCTGCAACTTTATAAGGCGCAGGTTCGGCCGCACATGGAATACTGTTCCCATCTCTGGGCTAAGGCTCCCCAGTACCAGCTCCTTCCACTTGACCGCATCCAGCGCAGAGCGGCTCGAATCGTCGACGACCGAGTGCTTTCCGATCGGCTCGATTCACCTCTCGATGCATCTCTTTGCATTTTATTTCGCATATACCATGGGGAGTGCTCTGAGGATTTGTTCGGATTAATCCCAGCCGCCAAATTTCGTGAACGCACTACGCGGCAAACGTCCCGATACCATCCACACCATCTAGATGCTTGGCGATCCACCACTGTAGGTTTCAAAAGGAGTTTTCTTCCGCGTACAATCTCTCTGTGGAATAGTTTACCACCGGCGATTTTTCCGGACCGATACGACCTGCGGACCTTCAAGAAAAGAGCTTACTCCTTTCTAAAGGGCTGGCAACGCACCTGCAATTCCCCTGGTGTTGCGGTTGATCATGGGCGGCGGTAGTTACTTAACATCAGGTGAGCCGCATGCTCGTTTGCCCCCTCTTCTATAAAAAAAAATGCTGCTTACCTCTTCTCGGTCTTTTAATTGTATTTTGTTAATTTGTGTTATATCTGGCGTATTTAAGAAGCCATGAGATTTTTCTGGCTTTTCTCTGAGACGTGTATTGATAGTATAAGTGAGTATGTCATCACATTTCGTACTGTGTGTGTCTTAAGATACGAGTATATTACAACGTATATGTACATGTAATATATTACATGTACATAATACGTTGTAGAGCCATGCTGCACTTAGATTAAAGTTGTAGCACGATTAAGTCGGCACGACCGGGGAAGGACCACAATCTCATAGAACATAAAGCAGCTTAATGTTGCTGCATTTCGTATCGTGAGTATGGAGTACTTAAAACCCTTTTTACTGGAAACGAGCATTCTATCTTAGTCCTTAGGGGTGAAAACGCATATACATTTTGATTCTTATTCAATCAAAATAGATTTAGATGCCTATGGGCCATAGCTTTCACTTATCGTCGGGTGGACTGGATACTCGTGTATTATCCTTATTCAATAAAAATATGCTGTTCTCTTTGCTAACTAACTTAAACCGTTAGTTCATGATTTCACGTGTTCATTATGGAATATGTTTCCCTAATGAGCGTGTATAGTTTACGAAATTCGCCCGCTACATTAACTAATAATAGGTACTAAGTGAATGGAAATTGATATTAGAAAACGTTAATGTTCTGTGGGGTATGAGCGTTAGTTGAAACTTCGCAAATTTAAGATACTCGTACTAACATTTCATCGGACTCAATCTATTCCAGATAAAAAGGTTAGAAATCAATGCAAATCCCCTCCACGATGAGGGAGTGATAATGTGTTCTTTGTTCTGCCGTTTGGTGATGGCGTAATAGTATACATAATCAGATCTTATGGCTTCTAACTTACCACTACAGCTTTCCACTAGTCCCTTACTGAACATAGGCCAATAGATTGCCTCATAGTGGGATTATTACCACAGTTGCCACTCTTGGCAAGCGGGTTGATAAGCGTAGTTTTTATTTTCATTCAGCTGTTGCAGAAAAACCCTGCTGCCCATCTCATGGTTAAGTTGCCGTCTGTACAACCCCCATGGCATGATATAGGGTAGGTTGGGGATATTCTTATACCGCCACTCCACGGTTAACTATCACCCATCATTACCACCACCTATTGGCGGCGTACAATAAAAGGTGGTATAAGCATCTTCTAAACGCTAAACGTAAAATACTCAACCATGTGAATGGTCGGAACCAGTGGAGTGGAATGCAGCGTCCGAGGGGCCTTGTGCTACGTTCGCTAATCTAACTGTCAAATTTGGCGATTAAATCGTCGAATATGCACTTAATGGAGGATTATACAAGCTTAAATGGGAAAATCCTCTAACCAGTAATGGATTTAAGTTGACTGATGGCATCCCCATCGGCATCGCCCGGGTAAGATATATATTAAAATAGTCAAATTAAAATTGTATTATAGTTTATCAAATTTACGTTCCCGTAATAGCCCTTGTTAATATTCTGATCCGTGGCTTATTCAATCTTATTAAGACCTTGGTTAAACGACTATTTATTTCTGGCAGGGCCTCCCTAGCTTGCTTACAGTCCATCAGATTTTTCCACAAGTGAGCGTGTTGATTAGTAAAGTCTTTACGTACCAGTGAACGGCCGTTACCAAAAAAGATCGGTATGATCAGTTCCGGCCCCATAACGGCCACAGCTGATCCTCTCCTGGCCAGCTCGTCCGCTGCGTTGCCGCCCCCGGAACCACTGCGTCCCCTGATCCATTGCAGAGTCACGTTTGTTGTGTTTACTCCAGTTTAGTTTTCTGTCCAATGTAGGACCTAAGTATTTTACCTCAGAGGATAACTGGAGTTCTGTGTTGATAAGAACTGACAAGTGATAGTTATTCAGCGTTCGTTTTGTGTGAACATCACTAGAACTTTTTTATTTGGGTTAACGGATAAGTATTATTCCTTGCACCACCTCTCCATCATACGGAGAGCGGTTTAGATCGAGTCACACACCTTGCTTGCCGTCCCTTCCGAGAGCAGCATTCTCAGGTCATTTGCACAACCAATTTTAAAGAAGCGGTTGGCATTCAATTTGCTGATTAGTTCGATTATGACCATATTCCACAGGAGAGGTGGAAAAATCCCACCGTATGAGCAGCCATTCTTATTTGGACTACTTGAGATTCATCAGGAATCTTTATTGAAGTTTCCTTTTCTTCTTCTTTCCACTTTCCAGCGATCATTTAATTCCTTATTTAATTAATTAATAATCATGCTATCATTTATATTATAATAACCCTTTACATGCTTTATAAAAATTTTCTTTAATATATAATTTAAACTAGGGTACGTTGGCAATATGGTCATCGCGTTCATATGGTCACTTTTTATAACTCAAAAACTACAGCCTTGTTTGCATAGATGGCTCTATGCTATGGTAGCTCTTCATCAGTCAACCAAATAAAAAAGGTCAAAAAGGCGCTGCTTTATCGATGCCATTTGACAGTTGTTGAATTTCGCGCGGTCAGAGTTTGAAGTATTGCTTATAATTTATTTTAAAAAAAAAAACAGTGTGCAGTCAACTTTGTTGTTTTAAGTGTCGACATATTATAAGTAAGTAAATAGAAAATACGTCATATTTTTAAATGGTTAAGTGTCCGTAATGGTCTTCTAAATATAGTTTTTTGTTATTCATAAACAAAGTGAACAAGTACTTCTCTGCAAATATGGTCACCGAAATGGCCATATTACAGAATGAAAAAAGCGGTCTAGGTGCGACCCGAAAGGTCCATACGGCTAACTTCCCAGTGGAAAGAATAAAAAATATTATACGTTTTAATATTTTGTACAATTTTACAGCACAAAAAATGACTTGACCGATTTTGCTTAAAATTTAATGAGGTCTAAGTTACATAATTATGCGTTAAATGAAACTGGTCCCATGTCTACATCACTCTTTGTTCTCGAGATACACGAGGCGAAAATTGAATCCGAACATAAATACATATATATAAATATAGGTAGTACGTAGTACAATTTATGTTATACATATTTTTACAAAAACTTATCTCCAAGTTTTTGGATAAAATATTTACACATGCTAGAGCCACGCTGCAGCTATATTATGGTTGTAGCACGAATGGGTCGGCTCGACCGGGAAAGGACTACGCTCTCACAGAATAAAATAACAGCTTAATACTGCTGTGTTTCGTATGGTGACTGTAGAGATCCAGAGACCCTTTTTTACTGGAAATGAGGCAATCCGTCTTAGTCCTCAGGGGTGACAACGCATCTGCGTTTTGATTCTTAATGGAGGATAAATGTAGATGTCTACGGGCCACAGCATCCACTTACCATCTGGTGGATTGTGTGCTCATCTGTCACCCTTATTCTATAAAAATAAATATAGCCTACTCTAGATCTCTCCTGTTTTTGTACAATCGGTTAAATCAGAAAGAGATGAGAGAGAGGAATTTGTTGTATAAATGGCTTTCAAATAACCTTAATATAGAGCAGTTGTTACGATATTTTAAGGACAGATTTTTTTTATATGCACTTAGAATATTGATTAAAACTACTCTTACGATTTTATCGCATTTGATTTATTTGATTTTTAATTCCCGACGTTTCGGGTGCTGGAAAAATGTCTAACCATATAAATTAAACGCAATAAAATCCATTAAAATTTTTTTTGTAGGATAGGGTGATAAACAAGCACAGTCCACCTGATGGTAAATCGTTGCTGTGACTTCTACACATCTACATCTACACTCGATTACGAATCAAAATGCAGATGCGTGGTCACCTGTGAGGACTAAAATAGTATGCCTTGTTCCAATATAAAGGGTCTCCGGATCTCTACACTCACCATACGAAACACAGCAGTATTAAGCTGTTATTTTATTCTGTGAGAGCGTGGTCCTTCCCCGGTCGAGCCGACCCATTCGTGCTACAACCATAATATAGCTGCAGCGTGGCGCTACCACGTATATAAATATTTTATCCAAAAAGCTGGAGATAAGTTTTTGTAAAAAAATGTATCACATAAGTGGTATTTTTTTATCTTAAATCTAAATAACACCACGTTAATAGACCCTACCGAGGCGGAACTGAGACGGATCGCTAGTTATAAAAATGAAAACGCAGATATCTCTTCCATTTTAATGGAAAAGATGGTGTACTCTGTTTTAAAGGTAAGAAAAGGTTAGTATGCAAAGGCACGTTCGACGTCATCGGTTTTAACAGATGAATACACGGCGTAGATTTATTGCTGGGTGTTGGATAATTTCAGATAATTATTTATTATATATTTCACGACTGTCTTAAATCATATTTCATAATAATGAACAGGATTATAGTGTCCAAATATACTCTCAAGTACATGTGCACTCTCTATTCCCTCACTCTCACAGTCTAATGGGAGGGCGAACTGACACAACCAGAGAGAGATCGGGCGCAGGATTATTATAATCGGATAAAATTCAGCCCAGATAAGTGGTAAAGCCACGCTGCTGCTATGTTATGGTTGTAGCATGAATAAATAAATAATACGTCTACTGGTCTTGAATGTAGGTTTATTACTGACTCTCTCTTATTCTATCCTACATAATATATATAAGCACACACTACCATCGGCAAAAAAGAAAAAAAATCATTCACAAAAATATTTTTTTTAAATGTAACATGACTTGGTGTATAAAAAATTGTACATTATTTTAAAATATTAAAATTCTTATAACTACTATATCATATTTATAACATAATAAAAAAAGACGTGTGGCACTCGGGGACTGCCGCGGTAAAGCTATTGCATAGCATTTTTTATCAACTTATGCAATTATAATTAATTATTTATTTTATTTATGCAGTTAAGTCTTTGATAATTAAAATTGATCTCTAAACGTTTTTGAATCGTCGTAATGATACATATTTCCTAAAGAAATTATCTCCACAATTAATTTGATGTAAAATAACATTATAAATAACGTATAAAAACGGAGAAATTATCAAATTTTTGACCGAGTTCCTAACCAGTACACAAACAAAAATGGCGAATAGTCATTTTCACATTTTTTTAGAAATAACGTATAAAAACGGAGAAATTATCAAATTTTTGACCGAGTTCCTAACCAGTACACAAACAAAAATGGCGAATAGCCATTTTCACATTTTTTTAGAAATAACGTATAAAAACAGAAAAATGATCAAATTTTTGATCGAGTTCCTAACCAGTACACAAACAAAAATGGCGAAATGTCATTTTCACATTTTTTTTCTATATAGTTATTTGTTACAGAGTACACAGATAAAATTCACTCTCATAGATGACAAATTTCAAACACCACAATCTCTAATTTTTTACTCTGCTATTGTTACGGCCTCTAGTTATACGGGCAAAGGTCGTAGAACCCGGGCCCACCAGGGGTTCAACTCGACGAGTAACAGGAGGTCGGCCTAAATGGCTTGTGAAATATGAGACAATAGCGGTTAAAAAGGAACCAAACAAGACTTACCTATTTCGTCGACGTAGGGTCAAACCTAGGAAGATTCAGGTGTAAGTATATGTGTGTGATAGTGTTATGCTCAGTACGTGTTATATTATGTAACCTGACTTCCCACTGGTTGCCGAACAGCAGATCCCAAGGCTTCACCTCTATTCCAGTATGGGATCCATCGAAGGGGCAAGCCGTCACAGAAACTTCAGAGTCTAGGAAATTACGCTCGTTTATCATTCATTAATTATAGTTAAGTCAATTGTCATTAGGTTAATCCAATCAAATTCAACCAGATTTAACCGAACCCGCGTTATGACGAACTCACTATTTGTGAAAAATACTGTATCACCGGACCGCGTCGCAAAAAACTCAGGTTCGCGCAGTACATACGTCAGGGCGGCCGTACGGCAATTATATTAACAAGACGCGCAACTACTCAGTTCCACGCTCCACGGCAAGATTTGTCACTTATTATTTATTGTCCAATTAATTGTCTTTAAATTAAAATGGCACGCTCTATTAACATAAGTCTAAGACAAAACAAGGAGACTTTCAATATATGAACAACCCGGCTTCGCGCAAAAAACTCTCGCGACCCCTATAATGCGACCGGAGAACGTCATTGGCGCAGGCGCCGCGTGCCTAGCTAGGAGCGCGCCCTAGCGGCGGGCCGGGTGCAGCCCGGCCCCGCCGTCTGCTCCCTAGCTCGGCTCGATGCCAACAGGGGTGACCGACCGCGCGCACAAATGCAGCTAGCCTCCCCCTCCCGCACCTCACTAATCGTCGCTTCACACCGCTTGAGATAAGACGATCTACTATCAGGCGCTAATAAACCCCCGTCCCGGACATAAGGACCTATGCCCGCGAGTAAATTGGCAATTAGAAGACGCTTTGTATTGTTGGTTTTTAAAAACGATAACTGGGCAAATGATATCTGGCCCTTTGCTTTGTGAAAAAGCATTACAGTTAAATAAAAAATTAGGTGACGGCGGCTCGTTTGTCGCAAGTAACGGATGGTTATATAGATTTATATCTTCATGGAATTTAATCAATGTTTATTAAAAAATAATAATTTCTTAATAAACATTGATTTTCGTTGAAATTGTTGTTTTTAATAAACACATAACATTATGTATGTACATATGTACTACAAATGCACAAAACCCGCTTTTTCTTCATACATTCGATCATCCGGATTTTCGATTATCCGAATCCCTAACGGCAACAATTAGTCCGGTTAATCGAGTATATATATACATATTGAGAATCTAAATTGAGAATTTAAACTATAGCACATTTAAAATATAGTCCACCTAGCAACACGATGCGCCCCGCACTGAATTCGTGGACGAATGCGGGGGTGATATAGACGCAGTATTTAATCGGGACGCATTTTTAATTTATTATCATAAAAATAATACATATTTCTAAAAAGTAACCAAACCAAATTATTTTATTTTGTATTGCAAAGCAGTAGATATTTTTTTATATTCCTTTGATAAACAATGAAGGAGTAAAGTGGTTTCATCTCAACGATTTGGAGGTGATTTGGGTATTTTTTTATTTATTATGTGACACCGATAGAAAAATTATGGCTAAACCAAATTACGTATCAGATCATGTAGATTACTAGCTATTTTTTTCATATGTAATTTCTCTGTAAGTGTCGACGAAAAGTTGGTTCATCTGCACGCTTTTTTTTAGCTTTTTGCGAGAGAGCAGCCTTAATAATAAATGCACTTTGTTCATTCATATTCAAAATTTCAAAACACTTTATACATAAACACCGTGTCAAAGACTGAGGAAAAGAAACGACGTTAGACCATCGTTAGATAATGCACGGCCTTGAAGCCACACCTCCGTGCCCGTCGGAGAGCGTGAGGTTTTTTCGTTACGAAATTTCTGGATTTTCCCGCACTCAAGGCCCGCGATAGAAGCTATGCAATAACTTAATAAAAATAAAATATCGTAAACACCTTAAATTAAAAAAAATAACTGTCTATCTCTGTATTAAAATTTATTAAACAATCATCAAAGTCCTTACGTAATTGTATTGATTCTTTAAGTTTTTGTTGTGAAATAATTTTAGTTCGCCTATCATCACTGCATACTTTTAAAATTTTCATATAGGTATAACTATTAATTTACTAGACCGAAAATACAGTTTTTAAAACAAAATAGTTATCAAAAATATTATAAGGCGTATATAAGGCTGTTTACAATATTATTTTCTTAAACTTAAACTATATTTTTAAATTTAAACCTCAAAGGTAAAAAGCCTAAGCTTCAGCATACTTATTTAAATCACACTGTAGTGTGAGTATATAAACATTATTAAAACTATTCTTACATTAGGGCCCTACTAAATCTAAATAAACTCTATGAAAAGTGGAATATCCTATAAATCGGTTATAACCATAGGCACATATATTTTTATTAATTGTTTATGTCGCAACACTTGACACATCGATTTGCATAATTAGTAGGATGTTACTAATTATGTATGTAGTATCTAACTCTGGTCAAAATAATATTTTCTTTGCATTACATATAGACAGTTAGTTGGCAAAAAATGATCGTCGTTTAATATTACACGTTTTGTCTCACGGCGGTCCTAGTGCAATATAATCATAGTCATTACAGGGATCAAATACAACTTACAATCTCAGCCGCGTAAGCGGTTTGTGACACCTTTGTTTTAATTTCTAAGTATGTTCATGGGAACGTTTTTTCGATTACGTTGTATAATGGTACCTAGTTTTAACCATGCATTAAAATTATATTATAAATAAAATAAATTTAACTTTCCCAATAGTTTGTACCTCTAAATATAGATTGTTACAATTAATTTTAAATTCATTTTGTAAAAGTATTATACTTTTACATAGGTACATTAACAAAAAATCTTTAATTAAGTTATTTATAATTTCGAAAACTAATTTTTTCATGACATGAAATTTATATAAAAAAAAAACACTACTAGGTACACTACACAGCTCAAGTTTGTTTTATTTCAAACAGATAACATAATTTTAGGTTTCGTTGTCTTTTATAAAGAAAAAACGTAAAAGAATACTATTACATTAATAAATTTTTAATAATAGTGTATTGATAGAATCTGGACTTTACTTTATGAGCAAAATATAAACCAAATATAGTTGAAAATGTACAAATTTTACATAAAAAACATATGACAAAAAATTCAACCAGATTTGTAGTAAATATGAATCAATGTGACTAAAATATGAAAAAAAAAATATCTCGTAAATTCATATACAAATATGGTTAAACAATTACGCGCACAATACATACACACACAGCATATTTTCGCGTAGCTGTGTAAATCGATCCCTATAGTTATTTCATGTGTAACTTGTTAGTCGCATTTTGGGTAGCATTAATAGTCCTAATACAGAAATGCAAAATAACTACGCACTTTTTCATCTGCTCGGGGATCCCCCTGACTTCTTTCTGCTGCTCTGGCACTCGAAGATGTTCTTAGCTCACCGATGTGGTTGGGTCTGGACTTCCTCGTAAGCTTCTTTTTTCTTAACTTCTTTCGTATTTACTTTTGATAAAGTTGGTACTCGCCTCTTAAAGGAATTTTGATTAAGAAGTTTTCTGTACATCTTGGAATCTTCTTTCTTGAAACTTGTCAATCTTGATTTAATAGCAATGTTAGTAGAGCCTCTTGTACATTTTATTTTTAATGTCTTTTCTTCATTTCTTCTATAACATTTTTTCTTTAAGTATATTATCGGCTTCGATTTATCAAAAAAAAAAAAATAGTCTTCTTATATTCGTATTTAAAATATTATTTGTCACGTCCGGTATTATGTTCATTTTATTATAATATTATTTTCATATATTTATTTTATGTATTTATGTTCTTCAATAAATTACTTTTTTTCTAATGCAGGTCCCGGCGGTGCGCTTATATTGTAACAACGCACCGCCTGGCAGGGTTACTGGTCTTGAATGTAGGTTTATTACTGACTTTCTCTTATTCTATCCTATATAATATATATAAGCACACACTACAGTCACACTTATCCTATAAAAATGATTCCTCTTGGCAATTGAGGACCTTGCAGCAAAAGAGGGGCAGATCCAAATTTTAACCGTTACCTTTTTTTTTCACCTACATTTTAAACAAAAAAATTAGCTATGGTTTAGTGCATTAGGAGGCAAATCTGACGACAAACAAGCGCGCTGTAACAAAATTTGGATCTGCTACCTTATTCTGTTTGGTGCAAGAAGGGAGCAGGTCCGGACCTGCCTCCTTCTTGCAACAAATGAAATTATTACATCATTTGTAAACAAGTCAGTGCACGTTTTGTGCTCGGCCCGAAAGGACATGCGTATTATTCTTTTAAATAATTGTTTTAAGTTTGATACGTTAAGTGTGTATTAAAATGAGTGACACTGAACCGTTTAGTAGCGGCTCGTCAGATATTTACCAGCCGCCTGTCTACGAGTCATGTTCAACCAGTTCAGATGATGATGGAAGCGATGTTGGTTTGTTGACATTTCAAAACCAAACTAATGAGGCGAACGATAAAGGTATGAATATTTTGGATGAATGTAATACAGATAATCCATGCCCATCGACGAGTGGCATAGCGCCGAAAAAAGAAAATCCGCGAATCCATCACAATGGAAACGGAATGTAATAAAGAAGTCTATTGCTACTGGAAAGGGCTATTTAAACTATAAAGGCCGTGAAATAGGCGAAAGAAAAACTGGACCGGATTGTTGTTGTAAGAAGTATAAGTGTTTTGTTCAAATTAATGAAGAAGATAGGAAACTAATATTGGAAAATTTTAATAAATTGGAAGAAACCTATGTGCAAACCGTATACTTAGGCGGTTTAATTAAAACTGAGAATGTTGAAAAGGAAAGATCTAAAACTGGTACGGGGAAGAAACGGAGTTGTTCACACAAATATTATATTAAATTAGGAAATAGAAATATACAAATTTGCAGAAATGGCTTTGCATCTATCCATGGAATATCCAAAAAGCGTGTAGACAATGTTGCTAAAGAGTATCGGGATCCTACTGTAACTACACCAGCTCAGTCTAATCGTGGAAAACATCAAAATAGACCAAATCGTATTCCAAGTGAATGGGTTTCTAAAGTTGACTCTCATATTAGAAGTTTCCCACGTCGCGAGTCACACTACGGTAAAAATAAAAGCTCACGTTATTATCTGTCTCCAGAGTTGAACATTAAAAGGATGTACGAGTTATATTTGAAAAAGCATGAGCTTGGTCTTGAAGCATCTGCTAAGCCTATAGTATCATTTGATTTTTACTACAGATACTTTAAACAAAATTTTAAATACAGTTTTGGGTCACCTCGTTCAGATACTTGCAAGAAGTGCGACATGCTGAGTAACAAACTAAAAGATAAGACATTGGATAACGATGAAACTCAACAAATACAGATAGAGAAGAGTCTTCATCAAGCCAAGGCCGACACTTTTTTTGTTGATTTAAAAGAGAAGAGTCAACTTGCTCTTAATAACGAAGAATGCGAAGTATTAACATTTGATTATCAGCAGAATATGCCATTACCTAAAATTCCAACAGGTGAAGCATTTTATAAACGTCAACTTTGGGCATATAATTTTTGTATTCATTCAGCAAAAACAGGGATTGCTCACTTTTATTTATATGACGAAACCATAGGCTGAAAATCACCAAACGAAGTCATTTCTTTTATAAATCACTACATAAATGACATTTTACCAAGCACAGTTAAAGTACTGTATTTATTTTATGATAACGCAGCAGCACAAAATAAGAACTCGACTTTAGTTCAGTATCTATATTATGCGGTGTTCATCTTTTGAGAAGATTGTTCATCGATTTCCAGAACCAGGACACAGCTTCTTACCGTGTGATCGGTGTTTCAGCGTAATAGAAAAGTTTAATAGAAGGAAAGATTACATATTTACGACTTCTGAATATGCCGATTGTATTACGCAAGCATCTAAAAATTTTAAAGTTGTAAATGCACGTCAAAATATGATACTTAACTTCAGCCAACATTATGAGAGTCATTTCAAAAAAGTTATAACAAATACAGAGAAGATTCGATTCAAAATATCTCAATATCGTATTTTTGAATATATTAAAGATCACATTGAAACTATTGCAGTCAGTGTTACAACGGGAACGCCAGTATTTGATTGTTTTCCTATAATGAGAAATGCTCAAGCCCAACTATCAGTTCTGCCTCAGAAACCGCTGTATGATCATGCATTGCTGTTGAAAAAGGCTAAATACAACGATGTTATGCAGTTGGTAAAGAACTATGTTCCACCAAATAAACTATATTTCTACAGTGCCCTTAAAAGTGAAGCTGTCGGACCAACAGATGATATTTCTAGCGAAGACGACGATGATCAAGCTGAAGTTAACCTTTAATTTTTTTTTGTTCAGCACTCATTCGTTTTTGTATTTCTTTTAATTGTTTAATTCTTTTATACTAATTCTTGAAATAAAAAAAAACGTATTTACCTGTTTTATTATCCTTAATACAAAATAGGGTAGTATTTTTCTTCAATCTTGGTGCAAAACGGAGGCAGATCCAAACTTTAAAAAATCGTAGTAATTCTATTACTTCTTCAATTGTCTTAAATCTTGAATAAAATGTGTATATATGTTCATATTATATAATACCATATAACGATAAGACATAAGTACATCAATCAATTTTTAAAAACCTTTTTTTTAAATACCCAACAGTTTTGAAATTTGGACTTGGCTCCCTTTAGCTGCAAGGTCCTCAATTCCTCTCCATCTGTTTGCAAAGTAGTATTACAATTGGTTCAGTTATTCCGGAGATTAACCAGGACAAACAGACAGACAAATAAAAAAATGATTATTTATGTTGTAATAACATACATATAGCCCATTGAACTTAGCACTTCAACCTTTACATACATATAATAAACCTGTAGAAAAATTGTGTGTTCACGATTTGCGCAAAAATAATTGACGGATTTCCAAGAAATAATGGTACGTAGCCAGTAAATGTTCGTGAATAACATATAGGTCACTTTTTATCCGCTTACTGAAGAGTAAAAAAGAAAGGTTATGATTTTCCTTTTTTTTTTAGTTTATTTTCGTAATGGCTGCTGATGGTTCAACGAGACGTAAAGAAGATTTAGCTATACGTGTATTAGTCTAAAGAAAAGTGTGTGTATGAAAATGAAACTCATCGCCACCAAAAAAGGGCAGAACTACGTCTGCTGTGCCAGCTAGTTTTATTTATAGGTATAGGTAGGATAGACTATAGTGGTTCCTTATAAACTTCTACCTAACAAAGTAAACTTTACTATGGTTTACTTGGTAGAATACCTTCTCTGTATCTAGGTAGCTATTACCCTGTTACCTATTTCTTATATTTTTTTCTGTCACCAAGCAAAAGTGCATGTACTGTTGTACTCAGATCTGAAAGTTATAGAGAGCCAGTAGCATTTCAAGCCATGCGGCATTTGATCCCTCAGAAGTGACAACGCATCTGCAATCTTCTTTATTTGAGTTTAGTTGCAGGTGTCCAGCTGCGGTAGCCACTTACCATCAAGTGGACTGCAAGTTCGTTTATCAAAATCGTTTTATAAAAAAAAAATCGCAATTTACTTTGATTGTGAATTTTTGAAATCGGTTTTAGTAGTAATAATATTTATTTACGGCAACATCAGCGCTTTTCACAGTTTATGATCAAAGTGAGGATCACTGTTTCCAGAAAAGGCTTACTTCTTCTGATATATTGCGAGTTAGAGGAAAATAATTCGTATCTCTGAATCCGTGCGAACATTCAATAAAGCTTATCTATAAATCCGGTCTCGTATGAAACTATGTATATTTTTACTTCACCTCCACATGTAGTTGTAAAACTTTCTTTAAAAAAATGTGAAAGATACGGGTAAGTATGCAATTACTGACTCATCTTTTTACTTCAAATAAACTCGGTTAATATTAGTTATTAATGAAAAAGAAACCCTTAGAACACTTAAAAGCCCTTAATAACGGGCGTGCCTCTATAGTAAAGTTTTATTTGTTGATGTATTCCAACTATAACAATAAATAACAGTGAAATAAATAAGATCAATTTAATTGACCTTTTCTCATAGTGTTGGTATACAGCTTACTGTTGTGAGTATTGGTAGTTGATAACAAAAATATGTTACTACAGAAAAGAGCTTTTTATGCAATATACGTGGTAGAGCCATAACAACTGTAACACATGAGTTATTGTAGGCCTTTTAAAACCGAAAAAAAAACAGAACCTTTTTTTAGGGTGCCTTAGACGTATCAGCCGTGAAAATCGCTTTTAGTAGCCGCTTACACAAAGAAGTAGTTCGAGGAATCTTCTGCTAAATCGTACAGTGTATTTGTAACATTGTTTGGCCTCGTATAGCTATAACGTAAAAACAATGTGAGTCATACTATAAAGGAAAATAACAATAACAATTTACTCAGAGTCGTTTTCAAACAGAGAATTTAAAGACCGCAATTTTAATTAGCCGTTAGCGCGTAATGCAGCCACTTTACCGCGGCGGTACGACGGCACCTGTTTCGTTGACAAATTGTTTGAGGACATTTCACATAGAGTGGTATTTTCGTGTTACATAAAGTAAAAGCTTTTGAATGTTTTTAAAATGAACTTTGAATT
Organism: Parnassius apollo; assembly: GCA_907164705.1. Lineage (NCBI taxonomy): Eukaryota > Metazoa > Arthropoda > Insecta > Lepidoptera > Papilionidae > Parnassius > Parnassius apollo. The sequence goes on along the minus strand of CAJQZP010000226.1, from coordinate 969,227 downwards.
TATTGAGAATTTGTAATGCTTGACTGCAGATTTGATTTTATTAATCACGCCTTAATTTAACTAAGCCTTATTATTCATTAATAAGGGGAAAGATTTTTAATTATCATTTTATCCAGTTGAGAACAATTTTTAGCAGTAGTCGATTTTCTTTTGAGAGGATGTGAGAGTTATAAAATTGTTAGGAAATACCAAACACGATTTACTTGAGAACCAATTAATTTAGGGTTCGATCTTTCGATCTAACTACGACATTGGGACGACAGACACTTCAGTCCCCCCTGGTTAACAACGCCCGAAACGTCGGCAGTTAAAAAGTTAAAAATAAACGTGATGAAATTCCTAAAATTAGTTTCATTTAATGTGCAGAATTTGCGTAAATATAAGAAATCATTAAATTGCTGGGAAATTTATTGTTCGTTTTCGAAGACGCGTTTCGTTCGAAGATTGATTGTTCGTTTACAAATGGTCTAACTGATCTCCTTAATTGCACTATTCAGTACAGTATTATGTTTTATAATGTTTTATTATTGCACAAAGAAACTGATACTTTGAGTGTCTTTATTTTCCTCCTAACGAGTGCCTAAAATTTACCTTGTAGGATTTGTTGTTTAAATCGGGAAGATTCTGCTTTCCGTTTCCTAGTTAATTTTACTCTGCTGCCTGTTACGACGTCTACGGGATGACATGGGGTATTGGAATCGCTTATGCTACTGCTACACTGTGAAATGAAAAAGAAATGAAAAAATGTTTATTTACAGCTAAAGTGGTACAGATTATATACAATACACAATATATGATAATGAAATGGAAGTACAGTAGTCTTAATTCTTTAGTACATAATTATAAACTATGATCTTAGCAAACCGAATAAGCTGGAGTGTATAAACAATAGTGTATAGTTCTGTGGTCCTAGCCCTAGGCATGCCTGTGTCGTGAGGACCTAAAACTATTCTTGAACTAATATGAAATTTAAAATAATAAAAACTGCGGTTGTGCACCCGCTCGCCAAAATTGGCAACTATGCCAAATATCTTTCTATATGGGATTCTTTGTAAAGGGCTATAACTTTGACAGTCTCGTTTAATTAATTGTTGTGAAGTGGCGTCCCCCCCTTACTGCGGGTAAAATACTTAATCGATGATTCATGTCATAAATTCCAGTGTTTGCTTAGTGAACTAAACATTTTATTGTAAATCAATATTTAAAAAATCCCGCTGGGTTTTCTTGGCGCTTTTTCCCGGAACAGAGCTTTTTCCGAACCAGTAATAAAGCTTAAATGACTTTTAATTGTATTCTTGTTATCTACACTGAATAGAAATGATTCTATTCTATTTCAATCTATTCCACTCTATTTCACTCTATTCCACTTTATTCTACTCTATACTATTTTGATTACAGTCATATTACAATAAATTACTATTTAGCTGAGAGGGTTTTCCGGGCAAGGAAGTGTCCGCCGCGATGCCCCAATGCGTGTAGGAGAACTTCACATGTCTTCGAAATATTTTTTTTCTTATTCATATAACATAACATGCAGGTTTCCTCACGAAGGAAAACCCTTCACCGCCGAGCACGTGGTAAATCAGCATTTAAAATTGCATTTAACTATTTCATTGGTGCCGGTGGGGATCGAACCCGGGTTACTCGCGTTCTGTTATGTTTACAGTGAGCGTTAACCATCAAAACCTTCTCAGAAATGAGGGGAGGCCTGTGCCTAGCAGTGCGACGTATATAGGCTGCAACTTTACTATTTAGCTGCAATTTCCTGTGGGATGGCAGCGTAAGAAAATTCATCACCATTTCGTTCCGTGAGTGTCGTAAGAGGCGACTATGGAATATACTGAAAAGATCTTCACCACCGCGCATCTGGCGTATCATCACTAGTATTATTACAATTCAAAGTTCTTTTTTTATAAGATAAGTGTGACAAACGAGCACAAAGTCCAACTGATGGTAAGTGAATGCTATGACCCATATGTACCAACATTTATCCTCGATTAAGAATCAACACGCAGATGCGTTTTCACCCCTGAGGACTAACATGGAATGCCTCATTTTCAGTTAAAAAGGGTCTTCGGATCTCTACACTACACGAGACACACACGAAACATGCTATTTTACGCTGGTATTCTGTGAGAGCGTGGTCCTTCCCCGGTCGAGTCGACTCATTCGTGCTACCATCATAATATGGCTGTAGCGTGGCTCTAAAAAGACGTTATTTTGATGGGGGTTGTTCTTGGGATACCACGGCTACTATTTAAATTAAATTACTCTTATTATGTTACCATAGATGTGGCTAGTCCTTCCCGTTTGTGCATTCACCATGCACTTGGTGCCAATAAGGTTTATATTGGAGCGGCGTCAATGAGCTCCGCTAGAATTTGCTAAAGGCCTAATCGTTGAAAACCGCAAATAATAAAATAACATTTAGAAGATTATGCGACTACTTATATGTTTTGCTTCAGATTTTTTTGAAGTAAAACTTGCTTTCACAAAAATTTACTTGTTGAGTATTTGACTTTTTTATTAATACATTTTTTTAATTCATCGCGGTGTGGGACGCTGCGTGGTTAGACGGAGCGACGATCTGGCGGTTGGCAGCATATGGATGTGTGAAACTGAAGATCGGGCTAAGTGATGCACCTTTACTGCAATTTTGTTTATATTCAACTCTATTTTGTTTATAGAGTCTCTAATATCGAAATATTTGCCTTTATGAACTCAGGGGTTATTTGAATGTCTATAAGACATAAATAAGCATTTTAGATTGTTTGTCTAACTGTCTGACGGTCCAGTATAATTGATGAATTGGTTAAACCAGTTCTGATGAAACTTCACGAAATGCCAGGAGTCAGCTAGGCTATATTTTTATCTAGAAAACTTGAAGAGTTTTTGTAATGGTTCTTAAACCTACATGGGGCCATGTTAATAGATCCAAGCCAGGCAAATTCGGGGCGAGTCATTAGTTCTATCATATAATAAATAAATAAAATAATAGCTTAGAGTCAAAGACATTAAAATATATACGAACTTAGAATATAGACAACTCCTCAACATATTATGCACATTTCAATAAAGACAGCCATACGTCAGTTCTCATATGAATCTAGTATTTTTACGTCTCGTTGCGTAACATGTACTGTCTTACTGTATTTTTTATTCACGCACCAAGCCGTCTCAGGCATGAATAGGAAAATGTGCTGGGAAGTTTATTTTTTTATATTATTTCATAGCTTCATTATGCCAGTGTTGCTTGTGATAAAATAAAATGTCTTATTAACTAAGAACAACAAAGAAAGATAGATAGAACACCATTTATATTATTTAAATTCAAAGAGATTCAAAGATTTATAGTGGCTATTGGGAACACTGTCATACAAAAACTTTAACCTAAGACGTTAATAACTTTATCTAACTTTAAATAGCAAAAACATGTATTAAAATAATTGCTACAAACTTTAACGCATTCGTTACATTTTATTTAAATATTCTTCTTTTAGCTAAAGTTATTGTACACGAATACGACCACTTGTAGTATTTTTTTAATAGAATATGGTTAACAAATGATCACAAAGTCCACTTGACGGAAAGTGGATGTTGCGGCCCAAAGACGTTGACTTGATGCGTTCACCCCTGAGGACTAAGACAGAATACCTCTTTTACAATAAAAGAGGTCTCCGGTATTTTACAATCACCATACAAAACACGGAAGCATTACGTTGCTATTTTACGCTGGTCTGTAAAAGATTGCTCCTACACCCATTAAACCAACTTATTTGTACTACAACTATAATATATACCACGTCTTATACTCGTATTCAGACTAGACTAAGCGACATGTTACCTATAAGTAACAATTAACGGATTACGATTTTAATCGCTTCGTCCCTTCTATCGCTCTTTAATATTTAAATGGCTTTATCTTTTTTGTTGGTCAGGTTGTGAAGTAGATGATACGAAAAAATTCGGCTTCATGAAAATATCATTTTTCTCTCTTTCTTAATTTTTTTGCTTTGTTGCCAAACTTGGTTATCGCAGTATCGAATAATTAATATGCTAATTACTAGATTACGATTATTTACAAGCTGTCTTTGTTGTTTAATATCGACTAGATCCTAAGACCATTCAGTGAAACTAAATTATTCGCGACACTCTCTTGAGAGTTAGCATTTGTATGCTACGGCGACATTAGTTAAGACCGAGTAGATTAAGGTGCTAATTTCCAAACTATCGGAAGCTATCAACTGCGCTGAAGGTTGATGGAGATTCTACACTAGGACAAGACACACTGTAACCAGGTTCTCAATGTTGATGTCGATGTAAAGTAAGAAACATGGTCCTTTAAATCAACAATTTGATATTTTTAAATAAACTTGAAGTAACAAACTAACAGTCCATTTGATGGTAAGTGACACACCCACAGCCAAGTTCCAGGTTCTCAATGTTGATGTCGATGTAAAGTAAAAACATGGTCCTTTAAATCAGCAGTTTCATATTTTTGAATAAACTTGATGTAAGAAACAACCTAACAGTGCATTTGATGGTAAGTGACACACCTACAGCCAAGTTCAAACAAAAAAGGCTGCAGATGTGTTGTCACCTCTGAGGACTAAGATGTTATGCCTCGTAGCCTGTAGTTAATAAATCTTCTGGCTCTGATATAGGTAACAGGGTGGTAGTAAGTTAAAGTTTTTGCATACACATCGACTTATTATTTTTTGCAAAAACGTAGATTCCTAGCTGGAATAGAATCTAGGTAACCTAGATACTTTGTACTAGTATCCCTAAATAGACCACGCTGTCAATCAAAACCTGTATTATGCCTCTATATTCTTTTAGTAATAATTGGGCCAAGTAAGGAAAAGTTTAATTAAATAATTTTTAATTTTTTACATGATTCTAGTATTTAACTCAGATCTTAGCATATTTTTTTCACGAAGAAAACATTTTTCAAAAGTAAAGTAAAATATATAGAAGTCGGTAATGTAAAAATAAGTAGATTAAACGTAAATTAATCTCTATAAACTAGTTAAATTAAAAATGTATAGAGTTTTCTAAAAGTAAAGCTCACGAGAATATAAAATAAAATCGACAAACGATGCATGTACTATCTCTAAAATTCAACTATCAATGTCAATAGTAAACGAAAATAGTTCAGGAACATAATGCTACATCATTGTCCCGTCACCCAGAGGGGCATAATTGAGGGGTTAGTGCGTGTCGGTGTCACGCCTGCGTGACTCAATTGTAAATCGTTACAGAGACGGAAGATTCGTGCGTGACTTCGTCCGTTGGGATTTGCGAGAAATCTTATGTGTGTGGTGCCAAAAATCTTTCAGAAATATGGGGCACTGGATTATCTTAACGTTTATGAAGCTTGATATATGTTACGATATTTAAAAAAATGTTTTATACGTAATATTTTACGAAGCCGTAGTAGCTCAGAGCTAACCGCTTACCATGTGTAATGCGTAACTTTTTTTAAATTCGCGAAAAATATCTCTACCTACCGGTTTCTTTTTTACGAGGTTTTAAAGTTTATAATATCTAACGTTATGACGGGGGCGATTCTGACCATGTTCACAAAATATAGACTTCCAGGAGCATTGGTGCATTACTTTACTTTACATATTTATTTACATTTAATGTGTACTAACCTGACCCAAAAACCGGCTATTTGTGTTATTGCGTTCTGGTTGGTAACCTCGGCGTAATAGCTGAATTCAAAACAAAACAAACCTTTTGTTTGTTTGTCACCGTTCTTCAAGATACCGAAGGATTTTAGTAGTAAGTTATGAATTGTGAATTTATTACATTTTAGGTACTTACTTATAGCAAAAAAGATTTATTGAATAAAACTATATTTACGGATTTTCATCGTGTCTAATAAACTACTTTAACTTATTTTTAATTCCCGACGTTATCGTTATATTGTAAATATATTACGACACAATATCGTAAATAATTAAAAAAAGTATTTAAGTAAAAATTTATCGATTAAAACTACTTTTACGAATTTTATCGCGTTTTATTTGTTTTATTTTTAATACCCGACGTTTCGGGTGCTTTCCAGCACCCATGGTCACGGGGGCTCCCCCGTGATACGTGATACGTGCTTTTACGTTAAGGTGAAATGGCCGCCAAAAGCAGATTTTTCACGCTTTATAGGTGCGACTGGCGGCTATTTGGTCGGCCCGCGCGCTATTTAATCGCACAATATTTATTTGATATTTCTTTTTAAAATTATATACAGTTGTGGCCACAAAATTAAGAACGATTGAAGTTCTAGAAGTTTTTTTATTTAAATCATGTCATACACAGAGATGTGTACCTTCTGAGAAGCAACTAGTTATGTTATAAAATAGCCACATTAAAGCAACGTGGCTTAGGAATAAAGAATACATTCGTTAACTACTTTTTTCACATTTTATTTATTTTACCAAAGTAGCACATTCCAATAATACTGAAACTGGACAAATAATTAATAACGATTTATTAAACTGTTCGGAAATTGTTTTGTATGACACTTACATAATATTCCGCGCTACATATAAATCACAATAATATGTAGCGCGGAAAATTTAAAAAGCAATTTAATAAATTTTTAACTAAAATTAATAGTTAATAGCATATCCACGGCTTTTATTTGCTGCTTTATACCGGCGAGGCATTGATTACATAAATTTTGACATTTCGCAAGAGTAATAGAGTTAGTTCCATTCTTCTAAAAAAACGTCATACAGCTCTCTTAAATTCTTACACCGTGTATTTGAAACCATTTTCTTTAGTTCGAACCATAGATTCTCTATTGGGTTTAACGCTGCTCCCCGTAACTTTTTTAGGTATTTCTTGTTTTGTGTAAACGAAATGCTTAAACTGCCATCTATCGGAAGTTATAAGATCTAGATTCGTAGCGAAATGGGGATGGTGATTTTCACGGGCTTTTTAAAGACTTATTTATTTTTATTTATTTATTTAATCTTTATTATACACCTTATATACTAAGTCTATCCTATCTATCCTATCCTTTATAGGATATAAAGGACTTAATGCCTTATGGCATTCTCTACCAGTCACCCCTGGATGATTTGAGAAACTGTGGCAGGTGTAAACAATCACTTCATAAATAAATAATAAGGATATTAAACAAAATAAAATGCAAATGTATAGAATAGATATAGTTAGTAAAATATACAAACTTACTTAATATATAATATAGGATAAATAATAAATATACAAACAGGTACTTCTATACAAAATCTATAAGTAAATAAAATATTATGAGACAAAAATAAAGTAATGCAATACATATTGCAATACATTATACAAAATATTACTTATAAAGTGAAAGAGAGAAAAAAAAAAACAATAGTTGGATAGTCAGGTGGTATTTATTCTTACGATAGAATTATCGAACTAGTCTTTTAAAATAATTCTTGTCAGTAGTTTTCTTGATATCAACAGGCAAGGCATTCCAGAGCAGTATGAACTGCACAGTAAAAGAGGAATTGAAGAAAGCAATCCTATGTGGTGGAATAGGATATTTTAAGACAATTTTGGGAACGGGGAACTCTATTGTGAGTAGAATACAAATATTACTTACCTCTTTTTAGTTACTTCCAGTTAGTAGAGGTTGATGTTTTTTTAAAATTGTAAAATATAAATAAAAATAAAACAAAGTTGAATTCGTTGCACATAACTGCAGTGTACTTGTGAAGGGCTGAACGTCCGCTTCCCCCAATGAAGTCCAATACCTTTAATTTACAATTATCCAGTACAAGAGGGTAGTGAAGGGAATTGTAAATACACTATTTTGTAAATTCTTCACTTTAGATTATATGTGTGAAGTATTTTTTAAGTTTCGTCATGAATAAATTTAATTTAAAAGTCATTTGTCTAACTTTATTTTTGCCGCAGTAATAGGAAAGTCGTATCACATTTTCATGTTTTCAGTTTAATATTTTTGTATTGTGTTATAATAAAACAACGTGACTCAGCGAGTACAAGAATGAACAGAACTGTATTTTCAAAAGACAAAAGTAAAGAATCACATAGACAAGATTTGTTCACACTATGGTACGAGATGTCGCTAGTAGTAGGCACATAATCTATATTTTGCTATTTATAATACTCCCACTCAAAATATAGACATATTAAAAAAAAAAACTATATAAACAAAAGAAACAATTACTTATAATGTATTCATTAATTAATTCTCTACAATAGTGATATCTGACATCAATATGCTTCGTTTTATTATGGAATACAGGGTTTAACAACAATTTCTGTGCGCTCATACTATCATTATATAAAATGATTTTATACATCCTTTTAGTAAGTTCAAATTGTAAATTTCTCAAATAAACTGCCTCTTTGCAGGCTTCTGATATGGATACATATTCAGATTCGGTACTAGAAAGTGTAATACATTTTTGCTTACTACAACTCCAAGATATAACAGAACCAGACAAAGTATAACAAAATCCTGAGTACGATTTCCTATCATTAACATCACTGCACCAGTCTCCATCAGCATAATCTTCAATGTTTACATTTTTGCCCTTACTATATTTCAAACCTAAATTTTTTGTCTCTTTCAAATATCTTAAAATTCTTTTGGCATAAACCCACTGTTTTTCAATATTACAATTATTGAATTAACTTAAATATGACACTGCATAAGCTATATCGGGTTGTGTGAGCACAACTAAATACATTAGGCTCCCGATAAGCTGCTGATAGGGATTTTCATTACTACAATCATTTTCCTTCTTACATTTTAAGTTGACCTCCATTGGAGTATTCACAGTGTTACAATCAACCATATTGAACTTAGACAACAATTTATCAATATATTTCTCTTGACTTAAAGTCACAGTACCATTTTGTTTATCAAATACAACTGACATGCCAAGACATTTCTTTACAATTCCTAAGTCTTTTAATATAAAATTCTTATTTAACATATTCTTAAGATTACTAGTTTCATTTCTATCATTTGAGAATACAAAGAAATCATCGACATATAATGTCACGATGGTTTTAAGGGTCGGCTTTAGTAATCTGCTGCACGATTTAAGTGATTATTTTAGCTTTAGTTGACAGGCAATGATGCTATTGATTACCATTTAGCTGCTTTTTATGCCGGAAATCTTTATTTTTCGAGATATCGATAGTTAAAGTTTTGAGGTTATATCGAGTTGGCTAGACATCTGGTACTTGATTTTGATAATATTTTTAGTCTAGGAGGCTTGTTAGGGTTAATCTTAAACCTACTACACTGTTTTTAGATGTCGGAAATGCATTTTGAATTAATTACGATAAAAACAAATTTCACCAAAAATAGTGTAAAAGTCAATTTGTTACTGTTATTTCTTTTTAAAACTGTTAAAAACCTGGTAAAACTGTTACGATACTTGATTTTTTAATTATGTTTTCAATTTAGGAGGATTGTCAGGGTTAAGCTCGAACCATTTACACTGTTTTTGGATTTCAGAAATGATTTTTGAATTAATTACTTACATTTCACTTTAAATTACATATAACGAAACGCAAATATGTCAGTTTGTTTTTTTAACACAGATACACTCATAAAAAAGTTAATCACTCGGACCCAGACAATCCATTTGTGGCTGGAGATGGGACTTATATACAACAAATTGAGTTGCGGTGGAGAGCAGTCAAGAGGTTTATCCGAAAACAAAACTATAACAATTCACATTACATTATTTCATTTACCACTCTAGTAGCAGAGTTAAGAGCAACCAGACTTTATAGATAAAATAGGTTGAATCGGTTCTAAAACCGAATTAGCACACCCCGACTCCACGTAGTTTTGTCTGCCCTACCCCTAGTGTTTTTGTAAAGCCGTAGGCACGGAGGGAGAGCAGCCCCTGTCCGCTGTAGCAAATCGCAGGCACCTAAGCGAGCCGTAGCGGCTGAGGCTGGTCGCCGAAGGCGACTAACAAGCCGAAGCTGCGGAGGCGAGCATGGGTGCCTGTGATTTGCTACGTAAGGGCAAAGGGGCTGCACTACAAATGAGTAAGAAAAAATGAGGTTATGATTTTACAAAAAAAGGGGGGGTTTCCGGCACTTCCCCATTTTAGGGCGAGGTTCCTACAACTCGGTTACCATATATTCATGCGGCAGATTACTAAAAAAAATCATAAAAAATGGGGAGGGGGGTTTCCGGCACTTAATTCTTTTAGGGGGAGGTTCCTACCCCTCCCCCTATCTACCCGCCCACTCGGCGACCAATAATTCGTGCAGCAGATTACTAAAGAATTACCGGTATTAATGCTGCCAGCAAATTTTGTATATAAACATGGCTCTATTTGGGACTTAATATAACCATTAGCTAACATGCAACAACCCACTTTCTTATGCCATGCACGAGATGCCTGTTTGAGACCATATATATGTTTGTTCAATTTTAAAACCTTATTATTTGTATATAGACATATATATAGACATAAGAGAGTATTATATATAGACATAAACTAAAGGCTTTTGCATATATATTGTCCAGACAGATCTCCATTTAAGAATCACATCAAGATGTGTTACTTCTAGGTTCAACTGCACTGATAATGCGAATAATAACCTAAGAGTTGTATGCCATACTACTGGAGAAAATGTTTCACTATAGTCCACACCGTATTTTTGACTACACCTTTTAGCCACAAGTCTGGCTCGATAGCAGACATTATTTTCACTATCACATTTTTTTTTAGAACCCACTTGCACTTAACTATATTGCCACTTGCAGTAATATCAACAACTTCCCACGCTTTGTTGTCTTCGAAGCTTATCAGCTCTTCTTGCACTGCCTGTTACCATTGCTCCTTCTCTGGTCCTCTTAGTGCTTCTTTTAATGTCATTTCATCACTAAAATATTCATTACACTGTTTTGTGCACATATATCCAAACCTTTCTGGTTTTTGTCTCACCCGTTGTGGTTTTGTGGTTTCTGGTTGCTGCTCTTCCTCAGATGTTATGGACTCCTCCTCTGGTACATAGGTTTCATCCATGTCATTCGTCGAAATGAATGAATCCTCTCCATCTTGTTCTGACACCTCTCCCACTGAAGATGTATGTGGACTATTTTCTGCTGGTTTGTCTTCTATAACTTCCATTTCAATCATATTTTCTTGATGAGATAACTTTTCATTTATGAACACAACATCTCGACTGTTATAATAGCCTTTGTTGAAGGATTGTATAACCTATACCCTTTGACATCCTCACGGTAACCAACCAGTATACACTGGGTATGTTCCGAAATACAACGCAGTGTACTGTCCAATGCAAATGACGTCATGAATCGACGCTATACTGGTGATTCGTTCCAAAACATTGGACAGTATATGACGTCATACTTTTGCGCCATTTGGAAAATTGTTGGCGATTATTTTACCATTTTGTGCTCCAAAAATCATTATATCCTCCTAATGGATATATATATATATATATATATATATATATATATATATATATATATATATTCTATAATTTTTTGTATTTGAATAAAAATAAACAAATTCTGGCATGCTTCATTCGCCAAACACACAATTAAAAATTGTTTTATTATGGTCGGATATCCGACACAATATGACGGCGGCACGCTAGTACAATAAAGTGTCAAATGATACGTCATTTGCATTGGACAGTACACTGCGTTGTAATTCGGAACATACCCAAATTGTTCTATTTTTAAAAACATTGGTAAATGACTAATTAATTACGTTTTTGACGTTTCATCTATCAATGCCATATCGATATATAGTACTGAATCAATCTAGTGAATCGATATTTCAGCCTAGAGAATCGAGATCGAAACTATCTGTTTTATTAAGATTTGTAAAATTATTTACAATTAGTTGAATATACCCTAACTTGTAATAAATGACAGTTTTTAATTCAATCATTCAATGTTATCTGTACTTATTGCGTCTTTTGATATTGTAAACATAAACTTTTAACGTAAATCAAAAAAAAGATCGATTTTTGTGAAATCGATCTTTACGATTTCGATTTTTTGTGAATCGATTCATCCAATTTCGATTTGAATCGATTTAAAATGTGTAAAATTATTCGCTAGGCCGGCCATTTTGTTGACAGTTTTTCGTCATGCCGTTGCTTCTTGCTTCAGAGTTTTATAATTTTGGTGAATAGTGGAATACTTGTGTCGGCGGAATACTGCTAAATATCGCAAAGATCCTTTCTTACAAAAAATGGTGACAGCCATAAATTATGTTTATAAATTAAAGTAGTTATAAATTTAATGTTATGGTGTTATATTGGGTGCAATAGCGAGCGAAGCAAACCTAGGACGTGGGGCACCCCGACTCGGACAGGTTAGGTTAGAAGGATTTTTAAAATTTTTAAAAAAAAACTAAACACGTCCGGCAGGAAGGGGAAGTAGGGGGTGACTCTACAACTCCTCCCCCTCCCCCCACCTCCTAATTCAGGCGACCGAATTGTAAACCTTACCCGTCTCATGACAGTACTACCAAAAATCCTTAAATGACTGAGGTTGGGTTTGCCTCCTGTCCACAACTCGTACAGTGGTTCAATCCACTTTTTACAATTCTATTTTGTAAATAGACTGCTGTGTTAATGGCTTCAGCCCAAAATTCCTTGCCTAGTCTTGCATCAAATAAAAGGCTTTCGCGATCAGAGTCCTATTCATACATTCACAAAGCCCGTTTTGCTCAGGAGTGTAGGGATTTGTTCTTTAATGAGTTATACCCATTTTCTTCAAATAATCTCTGTTAGAGATCTCTGTGCCATTATCACTTCTCAGTATTTTTATTTTATTTGACTGAATTCTCAACTCTTGCTTTATATTCTTTAAAATATTGTAAAGCCTCATTTTTACTTTTTAAAAAATAAACATATGTTATGCTGCTGTGATCATCAACAAAAATGAGAAAGTACCTTGATCCTCCCAGGGATGCATTCTTCATTGGGCCACATATATCACTGTGTACTATTTGCAATAGCTTAGTACTCCTGTTCCCTTTATTATCGAAGGGCAACCGACTTTTCTTTCCTTCACAGCACACTATACAGTTGGACTTGTTGATGTCAGCCTTCTCAGCTAATTTGACCCCCTCCACAGCATCCTGCATTTTATTCATGTTATAACTGTTGACATGTCCCAATCTACGATGCCAAACTTCTGGAGACTCTGCTGTTGCTGCCACCAAACAAGACGAAGTATTTGGTTTATAAACTCCATTTACAAGTGACGCAGTCGCTACTAGAGTGCCCTGTTTATTAAATATCTCGCATCCTTCGTTTGTAAAATACACCTTGTTACCCTGCCTTATCAGTTGGCTTACTGACAATAAGTTGGTAGATAATTTGGGCACATACAACAATTTTTCAACATTTATGTTAAAATTACATCCTTCAGTTGACGTTGTTATGTTTACGTTTCCACAACACAACACTGGGATTTTATTCTAGTTAGTAACCATGATTTCCTTGGTTAAACCTTGGTTAACATTCGTCGACTATCCAATCTTTACTGCTTGTCAAATGCGAACATGCGCCAGAGTCGACATACCAGTTACTCTTGTCAAATATTCTGCTAAAAAACACGGCACTGAATGCATTACTTGTTTGTGACGATTTATTTTCAGAATGCTTGCAAGATTTATCTTTATTAGCGCATTGATTACGGTAGTGGCCATGTTTTTTACAATTATAACATTTGACGTTTGTTTTTCTTTATCAGATGTCGACATTCGTTCTTTCCCAACATCTTTTATGAACATAGACTGTGTACTCTTAACATTCTTTAATTTTTCTTGCGGAAACAAGCAAACGCATTGTTGGCATCACTGTCTTCCGGTTCCATGTACCATCAATTTCCCTTTAATGGCGTCGGTTGTGATTACCATGCCGGAATGCTCGATTGCTATTATCATGGGTATATATTTTTCAGATAAGCCATCCAACATAATAGATCCGATCCACTCGTCGTTTATGCCAAATCCCGTACCTTGTAATTTCTGACCAACTTCAATAATTTGTGTTACATATGACGTCATCGAAGTGCAATTTTCTAATCGAATAGATATTAAATTCCTCAGAAGACTTATTTTTCTTGTAAATCCCGAGACATCGAATAACATCTTCAATTTATCCTACAATTCTTTCGATGTTGTTACATTCTTTATATGAACATACAGAGCCGGGTCAATTGTTAGAATCAACTTCGCTTTTGTTCTCGTATCGTCTGCAGCTGCTGGAGCAACGTTGGGCTCAGGTTTGATACACCCAACCATTTTCTCTAAGACAAGGAAATTTTCTGCTGCGAAACAACAATCACTGTAATTTTCGCGCCCTTGCAGTTTCGGCACACTAATGTGATAGTTCGAACTGGACGCCATTACTGATTCCTGACGACACAATAAATCTGCACAACTCAACAGTTTTTGTATGAGGAATGGATCCAGCACAAATTTGAAGGATTCTTAATGAAATGCATGTCGATTTGTTGCATATAATCCATAGATTACAATAGTGTTATTAGTTTTACTGCATCTAAACGGAGTCCTGAGAAGTTAACAATTAAAATATGAATCTATTAATAACCTAAAAACAAACTGAAAGCGATTTTCTAGTAGTTTTCACCGGTTTGTTATAAGTTAAAATAGAGCACTGTTGAATAATTATAGTACATATAAAACAACGTTGTAGGTATATTCAGCATTTATGGGTACTTTAAGATCGATCGAAAATCTTTTCACTAATTCTGGCAAAATATAGTGCCTGCCTGTGCATAAATGTCGTATGGATTCTATTTTTGACATATATCGATTGATTGTGAGTGTACATTCCAAATACCATTTCAAACAAACGATTAAAGCCAAGATGAGTAAGTGATAATATGTCCATTTATATTTATAATATCAACACACTGTAAGAAATATGTTTTAAACTGGTTGCTTTACAAAAAAATGATAATTTAATTCTATTTATTATTGTAAATCATAATTTCTAAAGTATTTTAATAGTAGTACAAAAATATAAACTTTTTGTTAAATATAAATTATAAATAAATTGAAATCCACTTTTTTAATTTACCACTGGTCCAGCAAGAAACTCAGGGGAACTTTTTTTTAAATAATAGCTTAAAATAATGTACGTTACAATTAACAACACAACAAATTAGAAATAGCTTGGTAGTGATCACTTTACCCGGAAGTATTATCATCCATAAATTCCTTATAATAATCCCTTTTATACAAACACAGTTTAATAAAGTTATTGCACTTTGATGATTGATTGAGATAGACAGGAGCAGTGTCAAGACTTTGTTTTAATATGTTTTTGGTTGATTACTAAGTACCTCCGAACATCCCATACGTCATAATAAAATGACTGGTTAATAACATGCTTATTTATTTATGTAACCTTTTCAGAAGTGAGAGGAAGCTTAAGCCCCGCTGTGGGACGTATACAGGCTGTAACTTTAATATTATAATAATAATATTTGAAAATGTGATTTTAATAATATGTTATTTGATTATGGAACCAATTAAAACACATCTCTAATTTATTTATTTTATTTTTTATTATTTTATATTACCAGTTTTAAATTATATAAATATTAAATTTTACAAAAAATTGTCTTTTCTAGAGGATTATGGACCTGTGTCAATAAGGCCCGTCACCTACGCGGCTAGATGCAGTGTCGGCTGGTATAACCGAGATCCTTGGCTTGAATCCATCTTCATCAGCCTCGTACTCTACTACCTGAAAAAAACAAAATACCTACATGTCATGAAAATATATTAATTTTACCACGTTTTCATCATGTCACTTTCTAGTTTTTCTGCCGTTCCGGGTTGAATCTTGCAATTCAAATTTCGAACACTTTCCGAGAGGCTAGGGACTTGAAATTTTGATTATAGCTCAGAATCAGACATTGTAGGTGAAAAACGTGGTATATTAATTTCATAGGACAAAGTTTAAAAAAAACATATACTTTTTGTACACTTTCGTTTGTTGACAAATTATAGCAACTAGCTACTGTAGTCTAAGGATAAAAAGTAAGAGATCAAAAATAGAAACAGAAACTTTTTTATTCAATATAGATTATAAATAATACTTATTGAAAGTCACTTTTTAATTTACCACTGATTCTGAAGAAAATCTCTGTCCCAGGAAGAACCAGTAAGAAACCCAGCGGGATTTTTTAAAAATAACATAATCATGTATGTTAAAATTAACAACACAATGAATTAGAAACAGCTTGGTAGCGATCACCCTGCCCAGGGGTTATTATCATCCATATCTGAAGCGTATAAGAGATGTAGAAAAATGTAGAAGAAACCCAGTATAATAACAGGCCATGAGGTATTCCATCTTAGTCCTCATTGAGGCCAATTCTTTATTTAGGTTGGTTACAGGTGAACAACTGATTGCTGCAACGTTCCATCAGGTGGACTGTAAGTTTGTAAGCCTACATACGTCGTCCGTAGTGGGAAGTATGTAGGCTGTAACAGAAATAAGAGAAGGCCTGTGCCTCCTCTCACTTCTGAGAGGGTTTAAGGGTAAAGTAATGTCCGCTGTACTGCCTCAATGCGTGTTAGAGAACTCTACATGTGTTTGAAGTAGATTTTTTTGTTTCTCTTTATGATGTTTTCCTTCAGCGTCGAGCACGTGGTAAATCAACACTTAAAATTGCTCGCGTATTGTGAAAATTTATGTACTGTATTTCAGTGTGTCTTATTATACATGCAGAAATAGATAGGTGAAATTTACTCGAGTTCCAAAGCCGTAGAGCTGATAAAAATGATTTCAACGTACCTGTTTGGTTCCATCAGGAAGTACGACAAAGTACGTCCCTTCTGCTTTATCGTCCTGCCGGTTTTCCGCGTGGCCAAAGTCACTTCCGCTCTCGTAGTCACTCACTTTGTAGGAGAACTCGTAGTTCGCTGGTTCCTGTGTATTTTGATTAGTAAGTTTGAGTAATAAGAACATGTAGTAGCGTGTAAGAATATCCAGTACCCCATATCGTCCCGTGAGTGTCGAAAAAAACCTATGGAGTGACCCCCCCCCCCGGGTATGTTCAGCAGTGGTCTTAGATAGTCTTTATTGTACGAATAATTAATGGCATTGATACATTTAGTAGTATTTATCAATACCCTTATGATGCGTGTTTGTGCAAAATGCAGCGCTAGGCGTTATTTGTGACGTTTTTAGGAGCTATCTACTTCTTATTAAAATGATATATCAACTAATAAAAAAACCTATTACATTTCTACACAATCTTGATTCCATAATAGCCAATTCCAGTTTTTTTAAAGGAGTAAATACTTGATGAATCTTCCTACAACTAAACCACAGAAATGCGAATTAATTATTAATAATAAAAAAATATTATATAAAAATTATTGATGACATACATCTCCCCATAAAGTAAACATTATTAGACGTCTCATAAGCGAAGCGTTGAGGTTGTGCTCTACTCTCACCTAATGGTGTTAAGTAAAGTCGCATTACGTAAGTAACATCGTGTATTTTATTAACTGCATAAAATATCATTAATCTAAACAAGGTTATAGATATTCATAATAATAACAATGTACATTTTAGCCACACAAATAACAAGGTATAACAATAACTATTATTACTTACAATTTATCTTCCGTGTACGTATTCTCTACTCAACAGTTTTAGTAAAGCTTGCTACATATTTTTTCAAAGACTGCCGCTTGTGGCTGCCGCTCAAACCGACGAGATCTGTCTTTTATAGGCTTGTAATTTAACAGTGCTAAACTACAGATGGCGTTGCTTGTGTGGTTTCCGTTACAAGTTTTTATAAAATTTGGATATTAAGCCGTTTTTACATTATAAAACATTATTTATATTTTTTATAATTATCTTAACATTATATATTCTAGTTATAAATATAAGCAAAAATAAATAACTAGACATAATCTAATACATTAATGTACCCGCAGACTTCATAGGATGAAAATAATTAATTACCCACCATGTTAGTTACAACAATATAAATTATTAAAATACG
This sequence comes from Parnassius apollo, assembly GCA_907164705.1. Classification (NCBI taxonomy): domain Eukaryota; kingdom Metazoa; phylum Arthropoda; class Insecta; order Lepidoptera; family Papilionidae; genus Parnassius; species Parnassius apollo. Next base: position 951,175 of record CAJQZP010000226.1, on the reverse strand, counting down.
CTAACAATGGAAATCCAGTAATTTATTGAGCTAAAAATGTCTTCATTTTTTAACTACCGCACTTTAGGAATAATAAAATACACATATATAGAGAAAAATCACTCGTTTTCATGTTTCTATTATTTTTAAAAGTAGTTTTTTGTATTTAGTGTAAAAACAAACTGATTAAAACTGAAAAAAATTATCGAGGGTACCCGGAAGTCTGTATTAATCGTAGTCGTTAGAATTAATGTATCAAAATAATTCTTTTTTTATTAGGTTTAGAATCTCAACGCACATGTTCCTTTAAAATATCACTGAGTAATTTGTTCTCGTTTAATTGTAATTAATGAAAATGTAAAAACAACTGGTACTTTTCTACAAAAAAATATTCTCATGGATCTCTTTTTTCGTCTCAAATATAGAAAAAGACATATTTTTCTTTTATATAATCAAATGAGATTATACGGCGTGCACTTTTGGATTTTCCAAACTTTTTTATTTTACGATTGACAATAATGGATAGGCAATTTATTAATGAAAATTTTGATCTATATATTTTTTCAAAAGATAAATATTCGATTTTATAAAGAAAATATTTTAAAATTTGAGCGAATTTCTTACGCGATATATTATTGTAGAGAGAGCGCGTGGAATGTATAGAACCGAATGCTGCAGGTCGTTCGCTAGGAGTGGCGCCTTAATTGGCCTCCCCTTTAGATTGTCTTGTAGGCTTTTGCTATAGTTGGATGCTAAAAGAAAAACGCTGCTGCCTATATCCTGTTTCAGTTTCCCTCTATCCCCACTTACGACACCTACGGGATGGGATGAGGTAGCGGATTAACTTACGCCGCTGTTTTAACGCTTTGATATCCTTGTGCTTGCTTACTTGTAATATTTCGTTTACTTGACTTTGTAGTTTTTACCTGATTAAGCCATTTTAAAGAATTTCTTGCATAGCTCTCGTAGCTCTGATCAGAGTATCCGTCGAGATTTCTTGAAGCCCCGTTTTGCGGCGATGGCATGGCGGTACGAGATGATGGTGCGCCGTATTCCCGGGATGGTAATCTGTTAAACCCAAGATGAATGTTATCTCTTGTGTACTGGCCTGGTTTATTAAGAATTACTAGTGTGTCCAAAGTATGTACTGAAATGTTTTTTGGGGTATGGTGATAAACGAGCACATGGTCCACCTGATGGTAAGTGGTTGCTGTGGCCTATAGACATCTACATCTATCCTCCATTAAAAATCAAAATGCAGATGCGTTGTCATCCGTGAGGACTAAAATGGAATGCCTCGTTTCCAGTAAAAAGGGTCTCAGGTTCTACACTCACCATACGAAACACAGCAGCATTAATCTACCGGTAATCTGTAAGAGCGTGGTCCTTCTCCGGTCGAGCTGACACATTCGTGCTACAACTATACTACTAATATAACTGCAGCATGGCTCTACCACGTATAAAAATGATCAACAGAAGGTTTCTGCCATGCATATAGACTTACTGTACAATACGTTTTATTTTACTATGGTAAATTAGTGCTCGACTAACTACCCCGATGGTAGGTGATGATGTTAAATGGATGAAAAATGTTAAAGCGCAATGATTTTGCTTAAAAAACTCCTACATTGTAAACGAATGACTATTTTACTCATTTCTGTACGCATAACTAACGGCCAAGAAAATTATTTACATGATTCTTTATTATTAGATCTGGAGCCAGAGAATAAATTCAGAGTTGTGCTTTCGTCTAATACATTGAACTGTGATACTAGTCTATTTTTACGTGGTAGAGCCACGCTGCAGCTATGTTATAGTTGTAGCACGAATGGGTCGGCTCGACCGGGGAAGGACCATTCTCTCACTGAATACCAGCGTAAAATAGCAGCTTAATGCTGCTGTTTCATATGGTAACTATAGAGATCCGGAGACCCTTTTTTACTGGAAATTAGGAATTCCATTTTAGTCCTCAGGGGTGACAAGGCATCTTCTCTTTGATTCCTAATCGAGGATAAATGTAGATGTCTATGGGCCACAACATCCACTTACTATTAGGTGAACCCTGTGCTCGTTTGTCACCCATATTCTATACAAAAAGTGACTATATAGTCACAATACCAAATATGTAGCCCTTGAGCTACCATGGACGGAATATTTATAACTATGTATTACATACAATACATTATACATACCTAGCTGATGGATAAGATGATGCAAGGGTGCTTGATTTCAAAGCTGCTCCTGTTTCTGGCACATCATATTCCTGAGAGGAACTCATGTTGTACATTGAGACAATACACCTGATTCACCACAATATGCACCAGCATTTCTAGCTTCAGGTGCACTATACTGAGTCGCCGGAGAGTTAGCTGGTATTCCATAAATTTAGGAAGGACTGTTTCTTGATGATTTGGTGAGACTTTGTGTTCCAAATGAGAAATCTTCTAATGTCCTGTGCGCCTGCTGTGTATTAGATCTTGAAGAAGATAAATATTCCTGAGATACGGAGCCAGTGCCCGACTGTCTACCTCCTTCTCTATTGAAAAAAGTTTCAATAGTCTCACGTATCATCCTTGATAGGAATTGATGTTCCTTTTAGAGGAATTGTGGTCTATCAAATCTTTTTTTATATCTATCTGGTTGGGGCCGTCCAGGATATGATACCAAACTGCAAACTTCCATGAACTTTAATGCTTCACGTCAGCTCGCTTCAAGATGTAGCTAATCTTGTCTGTGACACCCCTGACAAATACTAGTACTGCACATGCTTGACTGTGGCCGGATTCACTCGGTCACTGTGACGTAAACGCGGGCCCGAAGCTTGTTGACGTGCAGAACCTGCTTGACGTGCTGAAGCTCGACGGCCAGATGTTTGCTGCCACAGATCCCTTGTGCTCTCTGTAACAAAGATTTGCTCACGGTAACTAACTGTGAAGGATGGTGGTGAGATTCGTTGTTTTCTATACACAGTTCGACCTATGGTGTTGTTAGAATTTTGGATGACTAACGCATCAAGGAAATCTAAGAAATTATTTGCCTCTAATTTACACATCAATACATCATTCAGGAACTGAGCAGGAAGCAAAATATTAGTCTGATGCCGTGCCCAACCCAAATACCATATTACTGTCATAACATGGGAACAGCATCCAACAGTTCGAGGTCGACAGTACTATTTAATTGCACTTCTACCAGAACCATTGCCACTAATTAAAATATATATAAAATACACTTTTGCGACTAATTGTGATGACTTGCAATTCTAGCCCTAAGTAAAAATGAGCTAGGGCTTAAGTTTATTCCTTCCATAACGCTGCTCCTCTTTTCTCTCTCTTCTGAAATTTTTAGAAATAGTTAATAGTACATTATGATACAGGGGACTTGAGTCGCCGATTATTGAATTGTGTGAAGTTAGCGAACGAGCGATGCGAATGCACTAACTTCACACGTTTTAGTAATCGGTTACTTAAGTTCCGTGCATGGAGTCAATAGTACATTATTTTATTGTACAAGTATCATAAATCCAATTCTTAATTGAAAATTTGTAGAATACTACTCGTAAATGATTATAAAGACAAAAATCATGTCAAAAAATAAATATATATATAAATATGTAAACACTCACGCCTGTCACCCAGAGGGGTAGGCAGAGACTACGGACTTCCATTTGGCACGATCCTGACATACCTCTTTCGCCTCCTTTACATCCATATATCTACGCATACATGCTCGTCGGTTAAGGGTACTTCTAACGTGGCTCATTTTCAAAATATCGCCAATTTGGTCGATAAACTTTTTCTAGGGCGTCCCTTCCCGACTCGGCCATTCACATCTGCCATATAAATTTGCTTTGTCACTCTTTCCTCATTCATTCTTTCTACATGACCAAACCACCGAAGCATTCCTTTCAAAAAATAAAATATAACGATATGTTAATATACTATGTGATATATGATACTTGTATCTAAACATAAAGACAAAAATGTACAAAAAAATGACTTTATAAATGAAGTGAAAAAAATGAAGATAATGCGTGGAAAAAATAACTTTTATTTTAGGGCTTTTAGCTTTTTTACCGCTTACCGCGTTTACCGTGTAGTGGCGGAGTGAGAATATCCACTGCCTCATATCACTCCGTGGCTGTCGTAAGAGGCGACAGAGGGAAACAAACTAGCAGATGGCCTACAACATCTTCCCAGTAACGATCAAAAATAAAATATGGCAAAAACTATGGCAAATATCCCCCCTATAAGGCAATGTATGGGGGAGGCCTGTGTTAAGCTGTGCACTTTAATAGACTGTAATGGTAACGTTAGTATTCTTGACTTCCTCTTTGGTTTAGTAGTTGTAGTAGTACGACTGCTGACCATGAGGTCTTGGGTTCGAATTCCGGGTCGGGCCAAAAAAAATTTATTATTGAGTTTTTGCGTCAAGAAATTCTCAGTAGTTGCCCAGAGTCAGGAAGTTGGCGGTGTCTCAGCCCCGTGCCTCGGAAAGCACGTAAAGCCGTTGGTCCTGCTCCTGATTTCTCTCCGGTCGTGTCGGTTTACCGTCCCATCGTATAATAAGAGTGAGAGGGAATAGAGAGTGTACTTACGTTGCACATACACTTGGGCACTATAATCCTGTCCTGCACCGATGGCTAGCCTCCGCTAAGGCAGGCTGCCGTGACCGATATTCGGTTTAAAGGACATTACTATTATACTGGACTTCAAATATAATGCTTTATGCAATCCAAAATTAATGAAAAATTTTACTTTTACTTAGTGTTATTTAATTTACTAACATCGTAAGAATGAATGATTCTTTTACCGTCTGAAAAAACAATAAGGTGAACAGGTGAACGGAATAGAAGCGAACGGCACTGATATCTTACATTTTAGTTACATTAACATATTATGAAATTGATCTATCAATAAATACTTACTACAACTTAGATGCGTATTATTTTAATTTGGATAGTTTTCAATTGATTTATTTATTAGGTTCAAATTTTGTTCTTATTTTTTAGTAGGTACCGAACGTTTATTTCAAAATAGCAGTATTTATTGATAGATCAATTGCATAAAAATATGTTATTGTAAAAGCAAAAAATAATGTAAAATATCAAAGCCATAGGCTTCTACTCCGTTCACCTGTAACACACTGCTTTTTCCAGACGGTAAAAAATTCATCTATTATAGAGTAATCAAACGCAACTTACGCAACCGGTGGTTCAGCCATGGCGAACGAGAACACATTTAATAAAAGGAATAACATCTGCAAAAAAAATGATTTTACATATTTTTATGACAGAAGAATCGTGGCAAACGAGCACACGGTCCACCTGATGGTAAGTGGATGTTGTGGCCCGTAGACATATGCAGATTCGTTGTCACCCCTGAGGATTTATATGAAATGCCTCGTATCCAGTAAAAAGGGTCTCTGGATCTCTACACTCACCATACGAAACGGGTATGGGAGGACTACGCTCTCATAGAATAAAAAATAGGTATTCTATGTGAGCGTAATCCTTCCCCCGGTCGAGCCGACCCATTCGTGCTACAACCATAGTATAGCTGCAGCGTGGCTCTACCACGTATGAGTTGACACTATGAAGTACAAACGTTTCAGCTTGACCGGGGAAATTTCACGTTCTCACAGAAAACCAGCGAAAAATAGTAGCTGTATGCTGCTTTCGTATGGTTAGTTACTAGTACTAAAGTCCATTTTACTGATTATGTAAATACCATCTTTATTCCTAAGGGTGGCAACGAATCTGTATATGGGCCACAGCATCTTGTGCACCACAGCATCCACTAACCATCAGGTAGACAGCGCACTTATTTGTCGCCCTCGCTTGTATAAAAAATGTATTTCTATGTTTGACAGTAATATTGTTGCACTATAGGATGTTCTGCTCAGCTTAATTGGTACGTTGATAACTTCCTATCGCATTTGATTATAGCGGAAAATGGGCAAAGAGAACATACAATAGCGACAATATGTACATCTTTATTCCAACTTATTAACGTCCTAAATCAATGCGGTTAAATTGATAATAATTAAATTATTATTAATTTTAAAAATAAAAAGAAATCTACCCACTTTTACACGTTAAAACCGAACTGTTCCAGAGGAAACAAACCTGTTGAATACTTTATCAGAAACATCTTGCACTATTTATATTGATCGTTTGACTGAAGGAAAGCTCGACCGCATCACAGGCTACGTTTCACAAATACATTGCACCGAATATTCGACTCTATATCATAAGAACATGTAAAGTCAGAGGAGGTGCAAACACACGTGTGTCAAAATTCGTCCTATTGTTGATAAAAACCTTCATAGCATGCTTGTGACGACACCGAAGATCAAACGTGGATCATTATCAGTAACGTTCATGACTGAATTAGATCAACTGATCCAGATTTATGATTTTAGAATATCCCGTTGAAGGCTTTATTCATAAATTAAATGAAGGTTTTAGTCAGTCTAGATGTTTGGAGATAATTAATATATTCTAATTTACTAATCAGTCTCGAAACTCCAAATTATGGTATTTTTATATCTGATGGTAAAGAAGCTATTGCAAGCCCTTGAACAACTATTACTAATTGATTGTGAAAAATAATTCATATTTTTACACAATATTTGAAAAATCCGTAGTTCTTAAGAGCTGAGGCAGCAATTAGAAATTTAATATAAATCAATATATAACATCCTTCGGACAGAATTTTGGTCACGATGCTCAGTTTCATTTCAACAGAGTCTAGCCATCTGTGCAGGACAGGGTTATAGTGCTCAAGTGTGTGCGCAAGCACACATGCACTCACTGTTTCCTGACTCACATGCCAATCCGACACGACCTGACAAAGAGAGAAATCAGGCACAATTTCGTTGACAGGAAAACTCTAACTAAAACTCGACGTAAGATAGTTCAGATTAAAATGCTTAACTTTATATTATTTTATTTTTAATGAGTTTGTAAGTAAAACCTATGAGTCATCACTTAACCAATACCAGTTTTGTCTTTTAAAAGTCCTTTTTAAGTTCGTAACATATTTCCCTTTAAGAAATTGCATAACCAAAATATAAAAGTAAATGTTGAATTGAAATCGAATAAAACTAAATTTCCGGATTTTATCGCGTTTATTTCACTGCTTTTATTTATTTTTTAATTCCCGACGTTTCGGGTGCTTTACAGCACCCATGGTCACGGGGGGGGGGGGGGGGGGGTACTGAGATGTTTGACGTCCCAATCTCATAGTTAGTCCGGCTACTTGTAATAGTTGTCTCAAGACTTCGATAACGTTTCAAATAAAACGATTAAGGTAAACACAGGGATAAGTCAAACAGTGAAAAATACGATTTCAACGAGTTGGACAAAAGCAAAGAGCCGATGGTTTCTCAGGAGATTGAATATGATGTGAAAGTGATGTTTGCGAAGATGATGGGCACGACTGGTTTCTCATATACAACTAGTTGGGGTGAAAGTGAAGAGCGATCTGAAACTATCACGACTGGAGCCACAAGTGGTGTTGAAACGGACCTGCAGCCTGGGCAGGCGGCGACCGCGGTACTGTCAGCAAATAAGGGTGCTATAGAGGTAGAAGTTATGTACGTGGCAAAATTAAGAGGGAACGTAGCTGTGAACTTTAAAATTCCTTATAAGGGTCACCATTTCGGGGGTCCATCGATAGATAGTGTTATGAAGAGTGGTGGGTTAGAAAATGAAGGGATTATTAAAGAAACTATCAAGTTAGGTTTCTAAACGGATACGTCTTTAAAGGTATATGATAAAATATCTGGACGCGATTGTAACATCATTAACTACGGTGTTCGGAAATCGTTGTTATGGTTTCAACATTTGAAAGACTTTTTAATATATTATCTCCGTTAAAAAGACGTTCTAAGGTCTTGTTTGCGCATAATCGGTCGTAAGTTAGGGAATTCACTTATTAAAAAAGTAAGTAATTAAAAAAGTTTTTTAATGAGAAGGCCAGCAGATTTGTACATAATACATACATAAAGTCTCACGCCTGTCATCTGGAGGAATAGGCAGAGACTAAGGACTTCCATTTGGTTTGATCATTACACACCCCTCCTTTAGATCCACATATTTACGCACACACGCTCGTCGGTTCATTTAAGGTACTTCTAATCTGCCTTGTTTTCAATATATCACCAATTTGGTCAATAAAACTTCGCCTAGGACGTCCCTTAGTGACTCCATCGCTCATATCTGCAATATTAACTTTGTCACTTTTTACTCCTTCATTCTTTCTACATAACCAAACTACTGAAGGATTCCTTTCCTAATCCTGCTTACAACACCATCTTGCAAACAACACATTCTCATCCTGTCATTCAGATTCGGCCCCAGCATACTTTTATAGATATTTCATATACGTTTTGTACAGTATTCTATTGATAGTGTAATTATGGTTATTTTTGTAATTTTCTTTGTTCTCTGCTTTTGTACTATTACTTATCACTGACCTAAGGTTGACTGGCAGATAATCTTTTTAGCATTAAGTCCACCTTTTGATCCTGCACTACCGAAAAAATACGTCCCACAGCTGGGCACACGCCTTCTGTCATTCCTGAGAGGGCTGCAGGACAACGAAATGACCCCGATTCATGTTGGCGAATTGCAAATATCTTCGAAATGTATTTATATAATTTCTCAAGTTTGCAGGTACAACAATCACGATGTTTTTCTTTACTGCAGATTATAATCGAATTTAAGATAATTTACGATTGGTAACGAATATAGGTTCCTAGGGATCGAACCCGGGTTAACCGCGTTCACGTACTGTGAACTTTACAGCGAGCCCTTGGCCCTATCTAACTAGAACAGCTCGCTTAGTCATAATTTCTGCGGTGACAGTTTATCCGAATATCAAGAAAGAGTAGACTATGCTAGACATACACTTAATTAAATTTTTTTCCGGGGTGACCCTAAAGGGGCACAGACTATACCTGTTGAAGTTGAGCCAGCGTTGGAATTATTTCTCGTGCAGTGATAGTGTAGATATTAAACTTTCAACTGATTACCTAGGAAAGGCGTGCCCGTGCCTCTTCCAGGGTAAGCTCATGACTCTAGAAGAATAATCATCATCTCATAAAAATGCGTTAATTTAATTATCCTACACCTTTAAACGAGCAATTCTTGTGTATATATATATATATATATATATATATATATATATATATATATATATATATATATATATATATAATAGGAATCTTGGAAACGGCTCGAACGATTTTCATAAAATTTAGTGTCCAGGGAGTTTCGGGGGCAATAAATCGATCTAGCTAGGATTTATTTTTAGAAAATGTCTTTTTGTCAGTGTTTTCAGGCAATGAAAAACTGCTACAATATAAGAAGGTAAATTTTGACAGCTCACTAACGATCGTTATAGCTCAGGCGGGATGTCGGTCGGGCGTGATATCGGAGTTCCGTGGTTCGCGTCCTGTCTCTGGTTCGGCTTTTTTCCTTTTTTTTTTCAAGTTCCCTTTTTTGTGAGAAAATCTATTATTTCAAACCCTTTTTTAGTATTTTTTTAAAAATACGTAAATTTTAATAAAACTAATGCACTCATGATTTTTTATTCAAATAACCAGTTCAGTTTTTTCTATCCTGTCAATAAGATCAAAAATATTATTTATGTTTCATCAGTATGTAATTTATAAATGTAATTTCAAAAAAAAAAAGACGTGTGGCACTCGGGGACTGCCGCGGTAAAGCTATTGCATAGCATTTTGTATCAACTTATGCAATTATAATTATTTATTTATTTTATTTATGCAGTATTTCCTTTTCTTTAATATTAATTCAAGTTACACTTTTTGAGCGTGGTGACCGATAAGAAAACAAATTTTTTTCTTTTATTAAATAAATAAATAATAAATGCACTTTGTTCATTCATATTCAAAACACTTTATACACAAATTTTACAAGTATAGCTATTCACTGTTGTACATAAATACCTATATACCTATATACTTTATCATAAACAGCTGCTTATGTATTCGTCCGAATTCGGAGCAGCTCGTCTCGATTCGTGCGAGCTACGTAGAGTCGTACAATACGTTTAGTTGCACGCACACAAACACCGTGTCGAAGACTGCCGAAAAGAAACGACGTTAGACAATGCACGGCCTTCAAGCCACACCTCCGTGCCCGTCGGAGTGGGGAGCGTGAGGTTTTTTCGTTACGGAATTTCTGGATTCGGTCCCCGCGCTCAAGGCCCGCGATAGAAGCTATGCAATAGCTTAAAAAACCGAGCAAAGCTCGGTCATCCGGGTACTAATGTTTAAATTTGCTTTCTTTCATTGCTTTCAATTTGCTTCATTAAATGATAATAGAAAAAGACGAGTATAGAGTTAATGAATACTTAAATTAAGCAAACTATGACCATCAATTATAAGGTAACATTAAACAGTTCCTGTTGCCACTGATAACATCTGGATCTAAGACATGGTCCTTAATTTCTGGCCGTATAAGGAAACTTAAGATCACTCAGAGCTATAGAGAGGGCTATTCTGGAAGTTTCCTTGCGTGATAGACTTAGAAATGAGGATAACCGCAATAGAACCGAAGTAACTGACATAGCCCAACGGATCAGTAAGGTGAAGTGGCCATGGGTCGGCCATATAGCTATTATATAATTAAAGGTGATATTAAAGGGTGAAAAAATACTCCGCTTAGCAAAGTGTAGGGTGGCCCCGAATTAGATAGATCAACGACCTGTGCGAGATTACTTGAGGAAAGCTTATGTTCAAAGTGGATCTGCGCTGGGTGACTACGATGATGAAATCAATTTCCCAATTCAAAACTTTAACGTCATCGTTTTAAACGAGTAAATGATACTACAGTAATATAAATTGGTCTTTAATGTATGCTTATTTTAATTTATCGATCTAGGTTACAATTCTTATAACAGTGTTATCTGAATATTTATTTTTTTACTAGCGTTTACCCGCGGCAATCTTCGCTTAGAAATCAAACGATAAAACCTTCAGATTTATTATAGTGGTCTTTGGGCAAAACTTTTGAAAAATCGCTTCAAACTTAGTGTTATTAGCGATTATTTCGAAAACTATGAGCGTTAAGAGAAAATCCTTATAATAATAAATAATATAGAAGTCGCTCCCGAGCCTCTTCACTACCAGAATCACTCACGTGGTTCCTAAAGATCAGGATGCCACAGACCCGAGAAAATACCGCCCCAGCACGTGTCTACCCACCATATATAAGACACTGACATCCATTTTGAGCGCGAGAATCACTCGTCACCTGGAGCTGAATTAGGTGATGTCACGCACACAAAATAGATGTCGGGGCGGTGGTCGTGGAACCAAGGAACCACTCCTCATTGACGCGGTCATTGGCAAAGTGATGAAACGCAGCCGTCGGAACTTCTTCGCTGTCTGGATAGACTACAGAAAGGCATTCGACTCGGTGCCCCATACATGGCTAAAGAGAGTCCTCGAGCTGTACAAGATTGACTGTACATTTAGAAACTTCCTCGGGCAATGTATAGGGCAGTGGAGTACGATCCTTTGTTATCTGGGCGAGCGGATGATGGCTGCGGAGAACCACATAAGGATAAGAAGGGGTATCTTCCAGGGCGATTGTCTGAGTCTAATCTGGTTCTGCCTTTCTCTGAACCCTCTCAGTACCTTACTAGAGGGCTCCGGGAGGGAATTTCTGCTATGGAAGGGAGGGACAAAAGTAACCCACCTGTTCTATGTGGATGACCTCAAGTTATTCGCCTCCAGTCGCTCCCATCTTATGTAATTGCTAAACGGTACTTGTGAATTTAGCAATTCTACTGGAATGGAGCTGGGGTCGGATATGTGTGCGGTCCTCCATGTTGAAAGGGGAAGGGTTGCTAACTCTGAGGGCATAGGCTTATCTATGCCCGTCAACTTAAGAACCCTTTTTGAGGCTGAAGCATACCAATACCTGGGTATGTCACAGAACATCGGTATCGATGAGGATGGTATTAAACGGTCAGTTTGCGACGTGTTTTATAACCAAAGTGCTTAAGACGAGCTCTTAGCACGATTTCAAATTCGTTTTTCACTTGCGCGCCCCGCAGTAGGCGGAGTGCAACCGGCAGTCGGAGGGGCGCAGCGTGAACACAGTTGCGCAAAGCAAGCAGACAATTCACCTCCAAACAAAAACTTTTCCGTGAGGTCTCCTGTTCGCAACACTACTAGGTATTATAATAATAATATTTTGAGTATCTACTCACTAATATCAAAAATGTTTACGAGGTCTGGAGTCTGGACATCACACTATATTTTAATTATCAATATTTTTTTAAGTCAGTTTTATGATATGAGCAGGTCAGAGCAGTCAACTATTTACGTACATATACATTTAAAACGGCAACTCACATATTCTAAAAAAAAACCAAGTTTCGTTGGCAAAATAGCTAAAATAAGAGAAAAAGAATAGTTTCAAATAAAACCACTTGAAAATTCAAATTTATTTTACTGTTTTGTATTACCTTACCTCCGGACTTGATTGACGGAGGTATTGGACCTGATCGCGTACCTGGTGCTGCGTACGCGGTGTACCTGATTACCAAAGTACACCTTCAGGTCATTCCGTCAAGTCCGGAGGTAAGGACTCATCATACATAACAAAACGAGCCCAAACTCAGCACACCTAGTAGTACTCGGCGACCAGTTCCAATACCGATTACTAAAGTACACCTTCATGTCACCCCGTCAAGTCCGGAGTTAAGAACTGATCATACCTAACAAAACGAGCCCAAACTCGGCACACCTGGTAGTACTTGAGGACAAGTTTCAACAGGGATTACCAAAGTACACCTTCAGGTCACTCCGTCAAGTACGGAGGTAAGAACTCATCATACCTAACTAAACGATCCCAAACTCGGCACACCTAGTAGTACTCGGCGACCAGTTCCAATACCGATTACTAAATACACCTTCAGGTCGCTCCGTCAAGTCCGGAGTTAAGTACTGATCATACCATCATACCTAACAAAACGAGCCCAAACTCGGCACACCTGGTAGTACTCGGGGACCAGTACCAACAGCGATTACAAAAGTACACATTCAGGTCACTCCGTCAAGTCCGGAGGTAAGAACTCATCATACCTAACAAAACGAACCCAAACTACGCACACCTAGTAGTACTCGGCGACCAGTTCCAATAGCGATTATTAAAGTAAACCTTCAGGTCACTCCGTCAAGTCCGGAGGTAAGAACTCATCATACCTAACTAAACGAGACCAAACTCAAATGATTGCACGTATACTAGTATGGTTTGTACTCATTAAAAGAAATTTTTAGAGGGATGTTTGTGATTTTTTCTATCGTATTAAATTAGTGGTATCATGTTTTCAACACACTATCTAACTAGCATATATCCTGGACAATATCATATATTTTTCTGGGTTTGTTTACTGCAGTGGATCATATACTTTGAGGCATTATAAAACTTGCATTTAGCTCATGCCTCGTTTTAACAGCCTTTTGTTCGGTGTGAATAAGACACATATTATTTATGTATAGTTATTTTTTCCTTTTATATATTTATCCAGCCCAACCAGATGTGATTACTCTATCAATAACACAATAATGAATAATATATCTATTAATTTTACGTAAAAATATTCTATCAATGTATCCTTTAACATTCATAGTTATGTTGCAAAATGACGTTTAAGTTTAAAAAAAGATTAAAATCGCTACTGAAATTTTTAAGAACTTTCAGAGAGGGTTTTTTATAGGATAGGGTGACAAACGAGCACACAGTCCACCTGGTGGTAATTGGAGCACACGTTTTACGACTTTTTCACAAGCAGCTATATCCATACCGTCGTCATCATCATCATGATTCTCTTCACGAATTCGGCTCTCGATCACGAATCAAAATTCAGATGCATTGTCATCCGAAACAATTCTGCTGATCAAAATCAATTACGTTGCGAGTTTAGTTGGTAACTTGGTAGTAAACTATGCTCATGTTTACGGTAAATACCATTTTTGGGCTCCAAATGTCAATGATATAATGAAAGCAGCCGGCATCGTTAATGAAATAATTACAACTGAACTGATAGAAGTGCTGTGATACAACGATCCAGTTCTAGAGATATTCGATAGTTCAACAGAAAAACCAATGCGTATAGTCACACCACCATCGCCATTCCATGTAAGACCTAAATCGAGATATTCTAATAAAGTAAAAAAGGCTCATCCACAATAATCGAGTGAAAACTATTGTCATAAGTTAACAAAAAAAAAAAAAGTTTTGTTAATACAGTGAAACGCACATAATTTTTTCTTTAGACATGTGTCAATCATTCATTTCTAGTGACCGAATCATTCTAGTACATTTTGTCACGCGTACGGGTATATTTCGATCGATCATTCAAATGGATCATTTCAGGCTCCAGTACTCTGTGAGTCTGTGAGATCCATTAGGAACCGATTTTTTTATTTTAGATTTGTAATAGCGCCATCTACTACATGCCATAGGTAATAAAGTAATTTTATCGGACTAAAACTTATTGACTTTCAAGGTGGTAAGTACAATCGACGCTAGATGACATAAACACAAAAACTAGGTAACTTTATTCTATATATTTTAAATATTTAATAAATTTGTTTTTTTTTTTTAATTTCATTCCTAACAATACACAATTATTTCTTACCTTACATGTCTAAAAATAAGGATTGTAACATTTATTTGCTACAAAATTAAACTTTTACCTATCTTATACTCGTATAAAGTGGTTGGAAATTATCATACTAAATAAATCTTTTGCCATGAAATCTTTTGAAGTGTTATATTTAGTAAACTCTATGAAATGATATTTTTAACTCATAGATTTAAGAAATAAATATTATAAAATGTAAAATAATTTTTAATTTAGGTAACAACATTATAATAAAAAATCATTAAATAATAAATACTCCGGATACTCTGCAGTCTGCATTGTTTATTCGATTGGCCTGTTCATTCAGATCATTTGGGATTCGGTCGGTTTTCGGCTCATTCACAATTCATACAAATCTCGGGTTAAAAAGATACCGTCAATTGTTTGTGATTGGTTTTACTGGTACATTTAAAAACAAATGAATGACAATCAATACTTTGAAGTGTACCAGCTCAAACGAACGAATCATGCATGATTGGCACATGTTTGCTCAACACACTGTTCTGCCACGAATTATTATTATCGATAAAGTTTTTTTGCGCCCGAAGCAAATATGGGCAACCCTCCGGAAAGCGGGGGAGGGAGGTGGGGAATGCTCATAGCATACCACGCAGCCGGCTGCGTGGTTATGTGGAGACTTTTACCCACTAAACCCCACCTTTAAGGGACTGGCTTAACGGTCTAACTAGAGATCTCTAAGCCGTATACGAACGCGACCCTCCTTGGTAGAAAGGAGGGCGCAACCGATTACGTACTGATAATCAATAATTATACTGTCGCTAGAACTAAGTACTTTTTATGAGCCAGCAGCGGTCTGGGCCTATAACCTATAATACAACAACGTGACTCAGCGAGTACAAGAATGAACAGAACTGTATTTTCAAAAGACAAAAGTAAAGGAATCACATAGACAAGATTTGTTCACACTTTGGTACGAGATGTCGCTAGTTGTAGGTACATAATCTATATTTTGCTATTTATAATATGTGTCGACATTGTTTGCTCCTTTTGGCCAAAAATAGTAGTAGTGCATCTTTTGAATATTTGGTTAATAATGGATTGTATTATTTTTATAAGTCCTGTGCAGCAGTGTAAAAAAGAACTTAACTTTTTTTATAGGATAGGGTGACAAACGAGCACACAGTTCACTTGTTGGTAAGTGGTTGCTGTGGCCCATAAACATCAACATCCATCCTCAATTACGGATCAAAATGCAGATGTGTTCCAGTAAAAACGTTCTACGGTTCTCTACACTCACCATACGAAACACAGAGCGTTTCGTATGGTGATATATTTTACAGAGATATTTTACGCTAGTATCCTGTGAGAGCGAGGTCCTTCCCCGGTTGGGCCGACCTGGACGTGGCTATTACGGAAAATAATTGCCACATCGGGAGAAGCTGAAGATTTAAAAAAAATACTATATTTAAAAAAAAATAAATATGAAATATAGCTATTGTTCATTTCTAGTACTAACTGAAATGTAATGGACACTGTAACATTGGCAGTTATACAAATATATATGTGCACACACATGCACATTATTTTATTATAAAAATATATTATACTGTAATATTAAAGTTAATATAATTTGTTCATAATGGTACACTTAGAAAATACTTTCTTACTAATTCCTGTGGCGAAGTGACTCCGAAATGGGTCTTGGCCTCCGACACGAGAACAAGCCACTTGTAACTAAGAATCTCTGTCAAGTTGTTACCAGCTTCAAACGCACGCAAAGTCAGCTTCCATCCGTAAGTCAGCCAATTAACCCATCCTTGCAATTGTTTTTCTATTCTTCTGACTTAATATGGGACAGTGAAAGTGTTAAAGTAAAATAGTTTCCCGAATCTTTAAGCTGCTATCTTCCTTTTTTACTTGATCGGAGACTTACTGATTTTAAATTATTATTAATATATATATATATATTATTATTAATTTCACAAGTATATTTATATATACTTGCGAAAATGAAGGGAGGAGGCGACCGGTATCATTTTCGGCTCTACCAGCACTGGACGACAGTATCCTGTGTTAAATAAATGTGTGATCATTTTATAGCTAGTTGGTAATTGTAGGTGTCTATGGGTTTCTTATTAGAATTTGTAATTTTTTGTTATTTGTAATATTTTACAAAAAATTACAAATTACAAAAAAATATTTTATTAGTATAATTTTTAATGGCTTAGAGTTGCAGTTTGGCAGTTAAGGACCGCGGATTCAAATTCCGCATGACTGGATGTTTAAAGTAAAAAAAGTAAAGTTACAGCCTATAGGTACGTCCCACAGCTGGGCACAGGCCTCCCCTCATTTTGAGAGGGTTTTAGGGTAATGAAGTGTCCGCCGCGTTGCCCCAATGCGTGTTGGTGAACTTCACATGTCTTCGAAATATTTTTTTTCTTATTTCTCAGACATGCAGATTTTCTCACGATGTTTTCCTTCACCGCCGAGCACGTGGTAAATCAGCACTTAAAATTGCAATTAACAATTTCATTGGTGCCGGCGGGGATCGAACCCGGTTTACTCGCGTTCTGTTGTAATTACAGCGAGTGTTAACCATCTGAGCTACCACGGCTCAACTGGACTGGATGTGTGTCCTTGTGCAAAGTATGTAAACTACCCCGCGATATAGGAAAAAACCCATGTGTGGGTAACGTCTTTAAATAATAATTCCTACATAAGAAACCGATAAATTATATTGACTTACCCTTTTGCTCAAGCAATAATTTTAATGAATCATTCTTTTTTTGTTAAACTGTGGTGACAAATGAATATACTGTCAACTTGATAATGATTTCTTAAATTTACGCCGGGAAGTCTGCAGTCTGTGAACATGTTCAAGATCGTCCCCACCATTACACCAGATTTGATAAACCACAAGTCCTTACAAAAGAACACCGATTCCTATCAAGGATGATACGCGAGGCTATTGAAATTAAAAAACATCCTAATTTCAATAGAGAAGATGGTTGGGTACTGCCATCTGCTTGGGATCCTATAATTAACAAAATTAAACTCAAACCCAAGCACACCACTGCAAGACTTCAATATACTTCAAGTTCGTTTTGCGTAAATCGGACCAAAAAAATTTAATATTCAAAAACTGAAGGTAGCCGGGCTAACAATGACATTGGGTCAAACATCTCAGTCCCCCCCGTGACCATGGTTGCTGTAAAGCACCCGAAACCTCGGGAATTAAAAATAAGTAAAAGTAGTGAAATAAACGCGATAAAATCCGTAAATTTAGTTTTATTCACTGTCAACTTGATGTTAAGTGATTGCTGAAGCCCCTGAACACTGCACACAACTTCAAATTAAGAAGACTAAGTTGAGTTGTCATTCTTCGGTAGACGAAGGTGGAATGTCTCAGTCAGTTACCTACCAAGACGCACTTCTGATAGACAAGGAGTGCCACATAGTAGTAGTTGTTTATTTATTAAAACGTAAATGCGCCGGTATTTCTCAAGACTAAGTTCGAATGCCTGTAACTAATAACAGCGGCCTCCGGTTCCCATCATTCTCTAGTATTATGCGGCTATTATTATTATTCGGCTGCTCCGTTATGTAAGCAATTTTTTGTGAGCGAACTTTCTTCTTACCTTCATTAAGAGCGTAGTCCTTCCATTAACATTCAATCAGATATCAGTATGCAAATAGCTTGTAAGCTTGCAAAGCAGGTGAGGATTTTGAGAAAAGTTGACATGAAAAGTAGGTACATAATCATCATTACAGCCTATCCTAAAGAGCAACGCTCTGAGCCACCTGCACCCATCGACTTCCTGTCTCCTATATATATATACACTGCCACTCGAGAAAAAAAGATTCTCGATAAGTATAGTATAATGTGAAATTCCATTTTATGATGCAAAAACACTTAAATTTGAACATTACTGGTTGTAGATAGGCTAAATGAAGGTATTCCATTTTAATGACTATAATAAAGTAAATGTTAAATAGTTCATTTTATTTCTTATCCCAAAAGGGGTTCCGGGAGTGACTGAAGTGATAAAATTAATAATTCTGTTCTAATGTTAATAACAGGAACTGTTTAGGCAGTATATTTTCCAATACAATTTTATTTTCGTTTATTATTTAAAAAAAAAACTATTAGGTATGTTTTAAAACTACATTAAAATATCATATGGGTGTGGACGCATACCAGCAGCGTTCGTTGTTCCATTTTTGGTTTTCTTCTTTTTATTCATTTACACATTTTAAGCGTGCAGTTTCTATTCGCCCAGTATGTTTATACAGCAAAAGGTCAGAAAAAATAATTTGAATAGTAAGCGGTAACAAATTGGCAACATTGTCTGCGAGATTTAGTTCATGGTATAGTCCTTTTTTGCCTCGGAGTTCTAATGGCCTGGTATTGACCTCGTACCTGTTCCTGCCGACGTGCATCAGTAAGTATTTTATTTTAGTCATCAGTGATAAAAACGCTCATCATTGGCTTCTATTTGAAGTTGGTTGCAGGGGTCTATGGACTGCATATCTCACTATCAGATGTGCAGTTAGTTCGTTTCATAATCATCATAACAGGTTATCGAAAGTCCACTTATGAACATAGTCTTCTCCATTGACTGCCTCATAGAGAATATATTTATCATAGTTGCCGCGTTTGACAGGCGGTTTGTTTATTTTTTATTTTGAGTTGTTATCAGAAGTACGCTGTTTTATATATCTTTGTTCATTCTTATTACACCCACGAGATTATATGGGGTTGTAGACCTTTTTTTGTCGTCGCAACACGGCTTTAGTTCGTATATTATTCGTACATTATTCAGAAGTTATCTTAAAACTCAAGATTACGTTGCGACACATTGGTCCAAGCTTTAAATTCGGATAGCTCCCATTATTATCTAAAAATAATCGAATTTTACGATGAAAATGTATCGAAATTTAACGAGTTCATATTGAAATATGCGAGACTAATTTGCTTTACATTCATCGATATTCGGGTGCAAATTTTTTGTTTCGCCTACGTTACAATTGCAACATTTATATCGGTTAACTATTTTTTTGATGTTTCTGACGGATGCTTTGATGATATTAAACTTTTACGTTTGTATGTAATCATTTACATAATATGGATACCTAAAAAAACTTATATGGTAGATAGATGAGACACTAAGATAATTTCATAAGAATGCCGTTTAGACTCGAATCTCTTGTCGAATGTCATCAACAAAGGGGTGGAGACCAGAAACGTCCGATGTGCATTCACCAATCTGCCTACCAAGCTGGCGAATAAGGAAATTTATGTCTGCTATGTTTTTTTTCATCAAATTTGACTATAAAATCCATAGGGCTGATACTATAGAAAAACATCTCAAGCAAGAAGGGAGTATGAAAAAGGCCATTAAGGAACTTCGAACAAATAGAGCCTGGGTCGAGGGTTTGAAACAGCTGGGGAGAGCATCACACAAACGCAAGGATATAATCGATATTGCAACAAACTTTTACCGGGACTTATACAGCGCCAAATCGGACACACAGCTTCTTACTACTGAAATTATCCAGAATAATGTGGACATTTTGGATACAAGTACTGAAAATAAAATCCTACCGATCGATGAAATAGAAATCCTTCAAGCAATAAGGAGATTAAAATCAGATAAAAGTCCAGGGCCAGATAAAGTCACCAACGAGGCTTTAAAGTACGGAGGAACTCTACTGGCCACGCCATTGGCGCACCTATTTAACCTCATTTTAAAGACGGCGATTATACCTATGCTATGGACCGAATCAAACATAATTTTACTCTATAGAAAAGGAGACTCCCATGATATTGGCAACTACAGACCCATTAGCCTTTTACCGACTCTATACAAACTATTTTCTTCAATCATTAATAAGAGAATAAGCGAAACATTATACACATGGCAACCTGTAGAACAGGCAGGCCTTCGCAAAGGATTCTCTACAATAGATCACATACACTCCCTAGAACTAACAATAAAGTACCAGGAAAAACAGAGACCACTCTACATCGCCTTTGTGGACTATCACAAAGCATTTGATAAAATATCTCACACGAGTATCTGGGAAGCCTTAAAAGCTCAAAAAGTAGAAAATAAATACATAAAAGTGATAAGAAACATTTATAGCAAAAGCACTAGCAAAGTAAAATTGGAAAAGATTGGTCAAAGCTTTCCTATTAAGAGAGGAGTAAGGCAAGGCGATCCGTTATCACCAAATCTTTTTATATCTGTACTGGAAACCGTCATAAGAAAACTAAACTGGAATAAATGTGGTCTAAACATTAATGGAAAATACTTAAGCCATCTAATATTCGCAGAAGATATAGTGTTATTATCAGAAACAGGCTGTGGTCTGCAATATATGTTAGAGTCCCTTAATATAAGCAGCAGATAAGTGGGATTAGAAATAAACCTGTCAAAGACGAATGCCATGACAAATAGCATCAAAAAGTGTATCAGGTTAGAAAATAGGCCCGTTAGACTACGTGGATGAATATATCTATCTTGGAAAACTAATAAGTTTCAAAACAAACAGTAATGAAACGGAGATACAGCGTAGAATAAAAATCGCGTGGAACAAATATTGGAGCCTAAAAGAAGTATTTAAAAGCAACATGTTGATAAAGCTCAAAAAGAAAACTATGGACTCATGCATTCTGCCCTCTCTAATGTATGCTTGCCAGACGTGGAAAATTACGAAGAAAATTAAAAACAAAATTAGTTCATGTCAGAAAGGAATGGAACGCAGCATGTTAAATATAAAGAAAATACAAAAAATACGACACACGAAAATACGAAACTATACTGAAGCAATAGACGCGCTGGCTTACGCTCAAGCACTAAAATTCAGATGGGCTGGTCATATAGCCCGATGCGATGACAACAGGTGGACTATAATTGTAACCACGCGCCAGGCAAACGCCGAGCAGGGAGACCCTACGTGAGATGGGAGGATGACATAAAGAAGATCGCTGGAACAAACTGGTTAAGATTAGCAAAAAACAGAGAAAAATGGAAATCTTTGGAGGAGACCTTTACCTGAGAGGGGTCCATGCTATTTATAATATTTAAAATATTTATATCATTCTAGCATTGAATATTACTTTATTGATTACTCTATCGATTGAGTTGTATAAGTACGAGATTATAATTTTATTTTTAATTTTAATTTTGATTTTAATTTTGATTTTAATTTTAATTTTGATTTTGATATTTGTATAATAATAATAATTAAAAAATTCAACATTAAAAAAATCGAAATGTTTTAAATGTCATATATTTTAATATATGGTTACAAGTGCATGTAAACAATTAATTAGTATGTTAATTTATGTTATCATTTAATTTAGGTAATCTGAACTGAATTGTTGCATAATAATTTCAATGCTCAAAAATCATTGTAATGCATGGAATTAAAAAGACTTTTATTTATTTATGTTTTTTTTTTGTAGAATAAGGGTTGACAAACGAGCATACAGTCCACCTGATGGTAAGTGGATGTTGTAGACCAAAGATAATCTACATTTCTCTCCAATTAAAAATCAAAATGCAGATGCGTTGTCACCACTGAAGACTACAACGGATTGCCTCGTTTCCAGTAAAAAGGGTTTCCGGTTCTTTACATTCACCATACGAAACAGAGCAGCACTAAGCTGCTATTTTACACTGTTATTCTGTGAGATCTTGGTTCTAACGCGTTCGATTCCACCCATTCGTGCTAAAACCATAATATAGCTGGAGCGTGGCTCTGTCACGCAAATGTCCAACAGTGGACCATATACGTGCTGCTGATGCTGATTAGACACCACGGTCGTGTTGTTCATTCGTCATCATCATGATTGGGGAGTCCTTTGTACAAATAATTATCGACTTTTGGAATAAAATGATTCTACGGATTTATTTGCGTTTAATTGTAACTTTTTAAATTCACGACATTTTGGGCACTTTAAAACGTCCATGGTCATGGAGTGGACTGGAGTGTTCGACATCCAGATGTCATAGTTAACAAAAGGCTAATTTCAAGTTTTAATTATTAATTTTTGGCCCAATCTACAAAACTGGCTTACAGTATCTTGAATTCTTGCATTGGTATGCTTGCATTTTTATGAAGGCGTGGTTGTTTTCTTAAGCATTCTTACATGGAATCCGAAATATAAATCATAGATTGACTTTTTTAAATCGGTATAAACTGTGAGTATACAGCTTTTTTTAAAAGAATAAATGTGTCAAACGATCACACAGTTCACCTGATGTTAAGTGGATGATGCGGCTCATATACATTTACACTTTTTTCGATTAACAAATAAATAACAGACGCGTTGTCGCCTCTGAGGAATAAGATGGAATGCTTTGTTTCCAGTAAAAACTATCTCCAGTTTTCTAAACACACCATACGAAATACAGCAGTTCAAGCCGCTATTTAAATCTGGTATTCTGTGAGTTACAATATTTATTTTGGAAATTTTATGAAATCCGAAATAGCGCGTCACACTTTGTGGTTTCAGGGACTATTTTGAATATATATATATATATATATATATATATATATATATATATATATATATATATATATATATATAGATAGAGAGAGAGAGAGAGAGAGAGTTACCATACCATGGTATAGCGTACTGCAACTTTATGTATGTTTTTAATATCGAGTGGCATCGAACACTCATAGTGTACTTACACAAATTATAGGGTAATTTATATATTAAATTGCTGGCTTGTTAAACCGACAACTGTAATAGCTATGCTTTGCCTTAGAATTCCAAACTTAATTTATGTTTTAAGGTTTTAAAGATTTTCACTCAGCAGGCTTTTATAATAAGGGCATCATCAACTTCTTATAAAATGACAAGAATGTGTTTAAAGTTTTGAATGATATTTCGAATAATAACAGTTATTTTGTATTTTTTTAATTTTCCAATAAAAAAGGGAACACTGTAGACAAATATCTAATATTTTTTAATTCTTTTATATTACTAATATTTTAATTATAAAAAGAGTACGAATTTTGTGAGTTTATGCGTATGAGGAGGGTAGTATTGAATAAATATGATGATAAACCGTGTAGTGGCGGTGTAAGAATATCCACTACCCTCTATCGTCACGTCGGTGTCGTAATTGGCGACAGGGGAAACTGAAACAGGGGATAGCGGCGGTATCTTTCCGATAACAACTCAAAATTATTAAAAGCCGTGGTTGATTCGTCTACCAAGCGTGGCAACTATGGCAATTGTTTTATTATAGGGTTGACAAACGAGCACAAAGTCTACCTAACGTTAAGCGTATGCGTTGGCTCATAGACATCTACATCTATCCTTGACTAAGAATCAATATGCAGATGCATTGTCACCCCTGAGGACTAAGATGGAATGTCTCGTTTCAAGTAAAAACGATCTCTGGTTCTCTCCACTTCACTCACTTTATGAAACATAGCAGCATCGAGTTGCTTTCCTTACGCTTCACCCCGATCGAGCCGATCCATTCGTACCTCAATCACAACGTAGCTGCAGCGTGCTCTACTACGTACATCATCCTCCCTATAAGGCAATCTATGAAAGAGGTCTGTATTCAGTAGTGGAGTTTTGATAGGCTGTTGATAAAGAAATGTTAGAAATGGATGGAAATATTTCGTAGATTAAATGACTTTTCGAGTATAAGGTTGTAACAGTAAACAATAAAAACGATTTAATAACGAAACTGCAGTCAAAATTTATTCTAAGCGATTCTTCGGAAACATAAAATTTTGCAAATTTCTTTTTGATGCCTTTTACAGCAAGTCGTATGCGTAAAAGTATATACGGAGACATGTTTTTTTTATAGGATAGGGTGACAAACGAGCACACAGTCCACCTGATGGTAAGTGGTTGCTGTGGCACATAGACATCTACATTTATCTTCGATTACGAATAAAAATGCATGCATGCATTTTGATTCGTAATCGATGGGTGAGGTGAGGTGAGGGTGGCAATGCATCGTGTATGCATGATGCGTTGTCACGCGTGAGGACTAAGATGGAATGCCTCATTTCCAGTAAAAAGGGTATCCGGTTCTCTACACTCACCATATGAAACATAGCAGCATCAAGCTACCATTTCACGCTGGTATTCTGTGAGAGCGTGGTCCTTCCCCGGTCGAGCCGACCCATTTGTGCGACAATTATACTACTAATATAACTGCAGCATGGCTCTACCACGTACAAAAACGTGTTAAAGGGAGGCGAAAAAATGATACGTACGTCAAAGAAAGTTACGTACGTTACATAATGCCTACGTTAAGTGCTTCAAACGATTTTGTGAATAATTCAATAAGTTCTTTATTTTTTTTGAAAGATAGCGCTCTATACGGAAGCACGTCACGAGTCATGTGCTTTTCGGTGGGTAGGCGCTAAAGTGTTCTATCATATTTAAAATCGTTCCTGATTTTTTAAAGTTTAAATATAGTAAATAAAGATAAATCAAGTAAATAAATGTACCTGTAATTACATAAATCCACCAGCATTGTTTTCTAATAATGTTTTTTTCCACTGCATAACTTAAAACTAATTTTGCCACTTCACTGTCACCTGACATTGACCTCTAAATAACCTTTATATTCATCATTGATTTACTTAAAAAGTCAATTGAAGAGCTAACATTGAATTTCACTTCACGTATGGATGAGTTCCAGAGGGAGGTCAGAACATCCATACCTGCAACAAGCCCTTCTTCCAACATTAATGAACAATTTAATGCCTTTAGGGCATTTGTTTTGTTAGCACTTGAGAATCTGCAACTTCAACTACAGCTTCTCTCCAGGAAGCAAGAGGAAATAGAGGTAAAGACAAGGAGGAAGATTTTGCTTGTTCATGGAGTGCCAGAAGCCCGAGATCAGAACCTTTTTTTTAGTTTATTAGTTTGACAAAGGCATATAAACCCATACTGCCTAGTCTGACGTGTATAATTTCTTCTTACAATTTATTGGTGTCAGACTGCAAGTTTTTGGGAAGTTTTACTACTAAACTGATTATTTTATTTCTTTAAGTTGTTGTATTGCTATACGCTTTTTCTCTGGTGGTTGTAATAATGTAGGTACTGTTCGATCTTGCATTTTTATTTATATTTTATTTTTAAGTGTATATAAGAATTTATTGTATATTTTAATATAGTATTTTATGTTATCCTCAAACATTTGTAACGACAGTGTTTTATTTATGTCGTTATCTTCGGATGATGAGACACTTAGTGATGTTAGTTATCACAGTACAACTGCTTCTCCTTCACTCAACATTACCTTAAATTCTTGTTTCACAGACTGAGTGAATAACTTCAATGCTATTCATATCAACGCCCAAAGCGTTCCGGCTCATTATCCTGACATACTTGCGTCATTTGAATCCCAAAATATTCACGGTATTTAGTTTGAGAATCTTGGCTAAAACCCTGTCTGCCTTCTACTTCTTACTCTTTGCCAGGGTTTCATTTAATTATAAACGATCGCATTAATAGGGGTGGTGGGAGCGTGGCGATCTATCTTAGATCCCACTTTCCATTGAAAATTGTTAGTTCGTCATGTCAACCACCTCCGGTCGATTCTGCTGAGCATTTACTGGTCGAGGTCTCCCTGTCTCTGAATAAAATCCTTCTAGGATGGAGTTTTCTACAGTCCCTCTCTTTATGAAAACTATTTTACTTCGTTCGAATCTTTTTTTGGAATCACTTGTCCCTACGTATAGTCATACTATTTTGATGGGAGACACCTGTTTGCTTAAAGGCGACAATCGGGCTATAAAACTTAAGTCTATTATTGAAGCGTGTAATATGCAAATCCTACCCCTTTCTGCTACTCACAACTTTCCTAACTGTACTCCTTCCCTTCTTGACTTAATAATAATGTCATCTTCAACACTAGTTTTCAAACACGGACAGTGTCCTGCTGATGCATTCTCTTATCACGATTTAATTTTCCTTTCGTATAAACTACGCCCTCCTAAAATCAAACCTAAATTAGTTCTGCAATGTAATTTTGGAGGAATGTATATTGACCAAATTTGTGAAGACGCGCACAATATTGACTGGTCAGTGATTGAGAGAGCATCTTGCATTGATGATAAAGTTGAACTTTTCTGTTCCCTACTTACTCAGCTTTATGACATTCACGCGCCAATGCATTACGTGAAACTCAAACATTTACCTGCTCCATGGCTCTCTGATGATCTGAAAAGGCTTATCTTGAAGAAAAATGTGGCATTGTCAAAGCTTAAGAGGAATAAAACCGAGGAAAACCTAAGTAAATGCGCCAAAATCAGGAATCGCTGCAACACATTATGTAGAGATGCACAACGACGCCATATTCATACATCAGTCGAGAACGGCGACTCATCTAGGGTGTGGAAATTTCTTAAAACAGTTGGAGTTGGAAGAACAACCCTAAATGCTTCGCCTGCTAGTGTTGATGTCGAACTATTAAATCAACATTTTTCTAATCCTTCTAACTCTTTTGACAGTGAACATAAACTGCAAACACTTCTTTCTCTTTCTGTAACTCCAACTCCTAATTATCCTCCGTTTGTTTTTAGTCAGTTTACTGCATGTGATGCTAAGTAGATCATATTATCCATCTCCTCAAATGTTGTCGGTAGTGACAACATTAGCCGTAATATGATTATTCCTCTCCTTGATGTTATCGCACCCATTATTACCTATTTACTTAATGCTTGTGTATCTTCGTCTAAATTCCCTCAAGCCTGGAAGAGTGCACATGTTATACCCCTTCCGAAGAGATCCAATCCCGTCAACCTTTCTGATTTCCGTCCCATCTCGATTTTACCTTTCCTTTCTAAAGTCCTTGAAAAACTTATTAGCCAACAGCTGACACTTTTCCTTAATAAGCGCAATTTGTTGAATCCTTTACAATCCGGTTTCCGTCCAGGTTATAGTACGGTTACTGCCTTAATTAAAGTTACTGATGACATACGGTGGGGTATGGATAATAAACAACTCACAGTCATGGCCTTGCTGGATTTCATTAATGCGTTCGATACTGTTGATTTCGATATACTGTTGAGTCTATTGTGTTCCCTTAACATATCTCCATCAGTAATTAACTGGTTTCAAAGTTATCTCTGTGGTCGTCGGCAGTGTATTCGTGTCGATGAAACTCACTCATTGTTAATGCTCATTGTTGCTACTTATTGCTATTTAAATATCACAGGAACTTATTATTTTATCAAT
This sequence comes from Parnassius apollo, assembly GCA_907164705.1. Taxonomy (NCBI): domain Eukaryota; kingdom Metazoa; phylum Arthropoda; class Insecta; order Lepidoptera; family Papilionidae; genus Parnassius; species Parnassius apollo. The sequence goes on along the minus strand of CAJQZP010000226.1, from coordinate 923,308 downwards.
AATAATCATTGTGTTACTACCGTCAGATATCTACACAATATTCTCTCATTGTTAACAAGATAGACATCTTTCTAAAACTGTGCTATAAAATGATCGCAATAAACGGATTACTAAGAACTGTTTTATGTGTTTTTCTTATGTCCATCTGAGACACTCATCTTGGTGTGATATTACTGCAGGCGTGCCACAGGGTGGCGTGTTGTCACCTTTACTCTTTTCCATTTTCATTAATTCAATCAGTCATAAAATATCTTCTCTCTACCACATGTATGCGGATGATGTTCAGATTTACAACCCAGTCAACTCTTGCGAATTTGCCGAATGCAATTGATACATTAAATAACGATTTAAATATTATTCACGAGTGGAGTAAGTCATATGGCCTAAATGTCAATCCCAAAAAATCACAGGACATCATTATTGGTAGCCGAAGCTTTATCTCAAGAATTGACTGGTTCTCCGTACCACCTATCGAATCCGATGGAGTTGTAATTCCTTACTTTGACAATGTCAAAAATTTTGGTATTTATCTCTATAATTCCTTAAATTGGACACGCCAACTGAATGAGGTAAGTAAGAAAACGTTCGTCGCTCTTTGTTCTCTGCGTCGCCTTCGATCATTTCTTCCCATTCCTACAAAAATTATGCACGCACAGTCTCTTCTCCTTCCGATTCTCGACTATGCTGACGCAAGCTATGTAGACATAACTGAGGACCAGCTAAACAAGCTTAAGAGACTTCAAAACACTAGTATTCGGTTCATATTTGGATTGCGCAAATATGACCATATTTCCCAATTTCGCTCACGTCTCAAGTGGTTACCTATCCGACTTCGCCGGAATATGCATATTCTTTCCATTCTATACTGTGTATTATTTCACCCTACACCTCCCTATCTAAAGGAGAAGTTTAATTTTGTAGGGTTTCCAGGAGAACCTCTACGCTCTACAAGAAAAGTCATTTTAAGGGTACCAACTCACAATACTTTTTTAATAAATCTTCTACTGTCCAGTCTATCAAGCTCTGGAATACCCTACCGTTGCGTATACGTGAAGCACAAACTATTGTTATATATAAGCGATTACTTAAAGAGCATTACTTGTCTCAGTCGTTCGAACACCGTTAGAATAAATTACGTGATTATGTATCTATTGTATTTATCTACTTTATATTATTGTTTGAGGAATTTTGTTATATATATATATATATATATATATATATATATATATATATTTTGGGTAAATGTGTAGGTTTGTTTATATATTTATATATATGTATGTATATGTGTATATTATATGTTTTACTTTATTTTTTAAGCTATTGCATAGCTTCTATCGCGGGCCTTAAGCGCGGGGACCGAATCCAGAAATTCCGTAACGAAAAAAAAACCTCAAGCTCCCCACTCCGACGGGCACGGAGGTGTAGCGTTGAAAGCCGTGCATCGTCTAACGTAGTTTCAGTTCGGCAGACTTCGGCACCCGGCAGACTTCGGCACGGTGTTTGTGTGCGTGCGACTAGACGTATGCGTGTACACTAGCTGCTAACTCAATGATAAAAATTCCTGAATAACCTACATGTACCATTTACCTCCACATTACCACGCAGCCGGCTGCGTGGTAATGTGGAGACTTTTACCCACTAAACTTCACCTTTTGAGTTTGGCTTACCGATCTGACAAGAGATCTTTAAGCCGTAAACGGACGCGACTCTCCTTGGCAGAAAGGAGGGCGTAAGCGGCGGAAAGCCGCTTAGAAGTGTGCCTAACTAAGACAGATTAAGGGATGCGTTAAGTAGGCTCGGCCTGAGCCGCCAGAAGGCAGTTCAGGTCAGCCGAAAGCTTGTTGTGGGGGTCCGAGAGAGAGTTTCTCGGTCTGCGCATACTATAGCGAGTGTGAAGAGGGGCCGCATAGGCAGCTGTCTCGCGAATGAGGTGATTTGGGTGGGACTCTGAGGCTTTGAAAAATCTCTCAGAGAGTGCTTTGAGGAACTGTTGAATTGTTGGGAGCTCTAAGTCTCGGTGGAGGTCGGCATTAAGCACATAATAGGGCGAGTTCGTGGCCCTGCGACAGAAGAGATTTTCGCGCTGCTTACCGCTCTGCTCCTTTGTAATACAATAGATGTTGAAACTGTGCAGCATTTGCAACACAACGGATATAAAACTGTAGAAGTGTACGCGCTTTATAACTATTTAGTATAGCATATTATATTAATGTAAAAAAGAAATATACGTCGTCGTGCTCGCCAACGGGGCTGGTAGATGACATCTAATAATTGCAATAGAAGGACGCTTCCGTAACGAGCAAATGACTTGAACTGCGTTTGCGCGATTATTTAACCGGCCACTCACGCTCTTATTACCAGTCCTTTGACTCGCGCCCAAAAGGCCGACAAAAGAGTGAGCGATGGGCATGAATAATAGCATGAAGTGCAGCATGACGAGTATTGTTGCCACACCTCTTTCAACTTTTCTCGTTACTTACCATGCCATTCAAAGAGTATATGAGAAGGGGATAAGATATACAGGATTCCTCCCGATGTTTTATCGCGATGTTTTCTCGTGATGTTTTCTCGCGATGTTTTCCTTTATAGTGATTAAGATTTCTTTAATGGTAAATTTTAAAATCGATACGGTAATGTCCCCCAGTGCCCAGTTTTTGTCATAGCGGGCAGTTTCAATGGAGATTAGCCATAGAGCAGGACGGGATTATAGTGATAAAGTGTGTAGTCTGGTGGAACAGCAATCCCATACGACCAGAATGCTTTCTGAGGCACGGTGGTAAAACACCACTAATTTTTTGACTTCGGGTTAACTAGTATTTCTTGAAAGAAAAATGATTTTGTCTCGACCGAAGATTCAAACCCGGTACCATATGATGCGCAGTCGGGCTTATCACCACCAGACCAACCACGCAGTTATGAACGCAAAGCTAACAAGCAACATAGACCGAAATTAAAGTAATATATTGAAATGATAATTCCACTTGTTTTCCCAGCAGCTAATTGAAGTGAAAAACTAACAAATTCCATTTTGATTTCGCCCCCGTAAAAGAATTTATTGTTTGCATTTTCCCGGGAACGTAGCACTTTCTTCTTGAATTAGTAGGGAGACGCTCTATTATCCTTTCCCAGATGCCGACATTCTGGAATTTTGTTAGTGAGAAGTACGGAAAAGAAATCGAATACATGGTAAATTTTGAGACATAAACGTTAAAATAAACTTAAAATACGTTAATTTATCTTAACGTTTACGTACAAAACATTAGATTGACTAAAATATTATATTAAATAACTAAACAGAAAATATTTACTTTCTATTGAGTTATTTAGCTATTATTTTGTGAAAACTAATAAAATTCTACTGTAAAGTTCTTTTTATAAATTGTGTTTTGAAAAATTAAAACACTGATTCTTGATTTTTTTATTCTTTTTAGTTTTTTGAATTCAGTTCTTACCTTTTTATTCTAAGTATTTTCGTGGTAGAGCATGGAGCCGTGGTAGCTCAGATGGATAGCGCTTGCTGTTAATTTCACAATACGCGAGCAAACCGGGTTCGATCCCCGCTCGTACCCATGAAATTGTTAATTGTAATTTTAAGTGCTTGGCGGTGAAGGAAACTTGCATGTATAAAAAGTATATTTCGAAAATATGTGAAGTTCGATCACACGCATTGGGAAAGCGCGGCGGACAATTGCTTGCCCTAAACCTTCTCAGGAATGAGGGGAGGCCGGTGTCTAGCAGAGTGGCACGTATATAAATTTGATTTCGTGGCAGAGCCAAGATGCAGCTATATTAGGCTGTAGCACGAATGCGTCGGCTCGACAGGGGAAAGACCACGCTCTCACAGAATACCAGCGTAAAGTAGCAGATTAATGCTGCTGTGTTTCGTATGGTGAGTGTAGAGAACCCGTTTTACTGGAAAATAGGCATTCCATTTTAGTCCTGAGGGGTGACAATGTATCTGCAGTTTAGATTCTTAATCGAGGTTAAATGTAGATATCTACAGGCCACATCAACCACTTACCATCAGGTGGACTGTGTGCTTGTGTGCTGTGCTTTTTATCACCCTTACTCTAAAAAAAAGATATGGGATGAAAGTGGAGTAATCACCTTATCTTACCCTACCTAAGAGGATTAAGTCTTATTCATCATTTTTCATAAAACGTATCAATAACATACCGCTGTGCGTAACTTGATTTTTATGGACGTTAAAAAAATTCGAAATTAATGTATATTTTGTAAATTAATACAGGACTATAAAAAATAATTGAAATTAGCAAATTAAAAGGAAATTATCATAACCGAATACAAAAAAAATTTTATGCAAATCTCTTACATACATCAGCCATACCTCTTTACATATATAGCCTACATACAGCAGCAATTACCATCCGGTGGCAATTGTAATTATTGTAATTATAATCATGAGCGGTCAATCTGTATATAAAGTCATAGACGCCGGAACAGAATTGATTTACGTGTTTTTCAAGGCACCGCCAACTTTCTGGTTCCAGACTGCTACTAATTTTTTTATATAGAATAGGGTGACAAACGAGCACACAGTTCACCTGATGGAAAGTGAATGCTGTGGCCCACAGACATCTTCATTTATCCTTTTTGATATATTCTATAACTAAGAATCAAAATGCAGATGCGTTGTCACTCCTGAGGACTAAGATAGAATGCCATGTTACCGGTAAAAAGGGTCTCCAGTTCTCTACGCTCACCATACGAAACAGCAGCGTTAAACTGCTATTTTACTCTGTTCAGATGGATAGCGCTCGCTGTAAATTACACAGTACGTGAGCAAACTGGGTTTGATTCCCGCCGTCACCTATGAAATTGTTAATTGCAATTTTAAGTGCTGAATTCCCACGTGCTCGACGGTGAAGGAAAACATCGTGAGCAAAACTGCATGTCTGAGAAATAAGAAAACAAATATATGTTAAGTGTCAAGGAAATGTTAAGTTCGCCAACAAGCATTGGGCAGCGCGGCGGACAATTCTATGCCCTAAACGGCACGTATATATAGGCTGTAACTTCATTCAATGAGATCGTGGTCCTACCTCGGTCGAGCTACAACCATAATATAGCTGCAGCGTGGCTCTACCACATAAAATAAAGATTGGTTAATTTAAAGTTTTCGTCCGATCTGGGAATCGAACCTGGAGCTCATGATCAGCAGTCGTGCTTACGGTCACAAGATCAACGAGGCAGTCTACCTATAATATAGTAGGCATAGTAAGATTTACACACTCTCCTGGCAGCCCTAATTCTTTGCGATATTTATATAACATTTGAAGGTTTTGCAAATCTACGATAACGTTCATAATGCACGATGCAGTTTTACTACAGGACGTTTTGTGATGCTAGTTTTATTGAGAGATATATCTTTCGTTTCTTTACCGCCCGCCACCCGTCTGTCTTTGACACTGCAATTTATCCCCTGGGTGTCTAGACTATAAATTTTTCATTCCTACCAACGTCTGTCGAGAACTCTTCAGAATGTTATGATTTCTTATAGTTACGGGAATACTATACATGGAACTATTTGTAAGGATTTAATCTCGTTAAATTTTACGTTTTTCTATTGCCCGTGTAGTTGCTGCGTTAGAATATCCACTGCCCCATATCGTCCCGTGGGTGTCATAAGGCGACAGGGGGAAACAAACCAGTAGATAGGCAGCAGCGACTTCCTAATAACGACTAAATATAAGAAACTGCGGTTACCCGCTTGCCAAACGTGGCAACTATGGCAAACATCCCCCCCCCTATAAAGCAATCTATAAGGCGGGCCTATGTTCAGCAGTGGACCCTAAATAAGCTTTAACGGTAACGGTTATTGTAGTACACGATTAAGGCTTCGATGCGTTTCTGCCGGTAATTACGGTACTTGTTGCTGGTTTTGTACACCATTAGTTTAAAATGTATGTTCATTAGTTTGCAAATTTTTTGACATTTTATAAAGTTTTGTTAGTTGTTACTTGTTTTATGATTGTAGTATTGGAAGATGTCAATGAAAAGGGAGGCGTGTTACTCTTGTTATAACTTTAATTAAACTACTGACTTAACAGCTATAATTAAATGGTTAAACGAACTTACCTTAAGTGAAGTTCAACCATAATTATACGAAGCTCCTTGTCCTAGACATTCTTAACAATTGTAGTACGCCGCATTCCATGCCAGCATCACAATTTATCCAAGCTCGCTAAAAAAATTTTTAAAGCAGTATATCTGGCAACACTGTATCAACCCGTCGAATGCCACTTCATTATGTTTAAAGCAAGGAATTAGATGAGCAACCCTAACCCAGGGAGGGTTGGGCCGGGAGTACCGTCTAGGACAAGGAGCTTCGTATAATTATGGTTGAACTTCACTTAAGGTAAGTTCATTTAACCATTTAATTATACTCCCTCCTTGTCCTAGACATTCTTAAGAATTGTAGATGTTTGAAGACAGGGTTGCGAATTTATAATACCAATGAATGGAAATTTGCTATTTTCCTTATTTTAAAAAAATGTTGAACATATTGCCTGTATAGTAAATTTAAATTAATAACATAAATAAATTATCGTTATTTCATGACATTTCCTTATACACATAAGGCCAGCTTGATTTCAGCAGAAGTGGCCCTGTGGAAGAATTATGACTGAAAAAGAAAACAATCTGGAATATCTATTCCAGTTTAATTTTAACATCTTATAACTTACTTAAGAAATACTATTCTAAGTGGGTTAAATTTATCACTATCTTGTGTTCTGTTTTCTATTAAAATATTCACAAGAAAGGCTCAACCCCTTCTCATTTATTTTTTCCCATGCAAACCCTGTTGAAGTGAAATTCTATCTATATCATAACTATACATCTGAGCTCCCGTTTGAATAAATGTAATATTTGTTGAAGGACCATGTATGTATATTATAACCTATAACTCATCACTGCTCAGCTTGTTACTAGTTTTGTAAATTTCTGTATTCTCAATATTTATTGCAATATTCTGTAGTTAGTAATCTAAAAGTAACTTATTATTAAGTCTATTTTTATAACTCAAACCTAAGTAAAAGGCACAATGGCCCAGGAAGGAATTTCATTACACTTACTACAATTTGGTACGATAAAGAATTAATTATTTTATTATTTTATAATTTATAGTATTTGACATAGGAGAGTTCACTATAATTCTTAGTATGAATTTTGGAGTGAATCTTCGAGTGCCATATTTTATAAAATACTTCACTAATAGTTACCAATGATGTGTATGAGATGTCTATGAGATGACTGTAACATGACACAGTAGTATGATTACCTTTATATAGGCAGTGTTAATAATAATTTGTTATTTTATTCAAAATAAATAATTAATTTTTTCACATTTACTGCTCATGTGAAAAAAAACTACTTTATAGTTTATAGTGACAGCGCTTTAATGTTAATTTAAAACCTGTCTAACCTCAAAGTGTTAGCTCTAAAAGGTCTGAATAGTTAACCGTGTCTATCCTCTATGTGATAGCTGTAACGGTTTAAAGCCTGCAGTGATTTCTTCCAAGTCATAGTCCATCTTAATGTCTTCCTTCAAGTGGTAATGCTTTCAATTCAAATCTGTCTAACCTCAAAGTGTTAGCTCTAAGATTTGAATAGTCAACTGTGTCTATCCTCTATGTGATAGCTCTAACAGTTTAAATCCTGCAGTGATTTCTTCCGAGCCGTAGTCCATCCTAATGTCTTCCTTAAAGTGATATTGCTTTCAATTCAAACCTGTCTAACCTCAAAGTGTTAGCTCTAAGATTTGAATAGTCAACTGTGTCTATCCTCTATGTGATAGCTCTAACAGTTTAAAGCCTGCAGTGATTTCTTCCGAGCCGTAGTCCATCTTAATGTCTTCCTTCAAGTGATATTGCTTTCAATTCAAACCTGTCTAACCTCAAAGTGTTAGCTCTAAGGTTTGAATAGTCAACCGTGTCTATCCTCTATGTGATAGCTCTAACGGTTTAAAGCCTGCAGTGATGTCTTCTGAGTCCTAGCCCATCTTAATATCTTTCCACTAATGATAGCATCTTATATGTGAATTAAGATCTGTCTACCTTCTAAGTCATAGCGGTAAGATCTGAATAGTTAACCATGTCTATCCTCATAAATGACAGCTCTAATGCATAGCATTTGAAATAACTTATGCTAGATATTCTCTCAACAATTTTAAGTTTACAGTAATTACTTCTGCCTCTCTGCACCGCTTAATATCTACCAGTAGTATTTTTCGTTCTTATTTTATTATATATACGTAATCCATGTATATATTCTAAGTGACAGTTCTAACGGTCTGTATATAGCATCTATATAACTCCTGTTAGATATTTTTCCCAGCAGTTTTAATTCAATAGTGGTTTTGCATCCCTATCTCCTCAGTATTATACTTTTCCTATTTCTTCAATACTGTCCGAAACTACGTGCATGTCAAAAGTGGGAATAGTCTTGCCCAACTTTCAAATCATTGGTATGTTGGTATATTTTGCTACCTTGATCTCCGGTGATCATGTGGGGGTTCTCTTATGTTGACAATTTTTGGACTTCTTTTGCCAAACCCTTGTGAGACTTTCTAGTACTTTTACATCTATAATTTGTAACAAGTTTCTCATTATGTTATACTCATAATATTGAGCCCTTTGTAATAAAACTATACCATTAATTATCTTTATTTGATTGCCTCTAAATCTCAGTACCGCAAAATATTTTCCCATGTGAAAAAAAAAAACAAAAACCTATGGTTTTTTGACTCATCGAATTAAATACATAAAAGAAGAATCGTCCCCCAATCTAATATAACTGCCATGGTTTCTGGGTCAAGCCTACAGAACCCCATTGTTAAGTATATAATAATTTTATTATTTCTCGTTACTAATTTGATCAAGTTTTAGCTTTGACACTGCTTTATGATCTTGTTGAATAGACTTGAAAGACTTCCTCTGACTGTTTTTTGTTTACTTGGCTCAATTTTAGATTGTATGTTAAATTTCCATATTTTTATTTAATTTAAAGTATTGAATCCTCAATAGTTAAGAATAGAACCCTCTCTATCTTGTTAATATATGAAGCAGGTTTTTATCAACTCTGGGTAAAATTGTACAACATTAAGTATTATTTAGTTGTAGTAAGGTTACTATTCATTATAACTATATTGTTTTGCTCAAAGTTTTGTATTGTATTCTACCATTTCCAAAAATATAAGCATATACTACTTTAATATCGAATAATATCTATGTAATTTATTCGCAATGAAGGACTAAAACCCAAATTTTGTCTCATTCCATTGGTTCTCTCCATCCAGTTGAGAAGTGTCAATTTATATTTCAAACGGTTTTATGCGTTTAATGTTTTTTTTTTGTAATATTATTAACTACCATCTAAGGTCAGAAATTTGCCACTGAATATATTATATTACATAACATTATATATACATTATTATATATAATAAGATTTAAAAAGCACAACATTATTAACCTCATTTTACTAATAGCGTTTGTTTTAGTCACTATTTATATCATAAAATTTTTATAGTTCTTAAGTATTTTTACATAATTTCCTCTTACCACAATTATTTTGTTGCTAACATATTTTGGCAATCAGTGTATGCATCTGTCAGCATAACTCTATTGTGCTTTTACCATACCTAGTTTTAGTATATGAAGGTGATAATAATAACATGGTAGGTATGAATGGTACCATACTTAATTTTACTGAATAAATCCATCTTTATTTTATTTTTTAATTATTACTTCACATATTACTTATTTTTAACTTGTCATAACTTTTTAATATCTTACAATAGACTATTTCCTATAATTATTTTTAAATTTCTTTTTAATTGTTTAATTTACCATTGTTTTAATTAGTGAAGTATGTAAGTTTTATATTTTCTCAGATTGATATTTTATGTACCGCTGTAGGCCATTAATGCATTTGCAACTCATCATTCTATTTAAAACCTAATGATACTAAACACTTCTTTCTTCCTTGTAACTTAGGTTATATTAAATTACATAATACAGCTCGAATGTAAAAATGTGCCTGTTTAATGTCAATTAATTAATTATTAATATATATTTCTCTATATTACTTTCTCGTCTTATTATATTAATTGTTATATAATAATTATTATATTATATTCGTTTTACTATCTCAATGATAATAATTTATTGTTTATCTTCTTTACTGAGTTTTTTAATTATATTTTGTTAATTTTTTTAAAATTGACAATAATCCAAGTCATGAAACATTTTACAGGCTATCTGTTGTCTTTTTATTATTCTTTTAATAATTTAACAAATTTATTGTAATTCAATCTGATGCTTACAATACTATTTTTGTTTTGCATATCTGTCAAATCTGGTTTCATTGGCAACGTGTGGAGCCAAATATATCACAAGGGATATAATTTGAATAATAGGTTTGGTTCAATCTTTCAGATTTTTCTAAACAGCCTAAATGCTTATTTTTTACTCACTTTTTGCTTACTTATATTTTAAGTGTATTTAACTTGTAACCTTTTGATATTCCATATCAAGGTAAAACAGTTCTCATATCACACTTTTTCTTACTTCCATGTCATATTATCCACCCATCCATTGCAGTCTATAAAAGTCCACAGCTGCACATAGGCCTACCAACACCAAAATGCCTGATAGAGGGGTGTCATATTATGTAGCTTTTTATTTTTTATTTTATGTGTCTACAAAATAATATGTAATAATATACTGTCTTTAGATTTTAAAATGCATCTATTAAATCCCATTTGTTTGGGAATTAAAAATTTTAAGGACTAGTAAACTGACTCTCCCTTACACACCGGATAATTTTGTCCCAGAATTCAGTTATTATTTCTAACTTGTTCAGCCAATTTTTTGTGGACGTTAAAGGTTTACATAACCTTAATAAAAGCATGAGTTAAGCTTATTTATAGCACTTATTTCTTTTCATAATCAGGATTTTCTGATACTAAAGAAAGTTTAGTTGTAATCTCAGGGTATACAACTAAATCTCAGGGTGTATAATTTCCAGGTCTGCTGCCCAACGTAAGTAAATGAAAGTAAGAAAAACATTAATATATATATATATATATATATATATATATATATATATATATATATATATATATATATATATATATCACTTAAAATTTCTCAACGTATCTCTGTACAATGTATCTCAACCCACATTTATAGGTTAAAATACCTATTTACTATTTCATATTATATGAGTGACGAGGTTATGTTATTTACCCTTAATAGTGAATTTGTTCGATAATTTATCATACTTGTTAATAAATGGGCACAGTGAATCTGATTTTATTATTTAATAAATGTTTTAACTTTATTTATTTTATATACACGTGCACGTACCTCGAACAATAGGATTTTTGTTTACCTTTGATCGGTTGGCTCCACTTTGAATATCTTCCTTTCCCAAGTACATAATCAAATTATTACCACGCAGATACGTAATAAATTTATTTGTAGTAGGTTTTGGATACAAAATATTTGATTTTACACTAAACATATTTAATTTTTACAACAAAAATTATAAAAACACACCGTGATGGCTGGCACAAAGAAACGTAATGAAGTTGCATTGACGGACGGGTTGATACAGTGTTGCCAGATATACTGCTTTAAATTTTTTTTTAGCGAGCTTGGATAAATTGTGATGCTGGCATGGAATGCGGCGTACTACAATTGTTAAGAATGTCTAGGACATGGAGGGAGTATAATTAACATTAATGTATACCATTGTGAGGGCTACACTCCAACTCCTACCGACAAAAAAAAGAATACATTTGTTTTTAATAAACTATATATATATATATATATATATATATATATATATGTATATATATATATATATATATATATATATATATATATATATATATATATATATATATATATAAAATATTAATCATGTCTAATATGAACATAAATTATAAGAATGCAACTGATCGAGATATCGCCTCATAGAATTGGTATGATGCATATTATATAAACAACATACAAATATGACATGATTAGGTAATACATAATATTATGTCTAAATTCGCGAAATCTAGTATAATTATACAGATATTTATATTTTAAAATACACTTCTTTTATTTATTTGTTAATAATTTTTCATCTCATTTTTTATTATTATAAATTTATATATTATTTACTTTTATACTGGCTAATAATTATTTATTTTTCAATTTGATCCCTATCATTTTAGCTACCCTTCATTAGATAATTGTACCACTCCTTTCACGTACACTGCTCGCCTACATACATGATCAAAACATTGACCAATATCATTTCATTCAATTCTTTACATTTCATCTCATTTAATTATTTTTTAATTGTACAATAGCTTTCACGTACACGGCTCGCGTACATTATCGTCGGGTCACTTTTTATATTTTTCCTCTCACTTTAAAGTTCCTTATATCTAGAGCTGTAAATTTAAATCTAAATTATAATATAAAATGGCAATGATATAGCATTCGTAGGTCCTGCTCGCCGACATTTTATGCTCAAGTGAGAAACAGGGCGCATAAAAGTCTAAAGGAAAAACAAACCTCTCAAAAATATCTCACAAAATTAAAATTGTTTAATAATGGTTATGTTAAACCTTACATATAAAAGTACATAATATAACTTTGAATAATGCTTTATGATTAAATCCTCCTTTTGTAACAAAAAACAAAAAGCGGATTTAATCCTCAAAGTCAACTTGCAGTTAACCCTAGGGTCCTATAGCAGTCATAAAGCGTTGATGGCTACAGAACAAGACAATAGGAAAAATTTATATTATATGTACTGGTTTTTAAACTGTTCTCAATGTTGCAATAAAAAATTGTCTCGTCTGTAGGTCTGTTTGTCTGCGTTTATCCTTAGAATGGCTGAAACGATAATCAAACTTCACAAACAGGTAGCGAGTAATGCCAGAGTGATTTAGGCGGAACAGTCATACTTACAAATACTAGACAACGAGGTAGTAAAACATACGTTATGGCTCTATTACGAATGTGACATTTTTCATGAAAACCTGGTGAAACTGGGCTGAAGATTATAGAGCGTTAATTTTAAGCATAAAAGCCAAGTGCGTGTCAGGCCTCGCACAATTTGGAGGTTGGGTTCCGTAGTTGCCCGTCACAATATGTGAATTTAGATGGGGCCTTCGTTATAATAATATGAGCATATGAAGTGAGTTCATGGGAGATTACAGCACATCTTCTCGTCAGGCATACGTCAAAACATAAAAACAAGGTTTTACAACCAGTGCGTGTTGCCAGTGATGACTTATGGATCTGAGAAGAGGTTCTTCACTGATGACCGTATGAGGAAGCTGAAAGGCACTCAGCGAGCTATGCAGATGACTATGCTCATGCTCATAAGTTATCCTCATAGGTTTATCTACTCTGCGTGATAGACTTAAAAATGAATATATAAAAATGGATTTAATTAAAGAAGTTAAAAATTCTTTTAAAAATATTTAATATTCTTTTAATCTTCTTTGTCCCCTTTAACAGCCTTTCATAATTTATTAATATTATAATACTATATTTATAACCCTTAACATGGGCGGGTTTGTGAATGCAGTCTGAATTGACATCCATACACAGGTAAAGTTGTTCAACATCACCGATGGCAGCTGAATTGTAATAAAATATCTATTATTTATACTATATCCGCAATAGAACCAGAGTTACCGACGAAGGTTAACGAATTAGTAAGCTGAAGTGGGATCGAACATATAGCTTGAAGAACCGACAACCGATGGGGAAGAAAGGTTCTCGAGTGGCAGCCTTCTACCGGTAGACGAAGTGCAGGGTGTCCCTGCGATGGTGCAGTCGATGGATGCAGGTGGCTCAAGACGTGCTTTGTGGCATATCTTTAACGGAGCTCCATATTCAAAAGCGGCCTTGTGAAGGGTTGTAATGATGATGAAAAAAAGCGAAAGTGGTATATCAGGATCGGTCTCTTGGCAATCAATCCTTTCTGCCTACCTGACAAAGGAAAAAGTAAAGCTATAACGTAAATAATGCATAAGTCGTTTTCTTAAAAAAGAATGTTAATTCTTATAGTTTACAATGACATTACAAGGTAATAATGCAGCTAGTATTAGATCATTTTATATTAAATTTTAAGGAAATTTTCAATAATCCAATTGCATTTTATAAGTCGATCTACTCGACTTATTAAATGCAACTCTCGAGCTGTGATAGTTTTCCTTTTAATTTAGTTATATACTACTATCGTACAAACTTTACACATTTTCAAAAACAGCGGTTTGGTTGGTAGGTAGCGAGGACACATGAATCTAATAAAAAATACCACTTTAATATTAAACATTTCGCAAACGGACCTCTAAATTGAAAAAATGTTGTTGCATACCCATAATACTTTTAAAAAACTTATATAAAAACACCTTACACGATGGAATAGACGGGTAAAAAAATCATCCTCCCCTTTTATTGAGAAAATGTTTTTTTTTTAAATTTTATTACACAGTTTTGTAGGTGTGATTAATATCCATAACTATGCTAAATTACAGATTTGTACCGCCTAGCCGCCGGTCTCTGAGTAAAACCGCGGACGGACGGACATGGCGAAACTATAAAGGTTCCTTGTTGTTTAACTACAGAATCCTAAAAACGATGCTTATATTATACGAACGATGAAAATGGCAAGTTTTAAGCTGCGCAATATTAATTCCCGCCAGATAATAACAATGGCGGGAAACACGCGCCACCGCAATAGATATTCCTGTATTGTTGTCTCGTCGCTTTCTGACAAATTTAATGGGTACTTATTAATTTTGCAGACTATGACGTGGATATTTGCACTGAATATTACGGTTGAGATGTGGCTGGTTTTATGACTTCGTACGTTACTCCATTTTTGTTGGGTTCTGATATCCATGGACTGCGATAGCCACTAGTAGAATCATTAGTAGGTTCTTATATCATCATACAGCCTTAAAGTCACTGCTGAAATGGTCGATATAACGCATTATTGGGGTCCCACACACCTTGGATGACAGTAGGTTCGGTTGTCGCTGCAATTTTATTTAAAAAAAAGTACTTGTGTCTTTGAACCTGCTTGCCGTCGCCGGTCTGGGCACACAGATGGCTCACGTGACATTCATTGGCGAAAGGCCTATGGTCAGCAGAGGACTTGTGATGAGCTGCAATGATAATGATGATGATGATGATAATATGTAATGAACGCGATGGATTATTTCGCCGACAAAATATAGCAATTCCGTTTCGCATGTTTAAATTTGGAATACTTTTGTTTTTGAAGATGATGTGTTTCGAGTTTGCGTCGATGAAAACTGTTGGAAGCTGTCAACTGCATAGCGCGTTTTCATAAAGGCACAATCTCGTAAATTATGAACAAAATTGGAACTAGGAGCTGGGGTAGGATTAGGGTTGCCAATTGTTTATTTCATAATAGTATTTTCGAGGCCTATTGGAATATAGTAAATGGCGAAATATAAAAAATATGTAGCATGTTTCAATTTTTTTATCTACAAATAAGTAAAATTGAAGCATCTGTTTGTAATGTCTAAATATGAGCTTTTTACTAAATGCATATGAAAGTATATACCCTACTTACAACAAAAACACAATTTTTAAAATGTTCGTCTATTAGTTCGGGCTAATATTCGAAACGACTGGCAGATATTCGTACTGACAGATTTCATTGGCAGATAGCTGATGTTATAAAGAGTACTTAGGCTACTTTTAATTTAGAAAAATAATTATGGTTCCGAGCAAAAAAAATACCCTAAGATACAAGCGGGCGAAGTCGCGTGGAACATTAGTATTTCATATATTATTAAATAAATGTTAAGTAATTAAGTTGTATCTGAACTATTAGCTACTGCGTCTGCGTGTGTTTGCCTAGACGCAATACGAAACTGAACTGACTGAAGAGTCATCGGCCAAGGACCTTTTTGTCCTTGGCTGATGACTCTTCGATAAGACAAATGAGTAATAAGTGAAGGATACTACATCGTTTTATGATTAGCATCTCACAGTTTTGGATGTAGAAGATGAATTATTAACGAACTACTCGGCATTGCAGTAAAACAACTTGGGTCTACGGAGCACGTTCTAGACCTCTCCGTGAGAAACTTTATAGCGTCGACGACAGACGATAAATAAAAGCTAGGAGACTCTTCGAAAAACTTACACGAATTTCTGCTAAACTAAATGCTTTTTAAAAATATTTTTGATATAATTTATGTCCTAATCTTAAGTTTTCTCGATACTTTCAGCGAACACTTCTTGCCAGTTTCAGACAGAAATTGTCGCTGAACAAGCTTTTTATTACAGAATAAAGGTGACAAACAAGGACACATCATCTACATTAATCCTTAATTAAAAATCTAAATACAGGCAGCTACCTCTAGGACTAAGATGAAATGCTTCGTTTTCAGTAAAAAGTCTGCTGTATGTATTCTACCATATTTCTGTGCTAATACATCTCACTTCACCGTATATTCCTCTTTGAAACCTCCTTTTGAAACACATGAACTTCCTATAAGTTGAAGTAAAAGTTAAAAAAGTTAAAGTTGAGCCTATATACGTCCCACTGATGGGCACAGGCCTCCTCTCATTTCTGAGAGAGTTTTAGGGCAAGGAAGTCTCCACCGCACTGCCCTGTGTTGGCAAACTTTACGTCTTCGAAATATTTTTTTTTATTTCTCAGACATGCAGGTTTCCTCACGATGTTTTTCTTCGCCGCCGAGCACGTGGTAAATCTGCACTTAAAAAATTCTAATTAACATTTTTATTGGTGCCAGCGTGGGTCAAACCCGGGTTGCTCGAGTGCTCGATACGTCCTCATTATTTACGTATACCTATTATTGTGAAGTTGTCTATTAATACCACGTGTGACGTTCTTCATCGGTACCAATATATACAGCTACTCCATTCCTTCTGCTGTATGTATTCTACCACATTTCTGTGCTTTACATCCTACTTCACCGTATATTTCTCTTACTTTTGAAACACATGAACTTCCTATAAGTTGAAGTAAAAGTTAAAAAAGTTAAAGTTAAGCCTATATACGTCCCACTGATGGGCACAGGCCTCCTCTCATTTCTGAGAGAGTTTTAGAGCGGAGGAAGTGTCCGGCGCACCGCCTTAATGCGTATTGGCGAACTTCACGTGTCTTCGAAATATTTTTTTTATTTCTCAGACATGCAAGTTTCCTTACGATGTTTTTCTTCACCGCCGAACACTGGATAAATATGGACTTAAAAAATTGTAATAAACAATTTCATTGTAGCCGGCAGGGATCGAACCCGGATTGCTCGCGTAATAAACTTTACAGCGAGCGCTAACCATCTGAGCTACCACGGCTTCAAGTTGGAGTAAGAAGTCCAAATGGAAGTTATTAGGTGCTTTAAACATCTGTAAAAGGCCGGCAACACACCTGCAATTCTCCTGATGTAGCAGATGTAGATAACTTACAACCAGGTGAGTCGGATGCTCGTTTACTCCCCCTTCTATAAAAATACTTTTCCAGTAATAAGTAGTGTAATAATTGATTTATTGATGGAGTGCATTAAAATATTATAAAATTTAAACTAATTACCACAAATTTCTTATATATACAGGAATACTACAGTTTGAATAAAATTTCCTTATGTTTAATTCCCGACATTTTGGGTGCTTTACAGCAATTACGATCGCATTGGTGTTGAGGTGTTTAATGTCCTGATATCACAGTTAAGACCTCTTTAGTAGTGTTCGTTAACGCGGTTGCTGATCTTAAAGTCCCGGGTTCAAATCCTGGGTCGTGCCAAATCAATTATGCCCGGAGTCAGGAAGTTGGCGAAATTTCACCCCCGTACCTCGGAATGCACGTAAAGCTGTTGGTCCTCCACCTGATCTCTATTTTCTTCTTTCTCTCTCTCTCTCTCCCTCTCTATCTCTTTGGGAAGTAAGTTAAAATCTATATCAATTATATAAGTAAATTTCAACGTGGTGATAACAACGTTATGCTGCAGCTATTTAGGGTTATTTTTCAAAGAGTTGCCAAATTTCAAACTTAAGTTCATGTATATAAATATTGATATACTTTTATTGCTGTTTTTGAAAATACGAGTACATAATGCTTCTACTTTTATTTGAAGTTATCCCGAATTTAATGTGATTTGTGGGCAATAAAGTTTTTGTCTACTAATCACTACTACGCATTTTGAATTTAAAAATTAAAAAGGACAGAATGTTTGGGATTTATTTAATTAATTTTTTCACCATTAACACATATTACTTATTCTATATTTACATTAAAGGGACGAATAGTTTTTTCAGAACCTGGTATACAAGACATAAAACAACTATCAACTAACACACACTCACACACACACACACACACACACACATATATATATATATATATATATATATATATATATATATATATATATATAACATTATTTTTATATATTTACATTGAAATATAAAATAAGTTAATATACGCGATTAAATCCGTAAAAACTAGTTTTATTTAAAAGCCCATACGAAATTTATTAGGGTTTAAGTTAATCGCAAGTGCTACCAGCAGTTATTGCAACCGGTTCCTTGCATGACGTCAACACTTGCCCCGCCACTCGGAACTACGATTGCTTATCCTCAGGTAGCTATAAATCGCGCAAGCGATTAATGTACTGTAATAAAATAGTTTGGCACTTATCCTGGGATTTTTATGCTATCCAGCAACCTTATCTGGAAGCACTTCCTGCAAACAACTGACAGCAAGATATAATAAAACAAATATCAACAGAATGAGCGTTCTTTAAAATATAATAAAAAGCTACTTTTATTACTAACACAATTATTCAGAAATCCACGCAGTTTCATAACATTCAGCACAAATATATCATAATACATTATTTAAACTTTGCTAATGTCACCATTAATGTCACCAAGTTAAAAGTTTCACGAGGCAGGACAAGTTCACATGTAAGTTATACGCCAAGCCATATATCACTACGGTTTGCGCTGGCTCTGCACTCACTTAATCTAAATTTATTATTCCCTAGACGTCACTCTGGCAAGCCATTGTCTTCAGATTCGTTCTATTTTGCGCTTTTTTCCACTCCACTTGCAACTTGGCTATTCAATTGTTATAGTTATAATTATTGTTTTGTTCATTTTAAGGTAGTATTACTAAGTATTGACATAAGACATACTTGGTGGTCGAAGCTCGTTTTTGTTTTCTCTTACCAATTTTCGAACTAAACAACGGTTCGTGCACTCCTGTGTTCCGGACTGAAGAGTATTAAAGAGGTGGTATAATCACTGGCCATGAGGCGTTACATCTCAGTCTTCAGAGGGAAGAGACAACACATGTGTAGCCTTCTTTGTTCGAAGTTGCAGAAGCCTTTTAACATCAAATGGTCAATTCGTTTTAACTTTAATTTTATTTTAAATAAATATTATAGGTGGTAAGCAGACATAAAGAGTGGTATACATACTAGTAAGTATGAGTTATTTTCTGTCAGGGACTCCGTCTGAGTAGCTAACTCACTCTTAACTATTTGTGTTATCAACTAGCAGTGGGTGCTCTGCTGTGTTCCAGTCTGAAGAGTATAGAGTGCCAGTTCAATAACCGGCTGTGAGGCAATTCATCTTAGGCCTCAGAGGTGAGAACGCATCTGTCCTTCTATTTGATGTTGGCTGCAGATATCCTAGGGCTGCATGAATATCCACTACCCCATATCATCCCGTGGGTGTCGTAAAAGGTGACAAAGAAAAAATGAACCAGCACATGATAACAGCTGAATACAAATAAAAGCTGCGCTAACCAACCCGCTTGCCAGGCGCAGCAACTATGCCAATCTTTGAGGGAGGCCTGTATTTAGCAGTAGACTTTTAATAGTTTTTTGACGATTTCCATAGTTATCAGACATTATCAACAACGCTGGTGGCATTTTTATAAACCAATGAACACCGATTGAAATAATACTAGTTTTTACGGAATTTATCGCGTATATTTAACTTTTTAAATAGCCGACGTTTCGAACGCTTTACAGCACTTATGGTCACGGGCGGGACTGAGATGTTCAACGTCCATGTCATAGTTAACCGCGGTTACCATAGATTAAATTTTAATGAAATGAGACCAACTCAGGAGAACTCCTAGATATTTGCCATAGTTGCCACCCAAGGCAGATTACATATTAAACTTAACAAACAAACAAAAATATGTCCCCAAATGTTAACCCAAGTATAATTAATGTTCGTCCTCCTTAACCTATCGTGATCAACGTAAGGCTTAAATGTAATGTGATAACGGGTTGATTTGGAAGCAATATCAAAGACTCGAGAGCACTCATGCGGAGCTGCAGCACAAACGGGTCGTTTGAACCGGGAAAGGACCACGCTCTACCATTATAAAGTAGCAGTTTAATTCTATTCTCTCGTATGGTGTGTGTAGAGCACCACAGATCTTTCCTACTGATAACGAGGCTTTCCTCCGGATCTTAGGCCTCAAATAGATAGATGTAGGTGTCTATAGGTCACAGCATCCTCTTACCATCAGGTAGACTGTGCACTAGTTTGTCATGAGCTAACGTAACGAACTCTCTAAGGAGCACATAGTTCACATGATTGTAAGTTGGTGCTGTGGCCTATAGTCAGCTACAACTACCCTAGATTAAGAATCAAATGTAGATGCGTTGTTATCCCTTAGGACTACGATAAAATACCTCGTTACCAGTAAAACAATTTCCGGCACTCTGCACCCACCATACGAAACGAAAGACAGCAGCTTTAACTGCTTTTACGTTAGTATTCTGTGAAAGCGTGATCTTCCCCATTTGAGGTGATCCATTCATCGTCATCATCATCATCATTATAGCCCTTCACAAGTCCACTGCTGAGCATAGGCCTCCCTCAAGGAACGCCACAAAGCACGGCCCTGAGCCATCTGCATCCATTGACTTCCTGCATGTCTTACCAGGTCGTCACTCCATCTAATGGGGGGTCTCTCTACACTACGCCTACCGGTATCAATGTATATACGTAACGATCCATTCGTACTACAACAATAATATACATGCAGCATAGCTCTAGCTCCTATAAAGTACCAAGCTGATGGTAAGTGAATTCTGTACTCACGGACACCTGCAACCAAATCGTATGATGAAGAGAAGAGAAGTCCAACAACCAAACGAGAAGTCTTTCCACCTAGTTAAATTCTCCTGCTCATTTTTTCAAATTTCAATTTCTTCAAGCGTGAGTCTTTTCCAGTCGGACCGACAGAGTGGTAAAAATTTTGTGTTCAGCAGTGGGGTTTTCATGGATTGGTGAAGTATTTTATTATCTCTCTATCTTTCTGTTTTATTATGTTCTATCCCATCATTAGAATATAATAAAATAAATAATGTCCTACAGACCGGATTTCGACCAGTCTAAAAGGAGGGTATCTATCTGCGCAAAACAGGATTACAGTGCACGAGCATGTGCGCAAGCCATGTTCACTCTTTATTCCCTCACTCAAATGGCACTGACATGACCGGTGCGGGTGCAGATCCGATGGCTTTACGTGCTTTCTAAGGCACGAGGGTGGAACTGTGCCAACTTTCTGACTCCAGGTTCCTGCTAAGCATTTCTTGACAGAAACATGTTTACCAGTCACACTTTCATACTAGACACACACGCAGTCGCACAAAGTAGAATTTAATAATTTTTATTTAATTCAAGTAATGATTCTTATAGTTTACTCAGTGTCTTTGTTATTTAAAAGTTTTAAGTTTGCTGCTCATTCTTCTCCAAAGTCATTTTAACTTTAATTTAAATGCCCCTCTACTCGTAGACGATATCTCTCCGGGGAGATCCGTAGCTTCGCCTTGATCAAATTGAAAGACCGTGAGTCTTTTGTGAAATGGTAAATAAATTACGTGGAATAAACTTTTGCTAAATTAATGCTTATATCTGCGGTGTATAGGCGTACAGTTGTTACTCGTAGGGTTTCGCAGTTAAAAGAACCTCTTAAAAGGTAATAAGTCCCTACATATACATATACAGCGAAGATCGAACCTTAATTGGCCGCTCTGTGAAAAGGGACAAATCTACTTTCATACAATCTTGGATGTAAAAATACAAAAGTTGCGCCAATTGTTAGCTAGTATGTCAACAATTTATTACTAAAAATTCTGTGAATTTCGGCTCCCTGAGAAGCTCTCTATCCGAGAGTAGCGGATATGAGAATTAATGGCAGATTTTCGAACTGCGGTTGATTTTTTCTAAATAGAACAAGACTACTGTTTCTTATGTTTATAGAATGGAAGGATGTAAGAACCATGCGTATAGAAATGATGTTTTATTTGCTTATCTTTAACAGTAAAGGCAAATTTTGTTTACAACAAAATCAGTTTTGTTTGCGTTAAATGATCTTAAATCATAACTAGCACAATACAGTTGACTGATATATTGAATATTATTTCATGATCCTTGTCGTCTAGCCTTTTACAACGACCACTTGTGATCCATTGTGTCCACCTATTTAACCCTTAAAAGTCCGACGTCTCCATATGGAGACGTCAATGTCTCCTTGTTAGACAGCGCCAAAGAGTATACTAATATTTAAAGGGACGGGAGGGACCTTAGAACCATAGAGTATATGATCCGTAGTTTACCCGAAACCATAGATAATATTATAAATAATATTTAAAAATAATTATATTATTATATAGTTCACATATAAACTTAAAAACTTGGTAATATTAAGTTGCTGATAGACACGCTCTACTTAAAAAGAAGGGGGGGGGGGGGGGGTTTTTTTTTGTTTTTTTTTTTTTTTTTTTTAAAATTTTAATAAATTTTTTTTTTTAATTTTTTAATCTCAAAACCATTTTTTTCTCTCTTTTTCCCTTTTTTTTTTTTTTTTTTTTTTTTTTTTTATTTATGGGGGTTTTTTATTATATAAAAAGAAGGGGGGGTGTGGGAGTTATTTTTTTAAAAAAAAATTTTTAGGCCCCCTCTTTTTTTCTATTTTTTCCTTTATTTTTTCAGTGGAATCTCTATAACTCAAACCTCGTTAAGTTGAAATCCTCAGTAAGTCGAAAAAAATTGCCATTCCCTTCCGCTGAACCCCTAAATACGCGGTATCTCGAATTATTAGACTTTGTAACTCGAAGAAAATGTTATTTCCCTACGAAATATTGATAATAGATATTTATACTCTATAACTCGAATTTCAAAAAGGAGGCTCTGTAAGTCGTAGTTAGTAAACAATAATGATGTCTTACTTGGAATTCCCCGAAATAATAGCAATAAAATCCGGGTTCTTAATCGTAAAGTAGCTGCAGCGTCACCTGCCGAGCGTCGGTTGAGCTCGGCAGCTATGCGTGACATGAAACGTCCTATAACTGAAAAAGTATGGATGTTTCAAACAAAAGTTTTGGAAAATAAACTGATCTTTCAAAATATATTTATGCATTTTATTGATTAATCTGATATTTAAAGAGTTATTGGCCGCGATAGAAAAACCGAACCGGTTTTTTCCGGCATTAAATGGGCCATAAATCGTAAACGGTAAGTTTTACAAAAAAGTTTGCTGGAAACAAAAGATGCGAAATTTTATTTTCTACAATAATGGTATGTATAACTTTTGCCGTAAAGTGCATAGTTTCCGAGATACCGGCTGAAAACGTTTTTTCAAGATGGTGCTTGAAGCGCCATCTGTTCATTAAATGGGCCATAAATCGTAAGGTAAGTTTACAAAAAAGTTTACTGGAAACAAAAGATGCGAAATTTTATTTTCTATAATAATGATATGTATAACTGTTGCCTTAAAGTGCAGTTTCCGAGATATCGGCTGAAAACGTTTTTTCAAGATGGCGCTTGAAGCGCCACCTGTTCATTAAATGGACCATAAATCGTTACAAAAAAGTTTACTGGAAACAAAAGATGCGAAATTTTATTTTCTACGATAATGGTATGTATAACTTTTGCCTTACGTAGTGCATGTTACCGAGGTATCGGCTGAAAACGTTTTTTCAAGATTGCGCTTGAAGCGCCACCTAGATCTGTCGGCATTTTGTGATTTTATCCTGCATAAGTGATCCTAAACCTCATAAAAAAATAATTTAATCGGAAATTTCGTGCAATGTTTAATTCTATTTTTACTGTACTATTTCATTAAACATTTTATTTGTCAACAACGTCTTACAATCGTTTCTCTAGCGCTCAAGTGACCTTCATATAAATAATTCGATATTTTAATTGTTGATAATTTTTATTTTTGGATAAGAACATGGTAATGACTCTAAGTTATATTTACCTTCATTTAGAAAAATTGGCTCTTTGGCTTGACCATAGGTCAGACTAATAGGTCCATAGACTGACGGGTCACGAGTGGTTAAATATCTTTTGACTTATGAAAGGCTGTAAAGTCGGGTCAGGTAATGGTTAAGGAAAAATATACTTAATATTAAGTAAAAGCTATTATGCGAAAATAATTTTATTATTTTTGGTTCTTTGAAGCCAACTTTTACTTTTTTTTAAAAGTCTACTTCGTGAGTCTTTTAAGTGGACTTAGTAATTTAAAAAGCTCGAATATCGCCTAAATAATTTTTTAAAGTTGCATTAAAAATTCCACCCCCTATTTTTTCACCATTATAAGTAGAGCATTATTCATAAGGTTGAAACCTAATAAATAAGGGATGCTCCGCAAAATTAGTGAGAAAATAAGTCCCTGAAGTATAATCTATTTATTTAAAAAGTATCATTAAAATCGGTAACATAAATACAAAAAATATTTAATCGAATTGAGATTCTCCTCCTTTTTTTTAAATCAGCCAATAAAAACTATGTTATATAGTTATTGTATATTATAGAATAAAGCCGAAATACTCAAACGCTAAGTCTTGTGGTGTCACAGTAACTTCGACTTAAAGTGATAGAGACGGCACGAGATATAACGGCATCTTAAAATTATTCTGAGTATTTATCCATAAGGGTGGCAAATGACAAAAAAAAGCGACAGTAGCCTAATGGCAGGACGCAGACCGCGAACTCAAAAAAGTCGTGGGTTCGAATCCACCGTTCGACTACTGGCGTGAACCACTCGTAATACAAGCAATTTAAGCTTACCACGAGTGGTTAAGGGGAATATTAGAACGGTTTTTTTAAACGTGTATACAGTCCAACTGATGATAAGTGGATGCTGTGGTTCATAGATATTTACAATCTATCCTCGTATCCTTTCGCGTTACATCCGTAATGTAACTGCAGCATGACTCTCCCACTTAAATTTTAGTTCAGTTATGTATTTTAGAATTCAGAACCGTTCATTAAATATTAATCATATTAGATTTCTTTAATTTTGTTTGAAATAATTATCTGGTACTAGCTTTTTACTATTTTCGAATTGCTTTAAATCATGTTTGTTAATCGATTCCAATTTAATCATGGTATTACAAAAATCCTGACTGATATACATGATCCTGACATGTATATTTTAACATTATAAAATAGAAAAATATTACTTTTCCTCAACACTTGTTTATTACTTATTATAATTTGGCCCAGAAATCCCCGTCTACTTTCCTATACTACTGCTAATTTTCTTAAAACATATTTGCTTTTTTTGACGTGCCGTCCTGAGGCATTTTTTTGTTCTCTTTATATAAATTATAAATTTTTGGATTTAGCAATGAAGTACATATTTTTAGTTTGTATTATTGTTTGCTAAGGTCATTCTTAAAATTAGACAAAATCCTTATTATACAAAAGAAGTATTTTTTATTTCTTTTACAAATAACGTTAATGAAATTTCATTTTAATGGATACTTACTTCAAATATAGAATAGAATTTGGTTAGCCATAGATTTACTTTCGCCATTTGTCGACAGGTGTCACTGTTCACTGTTTATCTACTATATCGCTGATTAAATGCAAAACTTTCACATGCCAAAAGTATCATTTTTACAGGAGAGCCAATTGAAAATTTTCATATTTTATTTGTTTAATTTCTCAACCAAATAACGACCGATTGATACGGGTCATACATTGTTACATGCGTATTTACAACCTTTATGACTTTAAATAAGTAATTTTTCACAAATGTTTAAAAGGAAACTTACAGAAGCAGATAAGTTACTTTTGCATACAAATTATAGTTTGTAATGACCATGAAATATATGAAATAAAAGCTACAAGTCGGAAAGAAATCAGGGTTTTATATTTTTTTTATATAAGATAAATATGTCGTTAAGTTTTCTTGAAATAAAAATATAGTATCATTATAAAATAATTATTGTTCTAAATGTAATTCCACTTAAAAACAAATTCCGTTTAACAAATCAAAGGTACAAATTTTTATTCCAAAACTAAAAATATAAATATAAAGGGCGTTAAATTTTGAGAGTTCATTCAGTAACGAGATATCTTTATAATTAAGATAATAGTCAAAGCTGTCTATTTAAGCGTAGTTACTATTTATATCAATATAAATTATTCAATATAAATTATTGATCTTCATGTTTGATGTATTAAGACAAATAAATTAATATTCATATATTTAAAAAACATCAGTTAAATGAAATGTTATAAAACTTAAACAGTCTTGACAATTTATTATTTTTGCTATTTAACAACAAAAATACTATGAAAGCTTTTATGCGACATAACATTCTTCAAGAAATAACTTCTATAAAAAAAAAAAATAATGCGCTATGCAAACCTAAAGATTCGCATATAAGCTTTCATAATATTTAGGTATTACATTTTTTCTATGAATTTTATGATAATCTGCTTTTTTGTCTTCAAAACTTACAGTTTTTGAGTTTATAATTTCTTTAAATTTGGCACCGTTGCAGTCTTAATTTTCTTTTTTAATGTGTGTGTTATTTTGAAGGTTTTATCTTCATAGGATGTTTTGAATAAAAATTATCACTGTTGTCCTTGGTGATTTTCATGGTTTCAATATCTGCCCATTTCACTTTCTCTCCGTCTTCACTTGTCGTGTAATTTCCCGTAGCTAAAGGTTTTAAATCGCTAAAATCCTCATACGTCAGTTCTTTTACATCATATAGTGTGTCATTCTTTTTTTGATGTCTTAATTTGTGTTATACAAAACTGGTATGATGCATAGGTTGATGCTTTGAGTGCTCTTGATCTTTTTTTGTCTTTTATAGGATAGGGTGACAAACGAGCACACAGTCCACCTGATGGTAAGTGGTTGCTGTGGCCCATAGACACCTACATCTATCCTCCATTACAAATTAAAATGCAGATACGTTGTCACCCATGAGGACTAAGATGGAATGCCTTGTTTCCAGTAAAAAGGATCTCCGGTTATCTACACTCATCATACGAAACACAGCAGCATTAAGCTAATAATTTACGCTGGTATTCTGTGAGAGCGTGGTCCTTCTCCTGTCGAGCCGACCCATTCGTGCTACAACTATACTACTAATATAACTGCAACATGGCTTTACCACGTACGCAAAAAAAGTTGCAAGAAAGTTTTGATATATTTTTTTGGATATTTCAGTATACGACATCGCCTTAATTTTGCGTGTAACCCTTAATAAGAAATTTGTGTGTCACATTTTATAGTTTAGGCAACGCGTTTACTGCTTAAACTTCTGGCCAGCATAAACTTATTTTTTTGCTGGTCGCAACAATTGTCGCACTCAAAGGTGCCATCAAAATCTTCTTTGATTATATAATATAAGGTTTTAAATAGGTTCGTGCATCACCCCGGCCTCCTTGACCTTCATGTCATGCAAAACAAATCGTATTTTTTGTGACAATCTCTGTTATGGTAAAATTTAGCAAATTTAAATTCGAGATGTAACGAAAGCTAGATATTTGAACTTATGAGCCCGTAAATTAGCATCAGCAGCAGTTTAAACAGCAACTATAAAATTGTCAGAAACTTACTTTTTGTCTTCTACTTTTTCAGTTCTCAAAAGAGATTTTTCATTTAAGTGCACTTCGTACTTATCCATCAAAGATTTTTGTCCTCAGCATTAGTAAAAGCGACGCAATCTTCACACTGATCATTTTTGGTACTTAGAATTGTTAAAGTTGTATATGAAGATTTTATAATAATTGATACGAGACATAATCTTTACCCCTAAGCTTACATGCCTCAACATAGTTTCGGTGTAAAGCAGCAATTGTTTAGCCACCTTTAATATATTTCCACTTTTTTGCGCACTAAAATATTCGCCAGTTCATTTAACCCCGTTCGCATCAAAGTATTGATGATGGCAATTACATTTTTGAACGTCCGACGATCCACATTATCGAGCGGGTCTCACAGATCGACCTGGATGACCTGGTTTGTAAACGAATCAATATTTGAATAGTCGCGTTACTAGAAATTAATGAATAATACATGTCTAATGGCAACCAATCCTATGGATCTATTTTTTTTTGATCGATTAATGTTAGCCTTGATACCAGCTATATAGTGAGCTATAAAGTATTTTGAAGTGGTTGTTGTTACTTTTTAGTACAATATTTATTTTATTTTCAATATTATTATGTATTAAAACAACAAAAAACCAAATACACACGTTTAGTTTTAAAATTTTAAAGATTTTCCATCGAAAAATGTATGCAATACAAACATATTCTAAATACAGCAGTTTTTTTTCTTTCAAAACAAGTGTACAACAAAATGTCGCTTTTTTATTTAAAATAAAATATTGTAACTTTGAATTTTAAATTCAAAACTACCACATTCCATAATATGGTGCTTTTGATTATAAAATATTAATCAAATTTACATGATTTTCTTACATGCGGTAGTTTGGTTCTAAGAAAACGTGTCTATACATGTTGGCAACCCGACAACTAACAATATGGCTGTTTTGACTTAAACTTAGTCGCAAAAGGTAAAAATTCAAAACAAAAGTTTCGTAATTTTTTGGTATTTTAAGATCGAAATCTACGGGTGTCTTCAATTAAGGTAGGTATAATAATGGTAGATTTTAAGACGATATATGCAATAAAAATTATTTTCTTCTTTTTTATTAATGGTAGTTTGGAATTTAAGCAGCGATATCCTCTTTTTAATAAAAAATATCCTGTGATTGACTCACAGGTAGAAATTTGTTAAATTTGGACAGTAGCTACCTTTTATGACGTAGACATCCACTAAGAAAGGAGGTTGGGATAATTAGAGCCTTAAGAGCATGAAATAGTGTAAGTTTACCCAACAAGACACTTATATGCTATTTCCAAGAAAGGATTGAGTCCGTGGTGATTCCTAATTGATGTGATGATGGTGATTCCTTTATTTGCATGGCAGCAGGGAAATTCGTAATGCGAAGTTATGATAATTATGAATAATTCATATTTTTGAACATAAGAAAAATCTGCCCCTATTTACACCTCAAGAGGTGGAATGTTGTTACACAAAACAGAAAAGTGTCTATTTATCAGAGTATATAATAATATTGCAATTTGCAACTAGATGGCGCTTGCGTTGAATTAAAAGAAGGTTTGGTTACCACTATAGATTATATTAAAATGTTTTAAATATAATATTTCCTCATTTTTGAATGCGTTACATTTACATTTTAAGTATTTAACTGTATTTAGGTATTTAAGAATTAAGTTTAGCCTTATTTTTTACCTGATTTTAAATACGCAGTGCTGGTAAATACCACCAACGTATTTTCTATTTTTCAAACCTTATGGAAATATCGATGTAGGTAATAGCATTTACAAACCTTTGTGTTTTATAGATGCTATTTGGCGTATGCTTTTGTATTCGATTTTGAAATGATAAAAAAGAAAAAGACAGTGTTTTGCGCTAAATACTTTCGAAACTTTTTTAATTTCTTTCTGTTTCCAACATACCCATCAAACCCTTTAGGTTTAGCTGAATTTCAGTCATGGCGGCATTGAAGTAATATGTACTTACGTACTAGAACAGCTATCTCAAACAAAAAATGTGCGCTACTCTGTGTTCGCGCGTTTGGTTTTTTTATCATAGAATAAACATAGGTAGAATGATCCGTAGGTAATAGTACCTAGATTGTATTGTTAAATAGGTAAATTATATCGAGAACAATATTTAAATTTTATCATTTATTTTGTATATTATATTTGCTTATTTAATATAATATTACATAATATTATATCACAATTACGTTTTAATGATATTTTTATCTGAATATTTTAAAAGGTATCTATGTCAAATATAAAAAAAACATACTAACTGTATGTTTAACAAAACTTATTAACATAACATTTAAATTACAAATATAATTAATAAAAAATAAATTATTGAAGTTAGAATAAGAGTCGTTCATAAATGCTGGGAACGAAAGAGTTAAAAATGGATGAATTTATTCCACTTTGACTTTGAAGTGGAAACCTAAAAAAAAATAAAAGAATATTAAGCAGATTTAAACATGAAAAATTTAGCCAAATTATAATAACTTATATATGTTTCTACAAAAAAATGTGTATAATAATATATTCGTCCTATACTTAAGTACCCAGAGAAATGTCGCATCTGAATATATTAATTTCATAATCTATATTCCATGACACGAAATGGCGTCTTAGGAATAATTTGTTTAGTTATTAATTTATAATACTTTTTTTATTGATTAAGTATCTAATTAACCGATTAAAAGTAATTCCTTGGTTTTTACTGACCTTTCTTGAATTATTTGTGCAATATCTAAGTACACACGACGGCAATATCTAAGTACATACTTTTATCAAGCGATTTTTTTAAATCAACACAAAACGTGACAACTCTACACGCGCCTAGCTAGTGACTGATTAAAGTGCGGTATATGCACCGCAGTTGAGTGGAACAGAGTAGCTGAATGCAGTGTCGCCTCTAGTACGTAGTACATAATACGTAGTACATAATAACGTCTCTCTCAACGGAGACTAGCCATTTATGCAGGATATTGAGATATTACGTACGAACCTTTCGGTAAAGAGTAAAAGTGTTCTATAATACGTACGTAAGTACTAAGGGAGTACCTTAGTGTCGCTTTCCTTTAATCACTCAGGACAGAATTATGGATCACGAATTCCTACAGAATCATAGGTGTAATTTATATTCCTTCACTCTCATAATCCGATGGGACAGTAATCCGACAAAAATAAAGACAGATCGGACACAAAACCAACTACAAGGCTTTACGTGCTTTCTGGGCATAGGGGTGTAACACCGCCACAATCCTGACTTCGGGTTGCTACTGAGAATGTCTTGATTGAAAACTCAAATGATTTTGGGATCGATCACACCTATTATTTAAAGATCAAAAGACTTATTAATATTATTTAGATCAAAAGAAGATTTATTTTTCATTTGTTTACAGGATAAGACAATATAGATACGTTACTTCATACATTTTATTAATGTAATCAGATACTTAATTTAAGATAGACATTGGGTTGTAGTATTCATATTTATTCAAATATTTTAATATTAATGACAATATAGTGCCTCATAACATAGTACCAATAAGTTTTCATTGGTGATGGAGCTTGCGTATTTAGTGCTATATCTTATTCTGTTATATGGGAACCCAGTGTTAGAGAAATTCGGTTGCAAATTGTGGAGTACGTGAAATTCGGTTATTTTATTGCTTATTTAAAATACAAAACACAAGCGTATAGTTTGCCCAATTCGTTTCTTGGTATGTTGCGGGTCCGTCTATTAGTTCGTTTGTGGGCCCGTCTATGTGTTAGTTTTTCTGATTGACTGACTAAATGAATGTTTTTATCCAGATTAGCGTATTTTTAGATCTTCGCGAGCCTTAAAAGAACAAATAAATCATCATCAATTAAAGAAAAAGTCAAAAGTACTAATTATTCGCGAACGAAGTCGCGGGCCTTGCTACTTAATAATAAATTTAATTAAATTATCTCTAATATCGAGGGAGTTTCCATAAAACGTCAAACCGTCGTCACTATGTAATATATGTACGCGCCAGTAAAATGAACTCGTCAAATCGAACCAGTGATCACGATTGCTACTCGTCAGTTGCGACTACGATTGACACAATTGTTGGCGTCCAATCCAGGACATTAAACAAAATTGTTAGGTACAAACATATTCCTTAAAAGGAATATGTTTGTACAAATTTTTTTTTGTTGAGTTAACATAGTAAATCAACAATAAATATAGGTGTACTAAGCTTACTATTTATCTTTATTTCTGGTAGCCATCCAACATTTTAAAATTTCGGAATAAGAGAAATTATAGCTCATTTTGGACAATTTCGTCTTTACTAGCGACATCTATGGAACGTTTTGTTCTTTTGTTTGTGAATTAAACATAAAAAACTAGTCTCCAGTAAGACTAATAGTTTATTAACATAAGATTAAAGTTTTTGTTGTTGTGAAAGCATTATTAATTGGTTTGGTACGATCATGGACGTACAAAATATATTTTTATACGTCCATGGGTATGGTCCAAGTTTTATAAAATTTCGTTTGCAAACTTTAAAATACTGCTATAGACAGTCTTCGTTCAATTCGACAATGTTCAGTGTACAGTTTGTCAGAATTGATTTCTAATTGTCGTTCCAACTTGACTGCTAGGTGTATAATGTTTAGGCATTGGTAAATACTCTAAGACTTCCTTCGGCATTCTTGAACAATCCCCATAAATCCTGGCCATCTGGCAACCCTGTTTGCGACAGATACCCCCAGCGTAGCTCCGAGCGCATCACGTTTCAATTTCAACTCTCGTAAAAATAAATAAATCTAAGAAGGATTTCTGATATCGAATTTACTTTTATGCAGACCTTTAATATATTCCGTGGAATAAAAACTTTTAACATCCCTCTTTAGACTAAAGGATTATATATACAAATTAATATATATTTGAAATAAGCTTTCGGTACTAAAAAACGACAACAAAATTTTTAAAATCAATAAATAAATCAATCAAAAAACTATCGAAAATTAAATAATACGCACCCAATTATTAGTATTTATTGACAGATTAATTTCATAACATGTGAATGTAAAATTAAAAAAAAAATGTAAAATATCAGTGCCATAAGCTTCTATTCCGTTCACCTGTTACACCTTATTTTTTCCAGACGGTAAAAAATCATACTGTATATAATTAATAGGTATTTTGTAATACAAAACTATAAAGTGGATCGACACTTTTGTGAGATAATTTGATTATTGAATTTAGGTAATGCCTCTAATGACTTATGGACAATTGAAGCTAAGATAAATAAACAAAAAGACTAAATAAGATTAATGATGTCAACACAAAAAGTTTATGTAGTTAAAAAATAGTTTGTATCTTAAAAGTATAATCTGTTTTCACAAAAGAGTAAAACAAGATTCGGCCCAAGCAATCAATGCACAAAGATCACTAAATTATCTTAAATTCAAAAAGTAACCAAATCAAATTAACAATGCAACGTGAGATCTTCAGCGATAAACATTAACATTTAAAAAAACACGCTCTCCGCACGACCGCTCTCAACGACGTGAGCCCTCACCACTCACGTGTGTGCCAGTTCCGGTTGCTGTCTCGCTGACATTAACTTCGTGAACAACTTAGTTCCGGGAAGGGGCGTGTCGTGCATCACGCTTTACGTAATTAATTAATTTGCTTGTTTGGCGCCGACTCAAAATTACTTAGGCATACTTACATGAGTTTAAGAACTTAGTTATTAAGATTAATTAAAAACTCAAAATAGTTACAAAAATATACATAGGTACACTTACATTAGTTTAAGAACTTAGTTATCTAAGGCAAAAGAAAAAGTTTTATTTTGCTTCTCAGTTTTTTCGGCAGTAAAATTTTTTTGTTAAAATTTTTTTATTTTTAACTAAAGTTTTTTTGTTTTTTTTTTTAATGAGGGTGACAAAAGAGCACGCATTTCGCCTAATGGTAAATGGATATTGTGGTCCATAGCCATACATCTAGATGTAATCTACATCTACCCTCGTTTTAGAATCAAAAGGCAGATGCGTTGTTATTATTTATTCCTGAGTACTACAATGAAACACCTCATTTCCACTGAAAAGGGACGATTCACGCTGATAATCCATGAGAGTGTCGTCATTCCCCGGTCGAACAGACCTTTTCGTGCTACCACCATAATACCATGTACTTAACATACATGCATGGCTCTACCGCGTACATAATTTCATACAGTACGCTAAATAAAAAAAAATCGATTATTTTTTTCCAATTGAAAGTACGTTCCCATTATAAGCACAATTTAGCTTCTTTATATTCATATAGCATATATTTTTATTAATTTCAGCTCTTTTATTTTTTATGTTTTCAGCGCACGTATTATGATAAACTCAGTCTGTCTTGAGTTCATTGCAGTTAAATTCGTCGAGAAGAACTAGTGTATTCATAACATCCCACCATTTTAACTCTGTCACGTCTCACGTCTTTAGAATATGAAGCTTGTTTCATATAATGATTTTCGTCGTACGTTTTTACGACAAGGTAACACCGACCAGTTAGCGCGAAAAGAATTAAGGTATGTCGTTCCAGCAAAAAATCTCTGAATAAAATAGATTTCTCTCAATCTCTCTCTCTCTCTAATGTAGATAATGTTAGTTTTTTATAGAAGTAAAGAACAAGATGTCCATCTGATCATAAGTCGATGCTTTGGCTCATAGACAATTACATCTATTTTCGATTAAGAATTAAGAATAAAAATGCAGATGCGTCGTCACACTGGGGAGCAAAATGTTACCAGTATAAAGGGTCTCCGATTCTTTTCGTCCACCATACGAAAACATCAGAAACCAGCGTAAAATTATAGCATAACACTAGCTACAATATTACGCTGGTATTTTTTGAAAGCGTTATCCTTTCTTTGTCGAGCTGACCCATTATACAGCAGCCATAATATGCTACAAGTTTGCCCACGTGTGGAGAAAATTGGGATGAAGTAATTCTTTGTATAATTGTTATATATAGCTTAGCTGTCTGTCCGTCCGAAACAAATCCACTAACGGTAATAGTACTTATAGATATCTCCCGCTGATTTTAGAGTACTGAGAAATAAAAATATTTCGGAAATGTATAAAATGCGGCAATCTATTAGAACTAGTTTCGTTTCGGCTTTATTTTCCTCATAAAGATAAATAAGATGTGTCCTACATTGAGATTTTAAATGGCTGTCACTCTTTAATTTAGAAAAAAATCTCAACTTTTCATCAAAGTTTGCTTGACTTCCCGTCGGTGTTGTAATTTAGGAAAAAAAAAACAAAACTCACCGCGAAAACTACACTGATAAATAAACGATAAAACATAATTAACGATCGCCCACGTTTCGATCATCCATCAAACGTCTTCCACTCGGTTTACCAATTTATTCAGATGACATGGCACAAATATGGCGGCTGTCAACGGCGAAATGTTAAATTTGTTACTTTTGTGTTTGGTGAGAAGTGTGGTACTTATAAATTAGCTTATTATTATTTTTAGAGACACATAATATCGGTCATTTATATGAATATAAAAAATAAGAATTTAAAATAGATGAATTAAAAATGATTATTGTTTGACCGTGTAATGACGGTTTAATGAATATCCACGACTTCATGTTATCCCGTGGATGTGGTAAGAGGTGACCGAGGGAAATAAACCACCGCTGGGCAGCAACGTCTTTTTAATAACAACAAAAAACTGCGGCTTTCAACTCACCCGCAAAGCATAATGCTACGCGTGTATGGCAAATATCCCCCCAAATATGAAACAATCTACGTTTAGCATTGAACTTAATAGGCTGTAACGGTAAAAATGAATATATCCAATTAAGTGGCAAATTCTCTCTAAAATAACAAAGGCTCACGTCAGTAAAAATGGTTTTATTGGCTGATGATAAAGGAGAAGAACGAAAAATTAAAATATTTCAAAACCAGCAATCCAACCCAGCTTCACCTGTGTAAGATCTATTAATACGGTGTTATTTGGATTTAAGACAATTAAAGATGTTTTTTTTTTAATTATCCAAATTTTTTGATAAAATACAGCCAAGGTTACTCCTAAAATTGTTCTCTACCTCTTCCTGAGCTTTCATTACAATCGTTTCAGCCATTCAGAAGGTGAGTTGGACAGACAGATAGATAGACAGACAATTTTTTTATAAATGGTCACACGTCTAGTATGGATATTAACCCCTCAGTACAATATAAGTCAGTTAGTTCGATATTACAAACAGACATTTCAATTTTAATAATAAATATATTATACTCATAGTGAAATGATCTACGTTGATGAGGATGTGCGTGTGTCAATGTGAAACGAACGTCACACCCGTGTGTCAGTTGCAGTTAATATCTCAATATATAGCGCGACTCGGGACTCCCGATTCAATTCCGTCTCGTAATATAACAAAACGAGATTTAAGGCGAATATCTATCTTTACTATTTATGTTGCTCTTACAAAATTTCTGTATGAATTTCCTTTTAAGATATAGAAATATGCAGCATCCCGAACGTGAATGCTTCTTTATCGGCGCGTTCGGATCCACTACTGGATTGGTGGTGCTTGTACTACCATCTGTCGAAAGCTATAAGATTTTTATGCCATATCCCATAGTCACCTACTCCATACACCCCACGGAACAAATCTTACACTGCCACGACAGCCTGTAGAAATGGTGACCACACAGACATCAGGACGTTGACACCCCAAATCTCCCGTAATCATGGGTTTTGTATAGTGCCCAAAACTTAAAAATTATTTGATATAACGCCATAAAATCAATTGAATGATCTACTTATACGGATTTTATGGCGTTTAATTTACTTGATTTTAATTCCTTTGAGGGAGGTATAGTTCAGTAATTCATTTTTATTGCTTGTAATGGATAGATACAATACAATAAAATACTTTTCATTGTATATCAGAGAAAGATTAACAAAAAAAAAACTATTCAGATATAGAAGGAAAAACAAAAGGTGTTATTTCTACACAGCAGTTTCTTCCAGAAAACCCGTAAAAGAATTAAAGAAAGGTAAAAATAAAGAGTTAGAGTAACAAATAATATTACTTAACCTGTTTATTAAACAAATGTAAGGGTTGAGCAGGTTTAAAGGGAAGGAGTTGCAAGTCTTACTCCAAGCACAGAGAAAGATTTATTATAATAACTATGTAATAGGCATAGGAGGGCAAGGTTTTCATTGGAGCGTAGGTTTAATCATGAGAGGAGCTGACAAATATTAAAAGTTCTTATAAATAAAGTAGAGAGCAGAAAGAATGTGAGTATTCCAGATTATATGTGAGATTTCGACGAAGATGATTTGGGAGCAACTTGAGATATTGCGGTATATTTTCAAAATCTATATATATATCTATATATATTTATATATATATTTCATATTTTCAAAATCGGGCTATTTATTGTATACAGAGATTTTGAAGTCGTTCGGTTAATTGATCTTCAATGACATCAAGGTAACAGATAACAATAGAAACAGTCAAGGATAGGGTGTAATAGATTGAGCAAAAGTAAGTTTAATAGAAATTGGTAAAAAGTAGTTCATTTAACTCTATTAAAAACACAATTTTCTTAATTAGTTTTAAATCCCTAAAATGTTTATTGTAATGGCACGGCATGTCAAATGATAAGTTATTATTATTTAGTTAGTTGTTAGTTTTTATTGTATATTAAAACCATATTGTGCTCACATATTAAGGAAACAAATACTTGAAAACATACATACCGATGTTTCACACAAAACCGATCTTTTTTTAAATGATATTATTTTCTAACAATTTCTCATGACGAACCCGGACCTTAACCAATATTTAAGGTTCACTGCGCGCTGTAACTGCGCGACCACGTGTCGCGGGACTCTTATTCCCTTATTGCTACCAGTTTAATATAACACTGAATGAAAAGTTATTACCTACAGTTAGTACAGTTTTGTTTTACATTTGAAACACTCGAGGGTGCTTACCATTTTATTATCCAAATGGTTTAACTTTTTTACCTTTTTTTTAAACTTTACCTCTCCACACAAGGATTTTCTCCTGTATCGTGAATTTAGTTTACGTACATAAATTTCGGAAGGACAAACATCCAGATCCGGAATAATTATATGTAGGAAATACTAAAACATGTTCCGTGCGGGATTCAAACCCGCGGCCCTTAGCACTGCAACTCTTTGCTAAGCCACCGCGCAGCGGAGCCGGCAAATTATTCTTCGGAAAGTGAGCTTACCTGATACTAAAAATTAATTATATAACTAAGGTGGAAATTGTAGTTGGACTCAACAAAAAGTCAGTGTTTAATTAAATTAAAAGACTTTTTATATTAATACATTATTTAAGGTCACAAAAGGTTATCATAACCATTAAACAAGACTGTAATGGCCGTATAAGAATATCCTCCAGCCCATATCGTTCCGTGGGTGTCGGAGGAGGCGACAGAAGGAAACGAACCAGGTATATGAACAGCAGTTTAGTTATCATAATGATAGCAACCAAAAAATATAAAATCGCGGTTGCCAACCAACCTCAAGTTAAGGTTGCCCTAGTCGATGGCATGAACTAAACGGTGGGATGGGATAAAATGTATGCTATCTCAGCCGACATCACGTGCGAAAGTGATAGACGCTGTGATGAGCAGTACGAAGCTAGTGCACACATACATACGCACTCCTGAGTGACGCAAAGCGCGACGGCGTCTTCGTCTACCTATGCGATTCTTTGAATGACAACATAAACTCGTCAAACGGCAATAATTGCTAGCTCCATGGCGCAGTGGCTTAGCAATGAGTGGCTGCGCTGGGGGCCGCGGGTTCGAATCCCGCACGGAACAAGTATTTGTATGGCCTACAAATAATTGTTCTGGGTCTGGATGTTTGTCCTTGTGCAATATATGTTTGTAAACTGCCTCCACGATACAGGAGAAAATCCTACTGTGGGGGTAACGTATTTTAAAAATAGAAAAGAGAGAGGAAACAAATTGGTATTATTAGAACTTAGGATCTGCTGTGTGAAACGTAATTATTATGAACCCAATTTAGTTGTTATTATGGAAGTTCTTATGTGAATTTAAGTAGATGTTGTTATTATGTAATAATCTCATTGATTTGTTTTTATCTACTTTTTAACCGACTTCGAAAAAAGGAGGCGGTTCTCAATTCGTTGTTTTTTTGGTTATGTATGTTCTGTTCCCCGATTTCTCCAAGATGCCTGAACCGATTTGGAAATTTTTTTTGTTTGTTTGAAAAAATATACTTTCCAGATGATCCCACGGTAGTCGAAGTTATGGTCAGGTCAGGATCTGATGATGGGATCTTGGAGAAATCGAAGCAACTTTTCAATAAATAACAGCAAATATACCGCGATTGCTGCTATCGAGTATCTATGCATTCTTTACGCAATCACACAGTATAATATTACGCCTTTACTCGCTAAAGGGATATAACTCTCAAATAAAATGGTAACATAAAAAACTTTTTGAAAAAAAATATAACGGACATCTAAAACGAACAGAAAAAAGTGTAGAATAATTATGTTTTATTTATGTTTTTGTGTTTTATTGTAGGTTATGCAAATATTACTGTGGGTACTATGTATTCTAAATAGGTATTTACTTACCATAGCTAGTTAGTTATAATAGCCCACAGGCAACTCCCCGAAGTATATGCCAACCAGTGTCAGGACAACTGCTTTTTCGACTGCGCGATTTTGATGTGATTGGGGCTTTTATGTAGGTAATTAGATAAATAAAAAATGTTACTTTGTAAATTGTTTATTGATTGTTTGTGTTCAATAGCGGTTTGCAATATTCTCTTAGTACTTAGAAAGTTATCAACATTAGGCATTGTGTCACCGCAGGGACAAGCACAAACGTCTATCGAAATAGTAACGTACCTACCTAAACGGAATACTAACAGCACAGACTTGCTTAAAGAAGTACAAAGAACACGTCTAGACAAGGTAAGTAATTAGAAGAAACCTACAATTTAGAGATCTATTGTAAATCAAATTCACAGTACAGACACAATTAGCGAAATATGAATAAAATTTTGATTTATTTTATGATAGATAACGCTAGTTGAAAACTAAACACTGAATGGGAATGACATCACTGAACGAGTCAGGTGGTCAGTCCAAACAAATAAAAGGCGCGATTGTAAAAAAAGATACGTTACGAAACGGTTGTAGGCTAGGGGATTGGCTTGTTTATGCTGTTGATAACGAAGACTATAAAATATGTACAACTTAGAAACTAAACCCTACGTGTACTTATCTGTATTCATAACACAATATCTAAGGTTGATTGCCTTTTTTTTTTTTGTTGTTTTTTAAAAAAAAAAAAAATTTTATTTATTTAAAGCTCTTTATTTTTGTTTTCATATATGATTAGGTATGTTATGATATTAGTTTCCTATAATTAAGCACGATTATCGAAAATTTAAAAATTACCTAATCTAATTAAATAGATAATTTAAAGATTTTCGATAATCGTGCTTATGTGTGAATGAGATGTTTTCGTTAGTTAGCAAATTAGAAGAGATTAAGTACCTAATGTACTACCTGTATCGAAAGTTTATTATTATGTACCTACCTGTTTTCAATTTTAACTAAATGGGCTTCAAAAACTTATGGCTAACCTAGTGAGCATGTGTGGGTGCGCGCTGCGCCCCCCCTCCGTCCGTCCCACTGATCGGGGATGCAATTTGTAGCGAAAGGCAAGATGTTTTATAAAAAAAACGGGCGCGCGAAATTTTATAAACAGACGTTTGGGAATCTGGATGTCATGAAAAATCTATTGAATGTATCTGATCAAAATAAAATTATTTGCATTTTTTAACAACTAATCTATCCCTGTATGGTAACTGTTTTGCAATTTTCCTTCTTCTTATGGTATTTATTTCCGCCCAAAGATGTGTTAAAATTAGTGTTGAAATTTGGAATTTTCGACGCTCATAACTTTTAAACATATTCTTTTTTTACTTTTTTGGTTCCATACAGGGCTAGATAATGATGAGACAAATTGAAATCATTTTTTATTTTGAACGTACATCATCAAACAGTGGAGTAATCGCTAGACTACGTTTGTATGGAAGAATTAGTGACTAGTGTACCCTTAAGGAGCAACTATGACAAATATACCCTTAATGAGGCTATCTACGGGAGAGGCTTATTACCAGCTATGGACTTTTGAAAGTCTGTAATAAACAAAATTATTTAAATAAAAATAATAATAAAACACATCATGTGTTGACATGAACTCACAGTCCGCCAGACTTTAAGTGGCTACTTTAGTGTAGTGGCGGTTTGAGAATATCCACTACCCTCTGTCGGCTCTTACGACACCCACAGGACGATATGGTCCCGTGGGTGTCGTAAGAGCCGACAGGGGGACATTGAAACAGTTGATTGGATGGTATCTTCCTGATAACAACTCAAAATAATAAAAAAACTGCGTTGACATCCCGCCCGACAAGCGTGTCAACTATGGCAAACCCTCTCTGAGGCAATCTATGGCGCAGGCCTATGTTCAGCAGTGGAAATTTATAGGCAGTGATGCATGGATGGATGGACTGCAGCCCGTGCACAGCTGTGACCAACTTCAAACATGAAGGCTACAGACGCGTCGTCTTTACTGAGAACAGGATGGAGTGCCTCATAGCCTGTCATTATACTGACTCTCGTTACACCTCAGACCGTCACGGCAGTGCACGCGTTTAGCTTCAGAAATTGTTAACAGCGTATAATCTACCTAGAATCTTACACCTACGTATAAAAGAAGTTTTATCATCTACTATGGGTGTACAAAAAGAATTAATACATTATTGGATAACCATAGACTACATGTGGTTATTCTTTAGGTAAGACAAGAACCAGTAGTTCATAATGTCCCATTTTATTACTACAGGATAAATGTGTGGATTTCGCGTTATATTTTATCCTTTATCCATTACAGCCTATTAAAGTCCACTGTTGATAATAGGCATCCCCAAAGAGAAACGTGTCGGCAACCGCAGTTTCTTTTTCAAGTTGTTATCAGGATGATACAGTTGCCCATCTCCTTTATCCTTTCCTTCTGTCACCTGGTATAACGCCAACTAGCGTGTAGTGGTGGTGTAAACCAGTGTAAACATATCCAATGCCCCATTCCCGTTACATATAACTATAATAAAAATATACTGTATTACATTTACAGTACTCTGTTTAAGATATGTATTTTTAAAGTAAAAGAGCAATTTAATAGTTGTTTTGTTCGTTGCTTCATTATCTTTCATTTTCCTTTAAAAATTCAGTCTTTAATATTTCGCGCGGCAATAATGCAGTGTCATTTCTTCTATCCAGTTGTCGGGCGCAGTGAATACAGAAATGCATCCTTGTCTCGATAAAATGTACAAAGAATATTAAAGCGGGTGGGAATAAGCCCTGTATTTATTGAAAGGACGTGAGGGAGGCAAGGGTGGAGGTTTTTCGTGCAGACAGCCCCCGGCGACCGCGATACCTGTGATGAGAGTTAACGCGGGAATTATAAAGAGAAATATTAACTTATGTTTATTATACGTGAGCATTAAACGTATTATAAGAAATTATCCCAATTCTTATGTAAGAAACTACTCTCAAAATTATTTAAATAAAAGAATATAACTCGGTAACAACTTTATCATCATCATCATGTCATCATTACAGCCCTTCACAAGTGCACTGCTGAACTTACTCATGCCCCAAGGAACACCACAAAGCACGGCCACCTGCATTCATCGACTTCTTACATGTCTTACCAGGTCGTCACTCGATCTAGTGGGGGGCTACCCTACACTTCGGATATCGCTTTCGGCTGCCATTCGAGACCATTGCAACTTCAACTTACTAACTTTATGTTATATAAAAAAATGGAACATACGTATGTAATACAGTTATCAGTTAGAAGGAAATACCCCATAGTGTGTATCTTGTTATGAGCTTGGCATCCGTGACAGTAAAAACAGCCGATTGAATTACCAAAATTGAAACACCAATTACAACTTAAAACACACTAATAATTAAAACACAGTTGCACTACCGATCACTTTATTTCGCAGTTATATCGCTTCAAAGTATTCGCTTGTATCGCCAATTCAACACTTATTCGATTCCTCGTAGCCGCCTGCACGATAGTTTATACCGCTAGTACCAGTAAGAGATACTATTCTTACTTCTTCGTATTTTATTTTAGTTCATCTATTCAATAGTGTAACTCTAGTGGGAATTGTTTTTGGTGCCAGAGCAGAAAAATGTGAACTATTCCACCACTTTGTTGTTTTTTTTAAATTATAAGTTAGTATAACCTAAAATAAGATATATTTTAGACTGCTTGTGCGCACCCTGGACAAATTCAATAGTCGGGTTATTGGTGAGTGCGCATACTGGTCAACAGTGGACCGATCGTTAGAGCTAATATTTTAGTTAGTAAACAGCTCTTGAATTGTACAGTCGCGTAATGAAACCTAAAATATTGTTCAGGAATGTTATTATTATTGCTACTATAGAACGAGGGAAGTGGGTCAAGAAAAGAAACCGAGAATACTGGGTACATCCTTTTTACGGTGACAGATTATTGCAAAGAAAATCTTTTAAAATTCTGAGCGAAGTGAAGCTATCGACCGAGTCGGCCGACTAAACAATCGGCGTATATGCGCCTGTCAAAGAGCGCCTTACTGTTTAAAACGGTTGGCCGATAGTTGACCAACAGTTAAGTTTGAAGGGAATCGTGCAGTCCACAATACTAATTTATCCGATTACTAATCGTTATAATTTGCGCACTTGCATGAAACCGACTAAACTCTCGACCGATAGAAAGTCTGCAGTGTGCGATGTCTCTAAGTTGCGGATGCAATATTATCATCTCTGTGGATTAAGATGGAATGTCTCTCATTATGTAATAATGTAGTTCAGATCTAATTTCAGTTACAGCAGCCAATCTCAATGGAGACTAGATATCTGCGCAGGACTGGGTTATATTGGTTGGGCTGAAAAGTTCGTATCGTCTCTATGAGATGGCGCCACTAGAATAAAATCCATATCATTTTTAGGTAGTACCAACCTTCAAAAGAAACGTGTATAAATTTGACAGCTGTCTGATTATTAGTTTGTGAGATACAGCATTTTGAGTGAAGCAACTTTTGTTATTTTGAAAAAAATGGATAAAAAGGAATTTCGTGTTTTAATGAAACACT
This sequence comes from Parnassius apollo, assembly GCA_907164705.1. Taxonomy (NCBI): domain Eukaryota; kingdom Metazoa; phylum Arthropoda; class Insecta; order Lepidoptera; family Papilionidae; genus Parnassius; species Parnassius apollo. The sequence goes on along the minus strand of CAJQZP010000226.1, from coordinate 879,124 downwards.
ATTTTTTGATGAAAAAAGTGCTGCTGATACCAAAAAGTGGCTTGATGAGTGTTATCCGGACTCTGCGCCGGGCGAAGCAACCATTCGTAAGTGGTTTGCCAAATTCCGTACAGGCCATATGAGCACCGAAGACGATGAACGCAGTGGACGTCCAAAAGAGGCTGTTACGGACGAAAACATAAAAAAAAATCCACAAAATGATTTTGGAAGATCGTAAATTGAGGTTGATTTGTATAGCTGGCACTCTAAAGATATCAAAGGAACGTGTTGGACATATCGTTCATGAATATTTGTGTATGATAAAGATATGTGCAAAGTGGGTGCCGCGCGAGCTCAAAATCGACCGTGAAAACAAGAACGTGTCGATGCTTCAGAGCAATGTTTGGAGCTGTTCAACCCCAATAGAAGTGAATTTTTGCGTCGATATGTGACAATCGATGAAACATGGATCCACCACTACACTCCGGAGTCCAGTCGGCAGTCATCTAAATGGACTGCACGCGATGAACCGAATCCAAAGCGCGGAAAAACTCAACAGTCGGCCGGTAAGGTTATGGCGTCCGTATTTTGGGATGCACATGGAATAATTTTCATCGACTATCTTGGAAAGGGAAAAACCATCAACAGCGACTATTATATAGCGTCATTGGAGCGTTTGAAGGACGAAATCGCGAAAAAACGGCCCCATTTGAAGAAGAAGAAAGTGTTGTTTCATCAAGACAATGAGCCGTGTCACAAATCGATGAAAACGATGGCAAAATTGCATGAATTGGGCTTCGAATTGCTTCCGCATCCACCGTATTCTCCAGATTTGGCCCCTAGCGACTTTTTCCTGTTCTCAGATCTCAAGAAAATGCTCGCTGGAAAGAAATTTAAAGCCGATGAGGAAGTAATCGCTGAAACAGAGGCCTATTTTGAGGCAAAACACAAATCGTACTACAAAAATGGTATTTAAAAGTTGGAAGATCGCTGTAATCGGTGTGTCGCCCTCGATGGCAACTATGTTGAATAATAAAATCGAATTTTGCCAAAAAAATGTGTTTTTCTATAAAACGATACGAAATTTTCAGCCCAACTGTTAGTTCCCGAGTGTATGCGCAAGTACAAGTGCACTCTCTATTCCCTCACTCCCATGGTCTGATCGGACCAGTACCGAGGGACTATCTGACACGACCGGAGAGAGATCATGCGCAGGACCAATAGCTGTACGTGTTTTCAGTGGCATTGGGGTGAAACACCACCAAATTCCTGACTCCCGAACTGCTGCTGAGAATTTTTGTCAGGAGCCCAGCAGTGAAGGCATTGCTATTTGGCGTAAGCATAACATAAGTAGTTCATTAATACCTAACTATTTATTTCGATATAAGATTAACACATTTTAATTTTATTAACGACAGTAACCAAGTTGTTATGATGCGGACTGCAAACTCGGTAAGTTGTGGAGTCGAATCTGTCATTCGATTACTATCGTGATCCTTTTATTGGAGTTGTTAGTCGGAGTATTACTTATATTCACATCCTTATAGTTATTCTATTTTACGATGAAGGTTTGACTTTGGTTGTTGTTAGCCGTGAACATACACATTATGTTAGTGTGCGTAGGCCTCGGGAGCGCTTAGTCACGATCGCGGGTCGAACGAATCGCAGTTACACACACAAAAGCGCCCGTCGGTACACATCACTACCACAATCAAGACGAAACCTTCTTAGTGAAATACAATAACTTTACTGGTATTATTTTAAGTTTTATCGTTCATAACTCCCTCGATGCCTTGGGAGAGAAATAGCAACCGACCTACGTAATACCTCACCTGTTTATGTCATTCAGCATTTCACATATTATACAGAATATACAGAATAATATACAGAAAAATAATAATAACATAAATAATAAAATAATATAATATAAAGAAAAATAATATACAGAAATAACAATGTCGTCTAAACCAGCTGTTAGTCCCAACGGAGATTAGTGCACTTTACTACAATATAGTAGTATAGTGCACTAATCCCCGTTCTGTCCCTCATTCTCTACAGATAAATAGATGTCTAGGATAGATGTAGAAGTCTATAGGCCACAGCGTCCACTTACAATCAGGCGACTATATGCTAATTTGTCACCCTTTTTCTATAAAAAGTCCGATAATACGGTAATCGGACACGACCTGTAATAGATCAGGCCCGGGACGAACGGCTTTAGGTGCATTCTGAGGCAAGGTGTTGAACCTCGACAATTTAACAACCGCCGCGAAAACCCCAATAACTGAATTTTAGCCCTACCCAATATTCAAACTTTGAACCACAAGACTAACGAGGCAGCCGAAATTCGCAACATCAAACAGTTTAGCAGACAATAAAACAGTAAATCACTATATTAATTTATCGTATTAATTTATATATTGACTTTAATATATGTTTATATATTAAAGTTAACCTAAAGTTTATCAAATAATCAAAGGTAAAAAGTGTAATATATTATATCTACAAAATTTTTTAAGTTCATAACAATACTTTTAACTTTAGCTCAACTTAATACGTGAACTGTATTTTAAACATTTAATATAAATACTTTGGTTTAATTTATCCCGGAATACATCGCGGGATTATCCCGGTCCGTGTCGGGAACTGTAAAATTATGCGAATGTCTGCGGCGTGTTCTTATGGCTTGTTTATATCTTTCTTTGTAGCGTTAATCACTGTCAGAACGTTATGGTCCTGCTATGAAAATTAAAGCACCGAATACAGAAAGTCTTTGTTTGAGACTTCGTAAAAGATAACGTCTCAGACGTTTTACAACAATGCGGTAACGAGCACCAGTGAATTTTATTAGTCAATATAACGCGAGAATTTAAAGCAACAGAATTTTTTTATTAATTATAGAATATAAATAATACTTATTAAAAGTTACTTTTATTTTAAATTTACCGCTGGTTCGGAAAACAACCTCTGTCCAGGAAAAACAAGTTAGAAGCCCAGCGGGATTATTTTTTGAAAAGGTCAAACAATTTATAACCATATTATGTTACACAACACACACAACAAAACAAAATTAAAAACACAAAACAAATGAGAAATAGCTTGGTGGTAATCATCTCGTTCCTAGGCGTTATTACCATCCATATAGTCCTTCATATTGCAATAACCCTTTTATATACGCGTGCGCACGCGTACGCACGCACACGCATTACGTTGTTGTATGTACAATGTGTATTGTAGTACCGCTGATTTATTAATTGCTTATTATTTTTACATACCGATAAGGAATCTTCGCTCATTCTTTTAAATTATGTATAGATAGTATAGGGAAAACTGTAATAATGCTTATGTTAAGAAAATCCGATCTGTTGTAAATTTGTTTAGTTTAAAACTGTTGGTTTTCTAAAAAAAAATATTTTATAAACTTTGATCAATAAAGTTATTCAACTTTGCGGAGATCAAATTTTTGAAGATCACTCAGTCACAGTTTTTTTTAAATTATTATTATTATATATAAAGCCAGTGCTTTACCTCCTCCTCCTGATGTTAAGTGGTGATGAAGCCGAAGATGACACAGCGCACTGACTCAGTAAAAGCCAATTCACTCTTGCCTTAGGAGGATTGTGAAGTGCCGATACGCGACGCGAGTAGGTATTTTCAAAAGTGCTATCTGTTTCATATTGATCGCTTTACGTCCCTCCGGGCGTGAAAAACACAAATATAACATATTGTAAACAAATTCTCACGCACACTACAATAGCAGCAGTAAGCAACGCTCGGGCGTATTCTGAAAATAGCTCGAACGTCGGCTATCTGCGGTTTGCACATACATTTGCGATAAGCAAAGAGATTTAATTTCTAATACATTTAAACGAATTATTTTTTTTTTTTTTATATATATATATATATTTGAATACGGAGGTAAATTTTGCTAGTGTTCCAAAGATTACTATAGCTCAAATGAGAAATCGGCGGTTCCGAATCCGTGAAATCTTTTATTTCGAGAACTTTTTTTGTATTTTTTTAAAAACACGAAAAATTAAATTAAAACTAATTGAACTCATGATTTTTATTTAAGTAACCAGTTCATTTTTTTTATTATGTTGGTAAGATCGAAAAATATTATTCATATTACATCAGTATGTAATTTGTATCTAAATATGATTTCCAAAAAACACGATTTCCAAAAAATAATACCGAGCAAAGCTCGGTCATCCAGATACTACATACTTAAATGTCTTTGACGACAAGTGACATAATTATTCAGTTTGTTTGGATTTCTTTGCAATTTTATTATACTTATTGCATAGTGTGCGTAGACATTTAGTAGGTACTAACTACATATACCTTATAGAAGTGAGTTGTTATTTTTATATGTAAGTATCTACCTATCTACGAGAATGGCAGAATTTTAAAAGATTTTCTTTGCAATAATCTGTCACCGTAACAAGGATGTACCCAGTATTCTCGGTTTCTTTTCTTGACCCACTTCCCTTGTTCTATAGTACCAATAATAATAACATTCCTGAACAATATTTTAGGTTTCATTACGAGACTGTACAATTCAAGAGCTGTTTACTAACTAAAATATTAGCTCTAACGATCGGTCCACTGTTGACTAGTATGCACACTCACCACTAACCCGACTGTTGAATGTGTCCAGGGTGCGCACTAGCAGTCTTATTCAACTAAACTCTCGCCCGATCGAAAGTCTGCAGTGTGCAGTCGATCGAAAGTCTGCTGTGTGGAGGGTCTCTAAATGTTGGTAGTTCTGCAGCAGCCATTTACCACCTGGTGGTGTTAGTTAGTTTAATAAAAATATATCTTATTTTAGGTTATACTAACTTATAATTTAAAAAAAAGCAACACAGTGGTGGAATAGTTCCCATTTTTCTGCTCTGGCACCAAAAACGATTCCCACTAGACTGACACTATTGAATAGATGAACTAAAATAAAATACAAAAAAGTGAGAGTATTATCTCTCAATGGTACTAAACTATCGTGCAGACGGCTACGAGAAATCGAGTGAGTGTTGAATTGGCAGTGCAAGCGAATACTTCGAAGTGATATAACTGCGAAATAAAGTGATCAGTAGTGCAACTGTGTTTTAAGTTGTAATTGGTGTTTCAACTTTGGTAATTCAATCGGCTGTTTTTACTGTCACGGACTCCAGGCTCGTAACAAGATACACACCTTGGGGTATTTCCTTCTAACTGATAACTGTATTACATACTTATGTTCCATTTTTACATAACATAAAATTAGTAAGCTGAAATTGCAATGGGATGTGGAAGAAAAGGTCTCGAATGGCAGCCGAAAGCGATAGCCGAAGTGTAGGGTGGCCCCCTACTAGATCGAGTGACGACCTGGTAAGACATGTAGGAAGTCGATGGATGCAAGTGGCCGTGCTTTGTGGTATTCCTTGGGGCATTACTAAGTTCAGCAGTGCACTTGTGAAGGGCTGTAATGATGACGATGATGATGATGATGATAAAGTTGTTACCGAGTTATATTCTTTTATTTAAATAGTTTTGAGAGTAGTTTCTTACATAAGAATTGGGATAATTTCTTATAATACGTTTAATGCTCACGTATAATAAACATAAGTTAATATTTCTGTTTATAATTCCCTCGCTAACTCTCATCACAGGTATCGTGGTCGCCGGGGGCTGTCTGCACGAAAAACCTCCACCCTTGCCTCTCTCACGTCCTTTCAATAAATACAGGGCTTATTACCACCCGCTTTAATATTCTTTGTACACTTTATCGAGACAAGGATGCATTTCTGTATTCACTGCGCCCGACAACTGGATAGAAGAAATGACAGTGCATTATTGCCGCGCGAAATATTAAAGACTGAATTTTTTAAAGGAAAATGAAAGATAATGAAGCAACGAACAAAACAACTATTAAATTGTTCTTTTACTTTAAAAATACTTGAACAGAGTACTGTAAATGTAATACAGTATATTTTTATTATAGTTATATGTAACGGGAATGGGGAATTGCATATGCTTACACTAGCACTACACGCTGGTTGGCGTTATACGAGGTGACAGAAGGAAAAGATACAGGAGATGTGCAACAGTATCATCCTGATAACAACTTGAAAAAGAAACTGCGGTTGCCGACACGTTTCTCTTTGGGGATGCCTATTATCAACAGTGGACTTTAATAGGCTGTAATAGATAAAGGATAAAATATAACGAGAAATCCAGACATTTAATCTGTGGTAGTAAAATGGGACATTGTGAACTAATGGTTTTTGTCTTACCTAAAGAATAACCACATGTATGTCTATAGTTATCCAATAATGTATTAATTCTTTTTGTACACCCATAGTAGATGATAAAACTTCTTTTATACGTAGGTGTAAGATTGTAGGTAGGTTATACCCTGTTAACAATTTCTGAAGCTAAACGCGTGCACTGCTGTGACGGTCTGATTTGTATCGAGAGTCAATATAATGACAGGCTATGAGGAACTCCATTCTGTTCTCAGTAAAGAAAACGCGTCTGTAGCCTTCTATGTTTGAAGTTGGTCACGGCTGTGCACGGGCTGTATTCCATCCATCCATGCGTCACTGCCTATAAAAGTCCATTGCTGAACTTAGGCCTACCCCATAGATTATCTCATAGGGGGGAGTTTGCCATAGTTGACTCATTGGCGAGCGGGATGTCAACGTAGTTTTTTTATTATTTTGGGTTGTTTTCAGAAAGATACCATCCCATCAACTGTTTCAATGTCACTGTTTACGCCCGATTGTCTTATCTTGAGCGGAGGGAAAGGACGGTTAGCGAGGTGCGGGAGGAGGAGGCTAGCTGCATAATTTGCGCAGCGCAGTCGCCCCTGTTTGCATCGAACCGAGAGAGAAGAAGGTCGGCGGCGGCGCAAGCCGCAGGCGGCGTACGCGCCAGTGCGCCGACGTTCTCGGGTGAGACGCCGGCATTCCCCGTTTGGGCTCGTGAGAGTAATATAGTTGTGCGTCGAAGGGATGATCTTGAGTTATCTTGTATCAACTTATGATAATGGAGCGCGCCAGTTTGAATTTATTATTGAATATTAGAATATAACCTAGACCGCCTCGAATTCAGTGTCTATTTTGATCGCGTTACATGACAGAGGATGGCTAGGAATTTGTAATGATTAAGGGACCCTTTATGCAGTTAATTGAATCGACGCGGTGTTAGTTTGTGCTACGTTGGCCTGTGACATTGAACTTTGACCCACTGTCCTTGAGTTGTACCGCGTGTCCCTTATTAACGTCGATGGACTTGATCGTTTAAACTTAAAGAAAATTAATTGGACAATGAATAATAAGTGATAAACGAACATAGTTTCCTAGAAGTTGAGGTGTTCTGTGGCTGCCTGCCCCTTAGATGGATCCCATATTTGAAGAGAGGCGACGCCTTCGGATCTGCTGTTGCTGTGTCAACCAGAGGGGATGTTAGGTTACACAATTGAACACGTACTGAACACAACCCACACACTGGGTGCGTGACTATTCCGCCTGACTCTTCCTATGGTTAACCCTACTTCGACGGTAAAAGGTAAGTTTTGTTTGGTTCTTTGTTAGCAGCTATATTTTAATATTCCACAGGTCTTTTGACCCTCCTCTTGTCTATCCGTCGAGCTGTACTACCATGGGCCCTAGTGCAGTCGACTATAGTCAGGGTAGCTTGGGGCAGTAACATTTTGGTAGCAGAACGTGGTTTCCCGGCGCAATACGTAAAGTTGATTACGATGTGATACGGCCGTTGGTTGTGTTTTGTTTGCAATACGTAATAATAATTTCTTTGTTTTGTTCGCGTGTTTTGTTAGCGGATAGGATCGGTGTATAGAACCACGTAATAAAAAAAATTTGTTTCTTTTCTTTTCTTTTCTTTGGTCGCTTACTTTGTTAGTGGTAGAAAGAATTGAGCCACGCCCGTAAGGCGGCGTAAGCGGTGTGTTTAGGTTAGGTACAGCCACGTGTCGAGTAGGGTTTATGTTTACCGTTGCCACATAAGCGTGGCAATTACAATTTGGTGAATTATTGTATTATCGTTATTGTTCGTGTGTATTTGGTATTGCATTTGGACTGTTGGCTAAATTATTAGCGTAATAATTATTAATTAGCGTTGCGTCTTGTTGACCGACTGTAGTGAGTGCTTTCGGTAGTAATGTGTTGATTTAATTAGTTTGATTTGATAGTCGGTTGTCTTTAGCGGAGTCTTGTTGACCGACTGAGTTAATACTCGCGAGTAGTAATCGTGTTTAATTTAATTAACTTAAAGTGTGTCTAACTTTTAATGAAGAAATAATAATTATATATATATACATTTATTGATAGATTTTTTAATTATTTTATTAGCTATTTTAAAGAGAATTGTAACTTGTTGTTTATTTCAAATGATTATTAATATTGAGGTTTTTTATCCCTTCAGCGTAGAATGTCGATTATGTTAGGTATACTGAATGCTGCCCATTATTTTGTATTTTTCTTAAGCTTCCTTTGGTGAAACAAATGTGTCGAACACGTTAAATGAAGCAATGGAAAAATTTTGAAAAGTTTAATTACGTAATTTACATTAAAGTAAGTTGCATCATAACGTATTGTTACGAGCTTGAGGTTCGTGACAATAAAAATTGCCGATAAAATTACCTAAATTAACACTTTAATTTACTTTACACAAATTAAAACTAAAAACACTAATAATTTAAACACACTAATTCACTTAATTCCGCTCCGAAGCTTGTGTCGCCGAGTTCAACTCTACTTCGATCGCATCTTGCAGCGCCTACTTATATAAATTAGCAAAATATCCAGAATGTTCAAGTAAACACGCGCAAGAGAGTTCGAGAGTTCGAGTTTTAAACTTCAAGAAGTTTAGTTCTTCGGTTCGAGACTAGATGGCGCTAGTGCGCCGATTTGAGGCATTGGAGCGCGTAACACTGCCCCCTCCTAAGACATGCTCGTCCCGAGCATTATCGGTCCCATAATAACGCGCTAGGCGATCCACATGGACGATCTTAGGAGTCCCTCTTGCGCCTTTCTGTATCCGGTAGGTTACATCGTTGATCCTGGTCACAATCCGGTACGGGCCGTCCCATTTAGCTTGAAGCTTAGGAGATTTCCCTTTGCTGCGGACTGGATTGTGCAACCACACAAGTGAACCTTCGTCGAACCCTTTGTTGTTCATTTTGCGGTCATACCGGGTTTTCATCTTTTCAGACATTTGCTGGCCCGATTGTCTGACGTGCTCATAAACGTCATTCATTTTGTTCCGCAAGTCATTTGCATAATCGGTTATACTGCGTGGAGCATCAGGTGGTATCCCGGTGATCAGATCTGCAGGCAGCCGTAATTCTCTTCCAAAGTTTGCGAAAGCTGGTGTCACTGCTGTACTTTCGTGAACAGCGCTTCGATATGACAACAAAAACGGTTGTATGTGCTTGTCCCAATCTCGTTGCCGATTGTCTACAACTTTTGCTAGGTACCTCTCCAATGTCTGATTAAATCGTTCTACCATTCCATCAGATTGCGGGTGATAAGAAGTCGTTCTTGTTTTATGAGTACCCATAACTCGGCAAGTTTCCTGGAATATTTGAGACTCAAAATTCCTTCCTTGATCGCTGTGAATCTCTAAAGGTACACCAAAACGACAGAAGACTTCATGAACTAGCTTATCAGCAGCTGTTGAAGCTTCTTGATTTGGAATGGCGAAGACTTCTGGCCACTTAGTGAAGTAATCCATCACAACCATGAAATACCTGTTACCGCTTTCACTCTCCGGAAACGGCCCCGCCACGTCAATGGCTATTCTCTCCCATGGTGCACCAACATTGTACAACTTCAATGCACCTCTACTACGAGTCTGAGGTCCCTTTACAGCCGCACAACTTGTACATTTGCGACACCAGTCCTCGACATCGTTTCGACAGTGGACCCAGTAAAACCGTTCTCGGATCTTCAGTAGAGTTCGTTTAACTCCCAGATGGCCTCCTGAATAATCATTATGGTACAGCTGTAGAACATCCGGTACTTTAGCTTTAGGGACAACCATTTGTAAATGACAGCTGTCTCTCCGAACATTTTCCCATTTACGGCACAGAACTCCATCCTGAAGCAGCAAGCTGTCCCACTGGGCCCAATAGCTTTTAGTGGTCGAACTCATCGCTGAGACGTCGCTCCACTTGGGCTTGGGAGCACTGGCCTTCATCCATTCCAGGATCGGCTTGATTTCCGGATCTTCCTGCTGTGCACGTTGTAAGCTGTCCTTCCACTCGTTGCTGAGGTGGTCTGCCCTGAGCATCCTCACGGATACCACTTCCTTACTCTCTTGCCTAGTACAATGTTTGCAATCTTCAGGACAAGGTCTTCTTGACAATGCATCTGCGTTGCCATGAGATTTCCCGTTGCGATGTTCGATCTCGAAGTCGTATTCCTGCAGTAGTTCAATCCACCTCGCAACTTGTCCTTCTGGATTTTTAAACTGCAATAGCCATTTTAGTGCAGCATGGTCAGTTCGTAAGTGAAATTTTCGCCCCAGAAGATACTTGCTAAAATGATGCAACGACTTTACCACGGCTAGCAATTCGCGTCTTGTGACACAGTAGTTCCTTTCCGGTTTTGGCAACGACTTGCTGAAGTACGCTATCACGACCTCTTGGTCACCATTCCGTTGAGACAACACACCGCCAAGTCCTATATTACTTGCGTCTGTATCAACTATAAATTCTTTGCTTGCATCAGGGTATCCCAAAATAGGTGTTTTGCACAGACGGTCCTCGAGCTCCTGGAATGCGATATTGCAACTTTTATCCCAGCAGAAATGTCGCTTCTCCTCGGTTAGCTTGTGCAGAGGTTTGGCTATATCTGCAAAGTTCTTCACAAATCGCCGGTAATAGGAGCACAAACCCAAAAATGCTCTAACCTGCGTCTTGTCTTTTGGAACCGGCCAATCCTTGACAGCGGCGATTTTCTCTGGATCTGTGCGGATACCTTCTTCCGATACTACAAACCCCAAAAAGTTAACTTGCCGTTGGAATAGTGAACATTTCTTCGGGCTCAACTTGAGGTTGGCACTCTGAATCTTCATGAGCACGCATTCCAGGTTTTGAAGGTGTTCCTCAAACGTACGGCCTATGATGATGATGTCATCCAAGTAGACCAGACAGGCATCGCCAATTAGCCCGGTAAGTACAAGTTCCATCAGCCTTTCAAACGTTGCTGGAGCATTGCACAACCCAAACGGCATTACTTTAAATTGCCACAGACCCTTTCCCGTCGAGAACGCAGTTTTCTCCTTGTCTTTAGGGTCAATTTCAACTTGCCAGTAGCCACTTTTTAGATCCAGCGTGCTAAACCACTTTACTCCTGTAAGCATGTCCAGCGTGTCATCAATTCTTGGCAAGGGATAGCTGTCCTTCTTCGTAACGTCGTTCAGACGGCGGTAGTCAACACAAAACCGCATGCTGCCATCCTTCTTCTTCACCAGCACCACTGGTGAACACCATGGACTAGATGAAGGTTCAATAACACCATCCTTCACCATTCCCTCAATCATGGTTTCCACTTCCTTTTCACGTGCTACCGGCAATCGTCTTGGCCGCTGACGGATAGGCAATTCTTCTCCTGTGTTTATTTTGTGTTGAACTAAGCCAGTCTTTCCTATGTCAGCATCGTTCGATGAGAATACATCGGCGTACTTGAGTAACAACTTCTTCGCCTTGGCCAATTCGTTCGGGGAGAGAACACTGCGACAGTCTTCCAAAAGTGTGGTCACTCTCGTTTCTGCATCCTTGCTGGGGGTCCCACTCGATATATATTGGCACCGACGTAACCAATCCACTTCCTCACAAGTACCAATCAGTGTGCCTTTTTCTATAATCTGTTCCCGGTCGCAAAGGTTCAGCACACGTACTCCTGAGATGTTAGTGGTCCTAACCAAGGTTCGAGCTACTTTCCATGGAAGGTCATCATTGTCATTGTTTACCCTTTCCACAAGTACACAACGGTGAGCTTGCCCAGCGTTTCGAGGAAGATTAACCGGAACAATCGTTTCCGATCTCGGCGGAAGAACAGTCTTCTTAATGCTGTACACGTTCCCTGGTAACGCACCTTCCATAAAAAGTTCCTCCTGTCCACATTTCAAAACACCTTGCTTAACGTCGATCTCACAACAATTATTCCTCATAAAGTCTAGGCCCTACACTACGCCTACCGGTACGAGGCTGCCACTCGAGAACCTTTCTTCCCCATCGGTTATCGGTTCTTCGAGCTATATGGCCGGCCCATTGCCACTTCAGCTTACTAATCCGTTGGGCTATGTCGGTCACTCTGGTTTTACTGCGGATATCCTCATTTCTGAGTCTATCACGCAGAGAAACTCCGAGCATAGCCCTCTCCATAGCTCGCTGAGCGACCTTAAGCGTCCTCATACGGCCAGCAGTGAAGGACCACGTCTCAGATCCGTAAGTCATCACTGGCAACACGCACTGGTTGTACAATCTAGTTTTTAGAGATTGAGGTATACCTGACGAAAAGATATGCCGTAATTTCCCGAACGCTGCCCAGCCGAGTTGAATCCGTCGATTGACCTCTCGGTCGAAGTTGGACTTACCTAGTCGGACTATTTGTCCCAGGTAAACGTATTCGTCAACAACTTCGAGCATAGTGCTCCCAACAACTACCGGCATAGGTGTGACATGGACATTGAACATGATCTTTGTTTTGTCCATGTTCATCTTAAGACCTATCCGTTGGGAGGCACTATTGAGGTCATTGAGCATAGTGCTTAAGTCCTCCAGCGATTCTGCCATAAGGACTATATCGTCGGCAAATCGAAGGTGAGTGATGTACTCGCCATTGATGTCAATACCGTATCCTTTCCAGTCCAGTAGCTTGAAAACGTCTTCCAATGCAGCGGTGAAGAGTTTCGGGGATATAACGTCACCCTGTCTTACACCTCTCTGCAGTTGGATAGGTTTCGAGCTCTGGTTCTGTACTCGGATAGCCATCGTAGCCCTACTGTACAAACACTTCAGCACTTCGATATACCGACAGTCAACTTGGCACCGCTGAAGGGACTGTAGCACCGCCCAAATTTCGACGGAATCAAAGGCTTTCTCATAGTCCACATACGCCAGGCAAAGTGGCAGATTGTACTCTTCAGTCTTCTGTACAATCTGCCGCAGGGTATGTATGTGGTCTATGGTACTGAAGCCTTTTCGGAAACCGGCTTGTTCGGGAGGCTGGAAGTCGTCAAGTCTGCGTGCGAGACGATTCGTAATGACTCTCGAAAACAGCACGTAGACGCGGCTCAGAAGGGAAATCGGTCTGTAGTTCTTTAAGAGAGCGTTGTCGCCTTTCTTAAAGAACAAGACCACCGCACTTCTGCTCCACGCCTCTGGAGTAGTGCCACCATGGAGGACGGAATTGAAGAGCTTCTGAAGGACTTCAAGTACCGGTGTTCCACCCGCTTTCAGAAGCTCCGCTGTAATTCCATCCTCGCCTGGGGCCCTGCCGTTTTTAAGGTGCTGGAGAGCCATTCTAATCTCGCTTAGACTGACGTCCGGGATATTATCGGAATAGTGTCGGATAAGACTTGCTCTTATCCGACACTATTCACCCCCCACTAGATGGAGTGACGACCTGGTAAGACATGCAGGAAGTCGATGGATGCAGGTGGCTCAGGACCGTGCTTTGTGGCATTACTTGGGGGAGGCCTATGTTCAGCAGTGGACTTGTGAAGGGCTGTAATGATGATGATGATGAAAGTCTAGGCCTAGGATGCAGTCGTCCATTATATCAGCCACGATGACATTATGCAGGTAGATCACGTTGCCTAGCTTCAACTCCATCTCCTTCTCTCCACGGACGGGTATACGCTGACCGGTAGCTGTTACCAAATTAATGCGTTCTCGGTTGTATGCGGAGTCCCCAAGGAACTGACTTATAAGTTGGGAACTAACAACCGTACGAGAGGCTCCAGTGTCTATGGTCAGTTTACACGGCATTCCGTTGACCTCGTCCTTGATGATTAGACTGTTCCCATCATGGGTTTGTGAGATCGAGATCCTTGGGGCTCTTTTAACATCAGCCAGCACCCGCCCCGCAGTTCTGGCTTTTACTCGTTTCCCTGCTGCTGCTGGGCGGTGCTGTTGGCCGCACTACCCTCCTGGGATCGTTCACCTTCCCTTTCTAGGGTTCGCTTAGGGCAGCTGGATCGAAGATGGCCCTTTTCCCCACAGCCATAGCACCTTGGGCTGTATCCTTTGTTGCGGTCGCGAACTGTAGCTGCTGCAACCTCCCTGACGCGATGGGAACGATGATCCTGCCGCACGGCTTCCACTTCCAGTGCATGGGCCAAGGCGTCCTTAAGCGTCTCGTGGTGCCCGAGCCTCACAGCAGCTCTGACTTCCAGGTCGCGGATGCCGTCGATGAATGTCTGCACCAGGTTCCCTTCAATGAGCGCAGGTACAGACCGGTATGCTTTTCGCACCAGCTTCTCCACTTCTAGAGCCCACTGCTGCAGGTTTTCGTTGATGCGCTGCACACGATCTTTAAGCTACGCACGAAAGACGTGTTCCAGGTGAGCGTCGCCATATCTCGCCTCCAATGCCTCAAGGAGTTGCTCATAAGTCACTTCCTCACCGAGAGCTTCCAGAACTGTTAAGGCCTGGTCGCGCAGGCCTAGTGTGAGAGCAGTCATGGCCTGACTTTTATTCCAGCCGTTCGCCTTCATAACAGCCTCGAACTGGATTTTGTAGGCTGACCAGGAAGAAGTCCCGTCGAATGGTGGCACCTTGAACCCACGTAGCGAAGGTGTAGTAGCTACTACGGGAGCTGTAGTTCCCTCCCCAAGTTTGAGTTCGTCAAGTGATTTCCTCATGTCAGCCATTACGTAACCGATTGTTCACTTGGTCAATTCGGGTTTCAGCTTCCGACAGGCGGTTTTCATGTTGAGCAACCTTATCCTTCACCTCCCTTATCTCTTTCCCGAAGGTAGCGTGAAGGTCCTTCATGAGAAGCATCTGTTCCTCCTGTCGGCGGGCCTGTTCTGCCTGTCCGCCCCGCAGCTGCTCTTCCAACCGACAGACCTGTTCCTGCAGCATCACCATCAGGGCGCCTAAATCAGGTGCTGCAGATGCAGGAGCTACTGACGAACCGGCCTCCGTTGCCGGCGGCTGGCCCTCCGACGTCTGCGGCGTTGCACCACCAAATCTTCTCTGGTCCGTCTCATGCTGGCGTTGACTGCGGGTACGAACACCATCCGTTTCCTCCTTAGGTAAAATCGGCATGATTTTATCCCACTTCTGACACCAATTGTTACGAGCTTGAGGTTCGTGACAATAAAAATTGCCGATAAAATTACCTAAATTAACACTTTAATTTACTTTACACAAATTAAAACTAAAAACACTAATAATTTAAACACTCTAATTCACTTAATTCCGCTCCGAAGCTTCGCTTGTGTCGCCGAGTTCAACTCTACTTCGATCGCATCTTGCAGCGCCTACTTATATAAATTAGCAAAATATCCAGAATGTTCAAGTAAACACGCGCAAGAGAGTTCGAGAGTTCGAGTTTTAAACTTCAAGAAGTTTAGTTCTTCGGTTCGAGACTAGATGGCGCTAGTGCGCCGATTTGAGGCATTGGAGCGCGTAACAGTATTGATGTGAACCGTTCCGTTATTGAGTGCCTTGGGTTCAAACCGATTTATACGATGTATCATGAATTTGCCTTCCACTTTAGGTTCACTTTTGTGTTTAATGAGGTTGCGGTGAACATAATATATCAACATAAGTATATCACCAGCGTTTTGTATTTGTGTTAATTTGATTGTATTAACTAAATTAATTGTGTAGTGTAATTTGTTTTGACTTGATAAATAGTAATTTGCATTTGTAGTAATTTGTATTGAGTTCAATTTGATGGTGTGATTATATATTATGATGATGAAATTTGATGGATTCAATTTAACTGTATCTAGCATGTATTTTGTATAATGATTTCTTATATTTACGCGAAAACTATACATTGATTAAAACTACTTTTAGGGATTTTATCGCGTTTTATTTATATTAATTTTAATACCCGACGTTTCGGGTGCTTTCCAGCACCCATGGTCACGGGGGACTGAGGTGACTGACGTCTCGATGTCAAAGTTAACTCGGAGTACCTTCAGCTTTTTAATTATTGTCTTTGGTCCGATCTACGCAGAATGAACTAACTGTATTTTGAAGTCTTGCAGTGGTCTGCTTGGGTTTAGTTTTAATTTTATTAATTATAGGATCCCAAGCAGGTAGTAGTACCAAGCCTCCTTCTCTATTGAAATTAGGATGTTTTTTTAATATCAATAGCCTCACCTATCATCCTTGCTAGGAATCGATGTTCTTTCGCGAGGATTTGTGGTCTATCAAATCTGATGTAATGGTTGGGCCATCAAGAATATGATCGCAAACTGCAGACTTCCCGGAACGTTGATGCTTCACGTCAGCTATGTGTTCTTTTACGCGGGTTCTAGTAACTATTTGTGCCGAGGGAAATGAGAATTAATCCTTCTTTTGTTACCACATTTTGTTGGCATTGTCGAAGATATTTGTTTTGGAAAATATGGTTGCTCCAATAATGGAATGGTTGACTTATGTTGTCGTTTTGTTTAATTTATCTGTTTGATTAATGCGCACCGGGCATTAAGTTTGCTATAGTTTGTTTCGAGGTTGCATAGTAGTTTGAGCATTGATGCTTTCAGGCTCGTATGAAGCGCAGCATAGAACTGCGTGTTTGTAATAGCTACTCTTAAAGTGTGACTGTTACGTGCGAAACGCTCGGCCGCGTGACAGGCGCCTCTTATTGATTGTCTCTCGGGCTTTAAATGACAAGAGGTCCCTTTGAGTTTTGAAACGCTAGGAATATGTGACCCGAGAGGAGATCGCTTCATGTTGTATATAGATTAATTGTGCGCGTACCTATCGAGTAGTATTAGAATAGAAATTGGATGTGTTTAACGATTGTTAGTAGAGCTTATTGTCAGAGTTTGTGACATTTTATATTTTTTCGAAGTAGCTCTTAAAATTTGTTACTTTGTTTTTTGGTTTGTTCTTGTGTTTTTTTTTTTGCTTGTGTTTATCATTGTGCTTGGTCGCTGATAACTCACCATCATCATCGGAATGCGGTTAATTTGCAGCGGGAGTTTTGGAATTTGTCTGGCCAACGTACTATTCGGAGCGTCACTCTTGGGAACATACTTTTTGGTAGATTGAGGGCCACCATACCGCAGCCGATGATGGGTGACTCACCACCCGACCACGTCGGGTCTGTCCGACCATCCGCTGGAGTCGGAACCGACTTTGCTGGCCCCCCTCCTCGTCAAGTCCTCCGACCTACGCCACGCGAGTTCACATCGGGCCTATCTGTGCTTTTCGTATGCCTCGCCACTAGTGCCGTTCGCTCGAAACTTGCAAGTGCCCTCAGCACTGAAGTCTTGTGGTCACGCTGGGCCGCTTCTTATCGCGTTGCGGTTGCCGGACCGGATCCGGCCGGATTGCGGAACGGATTGTAGGGCACTGGTAGATATTTGAAGGAGGTCGTCGAATTTCTGTCCTGCAACAGGACTTATTGGTTGGCTACGATATCCGGGAAGGGCATCCAGGAGAAATTCGAGTCTTCAGCTTGCCCACTCTGAGGCGGTGATGTGAGGCGGTGGTTGGCGTTGCAAGAGCGCATCTCCGTCGCGTTAGTGGCCGAGGTCTTGGTTGGAGATTCGGTCTTGCAGCGTGTCGTCGCGTCCCTATCCCGGTTGCCAATATACTCGCGGACATAGGTCCTTATGTCCGGGACGGGGGTTTGTTTACGCCCGATTGTCTTATCTCGAGCGGAGGGAAAGGACGGTTAGCGAGGTGCGGGAGGAGGAGGCTAGCTGCATAATTCACGCAACGCAGTCGCCCGTGTTTGCATCGAGCCGAGAGAGAAGAAGGTCGGCGGCGGCGCAAGTTGCAGGCGGCGTCCGCGCCGGTGCGCCGACGTTCTCGGGCGAGACACCGGCATTCCCTGTTTGGGCTCGTGAGAGTAATATAGTTGTGCGTCGAAGGGACGATCTTGAGTTATCTTGTATTAACTTATGATAATGGAGCGCGCCATTTTGAATTTATTATTGAATATTAGAATATAATCTAGACCGTCTCGAATTCAGTGTCTATTTTGTCGCGTTACATGACAGAGGACGGCTAGGAATTTGTAATGATTAAGGGACCCTTTATGCAGTTAATTGAATCGACGCGGTGTTAGTTTGTGCTACGTTGGCCTGTGACATTGAACTTTGACCCACTGTCCTTGAGTTGTACCGCGTGTCCCTAATTAACGTCGATGGACTTGATCGTTTGGACTTAAAGACAATTAATTGGACAATGAATAATAAGTGATAACTGAACATAGTTTCCTAGAAGTTGAGGTGTTCTGTGGCTGCCTGCCCCTTAGATGGATCCCATATTTGAAGAGAGACGACGCCTTCGGATCTGCTGTTTTGCAACCAGCGGGAATGTCAGGTTATACAATTGAACACGTACTGAACACAACCCACACACGCACCCACTATTCCACCTGACTCTTCCTATGGTTAACCCTACTTCGACGGTAAAAGGTAATTTTGTTTGGTTCTTTGTTAGCCGCTATAGCTTAATATTTCACAGGTCTTTTAACCCTCCCCTTGTCTACCCGTCGAGCTGTACTACCATGGGCCCTAGTGCAGTCGACTATAGTCAGGGTAGCCTGGGGCAGTAACAGTCACTCTGTCGCCTCTTACGACACCCACGGGACGATGTGGAGGAGTGGATATTCTCACACCGCCACTACACGATTTGTTATAGTAGCCACTTTAAGTCTGACGGACTGTGAGCTCATGTCTACACATCATCATTACGGACTATCAAAAGTCCACTGCTGAAAATAAACCTGCCCCGTATATAGTCTCATTAAGGTATATTTGGCACATTTGCTGCCTGACAAGCGGGTTGGCAAGCGCAGTTTTATATTTTTTGGTTGTTATTATTATGATAACTAAACTGCTGTTCACATATCTGGTTTGTTTCCTTCTGTTGTCCGTACGACACCCACGGGACGATATGGGCTGAAGGATATTCTTACACAGCCATTACAGTCTTGTTTAATAGTTATGATAACATTCTGTGACTTTATATAATGTATTAATATAAAAAGTCTTATAATTTCATTAAACACTGACGTTTTGTTGAATCAAACTACAATTTCCACCTAAGTTATATAATCACACTCTCACTATAATCACGCTCACTTTCCGAAGAATAATTTGCCGGCTCCGTTGTGCGGTAGCTTAGCAAAGAGTTGCAGTGCTAAGGGCCGCGGGTTGGAATCCCGCACGGAACATGTTTTAGTATTTCCTACATATAATTATTCCGAGGCTGGATGTTTATCTTTCCGAAATTTATGTACGTAAACTGAACTCACGATACAGGAGAAAATCCTTGTGTGGAGAGATAACGTTTAAAATAAACATTTGAATAATAAAATGCTAAGCACCCTCGAGTGTTTCAAATATAAAATAAAACTGTACTGACTGTAGGTAATAACTTTTCATTCAGTGTTATATTAAATTCGTAGCAATAAGGGAATAAGTGTCCCGCGACACGTGGCGGCACAGTTACAACGCGCAATGAACCTTAAATATTGCTTAAGGTCCGGGTTGTTCATGAGAAATTATTAGAAAATAAATTTATCTAAAAAAGATCGGTTTTGTGTCAAACATCGGTATGTATGTTTTCAAGTATTTGTTTCCTTAACCATATTGTGCTCACGTACACAATATGGTTTTAATATACATATTACAACTAACTAACTAATAATTAGCAATCTTTGATATGCCATGCAATGATATTTGAACAATAAACATTTTGTGAGTTAAATAATAAGACTGTGTTTAAGATAATTATGAATATTTTTTACAATTTCTACTAAATGTATTTACCCAATCTATTCCACCCTATCCTTGACTGTTTCCATTATTATCTGTCACCTCGGTATCGTCGAGTATCAATTAACCGAACGACTCTAAAATCTCTGTATACATTTAGTAGCTCGATTTCGAAAATTTGACCATGCCTTAATATACCGCAATATCTCAAGTTGCTTCCAAATAATCTTCATCGGAATATCAGCTTATTGAAACCGGATTACTCACATTCTTCCTGCTCTCTACCTTATTTATCCTTCAATATTTGTCACCTCCTCCCATGATTTTAGCCTACGCTCCAATGAAAACCTTGCCCTCCTATGCCTACGAGTATTACATAATTATTATAATAAACCTTTCTCTGCGCTTCGAGTAAGACTTGCAACTCCTAACCTTTAAACCTGCTCAATCCTTTCATTTGTTTAATAAACAGGTTGTGTAATGTTATTTGTTACTCTCTTTATTTTTCCTTTTCTTTAATTCTTCTACGGGTTGTCTGGAAGAAATCGGTGTGTAGAAATAACACCTTGTTTTTCCTTCTATATCTGAATAGTTTTTTTGTTAATCTTTCTCTGATATACAATGAAAAGTATTGTATTGTATTGTATTTCCTATCCATTACAAGCAATAAATATCCATTGCTAAACTATACCTCACTCAAGGGAATTAAAATCAAGAAAATTAAACACGATAAAATCTGTATAGGTAGATTAATTTAATTGATTTTATGGCGTTATATCAAATAATTTTTAAATTTTGAGCACTTTACAAAACCCATGATTACGGGAAATTTAGGGTGTCAACGTCCTGATGTCTGTGTGGTCACCACTTCCACAGGCTGTGGTAGCAGTGTAAGATAATCCAAACCTCAATTCCTTCCGTGGGGGTGTATGGAGTATGTGGCTATGGGATATGGCATAAAAATCTTATAGCTTTCGACAGATGGTAGTACAAGCATCTCGTTTACGCTACGCGTAAAATACTCAGTTAAGGGACAACTGTCTACAATGGAATAGGTCCATATCCAGTAGTGGAGCCGAACGCGCCGATAAAGAGGCATTCACGTTCGGGATGCTGCATATTTCTATATCTTAAGAGGAAATTCATACGGAAATTTTGTAAGAGCTAAATAAAAATTAACGATAGGTATTCGCCTTAAACCTCGTTTTGTTATTTTACGAGAAGCGGAATTGAATCGGGAGTCCCGAGTCGCGCTATATATTGAGATATTAACTGCAACTGACACACGGGTGTGACGACCGTTTCACATTGACACACGGACACCCACAACGTAGGTCATTTCACTATGAGTATAGTTTGTACATCTATTATAAATAAAATTGAACCGTCTGTTTGTAATATCGAACAAACTGACTTATATTGTACTGAGGGGTTATATTCATTTTTACCGTTACAGCCTATTAAGTCCAACGCTAAACCTGTTTATATTTGGGGGGATATTCGCCATATAAGCGTGGCAACATGCTTTGCGGGTGAGTTGGAAACCGCAGTTTTTTTTGGTTATTAGAAAGACGTTGCTGCCCATCGGTGGTTTGTTTCCCCTTGTCACCTTTTACGAGATCCACGGGATGATATGGGTCGTGGTTATTCTTAAACCGCCAATACACGGTCAATCAATAATCATTTTTAATTCATCGATTTTAAATTCTTATTTTTTTATATTTATATGACAAATAATATATGTCTCTAAAAATAATGATAAGCTTATTTATAAATACCCACATTATAATATTATTAGCGACTTTTGTCGCAGTCGGGTAAATTTATCATTAAAAGAGGTTGTCCTGATAATTGTGTTTAAGCACAATTATTTTGTCGAAGTTGGCCTTTCTGCGGCATTGTGGGGTTTATTCGACTTCCTAATCTATATAGGGAGGAGTTGTCTTGGATAGGGTCGCCCTTCCGGCGGCCGTGAGTGCAACGGCGCAAAGCCGTTGAGATGTTGTCCGTTATGTGGCCCGTTGTCGGCGCGGTCGAACATACCGCGCGCCAGCCGGACCACGAATTCATGTAGGGTCTCTATCTTCAGGTTGGCCGCTATGACGTCGTTCCGGACGTAGCGACCCGCACCGACTATGGTTCGTAATGACAAATTCTGCTGGGCCTGAAGTCGCCGCTTCTGATGATCGCTCAGGAGTGTATACCAGGCCGGAGCAGCGTATGTTATCAGGGCTCTTATGTACGTTTTGTAAATGGTCAACTTCGACTTTGTCGGTAACTTGGATGTCAGGACAGGACGAAGCATCGCCCGCGCACATCGAGCCTTGCGGATAACAAGGTCGACGTGCGCAGTCATGCGCAACATCCTGTCGATCCGGCACCCAAGGTAGGTCACGGCCTTCTCATATGCGATCTCCTGGCCTCTGAGGGTTAGCGGTGCTGGTAGATTTCTATAGCGGCGAGTGAGTAGAGCGGTCGTCTTGCTAACATTGACGGCCATCCTCCACTCATCCAACCATGGTGGCAGCAGGCAGGGTTCGGGATATGGGCTCTTCTGGACGACGTAAAGTATGCGCTGTCATCCGCAAACAGCGCCAGCTCGACGTCGTCCTCCCATTCGTGCAGATGCCCCGCCAGGGTAGGTATGTCATTGGTGTAAGCCGCGTACAGGACTGGAGACAGACAGCTGCCCTGTGGCACACCAGCTCTTATCGGTAGAGTTCTTGTAGCCGCTCCAGGCTCAGATTTTTTCTTGTTTTTCAATTTTATCGATGCTCCAGCTGTGCGTAGTAGAGGCAGTCCGGTCTGCCTCTACGTGATGGTATGGCCTTCACGTAGTTGATGGGGAAGCCTTTTTGCCCGCCGCCACATTGGTGCCATGTCATAAATTAAGTTGGTAAACCGAGTGGAAGACCATTGATGGATGATCGAAACGTGGGCAATCGTTAATTATGTTTTATCGTTTATTTATCAGTGTAGTTTTCGCGATGAGTTTTTTTTTATTAAATCATAACACTTAAGGGAAGTCAAGCAAACTTTGATGGATCGTCGAGATTTTTTTTCTAAAGTAAAGAGTGACAGCCATTTAAAATCTCATGTGACAGGACATATCTCATTTATCTTTATGAGGAAAATAAAGCCGAAACGACTCTAGCTCTAGTAAATTGACGAATTTTATACATTTTCGAAATATTTTTATTTCTCAGTACTCTGAAATCAGATTTGTGTCGGACAGACAGAAAGCTAAGCTATACATAACATTTATACAAAAAATTACTTTATCCCAATTTTTTCCATACGTGGACAAACCCTTAGCATATTATGGCTGCGGTATAAAAGGTCAGCTCGACAGAGAAAGCACACGCTTTCAAAAAAGACCAGCGTAAAATTGTAGCATAGTGTTGATGTTTTTGTATGGTGAACGTAAAGAATCGGAGACCCTTTTTACTGGTAACCTTTTGCTCTCCAGAGTGACGACGCATCTGCATTTTGATTCTTAATCGAAAATAGATGTAAATGTCTATGAGCCAATGCATCGACTTATCATTAGGTGGACTTCTTGCTCTTTACTTCTATAAAAAAAGCTACCATTATCTACATCAGACAAAGAGAGAGAGAGAGAGAGAGAGAGAGAGAGAGAGAGAGAGAGAGAAATCTAATTCAGAGATTTTTTGCTGGAACGACATACCTTAATTTTTTTTCACGCTAACTGGTCGGTGTGAATACTTTGTCGTAAAAACGTACACATTATATGGCACAAGCTTCATATTCTAAAGACGTGAGACGTAAGAGAGTTAAAAATGGTGGTTTGTTATGAATACCCTAGTTCTGCCTTTTGATTCTAAAACAAGGGTAGGTGAAGATGACATCAAGATGTATGGCTATGTACAATATATATTTATAATTAGGCGAATTGCGTGCTCTTTTGTCACCCTTATTCTAAAAAAATCAATTCTTTATGCAATATGTCTTAAGTCACAGAATACTTAATAAGACAACTTTAGTTAAAAATAACAACTTTTTAACAAAAAAAAATTTACTGCCGAAAAAACTGAGAAGCAAAAAAAAACTTTTCCTTTTGCCTTAATAACTTAGTTCTTAAACTATTGTAAGTGTAACTAAATATATATTTTTGTAATTATTTTGAGTTTTTAATTAATCTTAATAACAAGTTCTTAAACTAATGTAAGTAGGTATGCTTAAGTAATTTTGAGTCGGCGCCAAACAAGCAAATTAAATAATTACGTAAAGCGTGATGCACGACACGCCTCTTCACAGGAACGAAGTTCTTCACGAAGTTAATGTCAGCGAGACAGCAACCGGAACTGGCACACCAGGGGCCTATCACTTCTATACATAGTGTTTTAGACAGTAAAGATTCACAACGCCATCATTTCCGCGCGGCAGCAAAAAGGCGCGGGCCAATAGCGTTGTGTAGGCCTTCAGATTTTAATCAGTTTAACTACTTTTAATCTAACTAGAAGTATAAAGTGTTTATTGTATGAGTTCATAGTAAACCTGTAGTTACTAATAATTTAAACAGAATCTATTTTAACGATTAGAAAACAATGATTGCTAATTATTAAACATTTATTAATCAGTTGATACTCGAATGCAATAATAACAGGATAGTCAAAACACTATCCTTAAAATGTTTATAATTGAGCTATTTTAACACAATGCAATTACTATTTCACTAGTAGTTATTTTAAAAAGAATAATTAAATTACAAATATAGTAGGTAATAGTGCGTTAAATCATTAATTGACTTCATTTTTGAAGACGGAAGCGCGTGCGGCGACATATACAGTCTAGAACTTTAATTTTCAACTTTGCGTCTGTTTTGCGGTCATGAAACCTGTTAATTAGGTATATAATTGATAGGTTATGATGGCTGCTGTCATCTCGTCATCTTTATTCTATTTCATCCGCTACACCCTATAAAAATCCAGTACTGGACATAGTCCTCCCCTAAAGGTTACCTTTTAATACGTGATTTTGCTATAGTTACCACAGATGAGTTGGCAGCCGCAGTTATTTTATAATTTCGAGTCGTTATCAGGCCAAAATGTTGCTGCATATTTCTAGTTAATATTTTCCCTTATAAGCTCTTACAATTCCCACGGGAGTTTATGCGATAGTGAATATTCTTTCACCGCCGCTACATGGTGCTACCGATTATTTTAAAGCAATTAGTTAATTTATTTGCGAAACATAAACTTTTAGTTTGTATATAACAAATTCACCCCATTATATTACCCGTGTAGTGTAGGTACGTGTGCCATTGTTCAGGCTTAAACTAAATTAGCCGATGTGTTAATACATACATTTATTGCTGTCGGACGCTTCATAATTAAATTGAGTAGCAATTGGTCGCATTAATCAGTTTGCATTGGATGCTTAATTAATTATATTTTAGTAAAAGTATTATTATTACTATGTGTTTGAAATTTCAACGTAGTAGAGCCACGTTGCGACTATAATTTGTTGTAGTATGGTTCGACTCGACAGGGGAAAGACTTTCACAGAATACCAGCGTAATGATGGTAAGTGGATGTTGTGGCACATAGAAATTACATGTTCATGTGATTAACAATGACAATGCAGCTGCCTTATCACTCCTGAGTACTAAGATAGAATGCCTCGTTTCAGTAAAAAGGATCTTTACTTGCTTTAATTTTGTATATCAACATAAGAGTTCAAGCATTCTAGATAACAATGAATGAAAAAATTGCCAAAATTAATTGAGTGCTTTTATCTGTCGGCATTCATACGTACGTTATAGAGCGAAGTTAAATTTTATCCACTCCCCCTCCCCCTTAAGGGAGAGCATATTCTATTTTTTGCTTTAATTATCTTGGCGGCAAAATGGGAAATTTTTGAAAAAATTTAACTTTGAGCAAAATAAATCGATAAATAATTTAAAAAAATCATATTCTTAGTGCTTATACACTACTGTTTTTTTAAACAGGAAAAAATCGCGCTCAGAGACAATTTTTGGGGCGCGAGGTTGTGACGTCTACCCGGGAGTGGAAGGGTGTGAGTAAAATTTATAAATATAAAATAAAGTACTTCATTAAATTTCCCAATATCTTAGCTAGAATGACTAAACTATAAATCTACTCTTAAAAAAGATCTACGTGCTCACATTTTTCGTTACATTTTGTGCATGTTCTATTTACAAAAAGATTTTTGATTTTTAAATTTTTTTTGTCTTTCTTGATGAAATTTGTATAGTACGAGTATATAGCGCACATACATATAACTTACCTGCATTTGTCTTGCCATCCGATTATAATGTGGATGTCTTTAAGGGGATATAGAAAGTCAGCTCAAATTCTAATTTTGCCCCCACTTCCCCGCACGTCATATGCTATGTACCGACATGTTTGTAATCACTAATACTGTAAGTAGATAGGTCGTTAGATACTTATTTAATTAGGTTTATCATATTTATGCCTGTTTCTTTAGGCCAGAGTTCCCCAAACTTTTTTGTGTCGTAGAGCCCTTGCCATGTCTTTCCGTGTTGGGTAGACCCCCTACTTACCTGATATTGATTTCCTGTAAATTTCTAACTGTAGTGAAGTTTAGTGTTAAAACCTTGAAGTAAAAACACATGTTAACTTATACATTTATTAATTGAATTTAAATTAAAACTACTCAAAATAAAATTTAGTATGTGTTATGTAAAATATACGTAGCATTAAATAAACATAAAATAAACTATAAATAAAATAACATAAGCAATAAGTCAATATTTTTAGTGAGAAGGATGAACCTGATGCTTTAATAATAAATTATCAACATTTGGCGCCAATTTTGTAAGGGTTAATCTTAAATCTCCTCGGCTAATGATGTTCAGTCTGTTTCTTTTTTTGTTTAGGAGATTGGTAACAGCGCTGAACCCGCTTTCCACTAGGTACGACGATGGAAAGGAAATTAAAAACTTCCTCGCTATATTCTTTAATACGGGATAAGTAACGGGTATGTTGTTTTGCAGCCAGAATTGCTGATATCCGTTTTTAAACTGAACCTTAAGTTCTTCGTTTGTACTTAGTTCAGTCAGTTTCTCTTGTATTCTTGTAACATTCGTTTCTTCTATGTTACCATATGGATTAATTATCCACGGTGATATTTCCATAGTTAAAAAATCCTCAAACCTAGATTCAAAATATGAATAGAGGGCATTTAAATGTTGAACGTAAGTTGAAACGTCGTCTTCCTGGCAGCTTGTCTGTGACAAATTGGGGAACTGAGAAAATTCGCCCCGTCCAATATTTTGCTTCATTAGTTTACCTCTGTCAAGAAACGCTGATAAGATGGACTTTGTTTTAATCAAATTTAAACTGTCGCCTTGTAATTGAAAATTAACCATATTAAATTTTTGTAAACAAATCTGTTAAATAGGCGATGTCTGTTTTCTTCTTCATTAAATTTCTTTTAAAATTTTATCTTTAGTATCCAGAAATTCTAAAATAGTCGCAAAAAGTGCAAAAAATCTTGTTAAACATAAGCCTTTCGACAGCCAGCGTACTTCAGTGTGAAGGAGTAAATGATGAAACTGTTCGTCATTTTCTTCACACAACTGCGCAAATAACCGCATATTCAACGCGTTGCTTCAGATTTGGTTTTCTGCATCAATGACTAAATGAAGTGATTCATGCAATCTAACACTCAAATTTTTAGCAACTAAATGTTGTCGATGGATGACGCAATGTATTGCTAACACCCCTGACCCATTTTGTTTTAAAAAGCTTATAAATCCTCGATAACGTCCAACCATGGCAGGTGCTCCATCTGTAGCTACTGATATTATATTTGATAAAGGAATTGCTTTTTCAATGAAGTAATCCTTCAAAACATGAAATATTCACCTTTAGTGTCGGTTATCAAAGTTCTTGCGAAGAGCAGTTCTTCGTAGATTTCTTGATTCATAATAAAACGAACATATGCCAATAATAATGCTGCATTATCAGGTAAAGTTGACTCGTCTAGTTGTATAGAGAAATGGGTCGTTTGCAAATAATTACATAAGAAGCTTTCAATATCAGAACTCATTTCAACAATACGTCTTTCAACAGTATTGTTGCTTAAGGGAATTCTTTTAATGATATCAGATGCAGGTTTGTGTAAAACAGTTTTTAAAACCTCTTCAACGGCTGACAAAATTAACTTCTCTCCGATAGTATGCGGTTTTCCGGATTTTGCTATAAGTAACAAGATATTGTAAGATGCCCGCAAACCATCATCATTTCTTTGTGACGTCAAAGCGAACATTCTGTCCAGTATAGGTCTCTTCTGAAATTTATCTATGAGTGTTTGAAAGTATTTCAAATCTTTCTCTGTTTTATCGGGGTGGCATCTTCTCAGATGATCTTGCAGT
Source organism: Parnassius apollo (assembly GCA_907164705.1). Classification (NCBI taxonomy): domain Eukaryota; kingdom Metazoa; phylum Arthropoda; class Insecta; order Lepidoptera; family Papilionidae; genus Parnassius; species Parnassius apollo. The sequence continues at coordinate 850,833 of CAJQZP010000226.1, read as the reverse complement.
TTAGATGGTTTCATAGCGTCATTGCCCAAAACTTTGTTGCATAAAAGGTACATAGGCAATTGTTTGTCCGGCAATGATGGAATTAAGCCAAATTTCAAATAATTGACACTGTACTGTCTACATTTCTTTTTAGATTCGGACATGGCATCAGTCATCTGTGGGCAAAATTAAATTATTTAAATAAGACATAAATCCAGCAGCTGTATATTAAAAATATTTTTTGATTTTTCCGAAAACATTCCATAATTCGAACATCTTCTTGCAACAATTAGCTCGAATTACGGAGTTTGCACTGTAATTATAATACCAATTGCTAAAACTTTCAAAAATAAACTATTGAGGAGGAGTACTCGTGTAATTTTGCATGATTGAATATTAAACTACTAATAACTAAAGTCATGATTGGCGTAATTTATCTATCTTTGCTAACTACGAGTACAAAACTAAAATTTAATATAAAATAATTTACTTACTTTTCTCCAGCACTCTCAAACGAAATAACACTGACTCACTATAATTTGTGTGATATACTATCTGTTTATATTTTTTAAAATATTTTCTTAGCACTTTCCTTTTCAAGATAATAATAATAATAAATTCAATAAATTTTATTTTATTGATATTTATGTATATTTATCTTTTCATTTTAATTTATAATTATATATTTATAGAAACCAACCAGATGAGAAAACTATACAGATACCCCAAAAATAAATAATAAATAGAATAAACGTATTTGTCCCACATTCGTATTTATAGAGTGACGAATTGAACAAGTCAATGCAAGGTAGCGAAGCTCTGAGACTGCGACTCTCAGGTTATTACAAGTTCAAAATGTATTGCGATCACAAAGCGAATACCAACATCCTACGACTTACACAATTTTATAAACATATATAATAATTTTTTTACTTCATAGGTACTTTTATAAATAATGTATATGTTTTGATATTATAAGATATACTATCTTGTAAGTAAATAGGTACTATCAGTGTATATGTTGAGATCCACTATCGTGGACCCCCATTTTCATTTCATGGTCGCTTACGTAGACCCCTTGCAGGTTGTCATGACATGACCCCTAGGGGTCTCCTAGGGGTCGATATAGACCACTTTGGGAATCACTACTTTAGGCCAACCCAGTTGCTTGTTATTTTTATTACGGTTATTTCCCATTTTAATCTTATGTCGTCCTGTTGCGTAATGTGTATCCTGATCGTAAATGGCACATCTTCCCCCTTCAAAGGCCGAAGCGACACTGACCGGGCGGCAGGAAACATGCTTCAAGACGCCGATAGTTTAGGTAATTTGTTTTTACAGTGAAAATAATGGTAATTTAAAAAAAAAAACATAAACCCTGCTTTGTAGTTAGTTCAGTTAGTATGCAAAGTTTCATGATCTAATTTAAAGCAGTTTATGAATACCAGCGGTTTATATTTCTGTTTGGAGGTAAGTTTGGATTTTTTTTCGAGAAAATTTTACGGAATCGTGTTTTGGTCTAACATAGTACTTAACATTAATCCTCAAGTTTGCCATATATTTATTTCAAAATTAATGCTGCAATATTTTCGGCATAACGGAGGATCTTGCTAAGCCATTTGAGGTAGTATTTTTATTATTTCCCCTAGAGGATTGTGAAGCTGTAAATTTTCACACAAAAAGCGATAACGTTTTCCCACCAGTATACATAGTCTAATTTTGATAATTTTTGGAAATGTAGATATAACAAAAAACTAGGTCCGTACATTTTGATCTTAAAGAAATATTACGTACAATGTAAGTTATTAGCATCTAAATACCTATATTTTTGACTTAAAAACTTCCTCGAGCGTTTTTATTTTTTTGAATTAAACTAAACTGATTTACTATAAAAAAAACGTAGAGACCTAGACTAAGATGTGCTAAATCTAATGGTACCAAAATTATCTCATTTCATAAAGGTTTGGGGGGTAAATATGTTATCGCCCGAAACAATGTTTCAATAAAGAAATGTAGGGAATTGCTTCCAAGATTTGCAACTCTCTCTATCGCACGACACGGGTCGGGAGGCAGGGGCATACACATACTGCTGTAATTGTGGTTTGTTGTTATTAGATGTTGGAGATTTTATCGATATACATATATGTATAGATTTGAGACTACGTGGCGCAGTAGCTCAGCAATGAGTTATAGCGCTGAGGGTCACGGGTAGGTAAGTATTTGCATGACCTACAAGTAATTGAATAAGGACTGTAACTTCGAAAGATTTCGAGATTACACTTAATTAGGTAGATGAATAAATAAAAAGGTAACAACTTGTGGATTTTTTATTATTATTATATATTACTTTATTACACTCTTTCTCTAGCTGCCATATTTCTAGGTACTCGAGGGTCAATCAGATTTGGTAATAAATACTGAAAATAAAATGAGTTACGTTTTGGCTGAATTTTTTCTGTAATAAAGTGGTCATCGTACTTAATTTTTTTCATACGCCAAAACATGTAGCGTCCATACTACGAAAAAACAAAATTGCCTACCAGTGATGTAGAATTTTCCCTGGATCTGATAATAGTAATCATGATTTCTTTTTAAAATCATCTGTCCTTCTCCTATCAAACAAAATTTGATCTTTTTTCAGTTATGGCCTCCACTTTCAGAAGCAAAAATAGGACATTTGACTTGAATTAGAGAGTCTTCTCCGATAATTCCATCGGGACTTGTCCCTAAATAATAATCATTAAACCGTACACACACCGAAACTTTTAGATTGGTCGTTGTGGAAAATTCTCGTATGGCCTCCGATTCGTGTTGGTTTCCATATTCGGTTGCCGTATTTCCTTTGAAATAAGTTTTCCAAATTTATACGCAGTTAGCCTTTTTCTCCGTTCAGTGTGCCACAAATCATCATCTCTTTGACCTCTAGTAGCCAATTCTAATTCTTTTATTTCGTCGTTGTTTTATTGCAAAGAAGTCCAAAACTCTTCTTTCTTTTCTTAAAAACATGATTGGCACTGATTTTTATGTCATTTTTGATGTTTTTAATTTTTTCCACGTCAGTGATGTCTTCGTTCTTCCAATGTTTCACAGCGCCAACTACTGCTTTTTATGAAATAGGATGACAATCGAGCACACAGCCCACCTGATGGTAAGTGGTTGCTGTGGCCCATAGACATCTACATCTATCCTTGATTACGAATCAAAATGCAGATGCGTTGTCATCCGTGAGGACTTAGGTGGAATGCCTCGTTTCCAGTAAAAATGGTCTCCGGTTCCCGACACTCACCATACGAAACACAGAGCTGCTATTTTACGCTGGTATTCTCTGAGAGCATGGTCCCTCCCCGGTCGAGCCGACGCACTCTACAACTAATATAACTGCAGCATGGCTTTACCATGTAAAAGCGACGCAAAACATTGCTCACAACTCTTTTTCTTGTAGGTACCGGTTAGTAATCTTATTGCTTGTTAGTTTTCTTCCCCAACCGCTTAAATTTGGAACAAAAATTTCTGAAAAGGTTGAAAAGGTGAAATTTTTGAATTCTACTTTTTTTAACCATGAGTTTAGAACCGTATGGCATAGTAATCAATAGTCCATTTATGATACCAGAGTCGCCATCGCCAATCAGCAAGTGATATTTAACGCTATGTTTTTCAACGCTTTTTTTTGAAACCCTCCACTATTATGACTTCTTCCATCGATGTAGCGCTGTCAGACCTCTAATATTCATTCGATGAATATTAGGAGTACATCGTCCCTGCATATTACTGTCCGGTAATTTCTTGTAAAGCTCAGGGTCACTGAAAAACGAATAGAATGATACTAGTTAAAATATATTTTATGGCTAACTAACGCGGGCAAAAGTCGCGGGTAAAAGCTAGTTTACCTTTAATTCGGTTCATTGTTAAAATTTAGATTACTAAATTAGTAATTAGAATTAGTAATACGAACAACATTTCCTAAAGGACTAATATTATTACTAGACAAGTGGTAAAATTGAAAATTTTGTACAACCGACTTCAATAAAACTCAATTACAACAGAATATGTCATTGTTGAAATGATTTCTATGACATTTATGTGATTTTTCATTTGAATGAATATAATACTCATAGTAAAGCTGGCATTTGCCTTTGGCAAAATTTGGCCCACACAAATACTTACGTCCCATACAAATACTTGCGTGGGAATAAATAATGCAAGCGACAGGTTTATTTCTTATTTTAGCGTTTGCTTTAGCATTTAATGTATAGTGTGACCTTTAGACCCACTTCCGATCAAGGTAGCCCGTCTCAACGGGGACTAACCATTGTCATAGGTCAGGATTATAGTATACGAATGTGTAGGCAAACATAGGTGCACTCTCTACTACCTCACATGCATACTACATGGGAAGGCAAACCGATACGACCAGAACTCGAACCCAGAAATATATATAATCATCAGTTGCACTTTCGACAACTAGACCAACGTGACACTTAAGAAAATATTTTAAGGTATATTAGTCTAACAATTCGAGGTAAAATATTTTAACCTAAAACCTGAAATAACATCTGAATTTGACTTTAATTGAAGCTATATTATAAGGCTACATAAATAAAAGTTTTTAAGCTCGAGGAAGTTTTTAAGTCAAAAATATAGGTATTTAGATGCTAATAACTTACATCGTACGTAATATTTCTTTAAAATCAAAACGTACGGACCTAGTTTTTTGTTATATCTACAACATTTCCAAAAAATATGAAAATTAGGCTATGTTTACTGGTGGGAAAACGTTATCGCTTTTTGTATGAAAATTTAGAGCTTCACAATCCTCTTTAGGGGAAATAATAAAAATACTACCTCAAATGGCTTAGCAAGATCCTCCGTTATGCCGAAAATATTGCAGCATTAATTTTGAAATAAATATATGGCAAACTTGAGGATTAATGTTAAGTACTATGTTAGACGAAAACACGATTCCGTAAAATTTTCTCGAAAAAAAATCCAAACTTACCTCCAAACTGAAATATAAACCGCTGGTATTCATAAAATACATTAAATTAGATCATGAAACTTTGCATACTAACTGAACTAACTATAAAGCAGGGCTTATGTTTTTTTTTTAAATTACCATTATTTTCACTGTAAAAACAAATTACCTAAACTATCGGCGTCTTGAAGCATATTTCCTGCCGCCCGGTCAGTGTCGCTTCGGCCTTTGAAAGGGGAAGATGTGTCATTTACGATCAGGATACACATTACGCAACAGGACGACGTAAAATTAAAATGGGAAATAACCGTAATAAAATAAGAAGCAACTGGGTTGGCCTAAAGAAACAGGCATAAATATGATAAACCTAATGAAATAAGTATCTAACGACCTATCTACTTACAGTATTAGTGATTACAAACATGTCGGTACATAGCATACGACGTGCGGGGAAGTGGGGGCAAAATTAGAATTTGGGCTGACTTTCTATATCCCCTTAAAGACATCCACATTATAATCGGATGGCAAGACAAATGCAGGTAAGTTATATGTATGTGCGCTATATACTCGTACTATACAAATTTCATCAAGAAAGACAAAAAAAATTTAAAAATCAAAAATCTTTTTTGTAAATAGAACATGCACAAAATGTAACGAAAAATGTGAGCACGTAGATCTTTTTTAAGAGTAGATTTATAGTTTAGTCATTCTAGCTAAGATATTGGGAAATTTAATGAAGTACTTTATTTTATATTTATAGAACGAAGTTAAATTTTACTCACACCCTTCCACTCCCGGGTAGACGTCACAACCTCGCGCCCCAAAAATTGTCTCTGAGCGCGATTTTTTCCAGTTTAAAAAAACAGTAGTGTATAAGCACTAAGAATATGATTTTTTTAAAATTATTTATCGATTTATTTTGCTCAAAGTTAAATTTTTTCAAAATTTTCCCATTTTGCCGCCAAGATAATTAAAGCAAAAAATAGAATATGCTCTCCCTTAAGGGGGAGGGGGAGTGGATAAAATTTAACTTCGCTCTATAACGTACATATGAATGGCGACAGATAAAAACACTCAATTAATTTTGGCAATTTTTTCATTCATTGTTATCTAGAATGCTTGAACTCTTATGTTGATATACAAAATTAAAGCAAGTAAAGATCCTTTTTACTGAAACGAGGCATTCTATCTTAGTACTCAGGAGTGATAAGGCAGCTGCATTGTCATTGTTAATCACATGAACATGTAATTTCTATGTGCCACAACATCCACTTACCATCAGGTGGACTGGGTGCTCTTTTGATACTGAAATACTATAAAAAAATCTGGGTGTGGCTGTGCCGTGGACACGGCCGTGTATTTTACGTGAGTACGTGATACGTGTACGTAATAAACGACCTCAAAATGGCGGCGCTCCATCTACGCATCGTGCGATGCGTCATAGTCCTCACTCCACTTAACGAATACTTTGATCCTTTAGCTATCGAGTGGTGTAATAAATTTTGGATGCAGATGATAGATATATAGCTGCAACACCAAACTGTTTCCTCGATTTTGTTATCATCAGTTTTATTCATTACATTACATTACATACACTCATCAGTCTAAATTGCCCCCCAATATTGAAACAAATTTAAAGACGTAATCACGACAAAAGTAACGTGTATCATCTATAATGATGTCACATTATCACTATTTCTACAGCCCGTTGCTAGTATGACTGACTGTGAAAACTAGCCTGCTGAAAGTAGCCCTCCTCTATAGATTGTCACAAAGCACGGTCCTCCATCGATAACTTGCATGTTTTATAAAATCATAACTCCATCAAGTGAAAGGTAACAACTGCGCTTACCAGTACGAGGCTGCCACTCGAGAAACCTTTCTTCCCCATCGGTTATTGGTTCTTTGAGCTTTATGAACATCCCAATTCAACTTCAGCTTTCAGTTTCGGATATCATCAATACCTTTTATTTTTCGTATTTGTCTTTGTTTATAGGATTGTCTATTTAGTAATTGTGAAATGCGTTGTCTGTTCAATAAAATTTTGTTATTTTTTTTTGAAGTGCAAACAGTATTTTCTCTATGTATACATCAAATAAAAATTAAATTAAAATTTTCCTTAAATAAAAATTAGTTACACTGAGATTTTTAAATATCAAATGTTGGAACGTTTTTCTTTTGATTTAGTATTGGGAAGCTCCATTATTTAGATAAAGACCGAATTTACGTAAATATAATGGAGACATAAATAATAAAAGATAGATAATGAGTGCAAAATCCACCTGGTGGTAAGGGGAGGCTGTGGCAAGTAGACGCATAGATCTATCCTCGATTAAGAATAGAATGTAAATGCGTTGTCACTCTTGTGAGCTGTAGTAGAATACCTCATTTCCAGTAAAATGGGTCCCCAGTGCTCTTCACTCACCAAACACAACACCGCAGCAATACGCCTCTATTTTACGCTGGTATTCTGTGAGTCTTTCCCTGGATGAGCTGACCCATATTGCAACAAATTATAGCTGCAAGGTCTACCTCATTGAAATTTCAAACACATGGTTATAATAATACTTATACTAAAATTAATTTAATTAATCATCCAATGCAAATTAATTAATGCGACTAATTACTACTCCATTTAATTCACATCACATAACATCTGCTAATTTAATTCAAGCCTGAACAATGAGCACATAACAACAAGCACATGTACCTACACTACACGGATGACAACGGGGGAAAGTTGTAGACTGTATACTTCCCACTGTTGGGCACATGCCTCCTCTCATTTCGGAGAGGGGCGGGAGGGAAACAGACACAATTTTTAAACAATTTAAATGTTCATTTATGATTCATGGAACAGAGAAAGGATAAATATAACATTTGTGCGACGACACACACACATGCACACAAAGATATAAGTATAAATCCATACATATAAATATAAATAGTCTGTATCCGTAATATCGAAATAATTGCCTTTTATTAAGCTCATTATTTGTATACCGTTAGCACATAACCATATTATCTGAATTGTTTGTCTGTTTGGTTGTATGTCTAAACTTATCTTCGGAATGGCTAAACCGATTGTGATAGAACTTTACGAGAAGATAAATAGCATTACTAGGAGTGATATAGGCTTTATTTTATCCCAAAAACTGGGGAGTTTATTTTGAGAAATCGATAAATTGATAAAATACATGGTCTTTGATTAACTACAAACTAAATAACGCCACATTCATAGATTTTGCTCAGGCGATGCCGGGGCGGGTCGCTAGTAATAAATAATAGGCCTTTACCTATAAAGTTGCCGTTGTGTAGTACTGGCCATATAAAATTAAAATAATTTAATCAAATTTATTCTATTTTAAAAACATGAAATTCTTTTTTCAAAATTAGTCTTTTGCTTAATGATTAGCGTTATGTTTTCATTAAAAGTTCAAGTAATTGATGGCAGCAACGCGACTGAACGCGATGTTTATGGAGCAAATACTACAAACGAACGCCCCCACCAACTGCTATTGGTTTGCCCGCTTCGTTCTGGTAATTTCGACCCAAAAAATGTACCCCGTGGTCGTCCGAAAATGTTGGTCAACAATAACGAATGAAAGGTGATTATGGAAGCTGGTGATACTCAATCTACGGCTTAATTAGCAGCAGCTTTCGACGTTAGCATCAAAACAATGTTGGTCCATTCGCGTCAAATTGGTAAGGTAAAAAATCTTGACAAATGGGTGCCCCGCGAACTCAATGGTCGCCGGGCACACTTCTCAACAGGTACATAAATGAAAGAATTTTGAACAGCATTGTTACCTGCGACGAAAAATAGATTCTGTTTGACAATTGCAAGCACTCGGCAAGTTGATAGTATCCTGGTTCAGCACCTAAACAATGCCTTAAAGGAAACTTACCCCCAAAAAAGTGATGGTCACTATTTGGCGGTCTAGTGCCAATGTGATTCGTAATAGCTTCTTACCAAACGCAATGAGTATTACTGCAGATGTGTACTGTGAAGAACCGAACACCCTGATGGAGAAGCTCGCACTTCTCCGACGACGGCTATGGACTAGCTCGATCAATCGCTTGTCCTCGCTGCTCTTGCACGACACCACACGACCTCATACAGACGGTCTCCAAGTTCCAACAACTGGGGTTGGAAGCTCTCCGTCATCCGCCGTACACACCAGATCTTGCGCTTACAGAGTGTACACAATTTTTTTGAAGAATTTGTTGCTTCCGTCCAGCTTATTTCTTTAAGAAGGGCTTCAATACACTGCTATTGTGTTGGCAAAGATGCATGGGTAATGAAAAGAATTACGTTAACTTATTTCATAAAAAACGGCATTTTCGTAGGTAAAGACCTAATTTAATATAATGATAACTCTATTTCTAAATCATAAATCCCGGTTTAACGTTACGTGGTGGAGAGGTTAAGAATCGATGTACTGCGTTGTGGCCCTTATGAGCTATAGTAGAATGCTTCATTTCCAGTAAATCGGGAAATTTATGTAATGAAAATGAAAATGTATGTATGTAATGGAAATAAGCCGCTACTTTACGCTGGTATTCTGTGAAAGTCTTTCCCCTGTCGAGTCGAACCATACTACAACAAATTATAGTCGCAACGTGGCTCTACTACGTTGAAATTTCAAACACATAGTAATAATAATACTTTTACTAAAATTTTATTAATTAAGCATCCAATGCAAACTGATTAATGCCACCAATTGCTACTCAATTTAATTATGAAGCGTCCGACAGCAATAAATGTATGTATTAACACATCGGCTAATTTAGTTTAAGCCTGAACAATGGCACACGTACCTACACTACACGGGTAATATAATGGGGTGAATTTGTTATATACAAACTAAAAGTTTATGTTTCGCAAATAAATTAACTAATTGCTTTAAAATAATCGGTAGCACCGTGTAGCGGCGGTGAAAGAATATTCACTACCGCATAAACTCCCGTGGGAATTGTAAGAGCTTATAAGGGAAAATTTTAACTGGAGATATGCAGCAACATTTTGGCCTGATAACGACTCGAAATTATAAAATAACTGTGGCTGCCAACTCGTCTGTGGTAACTATAGAAAAATCACGTATTAAAAGGTAACCTTTAGGGGAGGACTATGTCCAGTACTGGATTTTTATAGGGTGTAGCGGATGAAATAGAATAAAGATGACGAGATGACAGCAGCCATCGTAACCTATCAATTATATACCTAATTAACAGGTTTCATGACCGCAAAACAGACGCAAAGTTGAAAATTAAAGTTCTAGACTGTATATGTCGCCGCACGCGCTTCCGTCTTCAAATGAAGTCTTAATTAATGATTTAACGCACTATTACTTACTATATTTGTAACTTAATCATTCTATATAAAATAACTACTAGTGAAATGTGAATAGTGTTAAAATAGCTCAATTATAAACATTTTAAGGATCGTGTTTTGACAATCCTGTTATTATTGCATTCGAGTTTCAACTGATTAATAACTGTTTAATAATTAGCAATCATTGTTTTCTAATCGTTAGAATAGAATCTGTTTAAATTATTAGTGACTACAGGTTTACTATAAACTCATACAATAAACACTTTATACTTCTAGTTAGATTAAAAGTAGTTAAACTGATTAAAATCTGAAGGCTTGCGCAACGCTATTGGCCCGCGCCTTTTTGCTGCCGCGCGGGAATGATGGCGTTGTGAACCTTTACTGAAAAATCATTGGAAAATTCATTCTCTCGTCTATGCTTGAGGTGTAAAGGAAAACAAAGTACTATGAGTGATTTAAATATTAAATAAATAAAACCGTGCTATTATTGCTGTTAATCAGTTATTACTGTGGACTCTAATATATTTGTGTGTAATAAACTATTCTCATTAGAGATAATAAGTGAATTGCTATTTTATTGTGGTGTGTTAGTGATTTGTCATGGATAAACTTAATAGCAGAACCAAGAACTCCAACGGAGTTCATGGTTCTGCTCATTTTAATATTTGTAATGAACGTCAAAATCCGACATATACGTCCAACTGTTGGGAACAGGCCTCTTCAGGAATTTTGAACCACATTGTTACCTACGACGAAAAATGGTTTCTGTTTCACAATTGCAAGCACTCAGCAAGTGGAATGGATCCTGTTCCAGCAACTAAACAATGCATTAAACGAAAACTTACCCCCTAGAAAAGTGATTGTGCACCAGACCTTGCGCCTACAGATTTCTACTTTTTCCAGAATTTGTATAATTTTTTGGCGGGAAAAAAGTCAATACCCGAGAGGCTGCACAAAATCCCTTTGAAGTAATTAGTTGCTCTCATCCAGTCGGTTTCTTCAAGAAGGCCATCAATACACTGCCACTGCGTTGTCGAAGATGGATCAATTGCATGTGTGATGAAAAAAAAATAAGTTACCTTATTTCATGAACAACGGAATTCATTGGTAAAGATCTAATCAATTATAATGATAAGTCAATTTCAGTAAAGAGTCGCCCAAGTGACGCATGTAATCCAAATTAAAATCCCGGTTTAATGAGTCCAACACAGCGTGCTAGATGACAGAGGTAAAGTGAATGTGACATGGGTATGTTTTAACGACTCTATAGCGCAATTTGGCATTTCGACGTAGTGTGGGCCGTGGCTTATAATATTGGCAAATGATTGTGTCATGGCGGCGCTTTACAAACATAAGTTGGACAAACATCCGGACTCGTAGCAATTATTTATAGTTAATTGGACCCAGAACAATTATTTTATAATCGTCAACATTAGTCTTATTAAAGTAAACTGCAGAACATAGGCCTCCCCATAAATTGCCTCATATTGAGAATATTTACTACACGTTTGCTTTTATTTGTTACGTGCTAAAGCCATGTATATATTATATTTATATATTATGGTTGTAGCAGGTTAGGGCAGGGTAGTATCACGCTCTCACAGAATATCAGCGTAAAATACCAGCTCAATGCTGCTGTATTTTGTATGGTGAGTGTAGACTAGAGAATCTTTTTACTGGAAACGAGGAATTCCATCTTAGTCTTGTAGAGTGGCAACGCATTTAAATTTTGATTCTTTATCGAGGATAGGTGTAGATGTCTATGGGCCACGGCATTCACTTACCTTTGGGTGGACTATATGCTCGTTTTTCAACCTTATTACATTATATAAAAAATAGTTACCTCGCTAGTTAGGCGGGTCGCCAACAGCATCTTTTTTATGTCCTAATTGTTACTATGAAGATGCTGCTACCAATCTGTGTCCAGTCTTACTCTGTTTCATTTCTCTCTGTCGCCTCTTAAGACAACCTAGGGATGATATGGGTAAGTTAGTTATACTTTAGTAGACCCATGTTTTTATGGTAAAGCCACGCTGGAGTAGATCCATTCGTGCTGTAGCTTTGTTTTAGATGCAGTATGGGTCATCAGAATGGGTCGGCTCCACCGGGTCGGACCACGCTCTCATTGAACACCAGCGTAAAGCATCAGATTAACGGGGTATACCACCTTAGTTCTCAGAGATAACAATGTGCATTTTGATTCTTTTGAGTCGTAGATGGCTATGAGCCACAGCATCCACTTACCATCTGTAGGACTGTGTACTCTTTTATCAACCTTATTCTATAATGAATAAATAAAAAAAACATGTTGGATTAAGGTGCCTAGTGAGTAGTATTCAGACATTTTCATTACAAGCTACAACGCCTATTCATAAACATATAGGCCAAATCCTCATAAATACATAGATACAACACTACGTGACCCTCCGTAGATGCAGCGTACCAATAAAAACATCTGTTCATTCCCATGTTCGACAAATTGATATTAACTGAAGCACATTGATAAATCCAATACAGTGCAATATTTACTGGCGAATTTTCGAAAAAATTCGCTCGGTACGAAATAAAATAGCGTAGAATCGCCCGCGATATGAGGATTTGTTAGTCGGAACACGTTCGTTGGAATTTATGCGGCGCTTGTACACCCGCGGAAACGCAAAGGGGAAACTACGGGCGACTTGGCTAGAGCGAAACAGAACTGCGTTTACTGCCATCTTTTTATTGGTGTCATGAAATATTAAAGCCAAGTACTGAATCTAATTATACGTATATCAGTTTTACGAGCAATGTTAACGTTTATACCCGGTGGGTTTTAGCGACGGCAATGTTTTCCAGTATTTAAAAAAATACTATTACCACTCTAATTGACGACACACACGGTCACTTCAACTGATCAGTTCAAACTAGAACTGCTGATATTTTTTAAAATATCGGCTTTTCGATATACCGATAATTATAAATATATCAATATTGGAGTTTTATATATAAGTTTATTTATCGATAAATCGAAAATCAAAATGCTTGTGTTGAGAGTGGCACTTCAGAAGTCAAATGGCGGATTCAAATCCATGACTTTCTTATTTTTATTAAACTGTTATCAGGAAGATGCTGCTACTCATCTCCTGGTTCCTTAATATAAATTATTATATTAATTTTTTATGTCTATGGTTTTTTGTGTAGTCACTGCACTTCAACCAGAAAAAAAAATCAACAGATGGAAGGAATAAGAAAGGTTACTGAAGGTTGCTGAGTCTCTACCTCATACTGGCAAAAACAGTCTGATGGCCCCCACTAGATTGAGTGACGAATAATAACAAACATACAAAATCATTTATTTCAGACAATACTCGTAAAGGTCCATGGGTTAGTATTACATTAGCGCTTAAAAAACTAAGTGTTAGTATTTTGAAAATATTAAATTATATTATATTACATTATATTATATTTAATATGAATTCAAGGTCTTAGGCATGCCTCCGGTAATGTTTTGTGCTATCACTTGGGAAGGCCTATGTTTGTGAATGGATGTAATGGTGATGTTGATGATGATCGGATCAAATTATATTTATAGTGCTTTTAAAAATCTATCAACGTTTATCTTGGCTGGTTTTATCAATGATAATATTTTCGGATAGTGTATTGGCTAAGAGCTTTGTTGCATGCTGCATTGTCGCAGGTTCGAATGTTATCTATGTAAATAATTAATTGTAATCTGCCTAAAAATAAAGGTGAAACTATTTTAACTGTTTTGTGTGTGAACTATGTTATTTTTATAACTACTTAATAATACATTGTTGCAGCGTAATCCACTATCTATATCTACTACTATAGTTGTAGGAAAAATACTTCGGCTCGACAGGGGAAGAACACGTTCTTTTAGAATACTAGCGTATCGTAAGTGTAGAGAACCAGAAAAATTTTTACTGGAAACGCGACATTTCACCTTAGTTCTCAGAGGAGACAGCTCATCCGCATCTTGATTCTTGTGGGTATATGTAGATGTCTACGAACCACATCAAGCACTTACCATCAGATAGACTGTGTGTTCACTTGTCACCCTTATAATATAAAAATGATTCATAGAACTGTAATTTATTATTTATTTGTGTTGTGTTTTATTCTATGAATATATTTTACCTAACGCTTGAAAAATCAGCCCTAAAATAAATTTTTACGCATGCGTACATAAAATTTTATATATTTTACAGGGCGTCGTCAATCCTCGCATAGTAAACGATGCAGCATCCGAGGGCACATCTAACCAGTTTCGCGGATCACTGGGAAATGGATATTGGAAAAATCTTATCTCAGCTAATTCGCAACAGCAATTGCACGCCACCTTCGTAAGCATTTCATAAAATGTATGTTATGTATTTTTACATCGTAAACTATTTTAATTTTTGGAGGACTTAATAACGACCTAATTTTTTTAAAGGAAAATCTATTGAAACTTTAAATTTTCAAAAAATTTTCCGATAATTTAATTACGATTACCTATTAGTATTTAATAAATGCTCACATTTGTTTTCGAGCATGTGCTATTTCAAATAGATAGATAGAATTAATCAGATTAAAAAAAATCGGACCACCGCAAAACTATACTCAATGTTTTTCCTGGAAGTACAGGTGAGAAACTAGCATACGTTTCATCTGATGGTAAGTGGTTGTTATTGACCATAGACATCAACATCTATCTTCAATTAAGAATAAAATGTATGCGTCGTCACACCTGAGAATGAGAAGTTAGAAAGCCTCGTTTACTAGTAAGACAAAATAAAAAGAGTAATACTAGTTTTTACGCAATTTATCGCGTATATTTAACTTTTTAAATACCCGACGTTTCGAACGCTTTACAGCACTCGTGGTCACGGGCGGGACTGAGATGTTCAACGTCCAGATGTCATAGTTAACCACGGTTACCATAGATTAAAATTTAACTTTTGTTAATCTATGGTAACCGCGGTTAACTACGACATCTGGATGTTGAACATCTCAGTCTCAGTCCCGCCCGTGACCATGAGTGCTGTAACGTCGGGTATTTAAAAAGTTAAATATACGCGATAAATTCCGTAAAAACTAGTATTATTTCAATGTGTAGTGTTCACGTAAATATAAGAAATCATTACATAAAAAGAGTATTTTATTTTGTGCTATAATGGTCTCCGGTTCTTTAAGCTCACCATACGAATCACAGCAGCATTAAGCTGCGTTTATACGCTAGTATTTTGTGATAGCATTGTCTTTCCGACACATCTGTGCAGCAGCCCCTAATATGTAGCGTGGTTCTACCGCCTTATGACTTAGTAGTAAGTAGTTATCTTAGTAGTAATCTAATGCTTTGAGTAATAAGGACGGACTTTAATGAGCTTAAAATTTTTATGGTTCTTTTTTGAGTGCATCATGGATGCTTCAGTTATCGATGGGTCTGTTATTATTTTTATACATTATGTACAATTGTTATGTTAAATTTTAAAAAATGACAAAAAAGGTATCTGCGAAGTTCCTTTTGCCGTTTCTTCTCCGGGTCAAGGGAATCATTTAGAAGCCATATTCTTTTTATATAGAAGAGGGGGCGAACAAGCAAGCGGTTCACCTGGTGGAAAGTGACTACCGCCGCCCATGAACTACTGCAACACCAGGGGAGTTGCAGGTTCATTGCCGGCCTTTTAAAAAGGAGTAAGCTCTTTTCTTGAAGGTACCTAAGTCGTATCGGTCTGGAAAAATCACCGGTGGCAAATTATTCTACAGAGAGATCGTACAAAGAAGAAAACTTCTTGCAAAACGTACAGTGCTGGACCACTAAGCACCCAGTGGATGGTATCGTTGAAATTTGGCGGCTAGAATTAATCCGAACAATTCCTTAGAGCACCTCCGTGGTGGATGCGATAGAAAACGCAAAGAGATGCAACAGCTCTTCGCAGCGCCAGTGTATCGAGCCGATCGGAGAGGACATGGTCGTAGACAATTAGAGCCACTCTGCGCTGGATGCGGTCAAATAGAAGGAGCTGGCTCTGGGACGCCCCGATCCAGAGATTTGAACAGTATTCCATGTGTGGCCAAACCTGCGCGATGTAAAGTTGCAGGCGTTATGCCGGCATGAAATACTGTCCCGCTGTGCTGAACACGCCAAGCTTGTTAGAGTCCAATTTGGTCTTCTCTTCTAGGTGACAACGAAACTGCACATCCTTCGATATGTCGACGCCGAGGATTCCGATACTGGCTAGGCAACAAGGAGAGTGTCTTGAAACTGAGGAAATACGCCAAAGGTGTACTTTTTAACTGTAAACGCGCAAACTAGTGTCTTTTATGGATTGAATTGGATTAGATTTAGTCACCCTCAATCCGAGATTTTATTACTAGATAGATACTAGAACAAACTTGAGACACAAGTTTGTTCTGGTACTCGGCGACATTTGTTATGGCCATGGCGGTATTAGACTTGAAAAAAAGAAATTTGGTCAATTAAATGTTGCTTTATTATATCACGCTTGGCATTGCTCTTTATTTGTTCGTTAAGTTTCTTTACAATCGGCCCAGCCATTTCGAAGATTAGCACAGACAAACAGAAACGATTAAAAAAAATGGTTATTCTCGTCTTTGTAACATGCCAACAACCCCTTAGCTTCATAAAAGGAAGTTTTTCGATATTACAGGAAGTTTTTCGACAGACAGACACTTCAACTTTATTTATATGTATAGATATACGAAATATTGTCAATAATATGGAAGTCGTTGGTCTATTGTTTGAGAATCCTTTCAACATGTCATGTGTAAACGAAATACTAAGGGTCCGATTCCACTATTTGTAAAGATTTTAACTGATTACTTTTTGTACTCAAAAACTCATCAAATGTGAATTTGTAAGTGATGGCTGCATGAATTGACTTCAAAAAATATTGTGTACAGTGTACATTGGACTGTCGCAATTTATTTTAGCAAACTGGGAATTCGTAGAAATCAAACTTTGAAATTTCTAAATGCTGCCAAGTTAGTAAAATATTGGGAAAATATATTATTTTAAAAAATTGTTATCACATGTCCTGACTTTGTTGCATTCCTTAAAGTAACCCCGTCCGCAGAGATCGTGATACTTGGCGATTTTAACGTCCACCACGCCGAATGGCTCGGTTCACGCTTAGCCCATCATGCGAGGAGATCTGTTTACGAATTTGCTTTGGCATATGGTCTGATTTAACTGGTTACTTTGCTTTCGCAGATTCCGGATGTGGAAGATCATACACCTTCCCTGTTGGACCTTCTGCTGACCTCTCATTTGGACGGATATCACGTTTCCATCGACGCCCCTTTCGGCTCTTCGGATCATTGTCTGATCCGAAGTGTGGTGTTACTCACGCTCCCTTCGCGGTTGCGTTCTGCATGCGGCTGCCGTGTCTGGCATTACAGGTCGGCGGATTGGAACGGAATGTGGTTTTTCTTTACATCGTATATATGGGGCAAGTTTGATTTTCGCCGGATTATCCCAGCGTTGTAGCTGATCAGTTACTAGTGTGGTGTTCCAGGGAATGGAAATATTTATTTTATCTTCTGTGGTACCATAGAAGGCAGATCTTAACCTTGGTTTCATCGCTCTTGTAAGACTGCATTACGTAGTAAGTAACTGTTGTTAGTTACCAAGCCTGAGTTGACGCTTCAGTGCCTCGGGATGTAAACACCAGCAAGTTTAAAAAAAGTACCTATAACTTCGCCTCTAGGTACTTCAAAAGAATTCTTGCCAAGGCTTAGAAAGCGCTTATAACAGAATGGACATGATTGATTTATGGCTAACGCTGGAATCATTCTAGTTAAATGCTAGGATAATGCAGGCATTTAATTCTTAGTTACATTAATAAATCTTCTTTATGTACCAGGACCCAAATAATCATATAATTGTAAGCAGCTTCTTTTGAATCAATTTGCGTTAGATACGATATTCCTGCATCTTTTGGGTAAAACCACTGCAACAAACATGCTCGTTTATCATCTAGGTACAAATTTATTTTCAATACAAATCACAATCCTAAGATAAATTATAAAATCCGATTGAGAATCGATTGTGTGACGACGAATTAAGTCAAGCTTCCACGCGATTTTGCTGGTACCATTATTAAATTCATACTGTGACGGGTCATTATAAATATGAGTAATAAATAATTAATTTCTATATAAAGCTGTCAAAAACTATCTTAGAAAATATATATTAACACTACATTTTTTTAAAATAAATGTAGGAGAGCGAAGCCCTTGTATCGGGTATTTTGTACAAATATATTGTGTGCCTTTTCCAAGCGGGAAGGGATAAATAAAAATAAATTAATAATGTAAACCTGATACAAGTGGAATAGGGATGTTTTATGTTTTTAACTGTTCTCGAGCCCTCTCTTCATGAATGGGGTTTACTTAGCTTATAAGTTACTACCAACAGCTTTCAGTTACTCTAGTGAATATTCATTCTTTGAAAAGACACCTTAAAGAACTAAGTTACTATACAAACACAACATAGTAAATAATAATATAATAATTAACTAAGACGATCACGCCATAAATATAGCAAAAGGCCTATTACAAAACCCTCAGAAAGATCATTTGGAAAGATCAAACATATTTTAATTATTCTGGTCACATATATTTAATATAAAAGAGAAATAATAATGCATAATAATATTGGATAAAGGGCTTACCCCTCTATCCTAAGCCAACGAGCAATGGCAGGACCCAGCAGTGCTTAGCATTTCCGACCGGGAGACCGTATGGAAGGAGAAGGAGCACCACGGGAGGTACTACATGAGCTCTTCGTAGATACAATCGCCTCCCCTCAACTGGCTAAAGGGGTCACCGAGGGTTTTTTCTGTGCAATACAGGATCAGGTAATTAAGACCAATAACTATCGGAGATACATCCTAAAGGATGGCACCGTC
Source organism: Parnassius apollo (assembly GCA_907164705.1). NCBI lineage: Eukaryota > Metazoa > Arthropoda > Insecta > Lepidoptera > Papilionidae > Parnassius > Parnassius apollo. The sequence continues at coordinate 831,632 of CAJQZP010000226.1, read as the reverse complement.
GACGTTTGTCGAGCTTGTCGCCATCCCAGGGGAGGCACTTGGACATGTCATCTCCGGTTGTTCGGCGCTTTCTAACTCTGAGTACTTGCACAAGGCACAACCTAGTAGCCAGAATTCTACACCAGGAGCTCGCTATCAAATACGGTTTCGTGGACCGGAAATTGCCGTATTACAAGTACCTGCCGGAAGCCGAGCTCGAAAATGACCGCGCCAGGCTCTACTGGGACCAGGTCATCATCACAGACAGGACTATTCTTGCGAATAAGCCTGATATTATGCTGATGGACCGGGCACAGTCAAGGATATTTTTGGTCGTCATTACCATTCCGTATGACGAGAACCTCGTTAAAGCCGAAAATATCTGGACCTGGCTCACGAGGTGACCGACATATGGAGTGGTCGGCCGGCTGAAATCTGCGAATAGGCTAATCCCAGTCAGCCTCTCGGGCCATCTGAGGCGACTGGGACTCTGTGACGGACCGCTCCGGGCTCAAATACAGAAAGGCAGTGCTCCTCGATACCGCCCGCATCGTCCGTCGGTTTCTTTCCCTTTCCTCCTTACCCTCGGTCGTTTGGTCTCCCCTGCTGAGGGCTTCCATTAGGTTGGATCTTTATTTCTTTATGTATTTTTTTGTATTTATTTTATTTTATTGATATCCCAGCAAGATGAGAAAACTATACAGATATCCCAATAAATCATAATTTGTGGGGGGGGGGGGAGCGTTAAATTACAAACTCGCCTGCCAAGCGTGGCAACTATGGCAAATTTTCTTATTTTTCACAGAATTGGGTTGACAAACAAGCACAGAGTCCACCTGATGGTAAGTGGCTGCATTGGCTCGTACGTAGTTTTCTATATCTATCCTCGATTAAGAATCAATATGCATATGCTTTGTCACCCCTGAGGACTAAAACGGAATGCCACGTTTCCAGTAAAAAGGATCTCCGGTTCTTTACACTTCACTCACCTTATGAAACATAGCAGCGTATATAGATGGAAATATTTTGTAAAATAATGACTTAGTTGTAACAATAAACAATAAAAACAGTTCAATAACGAAACTCCACTCAAAATTTATTCTAAGCGATTCATCGGGAACATAAAATTTTGTAAGTTTCTTTATGATGCCTTTTACGGCAAGTCGTATGCGTCAAAAGTATATATGGAGACTGAAACTGTGGTAAGGGGAGGCGAAAAATACAACTTTCAAAGAAAATACGTTACATACGTTACATAGTTCCTACGTTAAGTAAAGTTCTTTCATTGTTTTCACGATATATTTTTTCATGAACATGATTAAATAATGAACATTAAACCATATCCGAAACTAGTGACCGCCCCAGTTTTGCCAAGAAAGGATCTAATAATGTGGCTTTATTTAGATTTAAGATAATCAAAGGTCAGTAAAGTCATTAAATTCAAATTCTTTCTCCTTCGATATCTCACGAAAGAATGAACCGATTTTTATTTTCCAAACGGCATTCGACGTTACTTTTTGACGTTAAGAGCTGCTATTTTTTGAAATCGATCGGTAAATTGACACTATTGGTCACACTGTGTATAGGAATAAGACCCATACCAACCAATATTTAAATGGTGAATCTCACCATCATCCGGTCATCCGGTCATCATGACAGTTAGCTACCGTGGGTGTAAATCTTTGTTTCAGAGAGCATCGAGCGATAATTGACAGAAAACATCTGGCCATCGAGTTTCAGCTCGTTTAGCAAGTATTGCAAGACAACAAGCTTCGGGTCCCGCGCCTACGTCACAGTGACCGTGTGAACCCAGCCACAGTCGAGCGTGTGCCCGCTGTACTACCATATGTCAGAGGAATCACAGACAAGGTTGGCTGCATCTTGAAGCGAGCTTCCATTAAAACATACTACAAGCCGCCGAAGAAGATTATGTCAATTTTTACCATCCGTCAAGTGTAATATCCCTCTACAAGATGCAGGAGAGTACAAATTAGATTGTGAATGTGGTCTCTCTTACATGGGTCAAACAAAAAGATCCATAAAAACTCGCGTGAAAGAACATATAGCTGACGTGAAGCACCGACGCTTCTAGAAGTCTGCAGTTAGTGAACATGTTCAATGTTCATGTCCCCACCATTACATCCATAGATGATAACCACAAATCCTCGCGAAAGAACACCGATTCCTACCAAGGATGATACGCGTGGCTAATGAAATTAAAAAACATCCTAATTTCAGTAGAGAAGATGAGTGGGTGCTGCCATCTGCTTGGGATCCTATAATTGACAAAATTAAACCCAAACCGAAGCATACCACTGCAAGACTTCAAGATACTGTAAGCTCGTTTTGCATAGATCGGACCGAAAAATTAATATTAAAAAACTGAAGGTAGCCGGGCTAACTATGACATTGGGACGTCAAACATCTCGTCCCCCCCCCGTGACTATGGGTGCTGTAAAGCACCGGAAACGTCGGGAATTAAAAAATAAGTTAAAATAGTTAAATGAACGCGATAAAATTCGTATATTTAGTTTATATTCGTATATTCCATGTACTAAGTATGCATATTTAATATAGCTAATTATAGACGACGTATATTTCTTTTTCTGACATCGATATAATTAGATCGCACAAGCTGCCACAGTTTCAACACCCATTGTGTTGCCAAAGTAGTTTCTTTACGTTTTGTGAGCGTTACCTTGTAAAAAAGTAAAAAGTAAAGTTACAGCCTAAATACGTCCCACTGCTAGACACAGGCCTCCGCTCATTTCTGAGAGGGTTTTAGGACGAGGAATTGTCCGCCGCGCTGCCCCAATGCGTGTTGGCGAACTTCACATGTCTTCGAAATATATTTTTTTATTTATTTCTCTGACATGCAGGTTTCCTCACGATGTTTTCCTTCACCGCCGAGCACGTGGTAAATCAGCACTTAAAATTGCAATTAACAATTTCATTGGTGCAACCTTGTGCCACGATTAATTGAACAAGTAGTGCAGGTTGTGGGCACATAGGGCAACTTCGCTGCAGCGCGAGAAGTAGCCGCGTATAATAGCTCCGCCACACTTATGGTCACACTGTGCTCTTCGCGCTTATCACTGCTCTACTCCTTTGTAACACAATGAATGTTGAAACTGTGGCAGCATTTGCAACACAACGGATGTTTAACTGTCGCAGTGTACGCGCTATATGACTATTTAGTATAGGTAATTAGATCAAAGTCATAAAACGAAATATACATCGCCGTCCTCGCCAACTGAGATGGTGGATGACATCTGATTGATACGAGAGCGCACGATTTGGACTGCGTTTGGGCGATTGATTATATGACCGGCAACTCGCGCTCATATTACCAGTCCTTTAACTCGCGCCTAAAGGGTCAACAAACAGTGAGTGATGGTCATGAAGAGGAGCATGACGTGCGGCATGACGAGTACTGTTGCCACACCTCGTCTCTTCCAACTTTCCTCGTTACTTCCCATGCCATTCAAAGAGCATATGGCAATGGGGTAAGATATGCAGATATGCAGATTTGTGATTAAGATTTCTTTAATAGTGAGCCCACGGTAAATTTTAAAAACGAAATAGTAATGTCCCCCGTTGCCCAATTTTTGTCATGGCGGCCAATTTCAACGGAGACTAGCCATTTGAGCAGGATAGGATTATAGTGAACAAATGTGTGCGCAAGCATGCTTTTCTATTTTTATTTTCCGTTTGATAGGACGCAATCTCATACGACCTGAAAGAGATCATGGGCAGGACCAATGGCTTTATGTGCTTTCTGACGTACGGTGGTTAAACACCGCCAATTTTCTGACGTCCGGCTACTAATAAGAATCTCTTGAAAGAAAAAAATGATTTTGTCCCGACCTGAAATTAAACCCGGTACCGTATGATGAGCCGTTGGTCTTACCACAACTAGACCAACCAGACAGTTATGAGCGCAAAGCTAACACGCAATAAAGAGCGAAATCACTGCAATATCTTGAAAGGATTATTCAATTTGTTTTTCCAGCGGCTAATTGAAGTCACAAACGAACAAATTCCATTTTGCTTTCGCCTAATAAAATAATTTTTTTTTCACTTTCTTCTTGAATTGCTAGGAAGACGCTCAATTATCTTTTCCCAGATGCCGACATTCTGGAACTTTATTAGTTGAAAGTACGGAAAGAAATCGAATACATGGTACATTTTTAGATATAAACGTTAAAATAAACTAATTAAAATAACAAATTACGTTAATTTATCTTAACTTGTATGCACAAAACACTAGATTGACTAAAATAAATTTATATTAAATAACTAAATAGAAAATACTTACTGTTAAATTATTTAGTTAATAATAATAAATTACTACTGTAAAGTTCATTTAAATATTGTTTATTGAAAATTAAAACACTTACTTTTTATTTTTCTATTCTTTTTAGTTTTTGAATCCGGTTTTTATCTATTGTTTGAAGTATTATTTAAAGTTTTTTTCGTGGTAGAGTCACGCTGCAGCTATACGAGTATTATGTCTGTAGCATGAATGGGTCGGCGCGACCGTTGAAGGATCACGCTCTCATAGAATACCAGCATAAAATAGCAGCTTTACGCTGCTGTATTTCGTACGGTGAGTATAAAGGACACATTTTACTGGAAACAAGGATTCTATCTTAGTCCTCAAGGGTGACAACACATCTGCAGTTTGATTCTTAGTCGAGGACAAACGTAGTCTATGGGCTACAGCATCAACTTACCATCAGGTGAATTTTGTGCTCATTTGTCAGCCTATTCTGTACAAAAGTTAGATTATTTTATTCTTTTAAGTGAACTATCACAAATGAAATGCAACTAGTAGAATGTCTGCTAAATAGTTACATTAAAAACATGAAATAAATGGGAATAAAACCAATTTTTTCACCTTTAGATGTGGATTATTCTTGAAATTAATATATATTTTGTAAATTTTATACAGAATTATAAAAAAATGACTGAAGTTAGCTAATTAAAAAGAAATTATCATAACCGAACAAAAACAACGTATACAGACGTCTTTTTTTGAAGTCGGGTTATAATGTATCGGATACGATTACGGATGTCCTCAGTATGAACTTACCATGGACTAATTAAACCAGTCTTTGCTTAGTGTACAATAATTAAGAGGTATCTACAGATCGATCTATCTAGCTATTTAAATCTATTCAAGAGGACTGTGTGCTCGTTTGCCTCCTCTATTCTATATAAAACAAGTTAAATTATCACTTCTCCTCGGCAACTAAAGTCGATAATTCCATTAAACATAGAACCATTTCTCTTATCTCATCACTTCCCAAAATCGACGCAAACTGCTTTCTTTTTTTCTCCAGTAACTGATGAAGATGTTCGTAAAATTATTTTTTCCGTTTAATCTAAAGCAACTAACTGGCCATGATGATGTGAGGAGAAATATGATTATCCCCATACTTGAAAACATTCTCCCACTCATTACCCACATCATCAATTTTTCTTTTTCTACTGGGTTTTTCCATTTTTTTGGCGTAAAGCATTTGTCTTTCCACTTCCCAAGTTAAATAATCCCAGTTCTGCTAACCATTTTCGAAGAATTTCTATACTTCCCTTTCTTTCAAATATTTTAGAATCAGCTGCATACAAACAGCTATCCAGCTACGTTTATAAAAATAATCTTCTTAGTCCCTCACAATCAGGTTTTCGTCCTGGGCATAGTACAACCACTGCTCTTCTTAAAGTTCTTAATGATGTACGAGAGGTTATGGAGGAATCAAAATTAACGGTTCTCGTTATAATTGACTTCTCCAATGCTTTCTGTACAGTTAATCATGACATTCTTCTTGCTATCTGTAAATACATGGGTTTCTCTTCGTCAGTTTTGGATTGGTTATCAATTTATCTTCGTGGTCGCCAGCAAAGAGTTAAAGTCAACCAACAGTCTTTCTCTGATTGGTCTGATTTTATTACGTTCCACAAGGCGGAATTCTTTCTCCTTTATTATTTTCTATTTTTATAATTCTTATAATTGTAAATTTAAAATGCTCCTAACATCTGTATCTTTTGTTTTATCTAGCAGAGGTTAACTCCGCGATCGAAATTTTAAATCTAGATCTTGAGGTCATCTGTGACTGGTGCAGAAATTATGGAATTGCTGTCAAGCAATTCCATAATTTCTGCACCAATCCTGCTAAATCTCAAGCGATAATTCTCGGTAGTCCTCGCCGTATTGCTAAATTAGATTTTAATTCACTGGAGCCTATCGTTTACAATAGCACAATTATTCCTCTTAGTCATGTAGTTGAAGACCTTGGGTTAATGATTGATGCTCATTTAAGTTAGCAATCTCAGGTGGCTGAAATAAGCCGGAGAGTGACAATCACCCCGCGTGGCCTTTATCGTTTCAAGAATTTCCTTCCAACCGAGACTAAAGCTATGTTGGTGCAAGCGCTTGTTTTACCAGTCATTGATTATGCTGATGTGTGTTACTCTGATGTGAGTCATGTACTTCTGTGTAAATTGGATCGTTTATTAAATAATTGCATCCGTTTTATTTTTGGACTTCTTAAATACGATCATGTGTCCATATATCGTTCTAAGCTTAAATGGCTCCCTATCCATCACCGTAGATGTATCAAAATTCTTCGCATGCTTTTTTTCAATCCTATATGATCCATGCACTCCCCAATACCTGAAATGCAAGTTTCAGTATTTGGGTTCTTCTCACGATCGTAACCTGCGATCCTCCGAGGGAACTACATTATGTGTTTTTTCCTCGCCGTACCAAATTTATGTCTCAGTCTTTCGCCGCTGAGGCCATAAGGCTATGGAATAAATTACCCCCTCATATCAGAAAACCGACTTCTGTTGCTACCTTTAAGAGGATGGTGACTGATCACTACCTTTCTTCTTCCAGTAACTAACTTTCATATTTAATTGTTTCTGCTTATATGTGACTTGACATTTTAAATTATTTAAATTGTTTTAGTATAATATGTTCGTATATAAGTATACTTAAAATATATGCATTATGTACTATTTAAACATTATGTATGAGATGTATCATTTATTACTTAGGTTAATTGTAGTTGTGTATATTTATTTTTGTATTTACACTTATGGTATGTGTATTTTTATATTTACATTCACGTATAAATTATCCTCATATTTTATGGCACCTGCTAAAGTTCACTGCTTAGCTCATAGTTGACTGGTAGAGAATGCCTAAAGGCATTAAGTCCGCCAATTGTACATTTTAAGTGCAATAAAACATTATGTACTATTTAAACATTATGTATGAGATGTATCATTTATTACTTAGGTTAATTGTAGTTGTGTATATTTATTTTTGTATTTACACTTATGGTATGTGTATTTTTATATTTACATTCACGTATAAATTATCCTCATATTTTATGGCACCTGCTAAAGTTCTCTGCTTAGCTCGTAGTTGACTGGTAGAGAATGCCTAAAGGCATTAAGTCCGCCGATTGTACATTTTAAGTGCAATAAAGTTTTTAAATAAATAAATGAATAAATAAATTATTTTATTCTTTTGAATGAGCTATCACAAATTCATTGCCACTAGTAGAATGTCGGATAAATAGTTATATTAAAAACAAGAAATAATTGTGAATAAAACCAATTTTTCACGTTTAAAAGTGGATTATTCTTCAAATTATTATATATTTTAAAAATTTAATACATAATTATTAAAAAATAATTGAAGTTAGCTAATTAAAAATAAATTATCATACCCAAACATAAAAAATATATAATTCGATCGACGATCCTATGAATTCATGATGAACTTATTTAAACAGTCTTTGATTAGTGTACAATAATTAAGACTTATCTTTCGATAGATCTATCTATTTAGAAGTCTATGCGCCACAGAATTCTACTGCAATTAAGTGGACTGCGTGCTCGTTCGTCATGTTCACTATTCAGAATTGTAATAATGTATAAGATACAATATTTACGTGATTCTATCGCTTTAACCGTAATGATGACTCTCCGTGTACGCCATTCGGTCTTGATGGAATTATTTAGGGATTTTGAATGTCATTACGTATTCATGGAAAAACTGAGTTGTTGTCCTTTGATGTAGAATGTATTCACAATAAAATTTGAGATTTGAAACTATCATTTGCTTTTTAGGATTCCGTAGTTAAACAACAAGAAACCCTTATAGTTTCGCCATGTCCGTCCGTTCGTCCGCGGTTTTACTCAGAGACCATACCGCCATAGGTACAAATCTGTAATTTGGTATAGTTGTAAATATCAATCACACTGGTAAAATTATTAAATAAAACTTTTAAATTTTTTTTTATTTTGGGCACCTCCCATATAAGTAAAGGTAGGATTTTTTTACCCGTTTATTGCATCGTGTTAGATAGGTCTATCAAAGTAATTGAGGTGTGGAGTGGTAGTATTAGAAAAAGATGATAATAAACCGTGAAACAGCCGTGTAAATATATCCACTATCGTCTATCGTTTTGTCGATGTCGTAAGAGGCGACAGAGGGATTATGAAATAAGAGATAACAGCGGTATTTTTCCGATAATAACTCAAAATCATTAAAATCTGTGGTTTCAAAACACAGCAGCATTACGTTGCTATTTGCGCTGGTAATCTGTGAGAGCATGATCCTGCCCCGGTCGAGCCAACCCATTCGTGCTATAACTGTAATAAAGTAGCAGTGTGGCTCTACCACTGAAAAATAAGATTATTCATTTGTCAGAACATTAAATGAAATTAACTTTGAAGTATTACTTGACAAATATCTACAAAATAAGATAGCCAATAGCCATCAAAAAAGTTGACAGTGAGTTATAATGGTTTTACAAAAGTTTCAAAATAAAGAGTGAAAAGTGAGTTTACACCAAATCATATCCACAATTCATAGCTGCCTCTAGGTTGTTTAAATATAGCGTACGGACAAGACGCTGTAGCAAAAGTTCATTAAAACCTCTCTCCTCTTTCCTATTCTTCAAATTTATTGCAGTCTAGATATCTTCTTAAGAATCAATTTAATGTTTAATGTAGAAAATAAACAGTCAATATATCTTTCAACGTAGATTCATCGCAATTCCAAATTTAGTCATCGAAATGTCATATACTCCGTAAAGCCTTACTGATCCAGTCAGCTCAGCTGCCTGCAATCAATTGTCGTTTCGTATGACTGAGTCGGATTACATCTAATCAACTCCCAAACACTTGGTCGGTATCTAGTCAAATGTCTTATTCATAAATCAATTCTTAGAAGCATGTTGTACATTTAACGTTACCGGCTTGATTTGCGTTGAAAGAGACTTTATTCAGTTAGCGGTTTCTTGAAATTGATTAATATAGCTCAAATAGTCTTTATACTTTAAAGTAAGTATTTGTCATTCAAAATTACAATAAAGATGTTTGAATCAATTTACGACAAGAAACAAAAGCTTAAAAGTGAGCAATCCGAGTTGGATTCCCGTCAAAACCAAAGTAATTTACAACTATTAAGGAGGTAGAATAATGATAAAAAAAATACAATGAAATTTATTAGATACGATGTAGACATTATGTCTTATCACCGACTTCGGAATAAGAAATTATTTTATTATTTTTAGTTTGAGTCGGCTTCTACTTTTTGTTAAAATTTACTTTTTGTATGACTTATAATACTTATAAGAAGAGCCGTGATAGCTCATATGGTTAACCCTCGCTGTAAATATAACAGAACGAGAGTAACCTGGGTTCGATCCCCGCCGGCACCAATGAAATTGTTAATTGCAATTTTAAGTGCTGATTTAGCACTTGCTCGGCGGTGAAGGAAAACATCGTGAGGAAACCTGCATGTCTGAGGAATAGGAAAAAATATTTCGAAGATATGTGAAGTTTGCCAACATGCATTGGGGCAGCGCGGCGGACACTTCCTTGCCCTAAACCCTCTCAGAAACGAGGGGAGGCCTGTGCCCAGCAGTGGGACGTATATAGGCTGTAACTTTACTTTTTTTACTTTATGACTTATAAGATAATAAAGAAGCATGAAAAGAAAAATAACAAAGCTATTCATAAAGACCGTCATTGACTCAGCTGTAATATAGATTAATATACTATGCTATAATATTGTATTATAGCATGTGTATTTCTGCGTGTTGATCTGCCACGTGGTCTTTCAATGACCAATAAGTACTGGTCAATAAGAAGCTTAAAGTTGCTCAGTGAGCTCGGAGGTTTGAGAACAGTAGCTATATAGGTAAAAGACGGGTCGTATAACTTGAAGAACCAATAACCTATGGGGAAGAAAAGTCCCCGAGACTCGTTCCAGTAATGCGGATTAAAAATTAATTCAGTAAACTTTGTTTTGATATGAATATCGTTACGCATTTAATTAAGCACAGGCTTTCAGAACTTTTAAGAGCTTTGTAAGAATCATATATGGCATCACATTAAAATTTTAATAGGTGAATCCAAATATCTGCAATTTTCTTTTTGTTTATAATTAAAATCTACGAGTAAATCAACTATTACTTTACTGAAAGCAAACATCAATTAATTCCCTTTGACTAGTGGATTACTCCGGTGGCCGTAAATATCTGACTACTCACACTCAGTGACGGCGTAATGGTGTCTTAGTTCCGTAGTCTGCAAACAATTGTCAGACTGTCTAGATAAGAAGTGTTACATCCATTAAAATGCAATCTATTAAAATGCCACGCTTGGCACGCGGGTTGGCAACTGCAGTGTTTTATTATTATGGGCTGTTATCAGGAAGATGCCACTGTCCGTCAATATTTTGATTTTCCTCAGTTCACATTGTTGTTTTGTGTTTTATTATATCGAAATATTACGTTAATATATTTTTCTTGCAGGAAATAAAACCAGTTAAAACAAGAATCTAAGAAAAATTAGATTTGAAAATATAAGAGCGCAATCAGCGCGATTTCAAAATATTTATATTGTTCTGATTTATTCCCGTTTCTTTAAATGCTGTACTGCCTTTTGTTTATTTCTATTCATTGCCAGTTTTATACACATATTATGTTCTACAAACGTTTCTAATTATAAGCAACCTAGCGGCTTTGCTCTTGTGGAAACAGAAAAACCTCGTTACATTTTTCCGGGCTCACTGTTTTTTATATTATCTTGATTTTAAATTATCTAGTGCGTTAGGATATAATCGATTAGTGTGCCTTCCTTCAAAATTAATTCTGTAGCTTATGCTGATCGACATAATCACAAACTGCGAGCAGGGATAAATATTTTTACTGGTTATGAAGTATTTTATCTTAGTCGTTAGGGTTGACAAAATTATTATTAGTATTGTAAATTGATTTTTAATCGAGGATAGATGAAGACGTATGTGCTCGTTTGTTGCTCTAAAAAAAACGTTAAAAAAGGTCTCATATCTAGCCTACAATAATTCAATTTCAGGCGATATTTTCATGATGTTTATCATATTACACGAACGTGCAAGAAAGAACAATTCGTTTAACGTTGCTACGTTATACGAGTTACGTTCGGTGCTGAAACATGAACATAATTAAAAGCTATTAGCCATACTAATAATAGGGTATTTTCCAAAATTTTAAAAACTGCTTATATTTAAAGATTCGGACTAACAACTTAATAGAAAAATAAAATAAATTAATTAATGTCCTTTTTTCTCCATTAAACTAATTAAAGTTGAATTTTATTTCACTAGGTTTGAACTTACCGCCAAAACGCTCGGTTCGATGATGTCTACTATGCCAGGTCAACTTCATAGATAAATAAATATGTTGGTCAACTTTGTGTAAACAACATTTTTTTATTTCACTTGCTTTACGGCTCTGGGTTCTAGCCTTTCTGAGCCTATCATTTCTTTCCGAATCTTCATTTTTATATATTTTTTTTCTTCACAATATGCTGATGCGTCACATTGCGAAGTTTTTAGGAGATTTGATAATTTTATATTACCGTGGTCACCTCGTTTTTTAGTTCTAGAAAGTCGAAAAATCATCCGATTTAGTTTTTTAAAAATCTTCATTATTACGGCATATTTATTAAAAAAAATTTGTATTGGCTTTAAATGTTCATGAAAATGCTTTTCTTCACGTATAATTGTTGATAACTTTGTAAAAAGAAGTTGTGATATTTTTTATAATCTACACAAAAAACGAAAATTTTAAATAATAAATAAAAAAAATTTTGTTTATTAATATTTTATTTTGGTTTTTGGCAAGCTCGGGACTTAGGGCATCCCGACTTGGACAGGTTAGGTTAGAAGGAGATCTCCTTCTCCTTCGTGGTAATTTTTTTATAAGCCACTCAGAATTAGAAGCCCCGCGCAGCGGGGTTTCGTCGATCGGGCTTCCCTCGACTGCCCTACGGGAGAGAATTGGGGGAGGGAAGCACCAGGCCACTCATAATTTTTTTTTATGTGAATGTTCGAGATTTATTTTTAAATATAATACAATATTAATTTATTTTTAAATATAATAACATAGTTAAATCTTTTCATTTTGGTCTGTTCCGTAAAAACGAAGATTTAAAAAACTTATGGAAATCGGTTGATTTTTCGATTATCTAGAGCTTTTATGATAACATTATAAGTCAAAAACTTAAAGTGAGATAAGAAATTAATAAACAAACATTTTTCAATGCCTTTTTTAATTTTTGTTTTTGTGTAGATTAACAAAAAAAATATACAAACTTCGTTTAACGCTTTGCAAAAAACTTATGAACGATTATATTCGAATAAATTAAGCAGTTTCCAAAAAATAGGAAAATACGTGAAGTACTCTATTCGTAAAGTTCATTTAGCCAGTATTAAATTTTTTCAAATAATAAGGTTCTGTCAAACTTATGACATGACTAAGTACATACTTACAGTTAAATTGTAACGTTAAACAAAAACGAAAAACTTAATCAATTACATTTGCATTATGTTTTAGTAGTCCTTTTTGAGTATGTCTGTCGGAGTTAATATCAAATACATAGGGAAGTTCACTGACGAATTCATTCAAGCTAGAGATCGGGGAATTAGTGCCAAACATGGTTCTATGAAGAAGTGATCTTAGAGGTATAATTCTACTACGCGAATTTCGCGTATCTCATAGGTGCCCCAGTTTAATCTCACTCATAAATTGAAGACAGTTAATTTGTTATTTAACAATTTGCTTAATAAGAGGAAGAGAAGAAAGATTAGCCTATACATATAAGATGTAATTTTGAACGAAGAAAGTTGTTTCTTATACGAAGAGAGTTTCTTTTTTGAAATTCGATTGAAATTCAACCACAGAACAGTATTCTAAGATACTTTGTACTATATTGTTGTAGAGCATTATTTTGGTTTTATTGCTACGGAAAAAAATTATGTTTTTTGTAAAACAGCATATTGTGAAGAAAAATATATTAAAATGAAGATTCCGAAAGAAATGATATATAATGCTTAGAAGGGCTAGAACCCCGAACCGTAAAGCCAGTTAAATAAAAATAATGTTGTTTACACAAAGTTGACGTCACACAGTAGACGTCATAGAACTGAGCGTTTTGGCGGTAAATTCAAAACCACTAAAAATAAATTCAACTTTAATTGGTTTAATGGGGAAAAAAAGACTATTTTTCTGTTAAATCGTTTGTCCGAGCCTTTAAATTTCAAAAAAAAGTTTTTAAAATTTTGGAAAATACCCCATTGTGTTAGATATTTCAGGCTTCATTATCGTCTTAAATTTGAGAGTGGTGTCTATTCTCAGAGGGTGGTGTATTTTGTCGTGTAGTTTCAGGTTGAAATTTGTTTTTTTCTTTATAAAATGTTGTACTGCTGCCGACGTTTGTGGATCGAAGTTTAACGGGTCTGCACTAAAATATGACGAGACTTAAATCCTTTGAAGTTACCCGAAAATAATTGCAGTGGAAGCGTACTTTGAAATTGCAAAATATTTTAGAGCATAATGATTTCTTATATTTACGCGAACACTACACATTGATTAAAACTACTTTTACGGATTTTATCGCGTTTATTTTACCATTCATTTCGCATAGATTGGACCATAAACAATAATTAAAAAAAGCTGAAGGTACTCCGGGTTTAACAATGACATCGGGACGTCAGTCATCTCAGTCCCCCGTGACCATGGGTGCTGGAAAGCACCCGAAACGTCGGGAATTAAAAATAATAGTAAAATAAACGCGATAAAATCCGAAAAAGTAGTTTTAATCAATATTTTAGAGCGTGAATATTTCCATTCCCTTATAGCTACTGTAAAAATAATAAAAACGAACCATACGTGGTAGAGACACGTTGCAGCTATAATTTGATTGTATATTGTCGGTTCGACCTGGTTGTTGGCGACGCATTGGTTCCTTTTAATGTAATATTTTATTATGTTGTAATATTTGTATCTTAGGTTAAGGTTTGTTTTATATTATAACATGGTAACAGTTATTTTATAAATTATGTGTAGGTAGACTTGTATACATTTGTAATAATATTCCCAAGGTAGATGCGAATGAGCGATCGAGTGAAAGTTTTATCGCGCTTTGAAAAATCTAGCAGTTTTATGTATTTTTCACCTTTGCGTCGCAATAAACAATTTTAAAACCAGCACGAGTTGCCGTCTTGCTTTCGATCCACTTCAATGGGAAAGACCACTCTCTCACAGAATATCAGCATAAAATAGCAGCTTAATGCTTATAATGCTTAAAGTCTTTCGTATGGCGAGTGAAGAAAACCGGAGATCTTTTTTAAGGGATTTGATGCATTTCATCTCACTCCTCAGTGGTGATAACGCATCTACATTTTGATCCTTGATCGAAAACAAATGTATGTATTTATGGGTCACATCATCATAACTTACTATCAGATGGGCTGTGTGTTCATTTGTCCTCTTATTTTATAAAAATAAACAAAAACATAACAGTCGTGGTAGCACAGGAGCTAAACGCTTGCTGTAAATTTCACAGTACGCGAAAAATCCGGGTTCGATAACCGCCGGGTACGATGAAGTTGTTAATTGCAATAATAAGTGCTGATTTATCCCGTGCTCTGCGATGAAGGAAAACGTCATGAAGAGAAAAAAGAAAATTTCGAAGACATGTAATGGTGGCCAACACGCATTGGGGTAGAGCGGCGGACTTTTCCTTGCTCTAAAACCCTCTCAAAAATGAGAGGCCTTTGCTCAATAGCAGTCTGATACTTTACATAAAAACGTAAGTATCTCCATTTGATGATATAAAATAACAGAACGCCACTCAAATTTGTTTTGGTTCCAAATTTGGTTTTGATTCTTTATTTAGGTTCTAATAAACGACCAACTTTTGTTATGGTTCCTATTCTGATTGATTTTAAGACATCGGTGCGTTAATAATATAATTTGTCAGATTTCAAGTCGAAAGGGGAACCCTTCGTGGCGTTTTAGATTTGCTTCATAAATTAAATATATATATATATATATATATATATATATATTATATATTCATATCAATAGGTATTTCGTTGTTTCAATTATAGATATCAAACTTACATGAGTGACACATATTAGTAAATTTCAATTGAAACTATTCAAAATAAAATATTTTACGTAAACTACCATAACTGACGGTCTATGCAATAATATAGAATGACAATACCTTAGGGATACCATTCGATTTAATGGTTACTTAAATAAATAATAATAATAATCGTATCTATGTATTGGATTTAAATATCTGATATTAAATCTCTATATTTTATTATCTTTGTATGGGTAAATATCTAAGTAACTTTGAAACTCCGTAAGGATACAATTATTCAGTACTACACGGTGATACGCAATTTTGATGGAATTTCGCTTTGCTGAGATTTGTAGAAACATTGTAATATCTACGTATTGTTCGATATTTTTGATACTCTGATACGAGTATATCTTACAACGAAGAAAGGAAGCAGAAATATTATATATTTCTACTTCCATTCTTCGATTATTACAATATAATCCACAGATATTAGGTTTTCTGTGAATTGACGCTGTATAACATATCTGATTCGTTCAGTACATAGTCTCGCCCGATATATAGATATTGGATATTGTAACTATAATTAGATATTGTATCTATTTACGATTTGTATCTACCCACCCTTAGTTAAAATGTTCGATGTTATATGTTATGTGGATAGACGCTGTATTGCAGTAGTATCCGATACATAGAGAACGTAGTCTGTCGCCCGATAAATAGATATTGGATAATGTACCTATAAATATATATTGTATCTATAACCGATTTATATCGCCCACTCCTAGTTATCGTTAAAAATAATATCATATTGTGAGAGTTGATGTTCATCTTACAATACAGCTAACGCAAATAATCATTTACTATACCAAAACAGCTTAAAGTACATATGCAGAGGTTCTACTCTCATTTCGTCTATGCATTTCTATTTTCTACCCACTTTTTTTTCCAACACGTCAATTTTAGATCTTAGAAGAGACAAAAGGTTCCATTATTTATTTCTATATTTATTCTCCTCCTTTTTATTAGCTTGTGAAAGTTCATGGCTGAACATGAACCCTTTCCATTGTCTACAATCTTGTCTATAAAATTTAACGACATCCTCGAACGAGAAGTTTTTGTCGTTGCATAAATCGGCCAAAAATATTGTAAACAAATGTGCATGATGGCCGTACACCGAAGTGGCAGAAATAATACGGAACTTTTAGATTTGTGATCACCAATACGTTTGCAAATGTGACCATTACGCACGTTTCACTAGATGGTAGGATCTGGGTAGACTTAATCCTCTTAACAACTTCTACCACCACTAACAGTGCTGTGTTCCAGTCTAAAGGGTGTAAATAGCCTGTATAAGAGGCTGTGAGACATTCCATCCTAATTCGCAGAGGTGACGCATATGTAGCCTTCTTTCTTAGTAGATGTGCATGAATTGCTGTAGCCACTTACCACCAGACGGACAGTAAGCTCGTTTGTAACATCAGTTTTATAAAAAAATACACCATTTTTGATACACTAAATTCTTTCTTTATATTGTACATAAGAGAAGGAAATACGGGGAAAACAAAGAATGGTGCAAAGTGTTCTTTTTGTACACGAATTTAGAATATAAAAGAAATTAAACTGTACTCAACCAACTTTATAAATAGAAAATCATATCAATGTCAATAAAAAGAACGCGAAAAGCTTTAATTCCATTTATGAGGGTAGCTTGCAACTTCCCATCGAAAACCCTTTTTGTGATTTGTAGAAAATTGTATTAAAAACCCTTTTGTTACATTTAAGCCTTTAAGTAATTGATGGAATCAATTTACTACCGATGAGATGAAAATAACGTACTTTTGTTGATTTTGTGTGTAATATAGAGTGCGTACGAATTTGTAATATATAATAATATATAATTCCTCCCTCCATTTTACATCATTGAAAAATCGGACGCTTGGCGGGTCACCACCGCTTTTTGTCGATATTCCACCCATTCGAACTAAACGGTTTATTCCTAATGGATAAAGGTAATCCACACACGTGATACAGATATCATACAAATCAAATGTAATAGTTTTCCAGCCACCGTCTTCAAATCCGATTACAATGCGTCTTCAAGATACAAGTGAAGACTTTTATTAAGCGAAGTCATCGCTTTATTATCTTATGCTATAGGTAATAAAATATTGGTTTATTGTGTTTAATCAGAAAGATTCAAAGTTTATGTAAGGTCATAGATAAAATATGTTTTCGAGTAAATTTGTCAGAGTTACTGAGTATAATATAAAAATGATCAGAAAAGAAAGATTGCGTGGTAGAGCCACACTGTAACTATTTTATGGTCACAATAATTAAGTAATTAGAACGAGGAAAAACCAGGCCCTCATAGAATACCAGTGAATACTAACAGCGTAATTTTGCTGTATATTGTGCGGTAATTGACTAGACTGAAGAACTCAAGGCAATCGTCACCCTTGAGAACTGCAGCTGTTTTTATGTTTTATATAGCCAAATATTTGATATTTAACACACGTTTCTTTTTTCCCCACAATTCACTAAGTTACTTAATCCAATCGAACTGAAAAATTAAGCTGCTTAATGTGGATTAGTAGATTTGAAGTGACCCTAAAATATTTTTTTTATTAAAATGAAGTGACAAACGAATTTACAGTCCATCTGATGGCAAGTGGCTACTGCCATAGACACTTGTAAATTATTTCAAACAAAAGAAGGCTACAGACACCATGTCAACTCTGGTGACCAAGATGGAATGCCTCGTAGCTTTTAATTGTACTGGATTTTTACACCCTTATAAAAATAATACTAATATCCTCCAGACCGAATTTTTGTCATGACGGCCTGCGTCAAAGGAGACTAGCCGTTGGCGCAGGACAGGATTATAGTGTCCAAGTGTAATCGCAAGCACAGGTGCACTCTCTATTCCCTTGCTCTCATAAGCCGATCTGCTAGGCTCTTTTTTTACGACCAACTAGACTCTCAATGACTGGGGGAGTACGACGCCGACCATCCCGCTGTGTGAGTGCTCCATGCCGGAAGTGCAGTTAACACAGCACTCGGTTCGCAAAGCACTGCTCTCCCTGGACATCCACAAGTCGAGTGGGCTGAGGACGTGTGCTTCAGAGTTTGAACCTGTTTTAACGCGTCTTTTCCGGTACTCCTACTCCCTAGGCGTAGTCCCAAAATCATGGAAGACGGCTTTCGTCCACCCGATCCCTAAAAAAAGGCGACCGCTCAGACCCTTTCAACTACCGGCCTATCGCCATCACCTCCTTGTTCTCCAAAACAATGGAGTCTATTATTAACTGCCAGCTCATGAGGGACCTTGAGCATCACTAGCTGATTAGTGATCGCCAATACGGTTTTCGTCGTGGTCGGTCAGCTAGTGAACTTCTGGTCTACCTAACTCACAGGTGGGTGGAGGCAGTAGAGTCCAAGGGGGAGGCATTGGCCGTTAGTTTGGACATTGCAAAGGCCTTTGATGTGTTTGGCACAAAGCGCTTCTTTCGAAGCTCCCTTTCTATGGCCTTCCCGAGAAATTATGCGATTAGATGACCAGCTTTCTTGCAGATCAGAGCATCCAGGTCTTGTAGATGGTGCAAGCTCCGATTACAAGCCTATTAATGCTGGTGTTCCACAAGGTTGCGTGCTATCGCCAACGCTGTTTCTTCTGCACATCAATGATACGTTGCAAACCCGTAACATTAATTGCTACGCAAATGACAGCACTGGTGATGCTCTTTACACCGGCCGTGCCAATATTTCTAAAACATCTCCGAGTACCGGGACAAACTTGTGTCTGAAGTTGAGTCTTTGCTGAACAGAGTCTCGGATTGGGGGCGACTAAATCTAGTCCAGTTTAACCCCCAGAAGATACAAGTTTGCGCGTTAATCGCTAAAAAGAACCCCTTTGTCGTATCTCCTCATTTTCATGGCACTCCCTTGTTGGCTCAGCCAGTATCGGAATCCTTGGCTTCGACATATCAAGTGACGTGCAATTTCGTGGTCACTTGGAAGAGAAGGCCAAATTGGCCTCTAAAAAGCTTGGCGTACTCAGCAGAGCAAGACAGTATTTCATGCTGGCACAATGCCTGCAACTTTACAAGGCGCAGATTCGCCGCACATGGAATACTGTTCCCATCTCTGGGCTGGGGTTTCCCAGTACCAGCTCCTTCCACTTGACCGCATCCAGCGCAGAGCGGCTGGAATCGTCGACGACCGAGTGCTTTCCGATCGGCTCGATTCACTGGCGCTGCGAAGAGATGTTGCATCTCTTTGCATTTTCTTTCGCATATACCATGGGGAGTGCTCTGAAGATTTGTTCGGATTAATCCCAGGCGCCAAATTTCATGAACGCACTACGCGGCAAACCTCACGATACCATCCACACCATCTGGATGCTTGGCGGTCCACCACTGTACGTTTCAAAAGGAGTTTTCTTCCGCGTACAACCTTTCTGTGGAATAGTTTACCACCGGCGATTTTCCCGGACCGATACGACCTGGAGACCTTCAAGTAAAGAGCTTACTCATTTCTAAAAGGCCGGCAATGCACCTGTAATTCCCCTGGTGTTGCGGTTGATCGTGGGCGGCGGTAGTCACTTAACATCAAGTGAGCCGCATGCTCGTTTGCCCCCTCTTCTATGAAACACAGGAACTAACACTAGGAACACAGCAGTGCAAACAATGCTGTGTTCCTAGTATAAAGAAGTGTCGGCAGAGATAGTTAAGAGGGTAAATCAACAGAAATAAATGTTTCACGCTCACCTTTTTCTTCTTTTTCATCAGCCCGTAAAAGTGCACTGCTGGCCATGGGCCTCTCCTGTTGTAGGAAGGATTTGGATTATCATCACACTTGGCAGGTGGATAGACGAATACCTGACGAATACTTACCGTATTTCCACCACTAGGTTGAATTTAAAAATACGCACTGCAAAATCCTATGTACCTAAGGAAATTAAATCTTACATAGATTTTTGTCGTGTGCATTTGTCAACAAAAATAGGTAACAGGGTGTTACCTAGTCAGATAGACTCCTAGCCTAGCCTAGATTCCTAGACTAATCCTATATAAGGATTAGTCTAAAAATTTTGTTGCACTTAATTATTGTATTGTTATAACGAGTGAGGCAAAAGTAATCACCCTATTGGAGGACGCTAAAATTTTTGCGAATGGCGTCAAATTTCAAATCGGTTTTACATATTTGAAGTAAACGGATGTAAAATACATGTCAACGATCCATAAATCGCTGTACTCCTCAAGAACGTTGAGTAATTGTTTCTGTATTTTTGCGAAAGAATTCGTCTGTGGTGTTGGCACAGCGTGAATTTCGTCGCTGATTTCCCGGCCGTCCGAAACCAACTGAAGAAACACTGCAGTGTTTGGTCGCCCACTTTGAAGAGACTGGGAAAACACGAGATTTTACTCGGCATAGCCATGAGCTGGGACTGAAAGACATGTGGTTCTAACAGGACAGTGCAACGGCGCGCACTGCCTTTGCCAAAACCGACATTTTGAAGCGATTTCTGGAAGAAGTCATTTCTGGGTCTCCTAATCTCTCGTTTTGATGATTTGCACTGGCCGCCAAGATCGCCCGATTTGACCGTACTGGACGTCTTTTTGTGAGGGTTTTCGAAATTTCATGTTTACGTGAACAAGTTCCAAAGTCTGGAAGTCCTCAAGGACAACATCCAACACGAATGCGCGAACCTATCGCCTGGAGTTTTGTCAAAAGTGATGTAAAATGCCATAAAAAGGGCCCGTATGTTCATCAATGGTGGCGGCGGGCACTTGTAAGATCTCATCTTCTCAACTTGATAGAAAAAATTTAATAAATTAGCCATAAATAATTCACAAATAGAGCCAAATTTTTTTTATTTGTAAAAGAATTGCACCCAAATAACATCGGATGATTACTTTTGCCGCACCCTGTAGAAATATATGAAGCCCTTCTACTCATCTTTTCAAATTAGTTGAGAAAATCAGTTAACCACCTTTTAAACAAAACCAACAACCTTTTACTTTGTTTTTTGTTAATTTGTTAGATTTAAATTTCTAGTAGCATGTAGCAATTTCTAGTAATAGGTATAATGTATATTAGATATAATGTTTTATATAACCACATAGATTTTAATTTAAAATTAGGCCCATTAAAGTATATGACAGAGTGGATAGGGTGCCGTAATGGAGTTTGCTTAAAACAATGACTGATTTATGGTATACCGTAGTAAATGAACGTTACATCGGTAATTTATGTTTTCTGTTCATGCCTTATATTAAAATTTTAACGATGGTTTACATTAATTATTTTTACTTTTTATATTTTTTACAGGAAAATGACTTATTAGCTTATGAGTTAGCGATTGTGACGATATGAAGAACCATGTGACGTAGTGTTGTTAGTTACATTTCATTTTAAAGGCAGCAAACATACAACACGGGTCACCGGCGGACCAGAGCGGTTACTCCACTCTCTCTGGCATAGTGTTTTTTCCCGATACAGACCTCTCTATCATTTTTTTTTGTGGGGGAAATCTTCGCATTCAAATACATCGTCTGTCACTACAAAACTCTCACATAACAATTAAAACAATATACAGACAATTCAACACCTACATATATATGTACATTATATGACAACAGGACCGTGCTTTGAGGCATTCTTCGGTGGAGGCCTATGTTCAACAGTTCAACAGAACTTGATGATGATGAAAGCTGATGGTAATGAAAGCGACAAGTGGAATACAGAATCGGATCAGTTGCCCGACCGATTTGCATATTGTATGAGGGCCAGTGGTCTGTGTTAATAAATAAATTCGAAACAACACGACATTTTCAGGGAAACATACAATACACAAAAAATATTACATTATAAAGCATATAATAGTAATCCTAAAATCTATGAAGTTTTCACAGAAATGAAGGTTCCACATCTAATACATAGTAAAAGCTTGCCACCACAATACTATGTATAAAAATTCAAAAAAATATGAAACAAGAAAAATAACTAAATAGTATTTATAGTTAAACATTAAGTACTAAGCAGTTAAAAAAATATACCATACATACAACCTATAATGAAGCTACCAATTATAAAATTAATTTTTGCAATATTTTTTATAACTAGATATCTTTTACTTTTTAAGATAAAAGATATCTAGTTAGTAGTTAACAATATTTTAATTTAGTTTTTTAATATACATGAGATAAAAGTTTAAAAACAAGTTAATATCAATAGTGTGATTAAAAGTTAGTTATATTTGAAAAATCTGAAAGATCTCTTTTTCATCAACAATTCGACATTTTTGTGGGATATCGATTTAGCAACGCAACTAAGTTTAGTCTAGTGAGTCGTGCGGCTGCACCTATATTTATTGTGCGCGTAGGACCGCGTGAAATTGTACTTTTACAGAGGGCAAAGCCTACGAGCCTGCTCCTCTCCGACTCTCCGTTGGAGGCCCGTGTTTTGTATTAACAAAAGTTAAAGTTGTTTATTTATTATTAACCAACCTGAATGTTTGTTGCTAGAAAACTTTTATGATAACGATAGTAGAATTAAAACAGTCGCTAACAAGCCTGTCGTAATAATAAAAACTAAAAGGTTTGCAGTATTCTCGAAACCTAGGTGATAACTGTCAAGGTCAAAAAATTTGTTGAGCTATATAGCCGATAGTCAATGACTTATGACATATATTAATAACCGATGACACTTCCACTGCTGAAAACAGCCTTCTCCCAAAAACACAGTCCTGAGCCACCTGCATCCGTAGACTTCCGCTAATGAACTCTAATGCCTTTAATTTACAATTTTCCACTACAAGAGCGATGTGGAGAAAATTGTAAATATACAATTTTGTAAATTCTTCACTTTGGATTATATTTGTGATTTTTTAAAATTTCGTTATGAATAAATGTAATTTAAAAGTCATTTGCCTAACTCCATGTACGCCGCGGTAATAGGAAAGTCGATATTACATTTTCCTGTTTTCAGTTTTCTCATTTTTGTATTGTTCAGTCAACATTGTTCGTTCCATTTGGCTTAAAAGAGGTACAAAGTATCTTTTGAAATTTTAGTAATTATTAAAATGTATTAGGTATTTTTATATATAACTTTAATGATCTTAGCTTTTTCATGAAATTATCATACTTTCAGTCATGTCAGCCAATTACACGAGTTTTTCCGGCCCCTCCAGCAGCATTCTCCCCTTCTAAGGGGTAAGGGGTGGCATTTTCGGCTCTGGCGGCCCTGGACGACAGCAATCCATGGTAAATAGATATGTGATCACTTTACAGCTAGTTGCCGGTGTCTACGAGCTACGGTAGCCCGTTCACCATCAAGTGATCTGTTTGCATGTGTATAATTTTAATATTATTTTGTCTATAGCAAGTGAAGAAACATTAATCGGTGAATTCCCACTGAAAGAAGCAATGCAATATTGCTTTATTATTTAACAATCAGAATCAGAGTCTTTTTTTAATTTAAACTGAAGTGACAAAGGAACATAGAATCCACACAATGGTAAGTGGTTTCTGCAGCTCATGTACACCTTCAACCAAATAAGATGAAATGCCTCACATCCTGAGCCACCTGCACCCATCGACTCCCCGCATGTGTAAACAGGTCATCACTCCATTTAATGGGAGCTGCCCCACAATTCGCGTACTGGTACGAGGCTGCCACTCAAGAAGAAAGGTTCCGCAAGGGGTACATAATAATGAAAAATTCCATTACGTGCAAACCACTCAAATTGCGCTTAACAGTTTGTAGATAGGCAAGGTATTTTAGGTTTAATGGCTGTAATAAAGTAAACGCTAAAGAATTCACGTTATTTCTTATTTCAAAAGGGTTTCCAAAGGGGGACGTATATAGACTGTAATATTAACTTCATACTGTACCAAAATATTTTTATGACAAGCCAGTGAGAGCGTTTACGAATACAAGCTCAGAGTTTACAATGTACCCATTTTGACGGCTCCGTAGCACAATGGCAATGCGCTTGGTCACGGTGCTGCAGAACTGCGGTTTCGAATCCAGCACGAAGCAAATGTTTGTATAACCTACAACTAATTGCTTTAGGTCTGTGTGGCCTTGTGCAATTAAAATGTTTAATATGTTTTTATAAATTTGTTTTATTTTCTGTCGGTCTGTTTAGTGCAAATTTTGAAATACATTTTAAATTAACCTTTAAATAGGCTGTAATGATAACAAATGTTAGCGTATCAATAAATTTGTACTCGATGGCATGATGATATAATGCCCTAAATACAGTATTGTTTTGCATAATTTTATGTTTTAGTATTGAAAGTGTTTTAATTTAAAACGACATTGAAAAATATTATTAATGAATAAAATAAATAAATAACTTATGTGAATGGATACGCTCACTGATAGCGTCAGTCGTTCCTTTTTTGTTTTCCTTCTTTTTCTTCATTAACATATTTACTTTAGCGGGCAGTTTATTTTAGTCCAGTATTTTTATACAACCAAAGTTCAGAAACATTAATTTGCAATCGTAAGCCTTAGAAAATTGGTATCATTATCCGTGAGGTTTAGTTCATGCTAGTCTTCCTTCTATGCCTCGGGAGTTCTATTGGCCTGGTACCTGTTTCCACCAACGTACATCAGTTATTATTTTATTTTATTTATCAGGAATAAAAACACTCATCTTTGGCTTCTATTTTAACATTGTTTGCTGGGTGTCTATGAGCCTTAGTATTTCCTCAGCTTCAGATCCGCAGTTTGTTTCATCATCAACATCACAGCTTATCTAAAGTCCAGTAATGAGCATAGGCTTCACACATTGTTGACCTCATAGGGAGGATATTTGCCATAGTTGCCACGCTTGGCAGGTGGTCTGGCAAGCGCCTGTTTTTTATTTTAAATTATTATTAGTAAAGTGCTGTTTACTTCCCTTTATTGCTTCTTACGACATCTACGGGGTTATATGTGGTGGTGGACATTCTTTCGCCAACAATACACGGCTTTTCGTTTATCACTCATCCATTCGAATACGGGATGCATTTTTTAAGTCGCCATCCGTTACTTTCGATTCAACTATTTTTTTTTGAGTCAAATTTAGGACACGGTCGAGATAAATGAGTTTTAATCGGGTTATCTAAATTTTGAAAGAAATTCTCTTTAATATTAAAATGAAAGTGGGAATACGCGAATGTTAATAATGTTTGTCAACTCTTTTCACAATTTGCAAGACAATTTTGAATAGTGCATGATAATGCTTTAGCAAGTTGCATCCTCGCACCTCTAGGAATTCTTTTAACCACTGTTACGTTACTATAAAATTGTATAATTGTTCCAAAAAAAAGTGAAAAATTTGTGTCATTAGGGATATTACTAGAAGAGTCAGAAATTTCTACGATATGATGTGAAGTCGCAATAATTTTACTATGGCATCGTTTAATGTGTATATTTAATCCCTTTTTTACCTTTAAACAGCCTACTGTCGGTACAATTTTGACACCGTAGGAAATCCGTCATCATTACAACCTACAAAGGTCCACGGTTGTGCACAGGCCTCCCTCCATGGATTGCCTCACAGGGGTATCTTGCTATTGTTGTCGCACTTGGCAGGCGAGTTTGCAACCGCAATTTTTTATAATTTTGAGTTCTTATCAGCTAGGCGCTGCTGCTTATCTCGTGGTTTGTTTCTCTCTGTCGCCTCTTACGACACCCACGGGACAATATGTGGGGGGTGGGGTGACAGATGGTCATTTTTTTATAGGATAGGGTGACAAACTAGCTCAAAGTCCAAGTGATAGCAAGTGGT
Organism: Parnassius apollo; assembly: GCA_907164705.1. NCBI lineage: Eukaryota > Metazoa > Arthropoda > Insecta > Lepidoptera > Papilionidae > Parnassius > Parnassius apollo. The sequence goes on along the minus strand of CAJQZP010000226.1, from coordinate 805,423 downwards.
TGCTGGGGTCCATAGACCTTTACATCTATCCTCGATTACAAATCATAATGCAGATGCATTGTCAACCGCGAGGACTAAGATGGAATGTCTCGTTTCCAGTTAAAAGGGTCGCCGGTTCTCTACACTCACCATTAGAAACACAGTAGCATTAAGCTACTATTTTACGCTGGTATTCTGTGAGAGCGTGGTCCTTCCCCAGTCGAGCCGACTCATTCGTGCTACAACTATACTACTAATATAACTGCGGCATGGTTATCACTCATACTCGTTCATATTCATACATTATTTTTCCGAGCTTAGAATTCTGATAGCTCCCATTATTAGCTAAAAATAGTCATGCTTTACCATGAAAATGCGACGAAGTTCCAATTTACACCGAAATATACGATGGTAATTTGTTTTGCGTTCATCGAAATTCAAATGCAAACTTTTTGTTCCGCCTACGTTACAACGTTCCTCACTATTATTAGAGCCCTTTACAAGTCCACTGCTAAACATAGATCTTACTCAAAGAATACCACTAAGCACGGTCCTAAGCCATCAGCATCCATTGACTTCCTGCATCTCTTCTCGTCACTCCATCTAGTGGGGGGCAATTCGCCTACCGGTACGAGGCTGCTACTCGACAAACTTTCTTCCCGTTAATTATTTTTAGATGAACCAACCTTTTGTCGATTTACATTTTTTCACTTTTTTATCAATTTCATAAGAATTCCATTTTACGGCACAGAATCCGCAAAATAAGGGATCATAAATATTCACGTTTATATATTAGTTAAGCTAATTTATGAATTAATTAACGAATGATTCTTCATCACATACAAAACAATGCATAATATTAAAAAAAAAAACACAACTACAAATCTAATGAAACAGTGACGATATACACAAGTACTTTGGGTTATACCAACCGTGTAGTAGCTTTAAAATTATCCACTAACCCTATCGTCTCGTCGGTGTCTTAAGAAATGACAGAAGGAAACTAAACCAGGAGATAGCAGTGGCATGTTTCCGATAACAACTCAAAATTATTAATATCCGTGGTTTACTCCTCTGCTAAGCGTGGCAACTATGGCATTTTTATAGGGTTGAAAGTTGAAGTCCACCTGATGGCAAGTGGATGCGTTGACTCATAGACATCTACATTTATCCTCGACTAAGAATCAATATGCAGATGCGTTATCACCCCTGAGAACTAGGATGGAATGTCTCGTATAAAGTTAAAAGATCTTCGGTTCTCTACACTACATTCACTATATGAAATATAAGAGCCTCGAGCTACTATTTCTATGCTTCACCCCCATCGAGCCGACCCATTCGCGCCTTTAACATAACGTAGCTGCAGCGCATTCTCTACCACGTAAATCATCCTCCATATAAGGCAATCTATGAAAGAGGCCTGTGTTCTGCAGTGGACCTTCGATATGCTGTTATAAATGAACGGATGGAAGTGTTCCGTAGATTAAATGGCTTTTCGGGTATAGCGTTGTAACAATAAATAACAAAAACAATTTAATAACGAAACTCCGGTAAAAATCTATTCTAAGCGATTCATCGGGAACATAAAATTTTGCAAATTTCTTTATTATGCCTTTTACGGCAAGTCGTATGCGTAAAAAGTATATATGGAGACAGTAATATGTGGTAAAGGGAGGCGAAAAATACAACTTTACTTACTTTAATACGTAACGTATGTTACATAGTGTCTACGTTAAGTGAAGTATTCATACGTTTTTGTGAGTGGTTTAATCAGTTCTTTCATTTTTTTCAACATATATTTTTCGATGAACATGATTGGATGATGATCATCAAATGATATCGGAAACTAGCGATCCATTCCAGCTTTACCCAGAAAGAATCGATTAATGTTGATTTATTTAGATTTAGATTTAGAGCCGTGGTAGCTCAGTGGTTAACGCTCGCTGTAAATATAACAGAACGCGAGTAACCCGGGTTCGATCCCCGCCGGCACCAATGAAATTGTTAATTGCAATTTTTAGTGCTGATTTACCACGTGCTCGGCGGTGGAGGAAAACATCGTGAGGAAACCTGCATGTCTGAGGAATAAGAAAAAAAATATTTTGAAGACATGTGAAGTTCGTCAACACGCATTTGGGCAGCGCGGCGGACACTTCTTTGCCCTAAACCCTCTCAGAAATGAGGGGAGGCCTGTGACCAGCAGTGGGACGTGTATAGGCTGTAACTTTACTTTTAACTTTATTTATATTTAAGATAATCAGAGAGTTTTTTGCAAATCGTTGAATGTCTTATGTGTGTGCGCGTTTTTGGTATATAAAATATCTTTCTTTCTATTAATGTAACTTTATGACATAATTATTATAAGAGAGCATACGGGCGGCGTATCTTCCATACAAACGATGTCCTCTGTTTTCTCCCTAAGTAATTACTAGTGTCACTAGAGAACACACAAATATATTTACAAAATCATCTAAAGCTATCTACCAGTGCGATATTTCTATGTTTTGTTTCTTTCATTCCTCAATAACTTTAAAACTAAAATTTAACTTTATTTTAACAAAGCTATATCAGTATTATATTATTCCTAAAATCTTAAGTTTTGAAGAAAGAAACATGGGAAAACAAAATGATTATTTTGCCAATTGACGAATAATGTTGAAAAATGACCCTCTGAGTTTCATGTTCGTCCTTCCCAGGACAGAGGTTTTTCAAAATCAGATGTCAATGTCAAAATGAATTTATATAAGAATTATTTAAAATCTGTATTGAATAACAATATTCTATTTTATTTTATTTTATATATGCCTCTAGGTTGTTTAAATAGAGCGTGCAGACAAGACGCTTGAGCAAAAGATCATTAAAACCTCTCTCCTCTTTTCTATTCTCCAAATTTATTGTAGTCTAGATATCGTCTTAAAAATCAATTTAATATTTAAGGCAGGAAATAAACAGTCAATGTATATTGTCATAGCTCCGTAACGCCTTACTGATCCAGTCAGTTCAGCTGCCTGCAATAAATTGTCGTTTCGTATGGCTGAGTCGGATAATCTCTATTCAACTTCCAAACGGTGGGTCGATATCTAGCCACATGTCTCGTTCATAAATCAGTTCTTAGAAGCATGTTGTACATTTAAAATTACCGGTTTGATTTGCGTTGAATGAGACTATTTAGTTGACGGTCTCTTGAAATTGATTAATATAACTCAAGTAGTCTATATATTTTAAAGTATGTATTTGTGATTCAAAATTACAATAAAGATCTTTGAATCAATTTACAACAAGAAACAAAAATTTAAAAGCGAGCAGTCCGAGTTCGATTCCCGTCAAAACCGTAAAAAAGTAAATTACAACTTTTAAGCAGGTAGAATATTGATATAAAAATATAAATACAATGAAATTTATTACATAAGTAATATTACTTTTAAATTGTTTTATTTACTTATATTTTTCAATATTATACTATTTGATAGATTTCTTTGATTTTGATATTATTATTTCATGATAAATAATTTAGTAAGGCTTTGCTATGTAATAAGGACATATTATTCGTAGACATTTTATTTTTAATGAATAAATAGACTGTTTTATTGATTTAAAGCCCTGAAAGAATACATCGTGGGGAAGCTTATACTTATACTAAGAAAGAAAAAATAAGTTGAGGTAGGTGAAGTAGGTACACGTTCCCGTGGCCCTGCCAATATGCGGCGAAGGTGGAACGCCATGGAGTTTTAGTCAGTGTACGAGGGTGGATTGAAAAGTACTCGGCCTAACCAAGAAAATAAACACATACTAAATCAGTTATATTTTTATTTTTTTACATAATCACCATCAAGTTCAATACACTTTTGCCACCTCCCCTTCCAAGCATTTAGACCGTTGAAAAAAAATGATTCTTCCTTAGAGTCAAAATATGCTTCTACAGCTGCTTTGACCTCGTCGTTTGTCGAAAATCTTTGACCTCCCAAGTGCTTTTTTAGGTTAGGGAACAGAAAGAAGTCTGATGGTGCCAGATCAGGTGAATACGGCGGATGCGGTAACAGTTCAAAGCCACAGTTGTGAATTTCAGCCATTGACTGTACTGACGTGTGAACACGGGCGTTATCTTGATGAAACAGGACTTTTCTTCTGAGCATTCCTCGACGTTTTTCTTTTATTTCCTCTCGTAAACGACGTAGTAAGGTGCAGTAGTAATCAGAGTTTATAGTCTGACCCCTTTCAAGATAATCAATCATAATCACACCTTTCGAGTCCCAGAATACTGAAGCCATCACCTTATTTGCCGACAAAATCGACTTAGCCTTTTTTAGGGGGTGGTGAACCAGGTCTTCTCCACTGTTTTGATTGTTGTTTTGTTTCCGGTGTACAGTAATGAACCCATGTTTCGTCCATAGTAACAAAACGATTCAAAAAATTATCTGCATCGGCTTCAAATAACTCCAAACAGTCGCGTGAAATAGTCAATCGCGTCCTTTTTTGTTCAACTGAAAGCAGTTGCGGAACCCACCTCGCAGACACCTTGTGGAAACCCAACTCGTTGACATTGATGTTTTGAGTTCGTTCATAAGAGATGCCTATAATCTCGGCTATCTCTCTAATTTTTAATCTGCGGTCTCCCATTATTAAATCAAGTACTTTTTTTAATATTTTCGTCAGTAGTTGACGTCGAAGGCCTTCCAGAGCGGGGGTTCATCTTTCACACTCTCTCTACCACGCTTAAATTCTGCTATCCATTTTTTGACGGATGAATATGACAGAGCACAATCGCCTAATGTACTGACCATGTCATCATGGATGGCTTTTGATGATAGCCCCTTCTTATGGAGGTACTTAATGACGGCACGCTGCTCGATTTGCTCCATTCGCGGAAATTATGTCCGATTACTTTGTTAATAAATTTATAAAATCACAACTAATTATCGCACACGTTTCGAACTTCACACAATGAACTAGTCTGAACTGAACTAAATAATGTGGGTAGATTTGATTTTTAGAATTGAATGGATCTGTGTTAGGCCGAGTACTTTTCAATCCACCTAGGTAGTTCCGACGAGGCGGGTATGCGTAGTGATTTCCCCGTGTATATAAAGGTAAACTACGCACGAATGTGGGCGAAAGCGTTGCTGTGGCCCTGCCTGTATACGATAAAAGTTATACACACGACATAAGCTGTCTTTGCCTTGAGGTAGTTATGCGTAGGCAGTTCCGTGGAAGTTCAGGGAAGTACGCACGCGCAAATGGCACCATTCGTCGGATTTTTCACTGCTCTCAAAATATTTCATAAATGAGAGCAATCACATACAGGGAATGAAACATAGCATATCATGAGGCATTCTCTGTCAGTCGATTCTGGGTATAAAAGACAAAATGTCGGGGCCTTAATAACTGTGCTATACACTATGTCTTATCACCGACTTCCGAATAAGAAATTATTTTATTCTTTTTAGTTTGAAGTAGCCTTCTAATTTTTATTAAAGGTTATGTATGACTTATAATACAATAAAAAAGCAAAAACTGGAGTAAAAAACTTTAACGATATCGATGAGAAAAATAAAAAAGCTATTCATAGGGACCATCATTAATTCAGCTGTAATATAGATTAATATACTAGGATATAATATTGTATTATAGCATGTGTATTACTGCGTGTTGATTTGCCGCGTGGTCTTTCACTACTGGTCAATAAGACGCTCAAATTTACTCAGTGAGCTCGGAGCTTTGAGATCAGTAGCTTTAGAGGTAAAGGGCGGGTCGTATAACTCAAATAATCAATAATCAATGGAGAAGAAAAGTCCCAGAGACTCATACCAGTAATGCGGATCAAAATTCATTTAGTAAACTATGTTTTGATATGAATATCGTTACGCATTTAATTAAGCACAGGCTTTCAAAACTTTTGAGATATATGTAAGAATCGTATATGGTATAACATTAAAGTTTTAATTAGCAAATCCAAATATCTGCAATCTGATTTTAGTTTATAATTGAAATTTGAACTCTTAAATTTTAATTATATAAGATGTAAGAATAAAATATTGTTTTAATGAAAGCAAACATCAAGTAATAAGTGGATTACTCCGGTAGCCGTAATCATCTGACTACTCTCGCTCAGTGACGGCCTAATGGTCTCTTAGTTCTGCAGTCTGCAATCAATTGTTGGTCCGCCTGGATAAGTGGTATTATATCCATTCATCCATTTGAAAGCTTAGTCTAAATATAGACATGGACCTCGTCCACCATTCAATTTATAGAGAAGTAAGCAATAAAAAATATTTTGAAATAATAAATAAATATAAGGAACGAAAGGTTGTTTAAGATTAGCAGTGACACAGTCAGTCATAACATATTAAAATAGGTCTTCCCTATAGATTGGCTCAAGAGGCAGATAATCGCTATAGTTGCCACGCTTGGCAGGCGGCTTGGCAGCTGCAGAGTTTTATTATTTTGGGTTGTTATCAGGAAGATGCTGCGGTCCGACATTTGTTTGATTTTCCTTAGTTGACATTGTTTTTTTGTGTTTTTTTTTTATATCGAAGTACCTATATACGTTAAAATATTTTACTTCCAGGAAATAGAACCAGTTAAAACAAGAATCCAAGAAAAATTAGAGTTGAAAATATAAGAGCGCAATCAGCGCGCTTTCAAAATATTTATGTAGTTCTGATTTATTCCCGTTTCTTTAAATGCTGCACTGCCTTTTGTTTATTTCTATTCATTGTCAGTTTTATACAGATATTATGTTCTACAAACGATTCTAATTATAAGCAAGCTAGCGGCTCTGCTCTTGTGGAAACAGAAAAACCTTCTCGTTACATTTTTCCGGGTTCACCGTTTTTTATTCTACCCTGATTTTAAATTATTTCGTGCGTTAGGATATAATCGATCAGTGTGCCTTTCTTCGAAATAATAACTTATGCGTGATTGACATATTTGCAAACTGCAAGCAGCGATAAATATATTTACTAGTCATGAAGCATTTCATCTTAGTCTTAAGGGTTGACAAGACATTATAATTAGATATTTAATCGAGGGTATCTGTGTGCTCGTTTGTTACTCTAAAAAAACGTTAAGAAAAGTTTTATATCTAGCCTACAATAATTCAAGTTCAGGCGATATTTTCATGATGTTTATCATATTACACGAACGTGCAAGTAAGAACAATTAGTTTAATGTTGCTACGTTATACGAGTTACGTTCAGTGCTGAAACATAAACATAATTTAAATCTATCAGCCATATGGTAGATATTTCGAGGTTTCACTATCGTCTTAAATTGGGGAGTGTCTGTAGGTGGTGTACTTTGTAGTGTAATTTTAGTTTGAAATTTGGTTTTTTCGTTATAAAATTTTGCGCTGCCGTCGCCGTTTGATGTGGATCGAAGTTTAACGAGCCTGCACTGAAATATGACGAGACTTAATTCCTTTGAAGCTACCCAAAAAAAAAAAAAAAAAACAACTGCAGTAAAAGCGTACTTTGAAATGCAAAATATTTTAGAGCATGAATATTTCCATTCCCTTATTTCTACTGTGAAAAAGAATCACAAAGATCTATATGTGGTAGAGACACGCTGCAGCTATATTAGGGTTGTAGTACGAATGGGTCGGCTCGACCGGGGAATGACCACGCTCTCACAGAATACCAGCATGAAGTAGCAGCTTAATGCTGTTGTATTTCGTATGGCGAGTGTAGAAAACCGGTTACCCTTTTTACGGTAATAGATGCATTTCATCTCACTCCTCAGCGGTGATAACACTAACGCTTGATCGAAAACAGATGTTGATATTTATGAGTCACATCATCATCACTTAGTATCGGATGGACTGTGTGTTCATTTGTCTTCCTTATTTTATTAAAATAAATAAAAGTATAACAGCCGTGGTAGTTAAGTGGCTAAGCGCTCGCTCTAAATTTTAAAGTACGTGAGAAATCCTAGTTCGATCCCCGCCGGGTAGAATGAAATAGTTAATTGCAATTTTAAGTGCTGATTTATCACGTGCTTGGCGGTGAAGGAAAACATCCTGAAGAAAATTGCTAGCCTGAAAGATAAGAAAAAAATAATATTTATCTTTTAACACTGCAGCTATTTACTTTGAACTACATGCTTACACTCTTTACTTTACGTGAGATGTACGCTTATTTTTATAGGAAACCAATTAATATGCAACTTTATGTGCTGATCACGTACTCAGCAGTGAAGAAAACATCGTATGGAAACCTGCATATCTGAGAAATAAGGGAAAAGATAAATATTTCGAAGACATGTAAAGTTTGCCATCACGCATTGGGGCAGCGTGGTGGACTTTTCCTTGCTCTAAAACCCTCTCAAAAATGAGAGGACGCCTTTGCCCAAGAGTGGGACTTATATAGTCTGTTACTTTACTTTATTTTAAATAAAAACATAAGTATCTACATTTGACGACGTTTACACTCGTCAATGTATGAACCAACAACCAAAGGAAAATTTACGTATATAGGTATAAAATAATGATGACATAAAAAGAACGCCACGCAAATTTGTTTTGGTTTCAAATTTCGTTTTGTTTCTTTATTGAGGTTCTAATAAAAGTTCCAGTTTTTGGTACGGTTCCTATTCTGATTTCGGTTGAGTTATTGGTTTAAAGACATCGCATCGATTCGGTGCGTTAATAATATAATTTATCAGATTCCAAGTCGAAAGGGGAAGCCTTTGTGGCATTGTGGATCAGCTTCATATTTTAATAAATATACATTTTCATATAAAATGATACTTATTTAAGAAGCAGTAAGCAACTGCGTTAGTTTTTAAAAAGGTGTCTAAACGTTATTTTTGATTAGATTTCCTTTTTACTTTGAAATTTATTTTATTTCTTGCTAATTTGAAGATTACTACATAAGTAGGCTGGTCCATTTCTTGGTTTTATACTGCAGCAGATACCTTTTAATCTATAATCTCTAATATTTATAAATTCATTTATTGAGTTAAAAATCCGATATCGTTTTTGATTCGATTCAGAAATAGGTATTCCGTTGTTTCAATTATAGAAATCAAACTTAAGAGTGAGTGAATCCTTTTGAAATCGCTGGAAATTTGACTCCGTGTACGTTTGTAAAACCCGATTGTTATTGACGATCGTGAAAATTGTTTTCGTACATACAGATTTATTATTACATGTCAATTGAAACTATTCAAAATAAAAAATATTTTAGGTAAATCATTATAACCGACAGTCCATGCAATAATATATAATGACGATGCTGTAAGGGTATACCGTTCAATTTAAGGATTACTTAAATAAACAATAATAATAAAATAAGTGTAGCGGCGCTGTCGTCGCGCCACACACGAAATACACCGAAGCCTTAAATCACGCTATCAACATTCCGAATCATAAACAGTATATATAGAACATCTCCGAACTATCACACGGAGTGTCAGCCACTCCCCGGGCAGAACATCTTGCCCGGCGGGAGATCTACCCTTTTCCTACCACGGCCACATAAGAACAAGTGTAATTCTTTTAATAGCTACTTTGTTATAGAGGTGAGCTACAGTATATTTTGGCTGTCTTATCATAGACTCGACAGTGGAATGAGATCAATCTATCTGATATTAAATCTCTATATTCCATTATCTATGTATGGGTAATTATCTAAGTAACTTTGAAACTTTTTAAGCAAGTCAGTATTCAGTACTACACGCGATTTTCGATGGATTTGGTTTGCTTAGATTTGTAAATACATTGTAATATCTAAGTATTGCTTAATATTTTTGTTACTCTGATACGAGTATATCTTACAACGAAGAATGAAAGTAAAAATAATTTCACGATATTATTACTTCTTCGAGTACGATATTAGATGTTCTGTGAATTGACGCTGTATTGCAGCGGTATCTGATCCGTTGAATACATAGTCTCGCCCGATATATAGATATTGGAAATTGTACCGATAGTAGTATTATCTATTTACGATTTCTGTCACCACTCCTAGTTAAAATGTTTTCGTTTAAAATAATAATATAGTAATAGTATCGTATATTTATTTCATTATTTTGTATGTCACTTTATTGTATTTTTATCTTTTTTTAATTGTTGTTTTCTCTTTATCTGTATCTATACTGTTTCTTCGAGATCGATGTTATATGTTCTGTGGATAGACGCTGTATAACATCGGTATTTGATGCATAAAGAACGTAGTCTGTCGCTCGATATATAAATATTGGATAATGTACCGATAAATATATTTTGTAAGTATCTATATCCGATTTGCATCGACCACTCCCAGTTATTATTCTCAGTTATCGTTAAAATAATAATATAGTATGGGAGCTGATGTTTATCTTGCTATATAACTTACGCAAATAATCATTAACAATACTAACACAGCTTAAAACACTACACATTCAGAGCTTTTTCGTTCGTGCATTTTTATATTCTAATCAATTTAAGGTTTCAGAAGAAATAAAAGGTTCCATTATTTATTTCAATATTTATTCTCCTCTTTTTGATCAGCTTGTACAAGTTCATGGGTGGAAATCTTTGAGTATAAAACCAAAGGAGGCGGCATCGCAAGGAATACCCGTCCGGCAATGTTACGAGAGTCCGACTCCTACCCGTTATTTAAAACTAGTTGGCCGTATGAAAAATCTCAAATACGCTCAGGAAATACGAGAATGCAATACTCGACATTTTCTGCATGATAAACTTAGAAATAAGGATATCCGCAGCCGATATAGCCCAACGGATTAGTAAGCTGAAATGATAATTAGCCGGCTATATAACTCGAAGAACCGACAACAGCAGCCAGCATACGGCAGCCTTATACTGGTGGGCGAAGTGTTGGGCGCCCCCCAGTAGATGGAGGGACGATCTTGTAAGTCATGCAGAAAGTCGGTGGATGCAGGTGGCTCAGGACCATGCTTTCTGAAAGAATACGAAACTTCTGGATTTGTGATCATCAATACGTTTGCCAAATGAAACGATTACGTGCGTTTTACTGTTGGTATGACTCTTCTTATATCTGAGTAGACATTATACTCTTACCAATTTCTGCCATCATTAACAGTGCTTGCCTTGCTGTGATCCAGTATGAAGGGTGTACAGAGCCAGTATAATTACAGGCTGCGAGGCATTCTACCTTAATCCTCAGCGGTGACAACGCATCTGTAGCCTTCTTTCTTTTGGTAGATGTCCATGAACTGCTGTAGCCACTTACCACCAGGTGAACAGTAAGCTTGTTAGTCACATCAGTTTTATACAAAAAATACACCATACATGAAACACTAAATTCCTGTTTTTTATTGTATATAAAACAAAGGGAATACGGAGAAAACAAAGAATGTTGCAATGTATTCTTTTTGTTTACGAATTTAGAATATAAAAAAATTAAACTGTACTCAACCAACTTTATAAGTAGAAAATCATATCAATGTCAATAAAAGGATCGTGAAAAGCTTTAATTCAATTTTATGAGGGTTGTTTGCAACTCTCCATTAAAACCCTTTTTATAATTTGCAGAAAATTGTATTAAAAATCCTTTTGTTACATTTTGGCTTTTAAGTAATTCATAGAATCAATTTACTACCAATGAGATGAAAAAAAACGTATTTGGTTGATTTTGTGTGCAATTTAGAGTGCGCACGAATTACATGATTTAATTCCTCCCTCCATTTTCCACCATCGAAATTGGCAGGTCACCACCGCTTTTTGTCGATCGTTTTCATGTAATGTTGCATACATTGTGTGTGTGATACAGATATTATAAATATGTAATAGTGTGCTAGCACCTGTTTTTCCATCCGATTACCATGTGTCTTCAAGGTACGAGTGAAGAGTTTTGTTAAGCAAAGTCAGCGCATTATCATCTTAAGCTAATAAAATATAGGTTTATGGTGTTTAAAAAAATGTTCGTCGCATGTCCACGTCAACGAAATCAATAAGATTCAAAGTTTATGTAAGGTTTTAGATAAATAAGTTTTTGAGTAAATTTATCAGAGTTACTGAGCATATCATAGAAATTATCAGTGAAGATAGTTTGCGTTCTAGAGCTACACTGCAACTATTTTATGGTCACAATAAATAAGTAACTCGACCGAGGAAATACCAGGCTCTCATAGAATACCAGTGTATAATAACGGCGTAATGTTGCTATATATTGACTGGACTGGTGAGAACTGGAGTCCAATAATACAGGCAATCGTCACCCCTGAGGACTACAGCTGTTTTTGTGTTTTATATAGTTAAATATTTTAGTTGCATAATTTTTTTTAGTTAAAATTAAGCGACAAACGGACTTACGGACTGCAATTTCCTGGTCCTGCACCTGATGGCAAGTGGATACTGCTATAGACACTTGCAAATAATTGCAAACAAACAAGGCTACAGAAACTATATCAACTCTGGTGACTAAGATGGAACGCCTCGCAGCTTTTAATTATACTGGATCATTACAGCCTTCGTTATAATAATAATAATGGCCTCCAAACAGAATTTCGGTCCGGCGCCCTGCCTCAACGGAGACTAGCCATCGGTACAGGACAGGATTATAGTATCCAAGTGTATGCGCAAGCACAGGTGCACTCTCTATTCCCTATATTCGTTTTTATCGTTTTCGGTAAACTGACACGACCGAAGAGAGAGCGCAGGACCAACAGCTTTACGTGCTTTCCGAGGCACAAGGGTGAGACACTACCAATTTCCTAACTCCGGGCACCTACTGAGAGTTTCTTGACGGAAAAACTCAATAATTGTTTTTTTTGGCCCGACCCGAGATTCGAACCCAGGGCCTCGTGAGCAGCAGTTGCACTACTATAACCACTAGACCAACGAGGCAGTCAACCCTTCATACTAGAAACACAGCAGTGCAAGCACTGCTATTTGTGGGCAGAAATAGGTAAGAGGCAAATATTTCACGCTCACCTTTTTCTTCTTTTTCATCAGCCCATAAAAGTGCACTGCTGGACATACTCGTAGACCTCTCCAGTTGCAGGAAGGATTTGGAATATCCTCACAGGTAGCGGGTGGATAGACGAATACCCGACGACTGCTGACCGTATTTCCACTAGATTGAATTTAAAAATATACACCGCAAAATCCTTTATAAGAGAAATTAAGTCTTACATATTTTTTTTGCCGTGTGTATTTGACAACAGAAATAGGTTAGAGCGTTGTATCTACTCAGATACACTCCTAACCAGGTATATAAAGTTTAGTCTAGAATTTTCGTCGCACTTAATTGTTGTATTGTTATAGAAATATATAAAGCCCTTTTACACATCCTTTCGAATTAATTAAGAAAATCAGGTAACCACCATTTAAACAAAAACAACAACCTTTTATTTGTTACTTTGTTAAATTTAAATTACTCGTAGCATTTAGCAATTTAGAGTAATAGATGTAATGTATATTAGATATAATATTTTATATAACCACATGGATTTTAATTTAAAATTAGGCCTATTAAAGTATATGACAGTCAAGTCGCGATGCGGCGTACGAATTTATAGCAGCTCGTAATGGAGTTCGCTTAAAACAATGACTCAGATTTACATTTTGGTACACTGTAGTAAATGAACGTTACATCGGTAATTTATGTTTTCGGTTCATGCCTTCTATTATAATTTTAACTATGGATTACATTAATAATTGTCACTTTTTACATTTTTATAAGAAAATACATCATTAACTTATGAGTCAGCGACTGTGAAGAACCATGTGACGTAGTGTTGTTACATTTCATTTTAAAGGTAGCAAACGTACAGTCACACGGGCCACCTGTGGACCAGAGTGGAGTAGCCATAGTGTTTTCCCCGATACAGAACTCGCTGTCATTTTTTGTGGGAGAAAATCTGCGCACTGTAAAACATCGTTTGTCACTACGGAACTCTCACATAACATGTAAAACAATATACAAACAATTTATCACCTTCATATTGTTACGAGCTTAGGGTTCATGATAATAAAAACTGCCTACTATTACCGAAATTGACACTTTAATTACCAAACACCAATTAAAACTTAAAACACACTAATAATTAATCACACTTTAGTTCATTTTAGTTCGCTCCGAAGTCTCCGTTTGAATCATTAGTTTAATACTGACTTGGTCGCGGCTCCTAACGGCTTTATATAGGGCCTCGTCCACTAAAACATCTAGACTGTTCCAGCACATACCGACCCCGACCGACTAGGTGTAGAAAGTTCAAGCGTGGAATTTTTTAGAGAGATAAGTTCTGCTACTCGATACTAGATGGTACTATTGCCATGTACAAGGCACCAAGTATGGCGTGCAACTACATATTATTGCTTGCTGATAGCGACAACAGGACGGTGCTTTGTGGCATTCTACGGGGGAGACCTCTCTTCAACAGTGAACTCCTGTGGTCCTGAAACCAATGAAGTTTCTACAGAAATGAAGGTTGCACACTTTACATCATAGGAAACACATCACGGGGTTCATAGGAAAAACTAGCCACCACAAAAATATGTATAAAAATTTAAAAAATATGAAAAATAATTAAATAGTAATTATAATTAAAAAAGTTACATTCATTAAGTACTAAGCAGTTAAAAGTATTACCATACATACGAGTACAACCTATACTGAAGCTACCAATTACAAATTAAATTTTACAATATTTTTTATATCTATTATACTTAAGGTGAAAGATACCTAGTTAACAGTTTGAAAAAAAGTTAAAAAAGTTAATAGCAATAATGTGATTAAAATTAGTTATATTTGAAAGTGAACACCATCGTTTTGTAAATTTAAGGTGGCAGATCATCTTTTTCTTCGTTTCGTGGCAGATCGTTCTTTTTATACCAACAAGTCGATATTTTTGTGGGACATCGATTCAACCAAGCAACTAGGTTGCAACGAAAGATTAGTCTAGCCCTTCAAACCCCTTAAAATTTTAAAATTCCCAAGTGGTCGCATGCGTCCGTCAAATCCCGAGCAGTCGCATGCGCCTGCACCCACCCACAGCACTATAAACCATAAAAACTTATATTTAGAGACTGCTTTTCTATGAAAAAGTTTGGTTTTATAGCATCTTTACAAAATTCTCTATTTTATAGTCTAAACAAAAGTCAGTTATTCAATGGATTTTCATTTTTTAAACGTCGCATGCGACTGCACCCACCCACAGCTCTTTAAACCATAAAAACTTATATTTAGAGACTACTTTTATATGAAGGAGTCTAGCATTATAGAATTTATACAAAATTCTCTTTCATATGGTCTAAACAAATTGGTTACTCTATAGATTTTATTTTTAATCTACCGTAAAATTGCGCCTTTTTCGTATGGTCGGAAAATGTCGCAAATTGACAGTAAAATAAAAATAAAAATCCATAGAGTAACTGACTTTTGTCTAGACTATAAAATAGGGAATTTTGTCTAGATTTTATAATAGCAAACTATTTTATAGAAACCTAGTCTCTAAATATAAGTTATTATGGTTTAAAGTGCTGTAGGTGGGTGCGGTTGAATCCTACCGCTTGGGATTTGACGGAATATCGCCTTGGTCGGATCCGATCATAAGGGATTTGAGAGGCTGGTGAGTAGTGCGGCTGCAACTAAATTTATTGTGCGCATGGGATCGCGTGAACTTGTACTTTGACAGAGGGCAACGCCTCAAAGAAATTTGTTGGGATGTATAGACGATAACCAATGAGGTAAAAATAATTTCTGCATCTCTGACGCATGTAACATGCATGTAGTAACAATGCTTACACCACTTTTCGCGGTATCCTCTCTTTAATAAAACAAATAATAAAACGATAAGTGCTATTGCGTCGAGATCAAGCGCCACTGCCAGGACCTGGATTCAACCGAAAATTTTACATTCACATTTGAGGTTTACCGCTACTTTTACATATTATGTCCGCTACTCAGCTTAAGCTTGCCTGAGGGATGTAATAGTGCAGGCAAATCTGAAAAGTAAACCCTAGCGTGTATGGCTACCTTTAAAAGTTTAACTTAACTTTTGAAATGGAACATTGAGATGATGCAGTAGATATTAATGTAAACTGTTAAAGTTTTAACTTCTTTTTTTAACCAAATTTGAAAAAATATCGTATTGGTGTTGACTCGACTGGAGAAAGACCACGCTTTCAGAGAATACAAAATAGAGTAAATAGTGTTTCCTCTATTTTCACTAAGACCTTTTTCACTTATTTAAAACATTTTTTACTAACTTCTTACTTTTATAACGAAGCATTATATCTTAGTACTCAGGGGCCCTTATTCCTTAAAAAAAATTAAGTGCTTAGTGCTTGAGTCGTTTTACGTCAAGGGCTAATCGTTCGCTGTACATTTTACAATAAGCGAGCAATCCGGGTTCGATCCCCGCCGGTACCAACGAAATTGTTAATTGCAATTTTAAGTGCTGATTAATCATGTGTATAGGTGGTAAAGGAAAATACAATATAAGTTACAACAGGAAATGTTCTCAGATATATTTAATTAAAATACACACAAACACACATAAATAAAATTCAGTTATAGGAATGTCGATGTAGTTTTTGTTACGCAGCCTCAATGTGTTGAAAAAATAAAGAATTTTTCTAAAATTAGTTATATACCAACTTGATAATAGCACATTTTTAACAAAAAAGTTAAGTATATAACTTTAGTAAGTGTTTTACCCAGCACTCAAAAGGCAAAGATATATAAAGATCTCAAATTTTATATAATTTATACACTTTGTGAAACTTCTGTGTCATTTTCGTGATTTGGATATAAACTTGTACTTGTTTCATAATTTAAATAAATATTGTGAGTGTGGACACACACATGTGTCCAAATCATACAAGCTCAAATTTATTATGTTACACTTTAAATCATTTGACTACAATTTTTTTTTTCATAAACAGTTAATGGTATTTAAATTTCTAATTAAGACCGAAAGGCCTCGTGAACAGCGCCATCTTTAAGATTGAAGCGATAGCATAAAGTAAATATTGCTTAATATATATTTTTCAATTCTGAATATTGAGCATGTTTTGGAGCAAACGTTTGTGTTTGTTTTTCTTATTACATTAGATTCTAAATGGATCTTTATTTTTCAAAATTGCATTCCTGTCAACTACTTATATAATATCCCTCAGCTTGACAAAGACCTCTCCCAAAATAGGAATTACTCCCGTTTCAATAACTGTGCTTCAATTTTGAATATTTTCATGCTTTATTGAAACTGTTACAATATCCTGCGATCTCAACAAGTTGACAAATATTGCTGCTTATATGAAGCGCTTCTTATATATATGAATACGCTTCTTATAATATAAACAGCGTTGCCGGTTTCGATATTTTTCCAATAATATTTGGCTTTCATCTATATTTCATTAAGATACCATGTTTGTTTAAGCGTAACTATATTTTACTAAAGGAACTATTTGTTGAGGCATGCCAATAAGTAGAATATTGACTTTTTCTCTCTCTTTATTCTCTAATTTTTACCCGACTTCTTTAGAAATGCGTTTAGTTATTGAGTGTAAGTATATGTGTGTTTATTTGTTTCACTGTTCCTTTGTGTACTGTTGCTTTAAAAACTAGACAGATATTTTTTTAAAAGGCTGGCAACGCACCTGCAATTCCCCTCGTGTTGCAATTGTTCACTGGCGGCGATCGAAAATTACCATCAGGTGAGCCGCATGGACGTTTGCCCCCTCTTCTATAATAAAAAGATATTGAAAAGCAAGGAGTCTTTAGACTTGCCTTCATACACATGCCTACACATTCATGCGACGTTAGGTGTTTTAATATAGAAATTGGCTAACAGACACATCACTACACAGTCCAACTATTGGAAAGTGAATGCTGTGGCCCAATGCTACATTTTTGTTATTCTTATTTATTTCGTTGTCACAACGAGCTTGTAATCGACGTAAGAAAAGAAAAAATGTCTCTAACAAATAAATCACCTCAGCTTATTGAAAAAATTAAAATTGAGGGAAAGAACTACCACAATTATAGATGAATGGATGAAGAGACGTATCTCAACCTGTTATCAGTGGTGATTCTTATAATTCAAAAGCAAGATACTCGTACAACAATGAAAAAGGCTATTTCGCCACATGAAAGACTAACAGCAACATTAAGATATATAACTTGCAACAGAACGAACAGTACCAACAGTACAGTAACAACAGTACGAATGTCTCATATATTCTGCCATGATAAAACATGCCACAACTGATGACCCCTGAGCAGGCGACAGCTACACACTCTCAGTTTTGCTTACACAGTTATACCAACCATAGCCATAGACACTAGGGTTTACCTGACCTCTATGATATTTTTTCAGGTTGTCTGTACAGGTGTGGAAACCTGCAAAACAGGGTAATATGCACCATGTAAAAAATAAAAATACGTATTTAAGATAGGTTTTTAAAACGTAAACGAGAAATGCTGATTTTTATTCGTAAAAATGCATTATAAATTTTATAAAATAAATATAAAAAAATTTGCATGCACTCCCAATATTTGTTCTGTTGAGTTGAGAAATGTTAAAACATACATGTCGAAGGTTGTTAAGAGGAGTGTTAAAACATCCATGTCAAAGGTTTTGTTATGGAAAACCATGTCCATTCGAAAACCTTTTTCCTTAAATAATTTAATCAATCTTTTTATAAAATTCTTTCGTACTAACGATTGAACCAATAATAATTGAGGAAGACATAATTCCAAAATGAATAAAATATTTTGAAAAAGTTTTTTGATTGTTAATTAGATTCAAAAAAGTAATGTTTTGTGAAAACAAAATATTTTAATATTAATTAATATGTCACAATATATTAATAAGTTTATTTACCTGAAGTGATGAAACGAAATAACGATATATTGTTTATGGCCGAATACATCAATATATTGATATATTGTATTTTGCAACAAGACAGGGAGAACATTAAATTATACTGCTAACACATATTATTTTTGTATAGATAATGAATTAATTTATGAAAACTATTACTCTGACTTCAGACCTTTACATCTTGGTTGTGTTTACAAATACTGCAGAATATTAAATGAGAAAATAGAACAACGTCAAAATGACGAAATCAATGTTCACTACACTTCGTCTGATCCCAAGAAAAGAACTAATGCCGCATTTTTATTGGGATGCTTTGGCGTTTTATATTTAAGTTTGTCACCAAAAGAAACTTTCAAACCGTTAACTGTAAACGGTTGTAGTTATAGGCCATTTCAATCTTGAATCTGCATCTGCAAGGCCTGGTACACTATATTAATATTAGATTGCTTTAAGGCGATAAACAAAGCTCGAGACCTAGATTTCTTTAATTTTCAAGATTATAGTTATTTCTAGTTATAGAGTTTTGAGTGCTGTAGATACATTTTAACCTTTTTTACTTTTTTAACCATTTCTATGGATACTGGCGCTCCGATACATTCACAGTCGGGTTTTCTACGGTGTCAAAATTGTACCTACGGTAGGTAGGCTTTTCAAAGGTAAAAAGGGATTAAATATACACATTAAATGATGTCATAGTAAAAGTATTTCGGTTTTTGCGGCAGCCTACTGTAGAAATTCATGACTCTTTCAGTAATATCCCTAATGACACAAATTTTTAACTTTTTACGGAACAATTGTACAATTTTCATATTAACGTACCAGTGGTTAAAAGAATTCCCAGAGGTGCGAGTATGCAACTTGCTAAAGCATTGTCATGCAGTCAGTTTTACGAATTGTGGAAAGAGTTGGCAAAACAATAAATAAATCAATTACGTCTCAACTAAAAGAGACTTCTTTTCAAAACTTAGATTATCCGATCTATACTCATTTAGAATAATTTTATTGTTTAAAAATATTTAAAAAATTATAATAATGGAAAGTGAACATATAGAGCTCACTCAGATAACTTTGTGACATACATGACATGGACAATGTGAAATTTAATGGAAATGCTAAAAAAGATTGTTCACATTTTAATCTAAATAACGTTCGGTATTTTACCACAAGGAGAAACGCTGTCAGCTTTCACATAAATAACGATTATGAATTGAACCTGCCAACAGAATTAGATGTTATCAACTATTTCTATTTGGATGTCTTTATCTGCTATATTAAAATTTAAATAATTTGTATTGTAATTTCTGAATTGTATTGTATATTTTTGTTAGATTTACATTTAAATTAATTTGTTTACACAATTCAACCGCTATTTTTAAGTTGTTGTTTATACTATTTTCAAAATTTATTTGAATAACGGATATAAAGATAGTTGCATCATGAGCGAACATTCATTGTCAATGACATTTGGCAAGTCATTTACATAAATTAAAAATAACAGAAGGCCCAAAATACTCCCTTGTTGAAAAGCTAGTTTTATTTTAACTGTCTTGGACTGCACTTATTCGAAAGTTTTACTGATTTTGAATTGAATAGGTCCTTTTAGGAAGTTTCTAGTTCTTGATTGCTTGGGTTCAGTTGATATAAATCGTCACATCTTAAAACATTCAGGCATCTCATATTAAAAAAGAACTTATAATTTGAGAACAAAGTAAAGAGGCGACCATCTCAATTATAGTATTTGTACAAACTCGTACTATCTTATCCTACTTATATTTGACCTGTAACAATATTACTTCTAACTATTTATCACAGGTGACATAATCATTTTAAATTGCTATTTTAGTTTCGAGCATCTAAAATGTTTAAAACATAGGTAATTCTCTGGTGAACAATGTTTCACAAGTCTGATATAAATATTATAGCACTTAAGAAATAGTATAGAAACTAAGATTAAATTTATATACAAAATAATTCACGCCTTATATCCAAGCACTGTTTACGTTAAACTTTTTCGACATTATCCACATCCCAGTTTGTGTTTTCACAAGAGAATATTAAACATTTCATTCAGCCGCTCAGGTAAGCCTATCTGACATATTTCGTGAATATAATTTGAATAACACTCAATATGATCACGTTCAGCGTATGTACCTGTTCTTTATAAAAAAAAATAAAAATAAAATATAACAGATTTATTTTAGACATTTGTCTATATTGTTAGTAGGAAATATAATTTAAAATTAAATCTATACATATAATAAAACAGTAACGAAAGAGAAACTGTACATTGAGTATTTTTGAGAAAAAATAAATGGATTTTGTTAGAAAGACGTAACTGATGACAAAAAATGACTTTTTAGAATTTTTGTCTGTTTGTCTGTTTATCTGTTTGTCTGTGTGTATGGTACGGCTTCACGCCAAAACTACTGGATAGTTTGAATTGAAATTCAGCAAAAATGTTCTTTGTAAACCAAGGAAGGCTTTAGGCTACATATTATCGCCGTGGCTGCGGGCTGTTCGAAGAGAATGAACGAGGTTTTTAGTAGTAATCCCTTAAAGGTTGATGTTTTCCATCCGCAAAAAAAAAAGGCTACATATTATCACGCAGTATGTTATAGGAGGTAAGCAGCATTGATTTTAAAAGGTTTTTCTTCGTAATTGAATGCACAAAATAATTGAATGCACAAAATGACATGTTGTTAGTTAAAATAAAAATAAAAATTTAACTCTGGGAACATAATAATCACACTATTTTTATAAAGAAGCTGGGCAGTAATATTATAAAATGCAAGGGAACAGCAGTTTAACAATATGTCAACGGGGAATTTAGCGGTAAGGTCAGGCGACCGTTTACCGCATTAAATGGTGCGAGTTTAAATCCCATAATATTGTTTTGAAAAATCGTAATTTTTGTTGAATTTTTTGCGCTTTTTATGTGCATAAATAAATCTGAGAACTTTATATGTCCTATCTAATTGTATGGAAAGTTTCACACCAATATTACTAAACAGATTGATTGGTGGTACAACAAGTGAAACTATCATGAAGTCAAGTCAAACTTTTGGTTCTAAGTTATATCTCACCAAGCACATTTGTTGCAGGTAATTGATTTTAAGTATGTAATTCTTAGTTTTGTTCCTTGTTGCTGTTACCATATTTTTTTTAATGCAAAAATAACGTACTTGTCTATTAAATTAACGACAATTTAGTTTTAATTCATAATTTAATTAATTCATTTGGGTAAATAATATGTAGTTTCCGTTTTCTAACTAGATGGCGTTGGCGTCGAGTTAGATCGCACTATCGTTTCGTTCCCAAAAAGTGATGTTCTAGGTGCCGATGGGCCACTCTCATCCTTTATAAAAGGGGGTTACCTTTGTTGTCTGTGTTGGTTGATGTGTTTAATTTTCCTGCGAATAATAATTATTTTTCTACTTACTAGCAATTCTTACGTACTTATTCGATTACTTTTCATTGTTTTGAATATCACTAGTATCGGATTAAGAAGGAATTTTAGCTATGCCTTTTAGAAAAAGATCAAATCTGTCTCGAAACTCAAGGGTTTCTAAGATGCGCAGGTTATATAGTAGTAGCAGTAGTTTCTCTCGAACCCACGCAAAGCATGAACAACGGCTAGGTGCTAACCGTGAGCGTAAAGCACTAAGTTTGTCCGCAGAAACTAGCACGCAGCGCCAATTACGACTAAAATTTAAAAGAGTCCGCACTACTGCTTCTCGATCTCAGGAAAGTGTGGAACAACGAGAAATGCGTTTAAATATCGACCGGGATCGTCATTCTTTGTAACGCGCATCCAAAACAGTAACACGGAGGGATCAGAAGTTGAGACTTCAGAATATCCGCTCTAAGACTATCCAGTCACATGAGAGCAGTCAGGAGCGTGAGATACGACTTGCGCGTGACCGAGAACGTGAGCAAAACCAAAAGTACAGCTATAGTTTATAAAGAATTTTTTTAAAGTGATTTGCAATATTATTGTTAATTCAGTGTACTCTTGAGATCCGTTGCAGTCCGCACCGGATCGGTGAAATATACGGGATGAAAAGTTTTTGTTGTATAGGTGTTAAGTATAGGCTATAATTTATTTTGGAAAATGGAACACCTGATGCAGAACCGCAACAGACCAGCTAAAGTATAAGAGATATAAAAATGGAGCCATAGCAAAAAATATTCCACGTGAAGAGCATTTTATGCTGTGAGAATAAATTTGATTATCTGGAATACCTGTTGTGGAACTCCAAAGCCCAGCGATATTATAACATATATAGGAATGACGTCTTAGCAAAAGTTGTTTAGTCTGATGGGCATTTTCTGTTGATTTACAAAAGTGAAAGATCTGAAACGTCTCGAATCGTCTCGCGCATCACGTTGTTTTCCCGTCCCCGGGCTCTTAGAATTCGACATCAGACGTTTCAGATCTTCGATTTTGACGACCCTGTTGTCGCTGGCATAAGCAACATCATCCGCGTACGAAGTCGCGGGCAGCAGCTAGTTTATATTAAGATCGTTGAAATATTCAGATTGGTAACAACTCATTTTATTAAAAATCACGAATAAATAATGATCGTGTAAAAATATGCAGAACAATTGTCCTGTAATGGGTGTCATCATTGTCGTTCTAATAACAACAAGAAAATAAAGGAATGTGGTTGCCAACCCGCCCTGCTAGGCGTCGCAATTGTGGCAAATATCTCCCTCCGAAGGTAATTTTCGGGCAGATCAATGTTTAGCTAAGGATTTTGATAGCAGTAATGATACCTATTATCATTAGTTAATAATCAATGCTCTTGCGAGTGGCACTCTTGACACAAAATGGGCACATACTGTGATATATATATTTTATATACCATCTTCAAGAATGTGTTCTACTAGACTTCGATTCTACCTATAGAATATACCTATAGTACAGAAGCCAGTACTTATATGAGTATTAAAAATAATATAATATATTTAATTATAATATAATTTAAAAGATTTATTTCAACTTTATACAAAATTTAGAACACCAATTCCTACTAAAGATGAATCGTGATGATAAAGAAATAAAAGAAAATATATTTATTTCAATGATGAGGAAATGGTATTGCTTATTGCTATTTTGCTTGAGAAAGCATAATAAAATAAAATTGAATCCAACCCTAAACACACCGCTGCAGGGGTATAAGTACTGTAACGTGGATCGAACTAAAATTAATATTTAAAAACTGAAAGAAACATATTGTGACCGTAGGTGCCATGCCACGATGAAAAAATCGTATTGTCAAAATTTTAAAATAAGTTAAAATAAAATAAAATCTATAGTATTTAAATAAATACCGTTTGTTTAAATATTAACTAGAACTGGAAAGTTTTTAACTCCAATTTTTAACCGTTAATAAAAAAAATTGAAAAGAAATGCAAATAGATCTTTGACTATATTAGGACGTATATTACTTTCAATGAGGAATCAACTTCCGCTTTTCACATATTACATAATTATTCATCGTTACAGCCTATCAAAAGTTAACTACTAAACGTAGGCCTCTAATATAGATGGCGTCATAGGCGGACATTTGTATGTGTGAGTGTATACCGCGTGTGAAGAATAAAATTGTAGGACCTAGGGTGCTTCACACATTTTCAATGTTACATTACGTTCGTGTATTTTAGGACCATGATTAAAATATTGTTTTAACTTTATAACTTTCATTTTTCTATTCTTTATCACCATGCACAAGACCACATTACTCTTTCACGTTGTAAAAATCGGAATCCTTCTTGCAAAACGAATTAGTGTATACAGTACCAGACGCCTCGTACCTTCAGTACTGCACCCAACTAAGATCTAAGGCACCTAAATGAAAAAATATATCCATAACGCCAAAACGTTTATACTAATATAAAAAATGGAAAGAACTCTTTTGGTTTTTTTAACACGCTAATCTCTGGAACTACCAGCCCAATTTGAAAAATTGTTTTTGTGTATTGCCAGATTCATGAGAAATAGTATGAACTATCTAGTACGAGGCTAAACCTCTCGGCTAGAGTTAAATATTGATTTTTGTTTATCCGTCAAGCGCCTGGCCATTTTTCTTCTTTACGCGCCAAACGTTCAGGCCTGTACGGAAAGTTGCCCGATACTGGCAGGCGCTAATGTAAAAAATTATATCTTTTTTAATTTTGTAAGCCAGCTATATATAAAACTTAATTGTATCGAATCTTTATGAATTAAGTTATTTAATTTTATAGTTATTTAATGAGTGAGTGTATTTCTACATTTATAAATATTATTTATCTTATTTCAAAATTGTGCGAACGACGCACAAACGCTACCATTAGCAAATAAAAAAATCATATTTCGTGGCAGATTGCGCGGAACCTATAAGTAATATTGGTTTTGTATATATAAATTAATGGTTGAAAGTAAATTTATTTTATATTATTATTTTTACTTTATTCTCATCTAATATCATTTTACATTAAAACTTAAAATAAAAGAATCTAATAACTATAAAACTATAAAATGTCTCTTAGTTCCAACGATTTCCATTGTTGTCCATCTTAAGCAACCCTTTTCCAGTTTGGTCCTGGTGTAAGTATTATTTCATCTTCCCACCTTGCATGCTGCCATATAGATACTATCATTTAAAAATATTGTATTTCTGTTTGTGTCTACCGAAAAGTAGATCTCTCTTGTAATTATTATAATAATGGGGCTTCAACATATTAGTAGGATAATAATCTGGTACAGAACTGTTTAAAATTTTTGCATTTTAAGTATAATTTTATTGCTTTTTGTTTGGTTATCTATATAATATTAAAAATACATTAGCATTTTGAAAGTGGTGAATATCAGTGAATGTTCTGAGTTAATTATAGACGTAATATATCTCAAGAAAATTCATGCTAGTTAGTTTTATGAATTAAGTTATTTAATTGTATATGAGTGAGTGAATTTCTACATTTGTAAATATTATTTATCTTATTTCAAAATTGTGTGACAAAATTGTGCGAACGACGCACAAACGCTACCACTAGCAAATAAAAGAAAATCATATTTCGTGGCAGATTGCGCGGAAACTATAAGTAATATTGTTTTTATATATATAAGTGGTTGATAGTAAATTTATCAAGGATACTTACACAATTTTCATTTATCATATATGGTTTTCTTTAAAACTGAAAAAACCGCGCTTCTGGGCATTTTCGGGGGCTCAGAGGTGTGATGCTCAGCCGGAAGGGGGAGGGAGAGTAGATATTTTTTTTTTGGTCTATAACGTACATATGTCGATAGATAAAATACTCCCATTAATCTGGCCAATTTTTAGCCAAAATGATATATCATGTCATGATATACATGATATATCAATTCATGAACGAGGTGTCATGTCTTGTCGCGCGGCTCAGACGCGTGTTATGCGCGTGTGAAATCACGGGGCACAGCTACTAATAAAATAAATGTGAAACACAGTGAAACGTTCTGACCCTGTAGCCGTTATCAAAACAAATGTCACCACTTCAATTGTACGTAATTTGTGTTGGGAAAACTCGTATTTCAGGATGTATATTGTATATGCAGACCGGCAGCAGATAGTATAATTCGTTATTATACAAACGAAATAGTCTGTTTGAAAACGTTCATTGTTTTGTGAAATTCCGTAAGCAATGAAGATTCTAACGCCGTTTACAATTTACTATTGTAGCCCTGTCGAGAAATCAGGCATATGATTAAGACATGACATAGACATAGATACGCGTTTTATTGGTATTAATACACTCCCATGGTATATATTTAGAAGTAAACAGAAAAGATGCAAAATATTAGAAACATAGATAAAAATAAATTTCAGCAAAAAATTACTTTCCGTGAGCGATGTAATGCCAAAAATTTTCAGCGGGATCCTGATAAATATTAACATTAGTATTGGTATTGCGTCTGCGTCGTAATCGATGCTAACTTCCTTGAAAAAATAACGGATCAAAAATTTACTTAAAGTATACATTTTAAAGTATATACATAAAAGGCATAAATATATATACCATTATAAACAAATTTATTACTATGACTTCTGTTTACCTTGCTAAAAATATGAAATCACCATAGTAAAATACACAAACTCGAATGAGATCCATAACAATTTAACCTGTAGTGCGGCGGCTATAAATTAGGCACAAAGCGATATGGCGGATAGATTATGGGACAAATCGTGAAATCTTGGCAGATATGATCAGAAGCATTATCAATTTGCCTTCGACATTTTGCAAATCAGCGAGTGTTAGCAAATAGACGACTCCATTTGTTTAGTGATGAATCATAAAATCTGCCGACGACATATTATACATATTAACTTATTGTTATAACATTATTGGTGATAAGAAAGGGAAATTTTCATTCGGTGATGGGACTCTCTTTATAGCTTAGAGTACGGCGGGATAGATACCACCTGTTCCTACCGCCAAATAGCAGAACATGCACTTCTGTATTCCTGTCAGAAGATTAGAAGGAGCTAGTATAATAAAACAGGTTGTGAAAAATTCCATCTTAGTCCTCATTGACAACGAATCTGTGGCCTTTTCTGCTTGAACGTGGCTGCAGGTGTCAATGGAATTCTGGAGCTACTTGTCATCAGGTGGACTGTATTTTGTTTCTTCTTTCAGATTTGACCCATAACAAAAGATGGATAGGCGCTGACGTTAAATATGCAGATTTACAGTCTGTTATTATATTGGCATTATAAAAAATTGCTTTTTTGTCATCTCAATTATCAGTACAATCTAGTTAAATGTCAGTTATCCTATAATGACCGACTTCATTATCATCATCATCATTACAGCCCTCCACAAGTACACTGCTAAACATAGGCCTCCCCCAAGGAATGCCACAAAACACGGCCCCGAGCCACCTGCATTCATCATCCATTAGTGGGAGGTTGCCCTACACTTTGCCTACCGGTACGAGGCTGACAGTCAAAAACCTTTTTCCCCATCGGTTGTCGGTTCTTCGAACTATACAGCCGGGCCAATGCTACTTCAGCTTACTAATCTGTTCGGAAATGTCGGTCATTCTAGTTATACTGCAGATAGAAAAACGCCGAGCATCGCCCTCTCCATAGCTCGCTGAGTGAGATTGAGCGTTATCATACGGCCAGCAGTGAAGGCCCAAATCTTAGATCCATAAGTCATCACTGGCAATACGCATTGGTTGTACAATCTCGTTTTTAGGTTTTGAGCTATACCTGACGAGAAGACGTGTTGCTGAGTTGAATCCGATGATTAACCTCTAGGTCGAATTTGGACTTACTAAGTCGGACTACTTGTGCCAGATAAACATACTCGTCAACAACTTCGAGCTTAGTGCTCCCAACAACAACTACCGGCATAGTTGTGACACGGTCGTTACACTCGATCTTTGTTTTATCCATTTTTGTCATAAGACCAAAAGTTTATTTTATTATATTAGTTAACAAAAAATGATTGGAAAGCACTATTGAGGAATAATTTCGGTTGGCAGACCACCCTACATTTCAGTGACCTCTTGAGCCAGGTCCAGATATTTTGTTTGCTTATCTGTTTCGATTTACATGAGGTTCTCGTCACATGGAATGGTAATGTCGACCAAAAATATCCTTGACTGTGCCCGGTCCATCAGCACAATATCAGGCTTTTTCTTAAGAATAGTCCTAACTGTGATGATGGCCCGGTCCCAGTAGAGCTTGGCGGGATCATTTTCGAGCACGGCTTCCGGTAAGTACTTGTAATACGGCAATTCGCGGTCCATGAGACCGTATTTCAGAGCAAGCTCCTGGTGAAGAATCCTGATTATTAGGTTGTGCCTGTGCAAGTACTCAGAGTAAGAAAGCGCCGAACAACCGGAAATGATATGCCTAAATGACTCAACGGGATGACGACAAGCTTGACAGATATCGACGGTGCCATCCTTTAGGATGTATCTCCAATAGTTGTTGATCTTAATAACCTGATCCTGTATTGCACATACAAAACCCTCGGTTTCCCCGTAGAGGTCACCGAAACGTAGTCAGTTGAGGGAGGCGACTGTATCTACAAAAGGCTCATGTAGAGCCCTGTAGTATCTCCCGTGGAGCTCCTTCTCCTTCCTTACGGTCTCGCGGTCAGAAATGCTATGTACTGCTAGGTCTTACAAGACCATAACGACGTGAAAAGATGACCTTTGCACCCACAATTTTCCCTAGGCATGGCGCTCATACCTCTTGGCAGGGCGCTGACTGACTGCACCGACGTAGCAGTTCGTCGTCACTTCCCTACGCCTTAACATTACTATACATTACTATTATTATTATGATAATTAATTTCCATAAACAACAAAATCTATACTACTGTATTCAAGCCATAAATTTTATATTTACTTGTTAAAATTCCGGAGTGAATTCAGGGAGGAGCTAATTTCATCCCCTTCTAGAAAGGGAAGAACAACTTCTGCTTGACCATTAATAATTATCGATTCAATTGAGCCATCATAGCTCAAAAGAATAGCGATCGAGTTAAAATTTTATTGTATGTACATGAGTACACAGAGTTCGATCTACTAGTTCGAGCTACTGGCACCGCTGAAATTGTGAAATGAAAATTTATGTACCAACCTACTACGCGTATCTACAGGATTTAATAGATCCAGATAAGTACGACCAACTTAATTTATCGTCGAGTAGTCAATAGTCGATAAAAACAAGACGATTTCAAAGTTAATTGGAAATTTTTTCTCTTTTATTTCAAGTCACAAAAGGCTACGGCTTGCATTATATTCACTGCGGCTTTTTAGAATCAAATTAAAAATGAAACTTTTTTCCATCATGATTAACCGATTCTTTTAGTTCGATTTAATTTACAGCGTCATGGATTGAATATTTCCTATATGTTCGTATATAGAACACATTTAAATAAAAAAAGTATAGTAGAATACGTACATATTATTTCTGAAAGGGCTGGTTGGGTAGGAAGCGACCGCAGACCCATTGTTATCTGACGTCCTTCTATATTTTTAATTTCTAGAAATACATTTGTCCATTGGAAATTTACTTGGTGTACCTGTGAGGTGTTGAACTCTAACAGCATCAGTTCTAAAAGGAGTGAATAGGCTTTTTTAAGCTCGTACATTTACCATTTAAGACTGAAACAGTAGTTATCATGTAATCTCTTAACAATCCTCTCTGTTTTAATTAAATCATTTTTTATAAATTTAAAGATTTTTACAAATATTATTCCATTAAATAATATTAAAATATTGTTAATCACATGCATTTAATGGAAACGTGCCTTAACATCGAAGCTTATGAATATAATTCGTGCTCATGTCAAACGAATTACGATCATACGTCAAGGAAGCGTTATGGATGACTACGAGATACGGTATATCGGAAACAACTTTAATTTCTTACTTTTCGCATTGTTTTATAATAGTCAATTTAACGCTAATATTAAAAGCGCTGGCACCACACGGTGGGATGATTTACGGTTTAATTCGTATTATTTTCTTTAATCTTTTCTCAATAGATAATAAAGCTAGCTGTACCCGCGACTTCGTTTTGTTATACTGAGTGATGATGATTTATTTATACTTTTGACTGTCGCGAATACCTAGAAGATACTTATCTGGTAAAAGCATTTAGTTATTTAGTCAATCAATCCACAAACAAACCTACGGATAGACCCACAGGCGAACCAAGAACCGAATTATACTTTACGCTTCAACATAACAAAATAATCGCAATAAATTTTCTTCCAAATTTGTTTCCAACTTTTCCAACAAAGTTGTATAGCATCGTGATATCATTAAATATTACAAAATTGTCCCTAATCTGCATTTGTCTGTGTCATCATAACCTACAACAACAACAAGTTGCATTAGTCCACTGCTGATGATGTTATAAGGATATATATTAACAATATATTCAGGGCATCAGAGACCCACTAAGATTTTTTTATAGGAGCCCCCTGCAAATGAACATGCGGCAACATGATGGAAAGTGACTACCGCCACTCATGAACAACTGCCACACCAGGGGAATCGCGGATGCGTTGCCGGCCTCTCAAAAAGGGGTAGGGGGATGGTCTTCTTGAAGGTCCCTAAGTCGTATCGGTCCGAAAAAACGGTCCGGTGCCAAACTCTGGAGCTCACGTCTTAAGCACAATAAGAGGGATGCCATTAGGTTCACTCGACTTATTGATGACCCGGGAAAGAAGTGATCTGCGCACCGAGTGCTGGGTAAACAGCACATCCTGCATGGAGCACTCACACCGCGGAACGGTTGGCATTATATTCTCCCCGTCATCAAGAGTCGAGTTGGATGCGAAGAGAGAGCTCAGCAGATCGGTTTACTCCTTTACGGCATGGGTCAGTGAGTCGTCCTTTCTGTGCAGAGGTGGGAGAGATGGCTGACAGAAGTTCCCTTGAAGAGACCAGAATGTACGAGATCCCCAAAGAAGTCGAACTAGTTTCTCGCCCATTAAGCAGATGAGCTCTGATTTTGCCTTGGCAGTGACACTTTTGAAGGACCTGGAGGAGGAATTTATCTTTCTATTTAAGAGCGGTGGTATTTGCATCCAGAGACGTTGATGCGTGAGCCCAGGCCTGGTGGCACTCCTGCTTATGGGGTAATGCAATTTTGCAGGAGCGATCAAACCATGGCTGTGTTCTGCCTCCGATAGGTACCACAGATGATGTAATAAGAAAATTTCATTCCCTGTTGCACCACATCAGCGACAGAATTAGCAACAACGCTGGGATCATTCGGTGAAAGTTAAAAGCCTCCCCAAAGGCTGGTATGCAGAAAATATCGCATTCCTATAATGTCAAATACGGCGGCAACTTGCAGAACGCTACCGCGATGGGAGCGTGAGTGGCACTGTACTCCGGATCAGACAGTGGGTCAAGGAGCCAAGAAGGGCATTGACGGAGATCTGATATCCATCCGGATGAGAGGTCAGCAAAAAGTCCAACAGGGAAGGTACATGATCTTCCACATATGGGATCCGCGTTAGCGAGGTAAACAGTTGTGTCAGACTATATGCCAAAGCAAAGTCATAAACAAATCTACCCGCATGAACGCTTTCCGGTCTCTCAAAATGTTGTGTAAAAGAAATCGTTTTTAGCGATAAAACTGCCCATTGTTCTGACTTTTAAAATTTTGTACCGTACTTTTTGTTTGTTTCTTTTTTTGTTTTTTCGCATGCAATAAATAATTGTCTATCTAAATTTTCTGTGATGCGTTTGGGCCTCTCCTATTGTAGGGAAGATTGCCTTAACTCTCACGATTGTCAGGCAGATTGAAGAACGCAGTTCCAGAAATCTTGCGCATCGCAATGATTAGTCAATTAAATATCTATATATAAGATCTATGATGCCTTTTGTTCTCACAGCAGTTATAGTAAAGGATTTCTTAAAAAGGAGGAAGAGTGCAAAGGAGTAGACAGAGAAAGATTGACAGAGGATCGGAGGAACCGATTATAGGTAAGGGAAAGATACTGGAAACGGTCTTTTAAATAATGAGGAGTGGAAAGATTAAACAACACACCATACAAAGCGGAGAGAATTTGAGTATTTCCGCGAAGGCGGATTGGGAGCTATTTGAGCTGTTTGCGAAATTCAAAGATATTATCATATTTGCGAAGCCCAAATATAAATCTTATACAAAAATTTTGAATGCGCTCAAGCTTATCAAACTGCTCCTCGATTTTGTCAAGATAGCTAATATGATCACTATGGGAAGAAAATTACGTAATATAGAAGAATCTAGAGCTTAACGTAGCAAACATTTTTTTACAAACCTCATTAACGTGTGAGGTTCAAGACATACAGGAGTCGAGATACAACCCCTGGTTTTTAACCTTATTACTGTAAGGGATTAGAGTGCAGTCCATTAATTTATTCTAATTAATATAGAATTACCGATGACAATGGCCTGAGTTTTTTTAGGATTAATCGTTAAACCATAGCATTTACTCCAGTTCGAAATACAAGTCAGTACGGTTGGAGATAGTTAAGAGTTGAGAGAGCGCAGGATGCCTAACAAGATATCAGTATCTACAGTATTAAATGCATTACTAAAATCAAGCAACGTAAGAATGGTAAGCTTTTTTTTCTCCTTACCATACCGAATATCATCAGTGATTTGTAAAAGTGCAGTAGTCGTACTATGGCTGGACGTAAACCGGATTGCAAAGAGTTTAAAATATTATGTTTTAAAAGATAGGTGCTTCATTGATGGTGCACAAGACGTTCTAGAACTTTGGAAAGGAAAGGAAACATAGAGATAGTTTTATAATCAGCAAAACTAGAGGGATTCGACTTTTTCGGAAGAGTGAATACATCAGCTTTCCAAGCTGAAGGGACAAAAGCAAAATTTAGTGAATCATTCAGAACGGAAGTGGTTACAGATAAAAGGAGATCAATGAGAATCTCATTCAATTCAGAGATCAATTATCTAAATATAAGATCTATGACGTCTTTGGGTCTCTCCTTTTGTAGGGAAGATTTGCCTTAATCGTCACGCTTAGCTGGCAGATTGACGACCGCAGTATTAGAAGTCTCGCGCGTCGCAATGATAAATTATTTATTACTGAGTAATATAACCTTTGCTATTGACCAAGCTCTTTAACATATTGTGATCAACGGACGTACTGCAATAAGTTTTTAAAGTTGTAAAAGACATGATTCCATTCATTTTTTATTTTAAAAATATGAAAAATGCTGCATTAGGCTGCCAAAACCTAACTTTTCATCATCGTCTTAAATATTTCATGCTTACCTGTTGAAGACTGCATCTCAATTGTAACTAGAAGGCTGGAAGAAAACAACATGTCCATTAGTAAGTATGTAAACAATGACTGCACATCAAAACTGACCATAGTCTCATTGTCTGCCAGATGTAGGTCTTTAATCTCGCTGACAAAATATAACCGCAAATGTAGCCGCGGTTAACTATGACATCTGGACGTTGAACATCTCAGTCCTTCCCGTGACCTGGGTGCTGTAAAGCTCTCGAAACGTCGGGTATTTAAAAAGTTAAATATACGCGATAAATTCCGTAAAAACTAGTATTATTTCAATCAGAGTGTAATTTTAGTAACTGTCAAAAAAAATTGATTGACCCTGCGGATTATCCCTGGAATTTCCCGCTAATTTCAAATGTGAAAATTTCACCAAATTATGAAATAGAATATGAAATATCGGAATAATTAAAAAAAAAACAATTTTTTTCAAAATTTTTCGTTAACGATATCTCATGAACGAATTAACTGGACCGGCGGCGATTGACGTGGTTTTGTGTTGAAACCCACATGACATAATTATATATTAGAGTTAAGTTAAGCTTACTACAGCTTAACTTAACTCTAATATATAATTATGTCATGTGGGTTTCAACACAACACAATAGTACAAGATAGGTTCCCAGAATGAAGGCTGCTTCTATCTTTCACCAGTTAATAGCTTGCAATTATTCGTCATCACATTTAAGTATCTTAACATTATTATATTAATAATGATTTAGGGATCTTTGGATTTACATGCGTCAAATGGAATTCAGCACACAAATACTGGAATACCTAACATTACAATGACAATGAAAGCCGTCAGAAAACGCATCAAATATATTGCATGGAATTGTGTAACGTAAAAAGTAAAAAAAAGTAAAGTTACAGCCTATATACGTCCCACTGCTGGGCCCAGGCCTTCCCTCATTTCTGAGAAGGTTACGGTTTAGGTAACGTAAATATATATTTTTTATATAGGATAGGGTGACAAACGAGCACACAGTTCACCTGATGGTAAGTGGTTGCTGCAGCCTATAGACATCTACATCTATCCTCGATTGCAAATCAAAATGCAGCTGCGTTTTCACCCGTGAGGACTAAGATGCTCTGCCTCGTTTCCAGTAAAAAGGGTCTCCGGTTCTCTACACTCACCATACGAAACATAGCAGCATTAAGCTACTATTTTACGCTGGTATTCTGTGAGAACGTGGTCCTTCCCCGGTCGAGCCGACCCATTCGTGCTACAACTATACTGCTAATATAATTGCATCATTGCTCTACCACGTATAAAATTGTTTATGCATCGCGCATTCAAATCAAACAATAGGGGAATACACACTGTACTCCCTGTAGGGTAGTTGTAAATGTACTCGTATATAGAACGAAGTGTAGTAAAACATAATAACTATGTAGACAGTTTAAAGTGTTTGAATACATAAATATTTGACATGTTGACAGAAAGCGTTAAACGCTTTGGTTACATAAGGACTTAAGATTATTTTGAGAGTAACTCTCAAATAGCAAATGATTTACATAGACTTTTTGTAATCGCACGTTTTTTTCTTCAAATTACTGTTGTTGATGATATTTTAATATCCAATGAAACAAAGGAAATACATAATTATTGAGTATTTTTTTTTCAAATAGATGGGGTTGTAAATTTGAAACTAAAGTAGATAAAATGTAAATTTTAGATCACTATTTGTTTAACAGGTAATGTCGTTAGTAAAGATGGTGATCAGGAAAAGTTATTTATTTCTCAAAATATTACAAATTGATTACGAGAAATTAAACAATTAACGAAAAAGTAATAATCCATTATGAGCAACATTAATGGGTATGGGTATATTAATGTTATTTAGTAGCAATTTTTAGGAATTTCGACGATATTTAGGCATGATTAATTGCTACAGGGCGTTTCATTACAAAAATATATTCAAACAAATTATAACACGAATATAATTTGTATTATGGGGTAGATATATCAAAGTTAGCAATAGGAGAAGTATTTACGCAAAATAAGAGACCAATACCAAAAACAAATCATAAAGTTCTATAATTTTAACTTCTACGAAAACTTCTAAGAAAGATGAAAATTTTTATAAAGTTAAATAAAACGTAGTTCTGTGTATACCGATATCTCTTACTACTTTCTATTATGTACAATCAATGTGTGTACAAATAAAAATCTAATATTCCCTAAAAATAGCTGGTGATATTATAAGATTATAAGAATCATAAATTTATTTAAAAAGAATAGTCCCGGTTCTCTCACTACTCACTGACTTATCCACGCCCAGCCCATGCACTTGGAACTAGGAAGCTAAAATTTTGCACAGAGGTTCACTTAATAATGTAGCCAAGAAATAAGAATCTTTCGAAATTCCTAGGGGATCGCGAATAAAGATGATTTAAACTTATGTTTTGAAGTTGCCACACTGCTATAACTATAATATTAATTGAGCCTTAAAATATGGTTTACATAATATAGGTAATTATAATGACTAATAATTATTCTCAGTTTTTTTTTTTCAAAACGGAATGTAAAACAAAAATATTTTTTGATTTATAGTTGCTTTATTTCCTTATACCTATTATTACAAGGAATTAAGTATGTAGGTAGATAATTGTAATCACTAATAACTTTTTTCAGGATTTTTCGGAATTCCTACGAACTACGGTTAAGGAAGTATGTGTGTTAATGCTGAACTGTGTCCACACATATACCATGGTATAAACAAAATTACCGAAATTTCTAATTTCACTCGAGCAAAGCCGCTGGCAGTTGCTAGTAATAATAAAGTGTTTGAAAGAGGTTACCCTAGGTTTAAATTTTTCATTAGTAAATATAATATGCATTCTTATATTTATTGACATTAATGCATGAATCCTTTATGTGTGCTCTTGTATGTTCCCTGAGCGGTGAGAGTATTTTCGCTAAGTGTTGAGCCAATCTGTAAGTTGGTGAATCGATTTGGCTCACTATGGGACGTAATGGAGCATTGGGCTTGTGTATTTTTGGTAACCCATACAATTTTGGTGATTTGGCGCACGTAGGTATTATCCATTTTACGTCCAGATTTAATTTTTCGGAGTGTTTCTTTATGAGGTCACTAATTGTTATTAGTATGCTATTTGTTTGGTCGTTTTCAACCTTTTTTATAAGTACTTACATCCGACAAAAGTTCTTGTATTTTAAAATTATAATCTGACGTATCCATGACTACCGTGGAGTTTCCCTTATCTGCGCGGAGAATCGTAAGTTCTGGTTTATTGCGTAGGTTCTTTAACGCTATAAATTCGTCTCTGGGAAGATTCAGTTTAGGCACTGAACATCGACGTAACATAGACGAAATGTCTTGACGTATCGTCTCCAAATCTTCTTTCCGCATATTGTTTTTAAATAAACAGTCCTCAACACTACAGATAATTTCTTCGTACGGTAATTTGCGTGGAATTATAGCATAATTGAGTCCTTTGGATAAAACCTTAATTGTTGCATAATCCAGTGTTTGTTTTGACAGATTATAGAACGCGATTAATCTATGATCTGTGTTTGTCAATGGTTGCTTTTGGTTCTGGCATTGATTTTTGACATTTGATTTGGCCGTTAATTTTTGATAATTTTCTATATGTTTGTTTTTGCATTCATTATATTTACTAATTTCGCGTTTATTTAATGTTTCCATGCAAAAACCCCCCTCAGAAATCAGGGGGAGGCCTGTGCCCAGCAGTGGGACGTATATAGGCTGTAACTTTACTTTATGCAAAAATTATAATCAAACGTCGTTAAAACTTTCTTTAATTCACTGGATGATGTGTCTATAGATTTATTTATGTCATATAGATCGGAGCGTTTTTGTTGGATTACCGCCCGTAACAACTTTCTACTCGCCTGATTTAAGATCTTAGCGCTTTCTCGAATGTCCTTTTTGGTGGATATTTTGACACACGTAGCAATGAGATTATGGTCTCGGCATCTCTTCAAGAAATTTAAGGCTGTTAGATATCTTGCGCGCTTAGTCTTTAGATCTTATAATCGGCGTATTTTATTTGCAATTACCAGTCCGTACTGGTTTACATAATGATTTCTTATATTTACGCGAACACTACACATTGAAATAATACTAGTTTTTACAGAATTTATCGCGTATATTTAACTTTTTAAATACCCGACGTTTCGAGAGCTTTACAGCACCCATGGTCACGGGAAGGACTGAGATGTTCAAAGTTCAGATATCATAGTTAACCGCGGTTACCATAGATTAAAATTTAACTTTTGTTCCGATCTACACAGTATGAACTTATGGTTTAATGAAGTCTTGCAGTCGTATGCTTGAGTTGGTGTTTAATTTTATTTATTATAGGATGCCAAGCAGATGCTAGCACCCAGCCATCTTCTCTATTGAAATTAGGATGTTTTTTGATTTCAATAGCCTCGCGAATCATCCTTGGAAGGAATCGGTGTTCTTTAGCGAGGATTTGTGGTCTATCAAATCTGATGTAGTGACGGGGGCGATCCTGTACATGTTCACAGACTGCAGACTTCCCGGAGCGTCGATTTTTTACATCAGCTACATGTTCTTTGACGCGGGTTTTAATTGATCTTTTTTTGTTTAAAAACATCCTAATTTCGATAGAGAAGATGGCTGGGTGCTACCATCTGCTTGGGATCCTATAATACATAAAATTAAATCCCAACCCAAGCATACAACTGCAAGACTTCATGATACCATAAGTTCATTCTGTGTATATCGGAACAAAAGTTAAATTTTAATCTATGGTAACCGCGGTTAACTATGATATCTGAACGTTGAACATCTCAG
This sequence comes from Parnassius apollo, assembly GCA_907164705.1. NCBI lineage: Eukaryota > Metazoa > Arthropoda > Insecta > Lepidoptera > Papilionidae > Parnassius > Parnassius apollo. The sequence goes on along the minus strand of CAJQZP010000226.1, from coordinate 767,042 downwards.
CCCTTCCCGTGACCATGGGTGCTGTAAAGCTCTCGAAACGTCGGGTATTTAAAAAGTTAAATATACGCGATAAATTCCGTAAAAACTAGTATTATTTCAATGTGTAGTGTTCGCGTAAATATAAGAAATCATTGTTACACTATGATTTGTCGATTGCACTCGAAATTGGTAATAATTTGACATTGAAATTAATCGGACGGTTTATTACTATTCAAATATTTGTATGCCAATTAATGGTAGATCATATAGAACAAAATAAGCAATTGTTAATATATTTTAATGTATTACTTGTGATCAACAAATAAATGTATTATTATTATTACATTGGGATATAGAGTATTCTCATCTAGTTGGGCTGAATATATATAAAAGGAAATAATAAATAATACATAAATAATAAAAGTCCACGGCAGGAGAGACCAAACGGATGAGGGTTAGGAGGAGAGTGAAAGAATTAGTGGATGATGCGGGCGGTATTGAGGAGCACCGCATTCTGCATTTGAGCCCGGAGCGGTCCGTCACGGAGTCTCAGTCGCCTCAGATGACCCGAGAGGCTGACCGGGATAAACCTATTCGCAGAGACGACTACAGGAATAATTTCGGTCAACAGGCTACCCCACATGTCGGTTGTCAGTCATCTCGTGTGGCAGATATTTTGTTTGCTCTAAGGACTAAAATGAAATGCCTTACAGCGTGAAATTATGCGGACTCTCTTTACTATTAAAACCGTAACACAGCCTTGCACACACAGCTAGTTGATGATAAAAATTTGTAAGCGTGTGGTATTTAATCAAACAGACTCCCAATTAGAAATTAGAAATTAGGATTCCTACCACCAGCCAGCCACGTAAACAAATTAAGATACCTCATCAACAAATTTTGAAAAGACATTGTAATATAACTTTTAATAGAAAAAAAATATTTTCAAAAACATGAAAACTTGAACGCTTAATTTAATTAATATTCATGAGTGTAATCTCCGCACTAGCAGAATTTGGCACAATGAAATATAACGCTATTCCAAGAGAGCTCATGAATTTATTCATATATTTAAATTGTTCTTTTCTATACTCTGTAAGTTGTTAATGAGATTTAGTTAAAAACACACACGGATTTATAGCCGCTAACAAATATCATTGGCTTTCCTTTGAATGCTCCGTAACGTACACTAATTGTATATTCAATCATAATTTATTGGGCAGTTAAATATAAACAGTAATAGAAATGAAAATCAGGAAAAATATTTCGAAATTACTAGTAATTTTAAAAATTATATGTATAATAATAATGGCTAGAAAAACTAATTTTTATGTTTTTGGATGGGTTCCAGTTTAATTCATACTATTCTTGACTCCACTCACTGTCCTATCTTATTACTTTCACTAATGATAATTCAGAAGGTAGAGCGCACAAATAAAATCCAATTGTTCAATTCAAGTTTTCAAGTTCTTCAATAATTTCAAATAAATTAGGCATATATATTTTATATAGGCATGTAACATCAATTGTTTAATTATAATTGTAAAAGATCTGTATGAAATTTAATATCACGCAGAAACAGAAGAGCTTTTTCGCTAATTACGATACCGGGGGTGTAACTCAGTGGTAGAGTGTCTGCTTCGCATGCTGAAAGTCCTGGGTTCAAATCCCAGCACCTCCAATTATTTTGATAACGTGCTTACTACTTTTTTTACAGACGTAATTAATAATAAACATTGTTGAGGGTTTAACTATTTATTTCCTGGCTTTTGTAATATTATAATAATTATAAAAATTATATGCAACTAAGAAATATATTTTTTTAGACTGATTATTAAATTAACTGATCAAAATTAATTAAGTTAAATCAATGTTTTTACGAAGTTGTAAATTATAATCATAATTATCATTGCAAATTTGCAGTTAGTGATAATTACAAACAAACTTCAAACTAAAAATTTGAAATCGTTGTGATAAAAAATACTGAAAAGTAATAAAAATCGTTGTTATGTCACTTGGTTAAACAAGTGACATAACGAAATGTCAACAACGTATGCCAAGCGTAGCGAAAGTAAAAAAAACTCCGCCTTACAATCATAATAGTCATCATCATCATTACATCCCTTCACAAGTCCACTGCTGAACATAGACCTCACCCTAGGAATGCCACAAACCTGCATCTCTTACCCGTTCGTCACTCCATCTTTCTTCTGTGTCACTTTATTCTTTTGCTACTTATACGAACTTATATAACTTTTATTGTTGAGAAAAATTGTAATCTTTTTGAAAAGGATTATTCTACTAAATACATATATAGTAATATTAATATATTATATTAGTATATAAATGTAAGCCTCGTTGGTCTAGTTGTCGTTAACGTGGTTGCTGGTTATAAGGTCTAAGGTTTGGAATCCCGGCGGGCTCAAGACAATAATTGTTTTTTTTTTTGTCGAGAAATTCTCAGTAGCAGCCTGGAGTGAGGAAGTTAGCGATGTTTCACCCTGTTACATACTTAACATAAAGCCATTCGATCTCTCTGGATAAAGAGTGAATCGGTATCGGATTGCATATACACTCAGGCACAATAATCTTGTACAGCGTAAGTGGTTTGTGTCCATTGGGAACGGGTTAGTAAGCTGAAGTGACCATTGCCACTTCGGTTTACTAACCCATTCTATATCTTAGAGCTCTAAGAACCGAACAATCAGTGGAGAAGAAAGGTTCTCGAGCGGCAACCTCGTACCGGTAGACAAAGTATAGGGCACCCCTTCACTAGATGGAGTGACGACCTGGTAAGACATGCAAAAGGTCAATGTATGTAGGTGGCCGAGGACTGTGCTCTGTGGTATGCCTTTGGGGAGCTCATTCTTCAGTAATGGTCTTGTGAAGGACTGTAATGATGATGTGGCTTTATCACGTATAAAACCTGTTTTTTTAGGTTTTTTTTTCATTTACGATATCCTTTAATGCACACACATCGCCAAAAATATATTATTTTAAATTTTTAATAAAAATATCATAACCAGTTGCGACCATAGATGAGTAAAAAGCTTTCATTATCATAGCACGTTGTTAAACTGTAAATATGGGTTGATGGTTTAAGCATACTTCATTAGGCGCTACTATAAACTATCACGCAACATCGCTTGCTGTTTCATATTTGAATAAACTTAATTACGAATTTAAAACGACATGCAATAAAGTGTCTCACATTAATATTCACTTCATTAATCATAGCTAATATTTTTAAATAGAATGAGAAGCACAAATAAAATAAAGTTTTAAATTACTTCCTCTTCGATTCGTCATCAGACACCCAGATGCTTAGCTGGTCTCCAACCCTGTGTAGTCCACATACTACGAATTCAAACAAGTGGTTTGATTCGTTCTTAATGTACGCAGCGAAAGAATGGAATTTGATTGATGATACCTGATTACAAAATATCCGCACGATTACAATGTAATGGATAGAGTGGAACAAAGGATAGGCGCTGATTTGAAGTCGATCAAATTTGTCGTATAAGATGTGTTCTTTTCATCGGAAGTAGATTTCGTAAAATTACTTCTAAGCACAATTATAAAGCTAATTGCCAACCGCTCTCATTTTAATTTTATAAGTAGTGAATTTAATATTTCCAGAGCAATTAATTGCACAAGCACTTCCGTTTTTATTTGTTTATTAACTAAAAATATTACTATAGTCACAAGAGAAAAAAAGAGAAATTTATTTTAGTATAAAAAAGCTTACGTAAAATAAAATTCGTTAAATTACACAAAAATAACTTTAAGTTATTTTCATCGTTCTTATAATTTTATAATCGTTGTTTTAGAAACAGTAGACTTTAAAATTCAAATAATTTGTTGTTACACGAAAATATGGGTATAATCCTATACTTTATGAAACAACATTATTTATTTATTTACTACGCTCGTATCCCATCACAAAACTTCGCTAACGTAGTGATAAGTTTTAACAATACGGTTATAACAGTGTTTTCGTGGTACATGCGTTTTCATATTACGACTATAGCTTCAAAAGGTTTTTTATTTTATTAAATAAAACAACCTAAAAAAGTACCCAACACGTCTGCAAATTATTCGTTCTCTAAAACTTCGGATTTATTATTATTTTTTGTACGTTCGTCTGCTTCTGTTGGCAGGTCCAATTCATAATCGTTATTTTTGTGAAAGCTGACAACGTTTCCCATTGTAGTAAAATACCGAACGTAATTTATTTTGATTAAATTGTGAACGTCCTATTTCAGTATTTCCATTAAATTAAACGTTGTTCATTTCATATGTGTCACAAAGTTATTTGCGTAAGTTCTAGAGGTTCATTATCTATTATTTTTCATATTGTTATTAGTACGCAAGAATTTTATAAAAAAATCATAACATTATTTAAGAAGAAATGTTTTCTATTGACAGCTCCTACCAAGGGTAAAGCGAGCCCTCTCAGAATCGACTGATGACTTGGTAAGACGCTCGGAAATCGATTGATGCAGATGGCTCGAGGTCGTGATTTGGGGCAGGCCCGTGACAGCTTAATTCCAATTTACGCGTTTTGGCGCTACTACCGCATTTTGTACTTTGTCTACGGACGCCATTTTGAGACGCTATATTGTGTTAATGTCAAATCAAATTCTCTAAATTATGTATTGATTGCCGGTTGCCGCCATTATTTATCTAATTGTTGCAACCTAACTGAGTTTAGCGCAGGTGTATCTCCCAGTTAAATTTAAGCAGGTAAATTTTCCACAGTTAATTGTAAAAATATTCTGTTTTTATGGTGGTGGTGTGCAGTATGCACATTGGCTCTATTATATTGCCTCGCTTCTGTATTGCATCGGTGATGTTCGCGGAAGCGCGAGTGGACTGCTTTTTTTAAAAAGCAACTCGCGAAAATCGAGTGGCAACTCTCTGGTACGCGTAATGTTGGGCTAGGGTGGAGGGAACTGTTAGTGTTCAACGCTAAGGGCCGCGCGTTGAATCCCGCAAACAGTTATTGTATGGCCAACAAGTAATTGGGTCTAGATGTGTCCTTGATTTATGTATTGTAGACTGCCCCCACGATAAGGAGAAAATCCTTGTGTGGATTGGTAACGTTTAAAGAAAAAAAAGATAACACATTATTTTATATATATAAATGTTTTTTTTGTACTTCACAAATAATATTATGTCTACTAATATAGTTATAGGTTTAGTTATAATTAATACTAACAAAATATGAGCCTTGGTTGCTTAAATAAATGAGATTATTCTTCTTATTATAGAAAAATACGTCATAGTATTTGAACTTAGAGCAACATAATTTACTCAAATACTTTTCAAAATTAGAAACAATTTTTTGTCCTTACGTCCATTATAAAATTCAAAAATACTCTATAGTTTGCACATTATTTGCATATCACAGAAAATCAGCGTCAAATAGTAGATTAATGCTGCTGTGTTTCGTATGGTGAGTGTTGAGAACCGGAGACCCGTTTTACTGCAAACGAGGCGTTCCATCTTAGTCCTCACGGGTGACAACGCATTCTGCATTTCGATTCGTAATCGAGGATAGATGTAGATGTGTATGGGCCACAGCAACCACTTATCATCTGGTGGACTAGTTGTGGACTGGTGGTGTGTTCGTTGGTCACCCTATCCTATAAAATATTTTAATTGAAACAGGCTGTGGCTTGGTGGTGTCACTGCATGCATGGAACTGCATCAGTTCTAGGTTATGTGTATTTGGTACCAAGTTGACACTATGTTTATATTTGTTTTTTATAGATGCAGTCTTGGAGCAGCCTCCAAGTGCAAGTACCGAAGTCATGGAGATAGAAATGTCCTCGAAGAATTCGTAGGTTTCTCTGGTTTGTTGTTTATACAAAACTAACTCTTATTAACAGTAGCCAGAGTTAATATAGACATACAATACAGAGGCATACATTGCAAATTTATTCTTTAATATTGAGTTTATGTTTAATGATAAAATTCACAAATATTGTTTCATAAGTATAAACACTCATGCCTGTCACCCGTGCAGAGAGGTGGGCAGCGACTACAGACTTCCATTCAATACGATCCTGACATACCTCCCGCGCCTCCTCCACATCCATATACCTACGTATTAATGCTCGTCGGTTAAGGGTACACTTAATTTGACCCATTTTCAATATACGAGTAACTCCAATTTGGTCGATAAAATTTCCCCTAGGACTTCACTTGTCGACTCTTCCATTTTCTTGTGCAAAATAAATTTGCTTTTTCACTCTTTTCTCATATATTTCTTCTACATGTCCAAACCACCGAAGCATTCCTTTCTTAATCCTGGTCACAACATCATCTTGCAAACCACACTCTTCTTTTATCACACAATTTCTTACCCTCTCACTCAGATTCAGCACTTACATACACCTTAAAGACCGCATTTCTACTTCTTTTATTATACTCTCGTGTTTCTTCAGCCACACCCAACTTCCACTACCATACGTCAAAGTGGGGAATAACACAACATTGTGGATTGCCATACGGGCCTATTTTGACACATTCTAACTTTCCACAATAGAGTGTTGAGCCCTATTTACTTAATTTCCTGCGTTCACTCGTCGTTCTATATATCCTTACCATATCTCCCATCCCTGCTAAATACACATCATAAATATACAAACTCATCTACTTGCTTGACTTTATCCCCTTCTATTCTTATTTCACATATCGTTTTACTTTCTTTTCTTTCAAAAACCATAACTTTCATCTTACTTGCATTTACTTTCATTTCCCTTTCTTTTAACCCCTTCTATTCTTATTTCACATATCGTTTTACTTTCCTCTCTTTCAAAAACTATACTTTCATTTTTTCTTTATTTTTATTTCCCTTTCTTTTAATGACCAGTCATTAACGTTACCATCATTTGCAACTCGGTCGCCGATGATGCAAATATGACTTGATCATCAGCGTACAAAAGGCATTTGACGGTTAACTCACCCATTATTAACTCGCATTTTTTCTTTGTTTTTCTTTTTTTAAACGTTACCTCCACACAAGGATTTTCTCCTGTATCGTTGGGCCAGTTTACAAACATAAATTTCACAAGGACAAACATCTAGACCCGGAACAATTACTTGTTGGCCATACAATAACATGTTTCGTGCGGGATTCGAACGCGCGGCCCTTAGCGTTGTAACACTTGAACAGTTCGTCACTCCACCTAGGGTTTGCCCAACATTACGCGTACCAGTAAGAGGTTGCCACTCGAAATTTTTCTTTCTCATCGGTTCGCAGCTATACTGCTCAACTTATTCCTTTGACGTTGACGATTATCGACCACCTTGTGAAAATTTGCTGTGATCATGCATGCATACTGCAAATCGCAGTATCACAAATCCTTGTGTTCGCGACGGCCTAACAACGCTAAGAAACGAAGTGATAAAGAATATTATTTTTTGTATTAATAGTGAAATTACCGACAAAACTGGGTGAAAACGTGTATTAATATAGTTGTGTAGCATGTTTATAACTCTTACTGTATTTGTATAGAATGTCGTTTTGATAACAAGTGATATAAACAACTTTTATTATATTAAGAAAAATCGACCAATCGCAGCGCGTCTTATCGTAGAACTCTCTAGAAGTTTTTAATTAACTGCGTAATAGCCCATACTAAAAACAATGAAAATAATTTTATGTTCTAAAAGAGTTGTAAATTTTACATTGAATTAGCATATGGCTTATAGATTAAGGAAGTGTAGGAATATTTTGTATAATTAAACGCATTTGGTAGATATATAAAAATCAATTTTACAATTTATGAAAATTTGGGACATTTCGTTTAATAACTTTTTACAATGTTAATGTTTTGAGTAACCTTTATGACATACTAATAAAGTAGGTACCAGACTACCGATTTGATGATGTATAGCATATTAGTGTAGCAATTAGTTTCGTATAGAAAATATTGTAATTTATGCCATTTGCATAGTGAAAAGTTTATGCAATAAAGAGACAAAACGGAAGATGGCAAGCGGCTCACTGTAAAGTATAGCCAAAGCCTTAGGGGCTCGGGGCCCAGTACCAGTAGTAGTGTGAAGAACTACCAGTGACAAGCAGTGGTATCCGGTAGTAGCTGAAGTGACTAGTAGCAGTATATAGTGAATAGTGAAAGTGTTAGCTAACCGAAAAAGGTCGTAACTGATATTCGCAGTTACATATAGTGAAAGTGGTAACTGATATCCGCAGTTACACAAGTGATAAAATCAGCTAGTTTAGTTGATAATAGCTGCTAGTCAGTAGTGTTAGAAAACCAGCTACTACCAATAGATATTTGATACTACTGTACAATTTAAAGAAATCTTTTGAAATATACAGTGACCAACCAATAGTGAACAACCGTAGTTCAACAACCGTGGTCAATAAAAATAGTTATAAAATTTCGCGACTAATCAATCAGTCGAACCGCTGGCCACTACCTTGCTATTTGTATTTATTAATCGTGCATTTTGATTTGAACCTCAGTCCACAATATCTCAGCGGCACCCACAAAGACGGCAGTGAAAGTACCCACCGGAACATATAGGTGTAGGACGTGAGCGACTCGCGAAGTATCTTCGACAACATTTACTCCGGAGAGTTTCACCCGTCCGGCACATTCGTTGGTCCTTCGAGCCGGATATATCCGTTTGTATTTCGGAACAGGGTACATAGTCACCACCTTATTAAAACCCAGATTTTCAGATTCAAGATGCCGTCACCCGTGCGCAAGGAAGGGAAGCCAAGGCGTGGACCGTCGGTCTGGAAAGAGGTTCGTCGGCCAGTAACGCCGCCGTCTACCACCAGATGCCACCATGCTCACCGTCAACAGTAGAGGGCGCTGAGGCGCCTTGCTGCCCCCTGAGGGGGGATACCCCTGCCCGCGCCGGCCACTACAGACTGCACAACGAAACAGAGGGAACTGATAGAAGGCAACGATGACTTTAGCCGTGCATCATCGCCAACAGCCCGGGAAGACACCCACACCGAAAAGCCACCGAGGGGCCACACCGATTGCAGTACGAAGTTAAAGAAGAATTTTCGGCCCAATAGAAGAATATTGAAGGCTCTTGAAGAAGTATTGAAGATCAAACTAGAACTTGCGCAGATCTGCTTACAGATGGCTGAAGAAGAAGACGAATCAGACGACTATGTTGAAGATGGTCACTCCAAAAGTGAGTACGTTCGATCTTGGCTCGAAAATTCTGTAGCCGAACAAAAGTCAAATCAAAGCGCGACCACCGGAGGGAAGGCCCCATTTAATAAAACCATCACAAAGCCAAACCCGGACGTTGTCGACCTCAGTGAGCCCCAAAAGGAGCTCAAGAACCAGGATTCCTATCCAGAAGATGTACAAAAGGATCCCATGCTACAGAAGCTCAGCCAGGAACCCACCGTTAATGAAGACAGGGGCTCCTACCAATTGTATCAGAGCTCACATACCAGGATTCCTATCCAGCAGATGTACCCAAGGATATCATGCTAAAGAAACCTAGACAGGAACCCGTCATAAGTGAAGACAGGGGGCTCCGTCCATTTATATCGGAGTTCACATCCGCTATAGCCGCGCTCGCTGACAAATCAAAATTAGAGAATGCGCCACTATCGTCGCATACTTTCGCAGCGTCGAAAGCTATAATGACACTGCCAAGCTTTAGCGGAGCACATACCGAGTGGCTTTCATTCCGTGCTATTTATGAAACAACCCGAGGCTACTTCAATGACATTGAAAACACTGCTAGACCAAGACGAAGTCTACAAGGAAGAGCCTTTAAAACAGTCAGTTCAGAACTCATCGGGCATGCTAAGGATGAGATTATGTGGGAACTGGAGCTACAATTTGGGCGTCCAGATTCAATCGCGCAAGCAGAAACCAAGAAGTTACGAGGACTATCACGCTGTACAGAAGCACCCAGAGACATCTGCACATTCACGAGCAAAGTGAGGGGAAGTGTCGTCACTCTTCGAGCTCTAAAGCGAGATCATTACCTCGTCAACGCAGAGCTGCTACGACACCTCACCGACAAACTGCCAAACTCTATACGTGCCCGGTGGTAGTATAGAATCTGCACCGAAAAATATGACTCTACCAGACCTCGGCTGCTTCATCGAGTTTATTACCGAGCAAGCTCGCTTCTGCAGTGCATTTGCGCCTCCAGAAATTATAAACGAAGCACAAAGCAATCGTTCAGTACATAGAGCACACGCGGCTACTACTAAGCCGTCTCCGAAATGCAGAGTGTGCGAAAAGGAGGGTTACTACGGATCCGAATGTAAAAAAATTAAGGAAGCAGATATCAACAAAAGATGGGAACTCGCAAAGCAAAATATGTTATGTTTCCGCTGTTTACTTTATAGAAATCAGACACACAAATGCAAAACCAATATGTGTGGAATAGAAGGATGCACCGCGACACACAATCGACTTCTCCATAACAATACAAAAGAGAAGACTGAGGTCAAACAAAAAGAACCTCAAGAAACCGTAGCTAACTCATTCGCTGTGTCAAAGCATCAAGCCTATTTAAAAATAATTCCAGTGCGAGTAATTGGACCGGCGGGAGCTGTAAACACACACGCCCTGCTGGATGATGGGTCAACAGTTTCACTAATGGATGAAGAGATCGCCACACAAATTGGAGCTACAGGGTGGTTGGACCCGTTTAAGATCACCGCTATCGGGAACACTACCCTCGATTCATCGGAAGAATCAAAGTATCGCTGAAGAGTCTCCACAGCAAAAGGGTGCCATTCAGAGCACGCACGGTCGCAAGCCTAAACTTGGGGCCACAGACTGTGCGTGCAGTAGACATAGCCAAGTGCAACCACTTGAAAGACCTAAAGGAGCAGCTAATATATGACTCCGGCAACCCAAGGATCCTAATAGTACAGGACAATTGGAGACTTCTGATAGCCACTCAAATCCGAAGAGCCGCACCAGCCAATCGCCTCGCTCACAAAATTAGGATGGGTGCTACACGAGGCATACACTAAAGCCCCGTATCAGCGCATCCACGCGGCCAATGAGCTGCACAAGAGCAAGGGGACAATAGATGATCAACTCCGCGAATATTTCGCGCTGGAATCTCTCATCATCAATCCAAGAAGACCAGACTCCGATCCAGAGAAGAAAGCTGAAGATATACTAAATAGCAGCACCCGTCAGTTACAAGACGGGTACATAGAAACAGCGCTTCTCTGGAAGGAAACGGATATCGAGATGCCTGGTAATTATGAAACAGCAATAAAACGGCTCGTTTCCATTGAAAGAAAATTAGATCGAGACGAAGGTCTAAAAAGGAAGTATGATGAACAAATGAATTCCCTGGTAAAAAAAGGATACGCCGAGATAGCACCGAAAACTAGCACACCGGGAAGAACATGGTACCTGCCCCATTTCGACGTTCATAATGAAGTCAGAGAAGTTTCGAATAGTACACGATGCCGCAGCCAAAACAAAGGGGGTGTCGTTGAACGACTTCCTGCTCACGGGTCCAGACCTACTGCAATCACTACCAGGGGTCATGATGCGTTTTCGCCGCCATAATATCGCTGTCTCCGCGGACATAGCCGAAATGTTCATGCAGGTCAAAGTTAGACCCGAAGACAGAGATGTCTTAAGATATCTCTGGAGAGGGGATCGACGTAATGAAGCTCCACAAGAATATAGAATGACGTCGATCATTTTCGGTGCAGCCAGTTCACCCTGCACAGCCATATTCTCGAAGAACTGGAACGCTAAAAAACACATAGACAAGTATCCAGAAGCCGTAGAAGCTATCATTCAAAACCATTATATGGATGACTATCTCGACAGTTTCCAGTCTCTGGAAGAGGCAATGCGAATATCGAAGGAAGTACGCGATATACACAAAAACGCGCACTTCACCTTAGGAAAATGGGTTTCCAACGCAACAGAAGTTGTAAAAGAATTAGAACCTGACCATGAAGCATCTGAGTCAGTCGATCTGGGAAACAAAGGAACCGAGGAAAAGATACTCGGATTAATCTGGAAACCGGGTACCGATCAGCTGAGCTTCAACCTAAAGCTCGCTCGACTTCCAATCAATTTGCTGCATAAAACACCAACCAAGAGGGAAGCACTCAAAATAGTAATGTCGTTGTATGACCCGCTCGGCCTCGCCTCCCCAGTTACAATTCGATCAAAGCAAATACTGCAGGAAGCATGGAGACGAGGAACAGACTAGGACCAGGAGTTGGACGAAGACCTGACTAAACAATGGTCCACATAGATCCAACATCTGGAACAGCTCAAATCAGTAAGCATCCCAAGATGCTACCCGGGATTCAGCGACGCACGTTCACTCCAAGTCCACGTGTTCACCGATGCCAGTGAGAGCGCCTACGCAACGGCAGTCTACTGGAGATCAACGACACCCGATGGGACAGTACATGTAAGCCTCATCATGGCCAAGACGAAGGTAGCTCCGCTGAAAGTAACGTCCATACGTTGCCTCGAGTTACAAGCCGCCGTGAAGGAAGTCACAAAAGACATGAAGGGGCCATCTATATTGGATGGTGATCATTACATCACGCAATTATACATTGACTGGACGCATCGTAGCCTACATCATTGCGGAACTGAACCTACAATCAACGAGGTTCGACAGCACTACTGGGTGATCCGGATGACTTCGACCCACCACGAAAAAGATAGTGAGCCAATGCATACAGTATCGCATCAGAAAAGCACAACCATCAGTGCCAGCGACCGGCAGTTTGCCGAGGGTGCCCCACCGAGATTTACTCCGACAATGGCACCAACATGCACGGCGCAGACAAGGAACTTCGGGAGACTTTTCGAGAAGAAGACAGTCGACGAGGCATAGTGTGGCGTTTTATAACCCCCTCTGCGCTTTTCATGGGAAGAGTGTATAAACGTCTCATACGGTGCGTGAAGACGGCACTATACACCGTCCTTTATGAGAGACATCCGCATGAGGAAGTATTAGCCACGCTGCTCTGCGAGGTGGAGTACACAGTAAATAGCAGACCATTGACTCACATCTCTGTAGACAGCGACGACGACGAATCCATCACTCCAAATCACTTCCTTTTAGGAGGATCTGCGAGACTGCCGACACCTGGAGTATTTGATGAAAAGGATATGAATAGCAACAGACACTGGTGACGCTCCCAGATACTCGCTGATATGTTCTGGCAGCGTTGGGTCCGAGAGTATCTACCGGCACTTCAAAACCGGCGGGAGGCCCATGGGCGAGGTCCCAATCCCCAGGTGGGCGATCCAGTCCTCATAGCTGACGGCCAGTTACCTCGTAACACCTGGCCACGAGGGAGGGTGGAAGCTGTCTACCCCGGTGTGGACGGACAGATCCGCACTGTGGAGGTACGCACAGCAAACGGCCTAATCAAGAGGCCAACCAGAAAACTCGTGCAGCTGCCGAAGTAGAAGCAACGTCGCTAACACCGAAATGGATGCAGCGCCGCTGTGAGAAAATCGTCGCGACGCTGCACGGCGGGAGAGATGTTCGCGACGGCCTAACAACGCTAAGAAACAGAGTGACAAAGATATTGTTTTTTGTATTAATAGTGAAATTACCGACAAAACTGGGTGAAAACGTGTATTAATATAGTTGTGTAGCATGTTTATAACTCTTAGTATATTTGTATAGGATGTCGTTTTGATAACAAGTGATATAAACCACTTTTACTATATTAAGAAAAATCGACCAATCGCAGCGCGTCTTATCGTAGAACTCTCTAGAAGTTTTTAATTAACTGCGTAATAGTTCATACTAAAAATAATGAAAATAATTTTATGTTCTAAAAGAGTTGTAAATATGACATTGAATTAGCATATGGCCTATAGATTAAGGAAGTATAGAAATATTTTGTATAATTAAACGCATTTGATAGTTATAGAAAAATCAAAGAATTAATGGACCCAAATATTATGAAAATTTGGGATATTTCGTTTAATAACTTTTTACAATGTTATTGTTTTGAGTAACCTTTATGATATACTAATAAAGTACCAGACTACCGATTTGTTGATGTATATCATGTTAGTGTAGCAATTAGTTTTGTATAGAAAATATGTGACGTAAATGCAAATGTTGGAGCTAGTGCGTGGTATAAGTAGAGTTATATACGTGGTAGAGCCACTTTGCAGGTACATTGTATTTGTAGCACGAATAGGTCGGCTCGACCGGGTTAAGACTATACTCTCACCGAATACCAGCGTTAATTAGCAGCTTCGTCCTGCTGTGTTCCGTTTATTGATTGTAGAGAACCGGAGCCCCTTTTACTGGAAACAAGCCATTCCATATCATTCCTCATAGGTAACATTGCTTTGACAATGTTGCCTTCTTTGTTTGAAGCTACTAGCAAATATCCATAGAGTTCAGTGCTGTAGCTTCTTGCCAAAGGTGGACTGTAAGTCCGTTTGCCACTTCATTTTAATAAAAAGTATATATTAAGGCCATTTGAAACCTGCTAATCCACAATAAGCAGCTTAATTCTTCGGAATCGATTGGATTAAGCAACTGAGTGTATTGTAGGTGAAAAAAGAAACGAGTACATACACACACACACACACACACACACACACACACACACACACACACACACACACACACACACACACACAAACACACGCACACACACACACACACACACACACACACACACACACACACACCACACACACACACACACACACACACATACATAAACACACGTACGCACGCACGCACGCACGTATATATATATATATTTTTTTTTTTTTATATATATTTTATATATATATATATATATATATATATATATATATAAGTACGCCTATGTGCAAAGTTTAATTAGAATTAGTTAACAAGAAGTAGGTGAAAATCAAAAATTACTTAAACAGTAGACTGAAACTTTTCACAAGTTTCAGTCTACTGTTTAAGTAATTTTGCCAATATTTTCTACCAATAGGGGCGAAATATTTTCTTAAAATTTTTATGGGAGTTCCCTTGAGCTAAAGCCGCAGTTTAATAAAAAAAAGAATCATTAAAATTGGTTAACAAAAACAAAACAACATTACAAATATACAAAAAACATGTAATAGTTATATACATATATATGTAGCAAACACACTCGAATTGAGAACCTCTTCCGTTTTGATGTCGGTTAAAACAGCTATAGTTTTGTCAAAATTTGTCTCAAGTTCTCATCAGTCTAGTCAATCACCAAACGAACTACAGTTGCATTACAATGCTATTATTAAAACTGGTATTCTCCGAAACAATGGCCTTTCCTCGGTCGAGTTCACTCGTTTTTAATATGATTATTTCTATTTTATACTCGTATCAGTTCACTGTAACAAATTTAGTCATAAACATTTTTTGTCTAAGATAGTTACATAGTTTGACTAAGACATTACATTTGAATCTTTCTATTTCACAGACATGGAAATGAATGGACATTTTTTAAATATTTAACAAATGTTTGACTACCTTATGTGGATATGAGGTGATCGGTACAAAGCTATCTTATATATCTAATTTATTTTGTGTTTTTTGTATTTTTTTGTATAAGTTGTAAAATAATCATTTAAAAAAGTCCTGTTGGTTTTCTTGCTGGCTTCCCATAACAGTGGTATTTTCCAAACTATATCTATAATGTTTGTTAATAAAAAAGTGTGGCCGTGGAAGGAAAAAAAAGCGGCCAACGCTCCATGTGATAGTTAAGAGATGTTCTATATATGCTGTTTATGATTCGGAATGTTGATAACGTGATTTAGGCTTCGGTATGTTTCGCTTGCGGCGCGTCGACGGCGCCGCCACATCACCCCCCTGCTCAGACCAGAGGTCGATAGTGCAGTCCGATTGCCGGTGCGTCCTTAATGCCGGTGGGGAATGCATGCTGTGTGCGTAAGGGCAAGTGACACCGATGCGAATGATATGCCGATGTGTAATGCATGCCGTACTACGCACTGGCAAGTGATGCCGGTGAGAACGATGTGCCGGAGCACGTGCCAGAAGTCTGCCTTATAAATCTGCGGTGAGTCGAGACGGAGACAAGTTGGACTGGCTTGCAGGAACTGAAGACTGCAGAAGACGATTCTCAATAGTGAATGGTAGGAGTTCTTGAAGATAATACCGAAAGCTTGAAGTTGTAGTTTCCGAAGGTTGTTGGTTGCGTGTTCAGATCACGTTGGGGTCACCACTGTGGCCGTGGAAGGAAAAGGGGAGATCTCCCGCCGGGCAAGGTGTTATGCCCGGGGAGCGGCCAACGCTCCGTGTGATAGTTCGGAGATGTTCTATATATGCTGTTTATGATTTGGAATGTTGATAACGTGATTTAGACTTCGGTATGTTTCGCTTGCGGCGCGACGACAGCGCCTCCACAAAAGTTTCTATTTCCAAAGTTAAATGTAGTAAAGCGCACTGACTTTCGCCTAATAAAAATCTAAACTCTTGTCTTGAAGAAATTGTAATCGGATGAGAAGACAGTCTTGTCAAACTACTAGTGTGTATTAGCGTTTAGTTAAAATTCGTGGAATGTCTATAACAAAGAGGCGATGACCCGCTAAGCATGCGGTTGCTCGATGATGGAAAATGGAGGGAGGAATTTAATCTTGTAATTTGTGCGAAATATAAATTTAATACAAAAGTAAGCAAATTACGTTATTTTCATCTCTTTGGTAGTTAATTGATTCAATCAATTACTTATGGACTTATATTATACAAAAGTATTTTAATATAATTTACTACAAATTACAAAAAGTGATTTTAATGTAGAGCTGCAAGCAACCCTCATAATTGAATTAAAACCGTTCACGTTCCTTTTGTTGACTTTGATATGATTTTCTACTAAAAAAGTTCGTTGCGTTAAGTTTAATTTATTTTATAATCTTTTTAAAAAATAGAATAAGGGTGACAAACGAGCACACAGTGATGATAAGTGGTTGCTGTGTTCCATAGACATCTACATTTATACTCGATTAAAAATCAAAACGCAGATGCGTTGTCACCTTGAAAACTAAGATAGAATGCTTCGTTTCCAGTAAAAAGAGATTTCCGGATCTCTACACTCATCATACGAAACACAGCAGTATTAAGTAGTTATTTTACGCTGGTTCTGTGAGAGCATGGTCCTTCCCCGGTCGAGTCGACCCATTTGTGCTACAACCATAATATACCTGTAGCGTGGCTCTACCACGTATAAACGTGCAAGTTCGTGTACAAGAGGAAAATTGTGCACCTTTATTTTTTTCCGTATTTATTTTGTCTTTTAAACAATAAAAAGGAAAGCTAGAATTTAGTATATCATGTGTAAAAGGATGTAGAATAGGAAGAATTTAGTATATCATGTATTCTGTATTTTTTTATATAAAACAGAAGTGACAAACGAGTTTATAGTCCACCTGCACGGCTAGCATAGGCTGATCACAAGAAATTTATCCCCCGATTATATCCACTGTCGAGAGATGAAATTATCTTTTCCTTATGCCAGAGTTTCACATAACGCGTAGACACAAATCCCCCGGCCGTGGCATGGGGCCAAATGAAAGAAAAAAATTATGCTTTTTTGACATTTGAAAAGAAATGTTCTCGAAGGAAGACCAACAAGTTTCTCGAACATTCTGCCGATGTGCTCTGACTTTGCCTTGACAATGACACTTTTGAACGACCTGTCCTTGCTCCATGCAGGATGTGCTGTTTACCCAACTCCCGATGCGCAGAGCGCTCCTCTCGCTGGACATCAACAAGTTGAATGGGCCTGATAGCGTCCCTCCTATTGTGCTGAAGACGTGCTCCGGAGTTGGCACTGGTCTTATCACGTCTTTTCCGGTTAGTCCCGAAATCATGGAAGACAGTCTTCGTGCACCCGATCCCTAAAAAAGGTAACCGCTCTGATCCGTCTAACTATGGGCCTTTAGCCATCACCTCATTGTTCTCCAAAATAATGGAATCTATTATTAAGAGCCAGGTCATGTGATACTTTGAGGATCACCAGCGGATTAGTATAGTGTATCTACAAATCTAAGCAAACCAAATCTATTAAAAATCGCTTATCACCGTGTAATAATATTTTCCGTTCAGAGTTTCAGAAATACTAAAATATCTACCGATACATAGATATTGAAATATGTAGACTTCATATCAGATATTTAAATCCAAATATATAGACACGATTTGATATAGGGTAAAAATAATTAAAAATTTGAATTACCCTACTATTGCCTACTTTAAACGTGTACTTAACAGTCACGAGGCACCTACATATTACTCGTACATTTAATACTGATTATTAGAAGAACTAGCTTAAAAGTCACCCACTTATCCTTTACGACAAACCTGTTATTACGATTATGAAGTCGAAGCGTGTCGGTATCGTAGCTGCGTGACTCCAGTTCGAAATCGCTCTTGAGGCCAAAGATTTGTACGTGACCTTTTCCACGGAAGACCTTTTTGAATTCTATGTCCCGGGTATTTGACTTTAGGTATTTTTAAATATTTTGTATATAATATTTTTCTGGCAACAACTAATACTACTTTGTCACAGTGAAAAATATAATGCAAAAGGTTAATATTTTTCTTATAATATTGTACTGACAACGCACTGAAAAGTCCCAAGTGCATGGTGGATGGTGGAAGCAACTTTAAGAAAAGAAGGCTACAGATGCGTATCCACCTCTGTGGACTAAGATGGAATGCCTCTCGGCCTTTAATTATTCTGGCTCTCTGTAAGCATCTGACCGGAAACAAGTAAGAGGGTGGTGTCTAACTGGAATCCTACTCAGAAATGGAATTGCGGAAAAACATCTCATTCCCGTTCCCGTGAGAAATATTTTTCCACGCGAATGAGATGTTTTTCCGCGGAAAAAAGTAGCCTATGTCACTCTACACTTCTACAGCCACATTCCCGTGGGGATCCCCCCAACAAAATCGAATATGTTGCACAAGTTTGTCCTTCTTTCACGTCGCAACAGAGCATCGGTATGGCATGATTTTTTGTATGGGGATAGTTCGGTGGCTGTAGAGTGACATTTTTTTCAGCGGAAAAACATATCATTCCCGTGGGAAAATCGAATATGTTGCAAAATTAAATTCAGCTAAGTGGCGCCACCGTGATTCTACAAGATGGACGACGGTACGATGGACGAACACAGAAGGTCAGTATATCTGGATTATTATGTCTTTTTACCAAAATTAAGATAAAAAATGTATGGATCTGTATTTTTTCACGCAGCACCGGAAAGAGAGCGATAAAAAACATAAAATTCACCAGCTGATTTTCTTCAAACGTTTTGGTGCATTGTTATTCACAGAATAGGCGATAACCTCGCAGACGATATTAAGTAATCCGTTGATGCTCTGCCTACCCCGCAAGGGTTACAGGCGTGATTATAAGTATGGATCAGGAATACTATCACCACCTGTCACGCTTTCACCCTTAACTATTACTTAATTGTGGTAGAAACAGTTCTTAGTAAGCCTTATTAATACTAAGATTAATCGGCTTGAAATATTATAATATACCTATTAGATATTACCCTAGCCCTAAAAATACAAAAAAAAAACATCGAATTTGAATAAAGTTTTAGGCTCATTCCAAATTTAAGTCTATAGTAAGGTAGACAAAATATACGCAGCTCACCTCTATCATACTGCAGCGAAGAAAAGAATTACACTTCTTCATATTTTATTAATTTTGTTTATATCAGTAACCGAACGGTATCCTAACGGCATAGTCATACTGTATTATTGCATGGACCATCAGTTATTGTGGTTTACCTAATACATTTTTATTTTGAATAGTTTCAATTGAAATGTACTAATAAATCTGTACGTACGAAAACAATTTTAACGATCTTAAATTACAGCCTGGTTTTGACGAGCGTAAACGGAATCAAATTTCCAGCGATTTTAAAAGCATTTACTCAATCTTTTAAATATGATTGAATACTTGAGACAACGGAATACCTATTTCTGAATCAAATCCAAAAACATATCGGATTTATAACTCTATAAATGAATTTAAATAATTTATATGGGTTTAATGACAATAAATAAATCCCGTGTAGTGGCGCGACTTTCGCAGTAAACGGTCTCTCCAGTGTTTCGACGATGTCTGCTGATCGGATCCTCTGTACAGACAGACGCCAGCGTTTCTCAGGGGTCCATTCTCTCCGCAACTCTCTTCTTGCTGCACATTAATGATCTGCTTATGCCCTGTATCTGTGGGTATGCAGGCAATAGCACATTGTTGAGAGATACTAACCAACTGCACGGGCCAGTTGGGATCAAATCCAGTCCGAAAGAGAGGCTATGGTTGAGCATATGAATCTCACTCTACAGACAGTTTCTGAATGGGGTGATGCCAGTCTTGTGAAATTCAATACCTCCAAAACACAAGCGTATCTTTTCACTGCTAAAAGGAGCCGGCTCACACTGGTTGTTACTTTACGGAATATATCCTTAAAGAATATTGACCGCTTTCAGTTGTTAGGGGTTGAGTTTTCTCCGAATCTCAACTATGCAGGGTTCATTGAGTTCAGAGCCAAAACAGCCGCAAGGAAACTTAGTGGTTTTGCAAGGGTGCGGCAGTACTTCAGATTGGAGCAGCTTCTTAACTTATATAAAGCGCAAGTCCGGTCGTGCATGAAGTAATGCTGTCACATATGGGCTGGTGCTGCAAAATGCCATCTAGCAGCGTTGGACTTAGTAGAAATACGTGCTAAGAGGCTCATTGGTGACCTTGATTTAGTTGAAACCAATTTTGTCAGTCTCAAGGATAGGCGCAGAGTAGCCAGGCTCTTGGTATTCTATCACTATATACTCACCGAAATGCATGCTGCATTTCGGTGAGTGTACGCAAAAATTGCTCGCTTTAATTCCTCCCTCTACTTTCCATTATCGGACGACCAAATTTTCGGCGTTACAAATCAAACGGTTTGCTTCGACTTTTTAATGCGTACAGCAAAGAAGTAGAATAATTTGCCTTCGTGTATTATTCTGCCCGAATATAATTTGCGCGTTTTCAGGGCAAGAGTGAATGAAATTGCTTTTATTACGCCAAGATAGTGCGATTCAATCTAAGGCTGCATCACCACTTACTATCAGGTGGAATTGCGGTTAAGCACTGGCTTATAAAAAAAGGGTCACCGGTTCTCTACACTTAATCACATCTATCACTCTAAAAGCACACTGATCGACCATATCCTAAAGAACTAGATAATTTGGAATCCAGGTGAAATAAAAGTAAACAGTAAGTTTTTCTGTTTCCACACGGGCAGAGCAGCTTGATGGAATCGTTTGTAGAACTTAATATCCGTATAAAACTGGCACCGAATATAAATGAATAAGAGGAAGTACAGTATTTAAAGAAACAGGAATAAATCAGAACTATATAAATATTTTGAATGCGCGCTGATTGCGCTCTTATATTTTTCAACTTTATTCATTCTTGCTATATTCCTATTTTACTGGTTTTATTTCCTACAAGTAAAATAATTTAAAGTATATATTTTGATACAGAAAATTACTAAAAAATGTCAACTGAGGGATATGATAAAGGTGATGGACACCAGCGTCTTCCAGATAACAAAAAAATCTGCAGCTTCCAACTCGTCTGCCTAGCGTACCAATTATGGAAATTATCTGCCTTATGAGATGGTCTACAGCCGTGGACATTGACTGACCGTGTCATTGTGCTAATCTTAAACAACCTCTCCTAATCATTATTTTGAAATATTTTGTAACGTTTTGTTCTCTATAGATTGAATAGTGAACGAGGTCCATGTCTAGAATTAGACTAAACTTTCAATAGTTGCAGTTGAATGGATGTAATACCTCTTATCGAAGTGGAACGTAAATTGATTGCGGACTGCGGAACTAAGAGACCATTAGGCCGTCACTGAGTGCGAGTAGTAAGATGATGACGGCTGCCGGAGTAATCCACTAGTCAAACGAAATTGATTGATGTTTGCATTCAGTAAAATAATATTTGATTTAACTCATAAATTTCAATTAAAAATAAAAAGCTAATTGCAGATATTTGAATTTGCTCATGTGCATTTCTTTTATAACTCTCTCAAGTTCCGAAAGCCTGTGCTTCATTAAATACTTATGTTCATTGCAAAACACAGTCTGCTGGATGAGTTTTGATCGGCGTTACCGGTACGAGACTCGAGAACTTTCCTTTCCCATCGGTTGGTGGTTCTCGCAGCTATACGGCCGGTATTTTACTACTATAGCTCACTGATCTCAGACCTCTGAGAATAGCTTTCTCCATAGCTCACTGAGCAACAATGACCAGTAGTGAGCGACCACATGTCAGATCAACTCAAAGCTTTATAATACTACTACTATGCTAATAGATACGCCATAATACAATATGATGGCCTTTTGAATAACTCTGTTATTTTTCATTACGAGGTCTTGAACGTTTTTTACTATAGCTTATACTTTTTTATTGTATGGTAAGTAATACAAAAATAACTTATAATAAAAAGTAGAAGCCGACTTCAAACTAAAAAGGATAAAATAATTTCTTATTTCGAAGTCAGTGATAAGCTGATAAGACATAGTTATTAACGCCTTGACATTTGTCTTTCACACCCAGGGTCCACTGGCAGGGAAAGCCAAATTATATGCATTGTTCATTCCCTGTATGTAATTGCTCTCATTTCTGATATGTTTTGAGAATAGAAAAAAATGCGTGTGAGTGCGTACTTCACCTTTTTTTACCTGAGGAATTGCATACCTATAGTGGGGACAAGGACGGGTTATGTCGCCCCCACACCTAATGCCATATACCAACTTTGCCACACATTGGCAAGGTCACAGAAATGCTTTCACCAACGTGCGTACTTTACCTTTTTAAACATTTAAAAAAATGTCCTTATTACATAGCTAAGCCTTACTAAATTATCTATTGTAAAATAATAACATAAAAATAAAAGAAAGCTAACAAATATGTTGAAAATGTAAATAAACAGTTTGTCCCGGTACTCGGTGACGTTTTCCCGGGAAATATTGGCACGGCCGATTTATAAAGCATCACCCGTGCTACCATCTGCATAGCAATTAATGTTACCGGTTTACAACATGTCATTTATATGCAAAAAACAGCGTTGGTGATTTAGTCGCCCAAGGCGACGGTTAAAGGGGTTAATCAAAGTAATAACTTCTTATTCAAGCTAAAGTAATGAAAACTTTAAAAAATGAGAGATCAAAACTTAACAATCAGGATGAAATAACTTTGTTAAAAATCATATTTTTAACCTTAAAATTTTAACAGGCACTTATCTGAGATCAATGGGCAGTAGGATCAGTGGGTACAGCGAGTATGTAACTCACTAGTACATTCAACCCTAAATCAACAAAAGTAACTTCTTATTTAATTTTTTAAATAAGAGTATGAGAGATCAAGCTTATTATTATTAAATAAAGATAAAATATCTTGTTAAAAAGTTCTTAAATCTAAATTACCTACCTATTGGTTATCCTGCAATGACTAAATAATAAAAATTATCACATTTCAATTTCATAATGATTTTTCGAACGAACTTCTAACAGTTTCATTCTGGAGTCAAACATAAAGTTACCTTATATAATCTACAAGAGATGCAAGATTTTTTTTTCAGGCATGTGATCGGCACCTTGCGTACGCCGTTTTTTGACGGAAGTAGAGCAGTGGGTTTTCCTTATTTACGTTGCACATGCTCATTCTGTTTAAAGTCCGAAATATAAATTTCATTAGCCTTCGGCCTTGAAAAGGTCACAATTAGGAGTTCGCCAAGATTGTTTTGAATACCCGTAATCAAGGGACCTTTTTTATAGAAATGTTTAGTTTTTTAGACTGCGCTTCGAACACCACGAACTTATTCTACTCTATAACGACAAACAAATAATGACAAACGAGCACACAGTCAACCCGCTGGTAAGTGGATGCTGTGGCCCATAGACATCTAAATCAAATCTGATGTAATGGCGGAAGCCATCTAGGATATGATCACAAACTGCAGACTTTCCGACTGCAACTTCACATTAGCTGCTAGAAAGCACCCGAAACGTCGGGAATTAAAAATCATGTAATTAAACGCGCTAAAATCCGTAAAAGTAGTTTTAGTCAATGTACACATACAATTTATATGTTATCAGTTAATTACATTTCATCGTATCTATGCAGGCTTATATCAATACAATTTATTATTTATGATTTGGTTTAATAGGTTACTTTAATTTGTATAAGATTTTTTTATAATAATTGAAATATGAGGAGCCGTGGTAGCTCAGATGGTTAACGCTCGCTGTACACAGAATGCGAGTAACCCGGGTTCGATCCCCGCCGGCACCAATGAAATTGTTAATTGCAATTTTAAGTGCTGATTTACCACGTGTTCGGCGGTGAAGGAAAACATCGTGAGGAAATCTGCATGTCTGAGGAATAATAAAAAAATATTTAGAAGACATGTGAAGTTCGCCAACACGCATTGGGGCAGCGTGGCGGACACTTCCCTGCCCTAAGACCCTCTCAGTAATGAGGGGAGGCCTGTGCCCAGCAGTGGGATGTATATAGGTAACTTTACTTTACTTTTTGAAATATGTCCGAAAACTGCTCGCTAATATAAGGAAACACAGAAAAATAAAAGAAAAACCATAGAAGGAAATAACAGCGGTGTGTCCGTGGTAACACTGCTAGTAAATGCTGAGTCAATAAAGGCTATGCATTTGTTTAAATCGTCACTTTTTATTAGCTTTGAATTTATGATTTTTCATATTATGCATTGTGCTGGTTCTGTCAAAAAATCATTCATTAATTTATTCATAAATCAGTTTAACTAATATATCAACGTGAGTATTTAAAACGATTTCTTATTTTTCGGATTATGTACCGTAAAAAAGAATTCTTATGAAATCGATAAAAAAGTAAAAAATTGAATATCGACAAAAGATTCATTCATCTATAAAGTAAATAACTGATATAAACATTTTTTTATCCAGTAACACACGTTTAGCTCTAAGAATCGACAACCGATGGGAAAGAAAGGTTCTCGACTAGCAGCCTCGTACCGGTAGATGAATTTCCCCTCACTAGATGGAGTGTCGAGAAAAGATGCAGGAAGTCGATGGATGCTGGTGGCCCAGGACCGTGCTTTGTGGCATTCCTTGGGGAAGACCTATGTTCAGCAGTGGACTTGTGAAGGGCTCTAATAATATTGTTAAACGTTCCAATTGTAACCTAGGCGGTTAATGGATGGAAAATACGTTACATTACATTAATGAATGAGTGGGTGCGTTTGGCAGAAAAAAGCGCTAGCAAGCGCTTACAAGCGCTGAAATAGTTTTCGGCCAGGACACGATTGCTACTTCAGTAGCGCTGACACAATCCGCCATTTTGCTTATTTAATTTGTTTGTTTTGAAGTAGAGTTTATAAGTTGTTTTGAGCAATATTAGTTTTAAGTAATATAATGACATGAATAAATATAATATACATGTTATTAAAAATTCGTAATTGGTAAGTTTTTAATATGAATACTTTACAAACATATATTTAAATTAGGTTAGGTTCCCCGGTTAAAACTAACCTCGTGTCCTAGAGGAAAATAGCTACTTACAATTTGACAGCCCTTATCGCTTACGATCATCATTTTGCTTACAAGCCCTTGCTAGCGCTTTTTTCTGCCAAACGCACCCAGTGATAATGACATCGATGCCAATTTGTTACTGCTTACGATTGCTAATAATTTTTTCTGAACTTTTGCTGTATAAAGATACTGGGCGAAAATTAACTTCCCAATAAAGAAAATTTGTAAAAGGAAGAAAAAGAAGGAAAACAAAATTAAAAGGAACGACTGAAGTTACCGGTGGGAGTATATACCAACATAATATTTTTAATGTCATTTTTAATTAAAACATTGTCAATACTAAAGCATAAAATTTTGCAAAGCTACACCGTATTTTTGGATATTATATTATTATGCCATCGACTTCAAGTTTTATTGAAGCCCTAACATTCATGGTCATTACAACCTATTTAAAATTTGTATTAGTAAACGCTCTCACTGGCTTGTTATAAAAATATTTTGGTACAGGTACCAAAGACATAATCGTTTTTTATTTTTTAATAATAAATTAATATATGAGACGTGGTAGAGCCACCCTGCAGCTATATTATGATTGTAGCTTGAATGGGTCGACTAGATAGGTGTAGGACCACGCTCTTACAGAACACCAACATTAAATAACAATAATAATGTTTCTGCATTTCGTATGGTAAGTGTAGATAACCGGCGATCCTTTTAACTGGAAAAGAGGGATATCACCTTAGTCCTCAGGTATGAAAACGCATCTGTAATTTGATTCTTAATCGAGAATAAATGTAGTTCATATAAATGTGGATGCTGTGACCCACGTCACTTACCATCATGTGAGCTATGTGCTTATCTGTCACCCATATTTCATACAAAAAGACCATGAGAGGTCGTATTAGTGTACAATTAATTTGGCTATAAGAAAAATATTTCAAAGAAAGTATAACGAATGAGGTGATCTTTGTAGCAAATTATTTAAATATGTTTCTGCTAATTTTCTTATAATAAAATTCTTATAGCCAAATTTATTGTATACTACTACGACCTCTCATGGTCTTTTTGTATGGAATGTGGGTGACAAATAAGCATACAGTACACCTAATGGTAAGTGGATGCTGTGGCCCATAAACATAGGTCACAGCATCCACATGGATATGGACTACATTTATTCTCTAATATTAATCAAATTACAGATGGGTTGTCATACCTGAGGATTAAGATGGTATCTCTTTTTCTAGTAAAAAGGATCTCCGGTTCTCTATACTCACCATTCGAAATACAGAAGCAATATGTTGTTATTTAACGCTGGTATTCTGTGAAAGCGTGATCCTACACCTATCGAGTCAACCCATTACGGGCTACAATCATAATATAGCTGCAGCGTGGCTCTACCACGTCTCATATCATACTAGACTAGGCGATTTGTTACCTACAAGTAACAAGTAACAGATTACAATTTTGGCCGCTTTGTACCATCTATCGTTGTTTCATATTTAAATATTTTTATCTTTTAAAACGTAGCACAGGGCAGCCTCTCAGCAACACCATCCTCCTTGCCTGCACCAGTAACACAACCTAAACGGTCTGTCTGTCTCACTACCACGATACTATCCCAGCACTCGTAGAATGAATTCACTCGTATGTCGGCGCCTACAGTGAACTTTATACTGCACAATAGAGTGAGACAGTTTCTCGATGCACCCTCAATTACAATTCGCTACGATCGAAATGATGCTCCACTAGAGTGACTCAACCTCTCGCTTACTCTCATTCTAACTGGTATTTTGTAGATGATTCTACAAATAAAATAGAATAAATTATACATATTATCGTAATAGCCCTTCACAATTCCACTGTTGATTACATTATTCTCCCAAAGAAACAGTCCTGAACTTCAGTACTTCAATTTACAATTTTCTACTATAGGAGGGAAATGGAGAGAATTGTAAATAAATACAATGTTGTAAATTCTTAACTTTGGATTATATTTGTGATTTTTTTTAAATTACAAGATGGATAAATGTAATTGAAAAGGCATTTGCCTAACTTTATGTATTATTGCAGTAAAAGGAAATTCGACAATATATTTTCGCGTTTTCAGTTTTCTCGTTTACGAGTATGTATTGTTCGGTCGACATGGTTCGTTCCTTTTGACTAAAAAGAGGTAGAGAGTATCTTTTGAAATTTTAGTACCTAATTATTAGAATGTATAAATTTTAAACATAACGTTAATAATCCTTCCTTTTTTATTTAATGATGACCTTTTACCATATTATAAAATCCAGCAAGACTTTGTAGGCAGTGATTGATGGTTGTCTCTGTAAGCAAAGTTATAGCCTGTTTATGTCCTACATATGCCTCCTCTAATTTCTGAAAGGGTTATGAAGCAATAAATTTGCGCCGAATTAATGTTTGTTGTTGGATTTCACTTTTTTTTCGCCACGCCTCGAAATATTTTAATTCTCAGACTTAAGGGTTTTTCTCGAGGCTCCTTCCCCACCGAGCATGTGGTTAATTAGCGCTTAATATATGCCAAGTATCCAGATAAAAGCCATTCGTTAGCTTTGGTCAAGCAGCGTCAAAGCAGCGCCAATTCGTCTGCTAAACATTACATATATAACAAAACAGTTTGTAACAGTTTGTTATTTGCATAACGGTGACTGTGCTGATCCGATTTTCAAGTATTTTAATGATACCCTTCCATTCGCTACAAAAATCAAAGCCATTACTTTATAACAAAGAAAATTTCAGGAATTTCATCAATAACACTCAGTGAATGCTTGTTTTTGGGAAAATATGAAGTTGGTTTGTTTCTTTTCGAGGTAACAACTTGCAAATTGAGATCCTGGTTTTATATTGGCTAAGTAAGTAAATGAATAACTTTACCAATACCTTTTTGTCAACGCATTGTTGTATTTTTATATACGTTCATTCAAGCATTATCGAAAGTCCACTGCTGAACATAAGCCTCATACATTGCCTTATAGCCGGATATTTGTTATTGCTGCAACGTTTAGTAGCCCGGTTGACAAACGCGTTCTATAATAAGATATAATAATAAAAAAAAAAACAATTTAGATGTTATTTTAGCAGGAAAATGCTGTTGCACGTCTCCAATTCCACTTCCTTCTGTCATCTCTTACCGCATGCACGGGATGATATTATGGGATTCTTACGTCATCTCTGCACAACTAAACCTAATAAGTTTTCAACACCTAACACATTATGTCATCAATAAATTTTTTTTAACTCTGCATCGGTTAAACTATCTCATGTCATGAGAAAATATTGTATCTTTAGATACTTAAGGATGCAGTGTTTGAACATTATATCAGTAATTGAGTTATTTGGTCTAGGAATGATAAATTCAATGTAGTCAAAGTTTGTAACTGAATTTTAAAAATACGCCTAGCCAATCACGTCATTATGAATCCAATATGGCAGATAGACCAACATGACGGACTATATAGGGTTTGCTCCAACTCACTTCGATTCCCTGCGGCGCCCAAGATAAAAATTTGTCAAAAGTAACACCTAGATTTTTTACGGCTTCCTTATATGGCACCGGTGTCCCATCAAAAACCAGGTAGAGCCTATTATTATTATTGCCTTTGTTTTTGATGGATTTACTTTAAGACCATATAACTTATTTCAATCCACAATTAAGTCAAGATCTTAGTTTAATAAGCCAATACTTGGAGATCATTTACATACAGGTGATAGCGAGAAGATAATTGGAGCGTAATCGAACTTATGAATATTGTAGAGAGGAAAGGAGACGACACGCAACCTTGGGGTATACCGGTATTCAACCTATACCAGTTGGAGAACGAATCATCAACACGTGTCCGTTGCCGGCACCAAATGAGTAACTATGAAACCAGTCAATCACTTTACGAACTTTTGGAAAAAAGTACTTATAAACATCATGGACTGAGTTTCCTTAAAAATAAAGTTCTTTAAACTAAATTAATTTATTTTTAAATTAGACAGTAACAAACAACCTAGTGATCTTTTTAGAAACGTACGTATAACATGTATATAACATGAACATGGCATTTATGACAGTGAAATTTTAATGGTCATTATTAAAGGTAATTTAGTATTGAAAATATTTAACTTAGCTGCTAAACCACTGTGCCACGGAGCCGTTAATGTGTTTAAATTTAAATTGTTTTTATGGTAGTAGCAAATTTTATTTATTTTATTAGTTTACGTTTGAATACTAATTTTGATAACGCATTTAACGGGAACCAGAAGAATTTCGTTATATGTTCCATGTTATATTAATACGAATATTTTCTAGGATAAATTACGTAGTTTTTTATTGTGTTCATCTTCATTCGATTATATTTCAGCTTAGGCGTACATTACGCGCTCATGCAGGCTGTCAGTTTTACAACAATCACGGTTGTGATTGACGAATAATCTACCGTGCAATGCATTGATTGACGCCTGCATGAGCGTGTAATCAATCAATTCCATTGATCATGATTGATAAAATACGGATGGTCACTGATAAGCGTACATTACTCGCTCATGCAGGCTTCAATCACTGCATTACATGGAAGGTTATTCGTCAATGATAACCATGATTGTTGTAAAATTGACAGCCTGCATGAGCGTGTAATGTACGCTTTAGAGCATTAACTGGTACTGATGTCAGAAAATCATCATTCATACGTCAAACGAATGTGATGGGATCACAATCGATCGAGCTCACTATTTTATAACAAATGTGATTATATCAATTTCGACGAGGAAATCAGTGTTCACATTCACTATCCTAGCCTAGCTTATCTTTATATATATTGTTACGAGCTTGAGGTTCGTGACAATAAAAATTGCCGATAGAATTACCTAAATTAACACTTTAATTTTCTTTACACAAATTAAAACTTAAAACACCAATAATTAAGCACACTAATTCACTTTATTCCGCTCCGAAGCTTCGCTTGTCTCGCCAAATTCAATACTTCCCCGATCGCGTTTTGCAGCGCCTTTATATAGGGCTCTTCCACGAAAACATCCAGAATATTCCAGAATATTCAAGTAAATACGCGCGCCAACCGACCAAGCGCTGAAAATTCGAGTCTCAGCTTCTAGAAGCTTAGTTCTTTATTTTCGACAACAGATGGCGCTGTCGGTTGAAAGATTAGTTATGTCATTTTCTGAAAAGCTCCCCTCGCTCTCGACTCTGACACTAGATGGCGCTAGTGACGTCGACTTAGGCGCGTAACAATATCATAAAATAATAATTTTGCGTGTGTTTTTTGCCAGAGTTGCCATGCTTGGCAGGCGTGTTAGCAACAGCAATTTTTTTTAAATAGTTTTCTATTAGGAAGGTGCAGCTGCCAATCTCATCGTTTGTTTCCCTATGTTGCCTCATAATAAAGGCAGGCCTATGTCACTCTTGCTAACTGCATGAAATAATTACCTACAATCGTTAGGCGCCCCGGGCTTCACACGCATTCTAGCGCGTTGTAGGCGATTTATTGTAAATATTTTTTTACGTTGTTTATGTAAATAGTTTTTTGTAAATACTTGTTGAAATAGTTTTTGTTTAGTGTTTAGTGTATTTAATTGTAGAATTTTATAATTAAAAAAGCTTTAATGTAATTTAAAAATTATATATATTATGTACATTACCTATTCGATAAATTATAAGGGCAAAACTTCGTTCTTACTATAACTGTTGCGTGAATGGATGCTAAATGACCCACATAAGGTTTCAGATACATCATTATTTAAGTAACCGAAGGATTTTAGTAGGAAGTTAAAGTTATTTAATTTATACATTTTGTATTTTATATACATTTTGTTCTTAAAATTTTAAAATAAATATATTAATAAATATATTAAGAACCACTAATTTTGATAATATTCATGATAGATCAAATAAGATTTGATTTATTTATAAAAAGTCGATCCTTTTTACCAAATCAACATAATAACACGGTTTGTTATGACCTTATGGGATATTATTCTTTGCCATAAAATGCTCCAATCGTTTCGTTACACTGTTGGACACTGATTTGTGGATATACATCAACTGCCCACACGGAATTTTATATATTATTATGAAACCTAAGCAGCACATTATAAGCATACTTCAAAACTTCCTTTAAAAACTTACCACCTACGTGTGACAGTCTCAATATCGAAGTTGAATTGATCGCCCACGTTCTACTGCAAAAACCTTAGCATATAGTCATCAAGTAACTAACAAAGTTACCCGATTTGCCGGCCGCGTTAGTCAGAACGCCCATAATGACGTTTATGGACAAATGTAAGCTATATCGCGTGGGAGGCACTTAGAACCGCACTCAACCCTAATAAGGTCACACAGCGTTTTAATTCTACCTTCTAAAGGTATTTGCAGTAATTACGGTACATGTTAAAATAAAAATTGGTGTTAGGAATATTTTAATTACTTAAAAACATACAGAGAGTTACTTATAAAAAAAGTGTCCTTCATGGCTGTTTACCCGAACTTATTCGAACGTAGTCTCTTGCGCTAGGGACTTAAGGACATCTTCCACAATTTAGAGAAAAACAATGCCATTTTATATATTTTTTCTTTGTATATGAATCGATTTTAATAATGCTTTTTTTAACATGTTATACTTCGTTTTCGTAGAGTTTTTTGTTTGGTTTGGATGGTTTTAGATTCCATACAAATTTTAAGAACAAAATGTATATATATATTTATTTTAAAATGTATATATATATATATATATATTTTAAAATGTATATATATATATAAAATGTATATATATATTATTTTGTATATATATTATAATATATATATTATAAAGTTATTTAATTTTTTTGTTACATAGCTATTTATAGCAAAATAATTAAGTAATAATTTATCTGCAGAAGTAATATCTAAGTATTAAATAAAACTAAATTTACGGATTTTATCGCGTTTATTTCACTACTTTTACTTATTTTTAATTCCCGACGTTTCGGGTGCTTTACAGAAACCATGGTCACGGGGGGGACTGAGATGTTTGACGTCCCAATGTCATAGTTAGTCCGGCTACCTTCAGTTTTTTGAATATTAATTTTTGGTCCGATTTACGCAAAACGAGCTTATAGTATCATGAAGTCTTGCAGTGGTATGCTTAGGTTTGGGTTTAATTTTGTTAATTATAGGATCCCAAGCAGGTGGCAGCACCCATCCATCTTCTCTATTGAAATTTGGATGTTTTTTAATTTCAATAGCCTCGCGTATCATCCTTGGTAGGAATCGGTGTTCTTTTGCGAGAATTTGTGGTTTATCAAATCGAATGTAATGGTGGGGACGATCTTGAACATGTTCGCAGACTGCAGACTTCCCGGAGCGTCGGTGTTTCACGTCAGCTATATGTTCTTTCACGCGGGTTTTTATGGATCTTTTTGTTTGACCTATGTAAGAGAGACGACATTCACAATCTAACTTGTACACTCCTGCATCTTGCAGAGGGATATTACACTTGACGGATGGTAAAAATTGACTAATCTTCTTCGGCGGCTTGTAGTATGTTTTAATGGAAGCTCGCTTCAAGATGTAGCCAACCTTGTCTGTGAATCCTCTGACATATGGTAGTACAGCAGGTACACGCTCGACTGTGGCCGGCTTCACTCGGTCACTGTGACGTAGGCGCGGGACCCGAAGCTTGTTGTCTTGCAATACTTGCTTGACGTGCTGAAGTTCGGCGGCCAGATGTTTTCTGTCACAGATCCCTCGTGCTCTCTGAAACAAAGATTTACCCACGGTAGCTAACTGTTCACGTCGAGATTTAGTTTTTCGGAGTATTTCTTTATTAAATCGTTAGTTTTGTAACTAGGAAGCTAGAATATAATAACATGCCTGTTGAATATGCAGTATTACTCAAACACTGCCTCACATCTGGCTATCTATTGTGGAAGGAAGAGTTCTACAAGCAAGTAGATGGTGTGGCGATGGGCTCACCTGTATCTCCCATAGTCGCTGACATATTCATGGAGGACTTCGAGGAGAAAGCCCTTCTTACTGCTCCTGTAAATCCAAGATTCTACAAGCGGTACGTAGACGACACTTTCATAATTTTATCATCTGACAAAGTAACTGCATTTTTAAACCACCTTAACTCTATAAACTCTAAAATACAATTCACAATGGAGTTAGAGGCAAATAATTCTTTAGCTTTCTTAGATGTTTTAGTCATTCGAAATCCTAATAACATAATTGGTCACACTGTGTATAGAAAAAAGACCCATACCAACCGATATTTAAATGGTGAATGTCACCATCATCCTTCACAGTTAGCTACCGTGGGTAAATCTTTGTTTCAGAGAGCACGAGGGATCTGTGACAGAAAACATCTGGCCGCCGAACTTCAGTACGTCAAGCAAGTATTGCAAGACAACAAGCTTCGGGTCCCGCGCCTACGTCACAGTGACCGAGTGAAGCCGGCCACAGTCGAGCGTGTACCTGCTGTACTACCATATGTCAGAGGAGTCACAGACAAGGTTGGCTACATCTTGAAGCGAGCTTCCATTAAAACATAAGCCGCGAAGAAGATTAGTCAATTTTTACCATCCGTCAAGTGTAATATCCCTCTGCAAGATGCAGGAGTGTACAAGTTAGATTGTGAATGTGATCTCTCTTACATAGGTCAAACAAAAAGATCCATAAAAACCCGCGTGAAAGAACATATAGCTGACGTGAAACACCGACGCTCCGGGAAGTCTGCAGTCTGCGAACATGTTCAAGATCGTCCCCACCATTACATTCGATTTGATAAACCACAAATTCTCGCAAAAGAACACCGATTCCTACCAAGGATGATACGCGAGGCTATTGAAATTAAAAAACATCCAAATTTCAATAGAGAAGATGGAGGGGTGCTGCCACCTGCTTGGGATCCTATAATTAACAAAATTAAACCCAAACCTAAGCATACCACTGCAAGACTTCATGATACTATAAGCTCGTTTTGCGTAAATCGGATCAAAAATTAATATTCAAAAACTGAAGGTAGCCGGACTAACTATGACATTGGGACGTCAAATATCTCAGTCCCCCCGTGACCATGGTTGCTGTAAAGCACCCGAAACGTCGGGAATTAAAAATAAGTAAAAGTAGTGAAATAAACGCGATAAAATCCGTAAATTTATTTTTATTCAATGTGTAGTGTTCGCGTAAATTTAAGAAATCATAACATCTAAGTATTTCATTACAAAATATGCTGAAATTTACTTCACTATCCAAGTATCTACTTACATACCTATAAGTTGTCTTTTGTAATTAAAATATTTTAAGTTATAATAACACAGAGTACTGTAATTAAAACTTTGTTTACTAACAAGATTTTTAACTAAGTATAATTCGATCACGTCGTATTTCAGGTTTATTTGTTGTTTACACTATCTACCTATTTCTTCCGAGTCAAGCATCGCAATTCCCGTAGAATGAATTTGCACGTTGCACGCGCTGTGCATCGCAGAACTCATATAGATGCGAAAATATAGTCAGTAGATCATAGTCCAAATAGTACTAGAATAGAAAATATAGTCAGTAGATCATAGTAATAGTAGTAAAACCTAAGTAACTTAATTAACATTTCGCAATGTATTTTTTACTCTTTATTGACAGTCCTTAGTAGCCATGGAAAGTCCACCGTGACGTAGGAAGGGAAAAATATGCTAAGTAATACGGACGCTCGCGCACAGCGATAAAGTTTTATTTAGCTTACAGCCCACATCATACGTACCACAGTTGGGCACAAGCCTCCTCTAACTTTTGACGGAGTTTATTTTTTATAGAATATGGGTGACAAGCGAGCACGCAGTCCACCCAATGGTTAGTGGATGCTGTGGCCCATAAACGTCTAGATCTATCGTCAATCCAGTCTCCGGTTTTCTACACTTGTAATACCAAACACAGCAGTATTAAGCTGATATTTTATGGTGGTATTGAACGGAAACGGAAAGCGTGGTCCTTCTCCGGTCGAGCCGAGCCATTCGTGCTAAAATTATAATAAAGCTGCAATGTGAACTCACAAGTGGAGTGACCTGACAAAAAGTTTTGTTTTAAAAATTTCTATTACGTTTTATCTGTTCTTTTAGATTAATTATTTTAAAGCTCCTATTAAAACTTATTTATATTCTTATTTAAAGTTTAACTACATGAAAGAAATTAAAAACACTAAGGAAAGGACAAGAGTCACCAAAATAGAGGCCCAAAAGAAAAAAAGAAAAATTGTTTTGTATTGTTTACTGCTAAAACTTTTACATAAACACTCACGCCTCTCACCCAGAGGGGTAGGCAGATACTACAGACTTCCATTTTGCACGATCCTGATTCCTGACACACCTCTCCGCCTCTTCCACATGCATATACCTATAGTTACATGCTCGTCGGTTAAACTCCTAATTTGGCCCGTTTTCAATATATCGTCAATTTGGTCGATAAACTTTTGCTTAAGACGTCCTTTTTACAATTAAAACAAATTGCTATAAATAAGTACGTTTTAGATATTATATAATATACCTCTCTCTTTTTGACTGTCCGTGGTGTGTTGTGTGTCAAGTGGTCATATAAAACATAAAAATAACAATGAAAATCAATTTCACCGATTCATGCTTGATACCTGACGACAGTGTACCGAGGGCGTATTTAGTAAGCCTCTGTTAAGATCATTATATTTTTAAAATGCATGCAGCTAAAATGATAATAAGTTTACTATTACTTTATATTTTTCAGGGACAGATGAATGAGAGAGTAGCCTTATAAACATATTGGCCCTTAAACAGAGCAATCTTATTTAACTGATGTTTACTTAGTTAAATTATTAAGTTGATATTCATATTTTAGTCAAACGTTAAAATAAACTTCTATAATGAATTAAATTATTAACTATTAAATGTTTGTAATTATTAAAAGCAATACTTGTAGTATGAAAAATATAGCAGCCATTATGTAATCCGTGTCCCCGTTTTTTTAGCAGCAAAATTTTTTATAAAGTATAAATAGGTATGTACATACTTAGTTAAGTATTTACCTATTTATATTTGATTAACGTTATGTTAAAATATAAATTGTGGGCAAACTGTCCAAAGGTCATAGCTCGAAAATACAAATTACCGATCTGATTCTTGAGGAAAATTGTTAAAGTTTATCGGCAAACTCCCATCTTCAGAGATTATTGGGATATTGTACATTTTTAACTATAATCCAACAAAAGGCAGGTAAGTGCAGCTTTTACCCGGGAATAGGCTATTTGAATATTTTTTAATTATTTTACAACTATCATGGTAAAAATTCAGTTAATTTGAATTTAGTCAGTTTCGTACACTAAACGATTTTTTAAATCTTTTATTACCCCCTTTACAATAATTTTGTAAGTAAACTGTACATCAATATAATTTTTTTATAGCTAACGCATTCAATGACAAATCAAAATTCGTCACGCGTTTTAGGGCTGTTAGGTCGTCTATACGCCAGTATATTCTAAGTCTATGGTTTATTCTACTACTGTTCATGCATCGCATGTTGCTACTTATGATTATTAAAAGGTACGCTCACTGCGTATCATATGATATTGCATTTCATATTTTTTAGATACGTATCATCCATGAGAAAAAGTTCTTCTTTTATACTTAGTGTGTTAAAATTGATTCTTGTTACTTCTTAATTACCTTGCTGAATTGTTGTTTTTAAAAAATAGAAAATAAAGTGTTCTTTTAAATACAAAAAATTAAAAATTTGTTTGATGATGAACTATGGTAAACTTAAGGACGTAAAATTATTATCTATCGCATTATTTCATTTTTGCACGACACAGTAATAAAAATAGTAATAAACAATAACTGAATAAAAGTGACTATAGGATCGTCTTGTGACTTAATACAAATATCCCACAGAAGTGCTTACGTAACTTAATTCATAATTATTGCATTAAGATTATTTTTCAGATACCGTGATAAAAATATTAAAAAAATCAATTGAATTGTGAATCATCTAATAAATACTTTATACTAAATCATAAATAACATTTAATACATAATTTTAAAAATATATGGTAGCAAACAAGCATAAAAACCTCGCTTATTAAAGTTTTGAATGGAATTGAACTCGCTCAGCTGCGAAGTTACCTCTTAACTTCTTCTTTTTAGCTAAATTTTTATATTCTTCTGGCTCGCAAGAGTACAATCGCTTCCTTCCTTCTTAAATTAATCTGCAGTTTCTTAAATTTTGGTCTTTGGTCATTAAAAAAAAAACACATTTTATTCTCCTCATTCTTCATTAGTTGTTTTTGTTTTACCATATACGAGTATATTTTAAATTTCAGTCATCTAGTATAAAATTCTTATTGTGGCCTCTTCTCGAATTCATATATATTTATTTTTCGTCACGTCAGGTATAAAGTCCTTGCCGTTATATTACTTTTTTCTCAATCGTTTCACTAACATCTTCATTATTTAATTTAGTAATATTTATATTTTTCTTCCGCCTTTTAAATGTAAACGCCCAGTGGTGCGCTGTAATGTGGTGCGAAAGGTAAGAAACTAAACTCACTGATGCAGTTTAACAACAACTTTATTTAAATGGAAAGGGACTTATATATAGTAAGTGTGACGTATCTAGACAGGTAGGGAGAAGGTTTCATGTTGCGTGGTTTCAGGTAGAGACACACGAATGCTGTCTTCTTCTGTACATATAATATGGTATAACTGAATTTATTAAATATAATTTCTACATTTCATGAAGACACGTTCACTCCATATATGGAGGATATCGTTTAATATTTTAGTTAAATTGTTTCATTATAGTACCTTCACCACAAAATTATGATGAACGTATAAATAAAAACTTATACCAAACTAGAAAAGTATATTATACTTTGAACACGGAATAATGTAACAACGCAAAATCCTACATGCCGAGATTAAAAATCACTGGCAAGGCGAAAAGTTATTTGTCGTTCCTCTGCAAAAATTGGTCGCCAAAAAAACGGTGAAAAGGTAGAAAACGATGATATGGATCGAGCAAATATTACACATATCGGACCGCTGTCTGAAGTGATTTGCAGACGTGAGTTGACAAATCTTTTTATATCATCATAAGCTATTATTTCAGTTCGCTTATTTTTTTATTTTTGTTAAATTTTACCGTGTAATGATTGCGCAAAAGAATCTATCGTCACATATTGGTCGGATATTTCTAATCAATTTATCTCTTTGATGTAACTATGGAAAAAACCAGAAAGGTCTTATTACCTTCGATATAAGGGCATAACCGTCTCGTTAAAACCAGAATCCGGCGCCTGATGTATCGTCAGGTGGATAGTGGATAGATTACAATTCGCATTGCCTTCGATATTTCGGCATAACAATCTCGTTATAACTTCGTTTTTACGTGGTAGAGCCATGCTGCAGTTATATTAGAAGTATACTTGTAGCAAGAATGGGTCGGCTCGACCGAAGAAGGACCACTATCTCGCAGAATACCTGCGTGAAGAGAATCGGAGACCCTTTTTACTGGAAACGAGGCATTAAATCTTAGTCCTCACGGGTGACAACGCATCTGCATTTTGATTCGTAATCGAGGATAGATGTACATGTCCATGGGCCACAGCAACCACTTACCATCAAGTGGACTGTGTGCTCGTTTGTCACCCTATCCTATAAAAAAAACTTAAATTTTTTTAAAAAATTTACATGACTAATTACCACCGATAGAAAACCTGCTTTTAAATAAAAAACACGGCACCCAAATGAGTTAACCCATTTAAATTCTACGGTGCTACAGACACGCACAGACATACGGTACACAAAAATAGACAGATACACAGTCAGACACACATAGCGGTCAAGCTTATAACACCGATCTTTTTCATCGGGGGGTAAAAAACCAGATTCGTAAAATATCAAGACCAGCAACTCTATTTTTCTAAAATCTTACTTGCTGAGAATCTGGAGTCCGCAGTAGGTTTTAAAACTTCTATGACAGGTCTTCAGATGGATAGTGGATAGATTAGCAATTCGAATATAGCCTGAATATAAGGTACAAAACTAAAAATGTATCATATGTTAGGTGGCGAAGAAAAGATCAGAAGGAAACCTGGATGCATTAGTAATAAAATATTTCATGGACACGTGAAGAAGGAGTTTTAGGAGGTATGTGTCCAGCAGGGGTCATGTATATGCTGTAACTTTACTCACCCCTGAGAACTAAGATTCATAATAATTATTTTTATTATTATTTAAAAAAAAAGAATATTAACAATGCTATAAACATTACTAATATTCCCCTTAACCACTCGTGGTAAGCTTAAATTGCTTGTGTTACGAGTGGTTCATGCCAGTAGTAGAATTCGGATTCGAACCCACGACCTTTTTGAGTTCGCGGTCCGCACCCTGCCATTAGGCTACCGTCGCTTCTGATATACCTCACAGCCTGTAAATAAACTGGTTCTCTATACCTTTCAAACTCGAACACAGCAGTGCACATAAAAATCTACCCATGCGGACAAAAACTAGATTTAACCACATTCATAGCAAAATTTAAAATGTTGAGTTATTTACCAAATTTATACATATATATATAAAATTTAGTTTCTGTTTGTAATATTAAAATAAGCATTTTGTTGAGATTAGGCAGTTATTTGAAAGCCGTTAATACATGAAATTTTCTGTCCGTTTGTCTATCCGAGCTAATCTTAGGAATGGCAGAACCGATTTTAATGAAACTTCTCTATATATAGAGAAATGCCAGGCATTATCTAGGCTATATTATACACTAAAAAAATTAAGAGTTTATTTGCAAAATTTTAGAATTGATAAAAAGATGGTATTTGATGATTATCTTAAATCTATATAAGCCGCAATATTAGAAAGAAGCCAGGGCAGGTTTGAAATACGTGCATTTTATTTGCTATAGACAAGAATGAAAAAAAATATATAATTAGTAAAATCATGTTATTAAAATTACATACATTAAAAAACAAAGAATTAAAAAATATTAACGAATTACAACGTGTTGCAATTCGTTAATATTTACCTTAGTGGCATGACGTGGGATAACGAAGGTTTTATTTTATAGGATAGGACGACAAACGAGCACACAGTCCACCTGATGGTAAATGGTTGCTGTGGCCCATAGACATCTACAATTATCTTCGATTACGAATCAAAATGCAGATGCGTTGTCACCTGTGAGGACTAAGATGGAATGTCTCATTTCCAGTAAAAAGGGTCTCCGGTTCTCTACACTAACCATACGAAACACAGTAGAATCAAGCTACTATTTCACGCTGGTATTCTGTGAGAGCGTTGTCCCTATCCGGTCGAGCCGACCCATTCGTGTTACAACTATACTACTAATATAACTGCAGCATGGCTCTACCACGTACATTACGGTTCATTATTGAAGGACAATTCGCAACTGGCTTGAGAGAGATATTAAAAATCAAATATCAATTTAGAGATACTATGACACTTGTGATAGGTAACATTACTTTGTAGCCTTTTAGAGAATGCTATTATACGAGACAGACACACGACAAAAAAGAAACCAACCTATAGAGATTCACAGTCGACAGATTGGCTTAATTCATAACCGTGCTTTGAGGAATTCTTAGAATTTTCAGCATAGGTTTCGTGAAGAAAGGGATGTGATGATGATTTCGAAATAAATTACGATTACCGATTTTGAATATTGGAAAATGTTAATATCATAGTTATCATCACCAGCATTACAGCCCTTCTCAAGTCCACTGCTAAACTAAGGCCTCTCCCAAGTAATGTCACAAAGCGTGATCCTGAGCCACCTACATCCACCTGAGATCAAATGTCTTTATATAACAGTCTTCTAGACTTCAATCCTGTGCCTCGGAAAGCAGATAAAGTCATTGGTCCTGCATCTGATCTGTCTCCTTTTGTGTCAGATTACCGTATCGGACTAAGAGAGTGAGGAAGTAGATAGTGCATTTGTGTTTGCGCATAAAATTGGGCAAATTAGATCTAGAGAACATTACTATTATTATTATGTTTGTTAATTACCAAAAAACATTACAGACATTACTATTATTGTTATGTTTGTTAATTGCCAAAAAATAAAATCTATGCTACTGTATTCATTAATAAATTTAATAATAATATTGTAATTTATGAGTGGCTGCGCTGGGGGTCGCGGGTTCGAATCCCGCATGGAACAAGTATTTGTATGGCCTACAAATAATTGTTCCGGGTCTGGATGTTTGTCCTTGTGGAATTTATGTTTGTAAACTGCCCCCATGATACAGGGGAAAATCCTAGTGTAGGGGTAACGATTTTAATAAATTTCGATCGCGGTTTGCAAAGGCGCAATTTTTATGTGTCCCATAGTAATAGTGTGGCGGCGCACGCACTGCGGTTAACCGCGTTCGGTTTCGACTAGACGAGCGCAAAGGACAGTCGACATTTACGGTGCAAATTAATAGCAAAAGTATCCTTTCAGATGTCTTTTATGTGTTAGTAGATGTACCCCGTACTTATGGTGGCGGCGTTGGAAGACACTATTGAGGTCATTGAGCATAGTGCTTAGGTTCTCCAGCGATTCTGTCGTAAGTGCCATATCGTCAGCAAATTGAAGGTGAGTGACATAATCGCTATTGATGTTAATAGCCGTATCTTTTTCAGTCCAGTAGCTTGAAAACGTCTTCTAATGCAGCCGGGATGTAATGTCACCCTGTCTTACATCTCTCTGCAGTTGGATAAGTTTTTTACTCTGGTTCTGCGCTCGGATATCCATCGTAACCCAACTGTACAACAACTTCAGCACTTCATTATACCAACAGTCAACGCGGCACAGCTGAAGGGACTGTAGCGCCGCCCAAATTTTGACGGAATCAAAGGCTTCGGTATTCCTCGGTCTTCTGTAATCGAGGGTGTTGTGTTCATGGTATTAATGCATTTATATGGGATTCATTCTCGCCTGGGGCATTGCTCTTTTGGTGTGGTCCATTTCTAAATCCGATTGAAATATTGTTGGATAAGACTTGCTCTTGGATCGCTACTCACACTTGCGTGTGGCTCCAACGATGATGTGTACAGCTGCCTATTGAACCTCTCAATCCCACTCAAAATCTCAGGTGTCCCGGAAACGATGCTGGCACACTCTGTTTCCAGGTTAATAAAGGTAAATAAAATAAAGTAAATAATTGGCTCTTTCTGGCAAATACTTTGGAGCACCGGTTCCGCTCGATCGCTTTTTCAATAGGAGCAGTATGAAAGTTGCGTAAGCTCCACTGCATATATTTGGAGATCTGTCTGTTGAGTTGCTTGTATGCTGCCTAATCTGTTAAAGACTGCAGCTTCATTTCCCGTCTAACAGAGATGAGATTAAGAGTTTGATCGGATTGTTTTTGAGTGCTTTCGCGCCGGGTCTTGCAAAACGTAGCTCCGACCACATGGACAGTTTTCA
Source organism: Parnassius apollo (assembly GCA_907164705.1). Classification (NCBI taxonomy): domain Eukaryota; kingdom Metazoa; phylum Arthropoda; class Insecta; order Lepidoptera; family Papilionidae; genus Parnassius; species Parnassius apollo. Next base: position 724,042 of record CAJQZP010000226.1, on the reverse strand, counting down.
CGAGATTTTCATTCATGTCCTGAACGCCTTGCAATCTTCTAGGCACTAGAAACGGTTTTTTACTCGAGCTGAAAGTTTCAGGACTTTTGATAAGAACACGAGGGAACGGAGTGTTGACTTCTTCTTTAGACGAGACTACAACTTAACGTCTTGGTTAAGTGTGCCCCTAATCATTCGACGATTGCTGCCAGTTTTCACCCTTGCAATCACTGAGACATTACTAAACAGTTGCCGTCTAGTCGTCGTAATGAAGTCAGTTTCATTGTTTTTTTTTGTGATCAGCTCGATTCACTGGCGCTGCGTAGGGATGTTGCATCCTTTCGCATTTTCTATCGTATCTACCATGGAGAGTGTTGTGAGGAATTGTCCGGATTAGTTCTAGCCACTAAATTTCAAGAATGCACATAACGTCAAAGTTTCAGATACCATTCTCACCATATGGAAGCTTGGCAGTCCACTACTGCACGTTTTACTAGGAGTTTTCTTCCTAGTACAACGTTTTTGTGGAATTCTTTATCACCGGTGACTTTTCCGCACCGATACAACTTAGAGAACTTTAAGAAAAGAGCTTACTCCTTTCTGAAAGACCGGCAACGCATCTGCAATTCCCCTGGTGTTGCGTTTGTTCATGGGCGGCGGTAGTCACTAACCATCAGGTGAGCCGCGTGCTCGTTGGTCCCCTCTTCTATAAAAAAAAAATAACCGTCAGAGCTCGACCAGGTCTACTTTTTTGGGGCTGCTACTGGAAGAAGGAGTTCATCATAGTCCTTGAGTTTGGTTGCTCTAACGTAAATTTCCCTACCTTCAGCTCACCGTTCTTTCTTGTGACTGGTTTTGCATTGAAGTTTCCCATTAACACCGTATCGTAGGTTTTGGAGGAATGTATGGCTCTAGAAATATCCTCATATATTTCCTCCAACTCCTCATCGGGATGCGCTGATGTTGATGCGTAAATCTGTATGACCTACAGCGAGTACCGTTTGGTGATTCTGAGTATAAGGTACGCTACCCTTGTCAACACACTCCCAATCTAATCCAGACTTTGATATTACCCGTTATTGATTATGCGGATGTATGTTACCCAGATCTATCTCAATATCTTCTCGATAAGTTGGTGCACTTTCTCAACAATTGCATTAGATTCATTTTCGGCTTACGTAAGTATGGCCATATTTCCCAGTACCGACCTAAGCTTAAATGGCTCTCTATTCGTCAAAGGCGTAGCTCCCTTGCAAGTACTACATTCAATTTTAAATGACCCCAATTCTCCCTCTTATCTTAAGGATAACTTTCAATATTTGTATTCTACTAACGATAGAGTTCCCCGTTCCAAAAATTGTCTTAAAATTCGTATTCCACCACATAGGAGTGGTTTCTTTAATTCCTCTTTTATTGTACAGTCTCTACTGCTCTGGAATGCCTTGTCTGTTTATATCAAGAAAAATAATAACAAGAATTATTTTAAAAGACTAGTTCGAGAGTTCTGTCGTAAGAATAATACCACCTGACTATCCGACTATTGTTTTTTTCTCTCTATCACTTTATAAGTAATATTTTGTATAATGTTAATATGTATTGTGTTATTTTATATATTTATTATTTATCCTATATTATATATTAAGTAAGTATTTATATTTTACTAACTATATATCTATTCTATTCATTTGCATTTTATTTTGTTTTTTATCCTTATTATTTATTTATGAAGTGATTGATTACACCTGCCACAGTTTCTCAAATCATCCAGGGTTCACTGGCAGGGAATGCCATGAGGCATTAAGTCCGCCCCTTATATCCACTTGGTATATAAGGTGTATAATAAAGATTAAATAAATAAATAAATAAATCTTTACAACGTAGTTAACGGGAGACTTGTGGACGATAAATCAACACCTCCTTGGGACAGATGGTTGCCCTTCCTCTATCCGACCTGGGATAATCCTTTAATATTGCAGCGCAACTTGTCTATCTCTTCCTCCAGCGTTTCGTTTTAAGTGGCAACGGGATTTCTTAGCACCCCCTTAACCGACGCTATCATGACCGCCGGGGACTCGAGGCCGTCTATTTGCGTCGTTGCTCATGGGGGATATTTTGTCATAGTTGGCTTGGCGAGCGGGTTGGCAACCGCAGTTTTTTGTTGTTAAGTTGTTGTTATAAGGAAGATGCTGTTGCCCATCTCCTGCCTGTTTTCCTCTGTCACCTTTTACGACACTCATGGGAAGATATGAGGTATTGGATATACTAAACCACCACTACACGGTGCTCAGCCGAGTATTAGCTAATAATTTATAAAAAAAGTTATAAAAATCCTCTTTGTTTATTCAATCGATTTTTATAAATTTAAATATTTTTACAAATATTCCGTGAAATGATATCTACATTTTGTTAATCAAATCGATTCGATACAAACTTTCCTTAAGGTCGGAGCTTATAATTACAATCCGTGTTCACGTCAAACGAACGAGGATCATACGTCAAAGGAGTGTTATGGATGACTACGAGATTCGGTATATCGGAAACAGCTTTTTTTTATTAGTTTTCGCATTTTTTTTCATAAAAGTTAAATTGACGCTAATATTAATTTATAGCTGATTCATATTGTTTCTTTAACTTTTCTCAGTATACTAAAACTAATTGCTCTATATATACTACTCTACTAATACTTATTATTAAAACTATTATCCGGATAATCAAGTATTGGCATTCACATGTACTAATCTTCCCACATTAATGTGATTATTCAAACACTTTAATATGTCTTCCTTGTTATATTCGACTATAATCTGCTCTGTATACATAAATATAAGATAAATATATAACAACTTTTTGTTTATCTCTTTTCGAAAAGGTATATTTTGTCAGTAGTCTCATAATTTATGTTTATTTGAACCAACTGAAAATAATCTACAACCGACATAGTTTTATTAAAAATTATCTTATTCTTTTAAAACAATTAATTACTTAAAAAAAAGTAATTTAAAAAAATCGTTTGCCTTACCAAAAACTTCTCCTGGAACATTGGAGGCAATGTATATGGACAAATATCCAAATCCGAAAGAATTATTTGCGGATCATACAAATATTTGTACCGTGTGTAAATAATGGAACCCGTGGCTCTCGGCGTAAGAAGATTACCCACTAAGCGACGCACCATCAAATACTTTTAAAAAGAATAACTTTATTTCACACGTATTTATGTGGTAGAGCCATGCTGTAGTCATATTAGTAGTATAGTTGTGGCTTGAATAGGTTCGCCCGACCGGTAAAAGACCACGCTCGCACAGAATACCAGCGTAAAATAGTAGTTTAATGCTGCTGTGTTTCGTCTGGTGAGTGTAGAAAACCATGAGAGAGAGGCATTCCATCTTAGTTCTCACGGATGACAACGATATCTTCATTACGTATAATAAAAATATTAATTACTTCCGCTAACTAAATAGAATGATGTTTCTTACCTGGATTGAAGAGCACCTCCCGCCCTCTCTCAATTGCATGCACTAACTCCGTCACCACTATTCCCAGCACCACTACTCCCAACACCACTACTCCCGGCACCACTACTTCCAACACCACTATTCCATGCTTCAATTTCATTTATAGATTGTATCCGTTCTATGTTGGGTATAGTATATCAAATATAGGATATTTTAATGTATATAATTCAGGTTTTTCTTAATTATTTCCACAATCGGCCTTCGGTAACTTACGATAAAAATACAACATAAATAAATTAAAAAAACAGTTATAAAAAAAGATGATTCAATTGTAATTTAAATGTAAAACTTAATAGCATATAAAGCCCTTCGGGTCAATGAAAGGCAGTTATATTCGATATTACACACAGACAATTCAATTTCATTTATATGTAGAATAACATACTGTTTCAAGCTTCACATTTACATAAATTTTTCTGGAATTTTTGCACCTCAGGTCAACAAAAGGCAGTTATTTCGATATTACATACAGACACTTCAACTTTATTTATATGTGTAGAAAACATACTGTTTCAAGCTTCATATTTACATAAATTTTTCTGGAATTTTTTGCACCTCAGGTCAACAAAAGGCAGTTATTTCGATATTACATACAGACACTTCAACTTTATTTATATGTGTAGAAAACATACTGTTTCAAGCTTCATATTTATATAAACTTTTGCTAAATTTTGTGAACCATTAGGTGAAAACCCTGCAATAAATTAACATCGTTGCCGGTTTCGACTTAATCTTCTCATGCTACGTAGCGTATGTTGAAATAATAACCAAAATAATAAGAAACAAAAGGTTGTTTAAGATTAACACAATGAGTCAGTCATAACAGCTTAAAATAGGTCTTCCCTATAGATTGGCTCAAGAGGCTAGGTAAACTATGTTTTGATATGAATATCGTTACGCATTTAATTAAGCACAGGCTTTCAAAACTTTTGAGATATATGTAAGAATCGTATATGGTATAACATTAAAGTTTTAATTAGCAAATCCAAATATCTGCAATATGATTTTTGTTTATAATTGAAATTTGAACTCTTAAATTTTAATTATATAAGATATAAGAATAAAATATTGTTTTAATGAAAGCAAACATCAAGTAATAAGTGGATTACTCCGGTAGCCGTAATCATCTGACTACTCTCGCTCAGTGACGGCCTAATGGTCTCTAAGTTCTGCAGTCTGCAATCAATTGTTGGTCCGCCTGGATAAGTGGTATTATATCCATTCATTCATTTGAAAGTTTAGTCTAAATATAGACATGGACCTCGTCCACCATTCAATTTATACAGAAGTAAGCAATAAAAAATATTTTGAAATAATAATAAATAAATATAAGGAACGAAAGGTTGTTTAAGATTAGCAGTGACACAGTCAGTCATAACATATTAAAATAGGTCTTCCCTATAGATTGCCTTAAGAGGCAGATAATCGCTATAGTTGCCACGCTTGGCAGGCGGCTTGGCAGCTGCAGAGTTTTATTATTTTGGGTTGTTATCAGGAAGATGCCGCTGTCCGTCACTGTTATCATTTCCCTCAGTTGACAATTTTTTTAGTGTTATCATATCGAAATATATATACTCTAAAATATTTTACTCGCATGCATTAAAACCAGTAAAAATATGAATATGACATCCAAGAAAAATTAGCGTTGAAAATATAAGAGCGCAATCAGAGCGCTTTCAAAATATTTATATAGTCCTGATTTATTCCTGTTGCTTTAAATACTGTACTGCCTCTTGTTTATTTATATTCAGTGCAAGTTATACACAGCTATTATGTTCTACAAACGTTTCCAATTATAAGCAACCTAGCGGCTGTGCTCTCGTGGAAACAAAAAAACCTTCTCATTACATTTTTCCGGGCTCACTGTTTTTTTTTAACTTTGGACATGATCGATCAGTGTGCCGTGCCTCTCTTCAAAATAGTAGTTTATTCGTAATTGACATATTCACAAAGTGCGAGCAGCGATCGCTTGAGTTAAACGACTATATATAAACATCTGCTTTTATACATATAGATATCGATATAATTAATATTTCACAAATAAACATTAATCTCTACACTTTTCTATCATATTTACTTCCCCCGTTATGAAATTTAGCAAATATTTCTTCTAATTCCTAAGTGGCGCCGCTCTAGTGGCAGTAAAAGTCATGGATGTCCTCATTGAGTGAGGGCGGGAGGTGCTCTTCAAACTATACTACATACATCAACCATATACATCATGTTATTTTATAACGCGGATCTTAGCTGATTAAATTTTACCATTTTTAAGAGTCTAGCTTAATGTTCTATAGCAGTGTGCATAGTGTTTGTTCTGTAGCATAATTCTCGTAAGCTATAATAACTTTCTTTCCTATACAAATCTATTACTCCACCACGTCAAAGAGTATGAAAATAAAGTAAATTTACGTCCTATATACGTTCCACAGCTGAGCATAGGCACCCTCTACATGAGTAGCAACTTTTCAGTGATGATTACACTGTGTGAGCATCTACGTATCAAATAACTTCATCTAAGTCGAAACTAGCAACATCTGGTGAGCGTAAGATTATTAGCCTCCATTGCGTGCACTATCCCCGTCACTGCTTTAGAAGCACGTGACATCTGATGCAGTACCACCACCACCATCCATCTTCAATTGTACGGTCAAGGATGACGGTTAAGGAAAATAGCTATAAAAAGGCCACAAAGAAAGCGACCTGTGTTCAGCAATGGACTTTTATGTGCTAAAGTAGAAGAAATGTGGGTGTATCGTGGACACGGCTGTGTGTTGTACTTGGATACGTGTACGTTATAAATATTAGTTAATTTGTGACGTAACGAAACGACCTCAGAATGGTGACGTGGCAGCCCTCACACAATGTAACAAATTATTCGATCCTTTAACTATGGAGTGATGTAATTAAACTAAAACTAAAACTAATTGCTCGTATACTAAAACTAATTGCTCTATATATACTACTCTACTAATACTCTATAATCTCTCTAAAAGTACAAATAAATCATCGTCACTGAATATAACATTCAGTGACGATGATTTATTTGTACTTTTCATCGTCGCGAATATCTAATGATACTTATATGATACTTATATGGATAAAAAGGTTCAGTCTGTCAGTTAATCTGATAAACTAACAGAGGGACAAATAGATGGATCTACAAATTGACCAACGGACGGACGCACATATAATCTTTTAGTTTTACTTTTACTTTTAGTTATAGTACGTGTCGTTGTAGTTCGGCTCGATCGGGGAAGGACCACTCTCTCACAGGATGCCTCACAGGATGATGTGTGTGTATGGAACCAGAGTCCCTATTTACTGCAAAAGAGGTATTCCATCTTAGTTCTCACGGGTGGCAACGCATATGCATTTTGATTCGAGATCAAGAATAGATGTAGATATCTATGGACCACAGCAACCACTTAGCATCTGGTGAACTGTGTTTTCGTGTGTCACTGTAAAAAAAGTCTTTAAAATGCACTTGTCATGTCATCATCAACTACTACAATAGAAATTCGTATAAGTCCACCCGATGATGCTGTTATCGGTAGAATTTATATTAAAAATATGTTAGGTGCATCATTGAACCACTAAGATTTCTGCCGTTTTTCGATCCTGCTGTCCCTCAAAAGGTTGTTCGTTTCGCTTTTAGCGATAAAACCGCCCATTGTACAAACTTTTTACATTTTAAATTTTATTTTTTGTTTATTATTTTGTGTTTTTGTACGTGTAATTATATAATTATAGGATAGATAATTCAATATTGCTTGCGTTTATTATCGACGCGTTTGTTTCTCTCCCGTTGTAGGGAAGAGTATCGCATTTTCAGAAGTTTCGCGCATCGCTATGGTTAAATCTCTCCCATTGTGGGGAAGATTTGCCTAATTCCTCAAGCTTGGAAGGCAGAGTGACGATCGTTGTTTCAGAAGTCTCGCGCAACTCAATAACACTTGCTATTGAAAAATCTCTATAACATATTATGTCTAAAATAAAAATATCGAACAACCGCCATAAGAAAAAAGTTTTTAGAGTTTTTAATGACATGACAAAGATATCCATTTTTGATTCTAATCATAAAAATGTTTATAATTAAAAATCGATCAATTTTAATATACGATACCAAAACCTAACACTCTATCACCGGCTCAACTAGTAATGTCAAGAAATATAAGAATGCATGTACCAATTACTAATGATAAACATAAAACTAAAGTAACCTCAATCAAATAATTTATTTATACTAGCAACCGCCCGTGGTTTCGCTCGCGTGAAATTAGAAATTTCAGCAAATTTAAAGTGAAAATATAAATAATATATGTCTTCCTTAGCTAGAAGGAATTTCGAAATATCTTAAAAAAAGTTATTATGTAGTGATTATGTTTATCTACTTACAAACCCAATTTTTAGTTCCTCATAATAATAGTTATATAGAAATAATGCAACAATAAAGCGAAACGATTGAATCTTTTTATTTTTCATCTTTTGAGATTTTCAATAAAAAATACTGAAAACAGTTATTAGTAATTATAATAAACTATATTTAAGACAAATTTTAAGACTCAAGTAGTATTATAGTTACGACAATATGGCAACTTTAAAACGAAGATAAATCCTCATTATTCCCGATCCTGTAGGAATATCAAAAGATTCTTATTCCTTGTCTCATTATAAAGGGAACCTCTGTGAAAAGTTTTAGCTTTCTAGGTCCAAGAGCTTGGGCTGGGTTTTCATATGTCATATGTGAGGGAGTGAGTAAATTGGGAGTTTTTTTTTAAATTAATTGATGATTTTTAAAAGATAATTTTATCAAAAATATTCTTAATAATGATTTTTTTAATAATTCCATTAGAAATAAAATTTAATAATTAGGAATAAAAAGTCTTTAGTTACATATCTAACAACTAAGATTCTAGGTAAGTTAAAAAAAACTCTTGAAACTTGCTCCCAGTTACTGTGAGGAAAGATTTAAATGTCAAAGGTTGTACATAATAGAATATAGTAAATGTAATAGGTCAAGACAGGAATACGTTTTATTCATATTTATAAAAAATCCATTTTTACTGCGTAGAAGTTAAAATTTTTGAACTTTATGGTTTGTTTTTTGGTATTGGTATTTTATTTTGCATAAATACTTCCACTATTGCCAACTTTGATAAATCTACCCGAAAATTCAAGTTATAATTTGTTTAAACTCATTTTTTTAAAAACAAGAGTCCTATAACAATTAGCCATGCCTAAATGTCGTTGAAATAGCTTAACATTCAGTCTAGTTTCTGGATGTTAACGCTGTTACTCTATACTCTTACAGCTTCTCTCATTAAGGACTCAGGGCTCGCGGCCTGCAAGGCCATCATGATTATTAACATTAATATGCCCAAACCCATTATCCATTAGTTTTTTTGTTAATTATAATATTTCTCGTAAGCGATTAGTAAGCTTTTATAAAATAAATAACTTTTCCTGATCACCATTTTTGCTAAAAACATTCGAAACATTTTATTATCTCTAATTTACATCCCTTGCTCTTTGCAAAACTTTTATTCTTTTATTATGCATTTCGTCTGTTACACCAAGTACTAAAATATCATTTAAAACAGTAATTTGAAAACAAAATGTGCGTTTACAAAAATTCTATATGCATCTTCACATGAGAGGAACTCTTAAACTAATCTCAGTTACTTATGTAGCTAAAGTGTTTAATGCTATCTGTCATCATGTCAATTAAATTTTAAAAAGACTTCTTCATCGATACTCCTATGTTTTATGAACAACGAAAAAATAGCTTATTCATTTCTTTCTAGGACTCTGGTCGCCTAAAATTTCACGTTGGGCGCCATTAGAATTGACATAAGATCAAGTAAATCAAGTATTATTATTAAAACTATTATCCAGATAATCAAGTATTGGCATTCACATGTACTAATCTTCCCACATTAATGTGATTATTCAAACACTTTAATATGTCTTCCTTGTTATATTCGACTATAATCTGCTCTGTATACATTTACAGCTATCCCACGGGGAGTACAGCGTGTATTCCCTTATTGTTTAATTCGAATGCGAGACGCATGAATATTATTTACGCTACATAATTCTGTGCTATGTATTTTATGTGTTTTCTGATGGCCTTTATAGTCATTGTAACGTTAGGTATTCTAGAGTTTGTTTGCTCAATTCCGTTTGATGCATGCAAATTCCAAGGTCCATAAATTACTATTGTTTTATGTAGGATACTTAAATGTGATGACCAATAATTGCAAGCTATTCACTAGTGAACTCTTAGCAGTAGTTGATAGAAGTTTTTTTAAAAGGCCGGCAACGTATCTGCAATTCCCTGTAATCACTTATCATCAGGTGAGCCGTATGCTAGTATGCCTCCTCTCCTATAAAAAAGCACCCTTCATTCTGGGAAACTATTTTGTACTGCTGTGTTGTATTGTAGCCGACACAACATAATTATATATTAGAGTTAAGTTAAAAGGTAGTATAATTAAAGTCCTATACAGATCAACACGTCTCGTTCTCATTGAAACCTTTTTCACTTTATATGGCGACCTTACTAGGCGGTGCGCTGTCACGCTGCACGCGCATCGCTGGGCTCCGAAATTATGAAGAATGATGTCAAATAAATTTAATTTATATAACTATGAATTAACACAATTTTATATTGCACAAGGCAAGAAAATGTTAACATGACAATCAGTGTTGATTAACACTGATATAATTTTACTATAGACGGTACTGACATTTTATTTGATAATTAATATTATTTTGACTCCCTTGCTGATCTGGTGATTGTTAGCATAACTGCTGGTCATGCGGTGAACATAAAATTCAATTTCGGACTAGACCAAAATCTATGAATTAATATGTTAATAAAATGGGTTTTTCTGACAAGAAATTTTCACCCTTATGCCCCGAAGAGCACCTAATATCAATGAATCTGCGACTAATCTCTCTTCAGTCATGTCAAATTGCCATCCTATCGGACTATGAGAATGAAAGGATGGAGATTGATCCTGTACTTTCACTCACATAAATCGAAACAAAGATTGCTGCAGATATGTTGTCGTCTCTAAGGACTAGGATGAAATGCCTCACAGCCGTGCATGCAATTCTATTTGATTATAGAAATTGGAACAGTAAAAGCTCTTTATTCGCGGGGTATATGTTCCGTAAATATGCCGCGAATATGGAATAGTAATTTACATGGGGTTATAAGAGATACATTCCTAGGTGATAAAATAAAACACAAATATGTTTAAAAAACATTTTATTGAACCATATTGATTAATTATAATCTTCAGGCTTAGGCAATGATTTAAAGAATTTTTTTTTTTTTGGCGTTTTTAACTCCTTTAGTGGTATTGTTGTCAGCAATTTGTCTTTTAAAAATGAGACTTCGTTCCATAGACGGATCAATTTTCACAAAGAAATCACAAAGCTAATTTTCCATTCTTAAACTTTCACTAAGATTTTTCAAATTAAATGTCACGTTTCCAGTGCTTCTTGAAGCCTCTTCTTCAGTGGGCTGTGAATTTAACATTTCCTCCAAGTCGGTTTCAGTTGAATCTTCATCTTGCGATTCAAACAACTCCTGAATGTCACTTGATTCCATCTGTTCAGACTCATATCTTTCTATCTATATATCTAATTTCGGCTATGTTTGTAGTCAGAGTTTGAATTTGCACAGATTCTTCGTAATTTTCTGCAGTCAGAGCAGGTCACAGTTTTTTTTCAGCATAATTTCAATGTATGACTTCAGTCCTTCCAAGAATTCTTTTATGTTTATGTCGATTTATGTCGAAACTCGTTTTTCATTCTTTTTAGTCGGCATTATAAATTAGGAAGACAGTGATAGAGACGTGTTATTCGATCACAATTTTTGTAACGAATGGAAAGATGAAATAACAAAACACGCAAAGCGGCTCTTACCAAAAGACGGAAGTTCTAATATGAGGCAGTATTTATAAATATGCTTAATGCATTGAGTAATAAGGTTTCTTTCATGTTTGTTTACATTCTCAAAAACACCTAAGTGGCGAAGGCGGCTTATGTCAAAGGCCTAAATAATGCAGCGGTGATATAATTTAAAAACATACTTAAGGCATAGTTGAAATAAGGTCTATTTAACTTTTTATTGCTCCATTTGACAACGCGCTTACAATGGGTATTGGGTTGGATACCTATTGCAATCCTTTTTATCAATAAATATATACCGATGTACTGATTACATCGAAATCTTTAGCAGCGAATATAGGGATTGGGTTGTATTTTTTTTATTCGCCAATAGTGTAAACGCGAATAAAGGAAGCTCGAATAAGGAGCTTTTACTGTATATAATATTTATTCAAACACACTCCTAAAGAGAAAAGGAGTCTTACCACCTAGCCAAGCCACGTAAACACACTAAGATACCTTATCAAGAAATTTTGAAAAGACATTGTAATATATATATAAATAGAAAAAAATATTTTCAAAAACGTGAAAATTTATATTCATGAGTGTACTCTCCGCACTAGCAGAATTTTAATTAATATTCTAATAATTCTTTTAATTAATATTCATGAGTGTACTCTACGCACTAGCAGAATTTGGCACAATGAAATATAACGCTATTCCATGGGAGCTCATGAATTTATTCATATATTTAAATTTTTCGTTTCTAGACTGTAATTTGTTTATGAGATTTAGTTCAAAACACACACGGATTTGAAGCCGCTAATAAATATCATTGGCTATCCTTTAAATGTTCCGTGATGTAATACACAAATTGTATATGCAATTACAACGGATTGGGCAATTAAATATGAATAGTAGAACAAATGGAAATCAGGAAAAATATTTCGAAATTAATAGTAGTTTTAAAAATTTATGTATTTGTAACAATCCAATTAGCCAGTAAAAGTGATAAAAAAGTACACGCCTCATAAGCGTTTCATTTAATTTTGATGAAGAAATAAATCGATTACACAAAATATAAAATCCATATAGATTGTTTGGTGCATTTTTCCTTTGTCTAACAAGGTTTAAAGAATCAAATGAAAGTTATTAGGTGGAAGGTGTAATATAAGGAAGGTATATTTGTAAAAAAAAAAAAATAATTAACCTACTAAGCGTTCTAGTCTATTGATATGAAATATGAAACCAGTTGATATTATTCTAAAACTAATTAAAATAACTAGAGATGCCGCAAATACTTGCTATTATTCGGTATTCGGCATTACTCGAAATATTTTAATTCGTTGAATATGTAGTAGTATATTTTCGTTTCTGAAATAAATATAAGATAAAAAAATTTGTTTTAAAAAAAACAAAAGACACTTTACTAGACATAATCAGTCACGTCATGTTGAAGTTAAATAAATACAAAGGAGTTTTAATTAATATTTAAGGTGATACCTCGAAAATTTCATAGTTTTTCTATTTCACATATTTTTTTAAGATTTATAGATTACTTAAGACACCACAATATTTTTACAGATAAGTTCATGGAATTATTTTTAGGGCACAGTAAATAATCATATCTAAGTTCTCATAAACCAGTTTTTTAATACATAACAAATTTTTGTTAAAAAACTTTCCGAGCGCGTGCTCGGAAAAAAACTAAGAAACTATCTCATAATTTGCGTATTACGAAATCATTGCATCATTTTTATTTTGATACTCCCTCAGTCGTCCGTGAACTTCACCGACAAAGGGATAAGCCAAGCCCACAAAACTACGATTGATTTTCAAGGTATCCTCTTAAAGTCCAAAAGGGCCAGATTTTGGTGCAAGAAAACTCTTTCTGCACGATTGGGAGTAAGTCCGTGGCCCTTTTATTCATAAATTTTCGTAGGAAATACGAGGTAATTCCCAAAAAATAGGTACGAGAAAAGGGTTGCCAGCGTTTAAAAATGAAAAATCAGTATAATTGAGACTGATTTATCTAACTTCATTGTTTTATTTTCTCATAAACTTCAAAAAAATTTAGAGATAACAAATAACAGTATCGAAGAGAAACCTATAACTTCCCTATTTTTGAAAATTTTTAAATTTTCTTAGCGGGATGTTAAAAAACCCGGTATCGATAAGTCAATTTTTTGGTAGTTATCGTAGCCACGTACAAAGTCAGCATACAGACATCTAGACGTCCACGAAAAAAATTTTTCAACCCTTTTTTCAACGTAGCAATATAAATTGATTTTTTAGAATATAAATATAAGATTGATCAATTAAAGTGTTTCTTGATATACGGCTACTTATAATATGAAAGTGAGGGAATAGAGAGTTGTCCTATGCTTGTGCAATTTTACCCTGACCTGCGCAGATTTCTAGTCTCCACTGAAACAGCTGTCGATAAAAATTCGGTATAGAGTACTACGGTTAATAAATATGAGTCTAAAATTATAATAACGAGTTTGATAATACTTGAAGATTAATGATGTTAAAATAAATTAGTTAACACTCTTGTAAAAATAAAATTATGTGTCTTTATTAGTTTTGTGGCGGCACTGTAATTTTGATATTTATATATTTATAATTTTGAAAGCGTGATTTAGGCGTCGGTGTATTTCACTTGCGGTGCGAAGACAGCGTCGCCAGAGTTTTAAGACCACCTCCAGCTCTCACTCAATTTTATGTACTATTCCCGTCATCGCCAAACCCAACACCACTATTCCCCTACACTAGGATAATCACACCACCGTCGATAATCCTACACGTGTTTTGCCTCTTAATCAAACATTATTACGAGAAATTGACTTGGCAATGGCTGACCGCACTTAGCTGTTTGATTTCCGCAAAGTAACATTCATTATATACATTAAAGTTCCATAGAATACTATAGCTAATACTCAGATCTTATTTAAACTGTAGTATGATTTTTCTCAGCTTCGCCCTCGAATTTTGGATCGGTGAGACAATGATTTTTAAGAACTCCATAAAAATATTCATTCGATAAAAATATTCACCCCCGTACAGCTTAGTTGTTGGCGAAACTAACTTCGGGAATTTATTAACAAAATGAAAAATTATCTCGTTTAATATTTTTAGTTTAGCTAAAACTTTTAAGGCAGTCCACTTTAAAATTACTGTTTTAATCGACTCGAAAAGTGAGGACTGTAAAATCACTATATTATAATTATAAGACAAATATATAATAACTTTTTGTTTATCTCTTTTCTAAAAGGTATATTTTGTCAGTAGTCTCATAATTTATGTTCATTTGAACCAACTGAAAATAATTTACAACCGACATAGTTTTATTAAAAATTATCTTATTCTTTTAAAACAATTAATTACTTAAAAAAAGTAATTTAAAAAATCGTTTGCCTTACCAAAAAATTCTCCTGGAACATTGGAGGCAATATATATTGACAAATATCCAAATCCGAAAGAATTATTTGCGGACCATACAAATATTTGTACCGTGTGTAAATAATGGAACCCGTGGCTCTCGGCGTAAGAAGATTAGCCGCTAAGCGACGCACCATCAAATACTTTTAAAAATAATAACTTTATTTCACACGTATTTATGTGGTAGAGCCATGCTGTAGTCATATTAGTAGTATAGTTGTGGCATGAATGGGTTCACCCGACCGGAAAAAGACCACGCTCTCACAGAATACCAGCGTAAAATAGTAGTTTAATGCTGCTGTGTTTCGTCTGGTGAGTGTAGAGAACCATGAGAGAGAGGCATTCCATCTTAGTTCTCACGGATGACAACGATATCTTCATTACGTATAATAAAAATATTAATTACTTCCGCTAACTAAATAGAATGATGTGTCTTACCTGGATTGAAGAGCACCTCCCGCCCTCTCTCAATTGCATGCACTAACTCCGTCACCACTATTCCCAGCACCACTACTCCCAACACCACTACTCCCGGCACCACTACTTCCAACACCACTATTCCATGCCTCAATTTCATTTATAGATTGTATCCGTTATATGTTGGGTATAGTATATCAAATATAGGATATTTTAATGTATATAATTCAGGTTTTTCTTAATTATTTCCACAATCGGCCTTCGGTAACTTACGATAAAAATACAACATAAATAAATTAAAAAAAAACAGTTATAAAAAAGATGATTCAATTGTAATTTAAATGTAAAACTTAATAGCATATAAAGCCCTTCGGGTCAATGAAAGGCAGTTATATTCGATATTACACACAGACAATTCAATTTCATTTATATGTAGAATAACATACTGTTTCAAGCTTCACATTTACATAAATTTTTCTGGAATTTTTGCACCTCAGGTCAACAAAAGGCAGTTATTTCGATATTACATACAGACACTTCAATTTTATTTAAATGTGTAGAAAACATACTGTTTCAAGCTTCTTTTACATAATTTTTCTGGAATTTCCTCAGGCAAAAGGCAGTTATTCGTTTTAGAAATTTTAAATGTGTAGAAAACATACTGTTTCAAGCTTCATATTTATATAAACTTTTGCTAAATTTTGTGAACCATTAGGTGAAAACCCTGCAATAAATTAACATCGTTGCCGGTTTCGACTTAATCTTCTCATGCTACGTAGCGTATGTTGAAATAATAACCAAAATAATAAGAAACAAAAGGTTGTTTAAGATTAACACAATGAGTCAGTCATAACAGCTTAAAATAGGTCTTCCCTATAGATTGGCTCAAGAGGCTAGGTAAACTATGTTTTGATATGAATATCGTTACGCATTTAATTAAGCACAGGCTTTCAAAACTTTTGAGATATATGTAAGAATCGTATATGGTATAACATTAAAGTTTTAATTAGCAAATCCAAATATCTGCAATATGATTTTTGTTTATAATTGAAATTTGAACTCTTAAATTTTAATTATATAAGATATAAGAATAAAATATTGTTTTAATGAAAGCAAACATCAAGTAATAAGTGGATTACTCCGGTAGCCGTAATCATCTGACTACTCTCGCTCAGTGACGGCCTAATGGTCTCTAAGTTCTGCAGTCTGCAATCAATTGTTGGTCCGCCTGGATAAGTGGTATTATATCCATTCATTCATTTGAAAGTTTAGTCTAAATATAGACATGGACCTCGTCCACCATTCAATTTATACAGAAGTAAGCAATAAAAAATATTTTGAAATAATAAATAAATATAAGAAACGAAAGGTTGTTTAAGATTAACACAATGAGTCAGTCATAACAGCTTAAAATAGGTCTTCCCTATAGATTGGCTCAAGAGGCAGATAATCGCTATAGTTGCCACGCTTGGCAGGGGGGTTGCCAGCTGCAGAGTTTTATTATTTTGGGTTGTTATCAGGAAGATGCCGCTGTACGTCACCGTTATCATTTCCCTCAGTTGACAATTTTTTTAGTGTTATCATATCGAAATATAATATATACTCTAAAATATTTTACTCGCATGCATTGAAACCAGTAAAAATATGAATATGACATCCAAGAAAAATTAGCGTTGAAAATATAAGAGCGCAATCAGAGCGCTTTCAAAATATTTATATAGTCCTGATTTATTCCTGTTGCTTTAAATACTGTACTGCCTCTTGTTTATTTATATTCAGTGCAAGTTATACACAGCTATTATGTTCTACAAACGTTTCCAATTATAAGCAACCTAGCGGCTGTGCTCTCGTGGAAACAAAAAAACCTTCTCATTACATTTTTCCGGGCTCACTGTTTTTTTTAACTTTGGACATGATCGATCAGTGTGCCGTGCCTCTCTTCAAAATAGTAGTTTATTCGTAATTGACATATTCACAAAGTGCGAGCAGCGATCGCTTGAGTTAAACGACTATATATAAACATCTGCTTTTATACATATAGATATCGATATAATTAATATTTCACAAATAAACATTAATCTCTACACTTTTCTATCATATTTACTTCCCCCATTATGAAATTTAGCAAATATTTCTTCTAATTCCTAAGTGGCGCCGCTCCAGTGGCAGTAAAAGTCATGGATGTCCTCATTGAGGGAGGGCGGGAGGTGCTCTTTAAACTATACTACATACATTAACCATATACATCATGTTATTTTATAACGCGGATCTTAGCTGATTAAATTTTACCATTTTTAAGAGTCTAGCTTAATGTTCTATAGCAGTGTGCATAGTGTTTGTTCTGTAGCATAATTCTCGTAAGCTATAATAACTTTCTTTCCTATACAAATCTATTACTCCACCACGTCAAAAAGTATGAAAATAAAGTAAATTTAAGTCCTATATACGTTCCACAGCTGGGCATAGGCACACTCTACATGAGTAGCAACTTTTCAGTGATGATTACACTGTGTGAGCATCTACGTATCAAATAACTTCATCTAAGTCGAAACTAGCAACATCTGGTGAGCGTAAGATTATTAGCCTCCATTGCGTGCACTATCCCCGTCACTGCTTCAGAAGCACGTGACATCTGATGCAGTACCACCACCACCATCCATCTTCAATTGTACGGTCAAGGATGACGGTTAAGGAAAATAGCTATAAAAAGGCCACAAAGAAAGCGACCTGTGTTCAGCAATGGACTTTTATGTGCTAAAGTAGAAGAAATGTGGGTGTATCGTGGACACGGCTGTGTGTTGTACTTGGATACGTGTACGTTATAAATATTAGTTAATTTGTGACGTAACGAAACGACCTCAGAATGGTGACGTGGCAGCCCTCACACAATGTAACAAATTATTCGATCCTTTAACTATGGAGTGATGTAATTAAATTTTGTATAACGATGATAAATATATAGCTGCAAGGCCAAACTTTATTTTCCCTTCCGCTATGAAAGCAAATTTAAAAACGTATTCACTTCAATAAATTCAAATAAATTAGCCATACATTTTTTTACATAATATGACCAAATGTATAAATTATAAAAGATCTGAATGAAATTTAATATCACGCGGAAACAGAGGAGCTTTTTCGCCTCTTCAGTCACCGGGGGTGTAACTCAGTGGGAGAGTGTCTGCTTCGCATGCTGAAAGTCCTGGGTTCAAATCCTAGCACCTCCAATTATTTTGATAACTTGCTTATTACTTGTCGCGTTTTCTTTCTTTATTAACTAAAATAAAACCTAAATAATATTAAAGTTAAGAGAGAAAAAACAAGAGATAAATATCTTTTAGTAAGAAATATTTTTAAAGCTTATTTAAAGTAAAATTCGTTAGATTCCATAGAAATAACTTTAAGGTATTTAACAAAAGATGAAACGATTTTTATCTTCACCATAATTATAATTTTATAGTTGTTGATTTAGAACCAGTAGACTTTACAATTCAAATAATTTTTTGTTTCATAAAATATGGCTATATTCCGATATTTTTTGTTATCAATTTCTTGTTTTTTGAAATTATATGGGTATAATCCCATATTTAATGAAACAAGAAATAGTTTATCATTATCGATATATATGTTCACCGTTTGAAATATACTCTCTTTTTTATTTTATTTTTTAAATAAAAACCTTACCATCACAGTAGATTTTTTTTCTATCGTGGAGGCAGTTTACAACCATAAATTGTGTAAGAACAAACATCCACACCTAGAACAATTCTTTGTATGCCATACAGACACTTGTACCTTACGGGATTCGAATCAGCGTTCTCAGCGCTGCAGTTCAGTGCGTAAAATAAGATATAAAATAAAATAATAAGGCACTACGCCATGGGGCTGTCTGTGGAAGAAACAGCATAAGTAAAATCTTTTAACTGTGGTAGAAACCTAGCTTTAGTCCATGCGACATTATGATATACTTATCAAGCGGAAAAAAAGTCAGTCATATGGGTTGGCTGATTTCTTTGTTATAAAAATATGATTAATTTTCTCCAACTCCTCAGGTCCACTAAATGTATTTCTTAACTTCACAGCTCGTGACAAATCAACTCCAAAATTCACAATGAAAAATTTGAATATTCAGCCAGCACAGCGGAGTATCTAACCAACGTCTGCTAAAACGGCAATGTACTTAATTTTAAAATTTAAATTTGAACAAAGCATTTAATAAAAAGACAGACGTTTGTGCCTATATTTCACTCTGCAGCAAAATCACAAGTATCCCATCGAGCATTATGAAGGAAGCGAGTCCATTGCTATAGGGGTGTAAAACATTTGGTGGTAGAAAAAATGTTATCTTCAAATTGTGGGACTTTAATTAGTCGATAATATTACAGATTATTCTAAAATCTGTATAACTATATCTCGAAAGTTTTAAATTACATTCAATGTTTTAAAATGATTTGAAAAGTTATTCTTATGATTCTAGAATAATCTAGAACGTTCTTGATTGTTCAAAACATTAGAGAATTATCTGCAATGCTCTAAACTTCTTTAGAATGTTTCTATTATATGATATTTTTGAAGAGTATATAAGACGACATACAAGGCATGCGTTCTTCAGTTGGTTTCCTACATAGAAATCTAAATAATTATTATTTAGATTTCTGTGGTTTCCTATAAAAAAAGTGTGGGTCTCACGTCTCACGTAAAGCAAACTGTGTAAACAAATAGTGCAAAGTAAATAGTGGTAGTGTCACAATATAAATATTAATTTTTTTTTCTTTTATTTCTCAGGTATGCTGGTTTCTTCACGATGTTTCCCTTCACCTCCGAACACGTGATAAATCATCACTTAAAATTGCAATTAACAATTTCATTGTAGGCGGCGGAGATTGAACCTGGATTTCTCGCGTACTTTGAAATTTAGAGCGAGCGCTTAGCCCCTGAGCTACCACGGCTGTTATATTTTTAATTATTTTTATAGAATAAGGGTGTCAAATCAACACACAGTCCATATGATAGTAAGTGATGATGATGTGACCCATAGATATCTACATCTGTTTTCGATCATCAAGGATCAAATGCAGATGCGTTATCACCACTGAGGAGTAATATGAAATGCATCAATTCCCGTAAAACGGGTCTCCGGTTCTCTACACTCGCTATACGAAACACAGCGGGATTTAGCTGCCATTTTATGCTAGTATTCTTTGAGAGCGTGGTTATTCCCCGGTCGAGCCTAAACATTCGTACCACAATCATAATATACTTGCAGCGTTTCTCGTATGACGTATTTGTATGTTTATGTTCTTGTATGATTTGTTGTGATTTTTTTTCATAGTAGCTGTGAGGGAATGGAAATATTCAAGTTCTAAAATATTTTGAAATTTCAATGTACGCTTAAACTGCAATTGTTTTTTTTTTTTTGGGTAACTTCAAAGGAATTAAGTCTCGTCATATTTCAGTGCAGGCTCGTTAGACTTTGATCTACAAAAGTCAACGGCAGAGCAAAATTTTATATCGAACAAAACAAATTTCAACCTGAAACTACACTACAAAATACACCATCCACTGAGAATACCACCTCTATCAATTTTGAGAAAATAGTGAAACCTGGAAATATCTACCACAATGATTCGTGTGGCTGATAGATTTTTATTATGTCCATGTTTCAGCACTGAACGTGATTCCAATAACGCAGCAAATTTAAACGAATTGTTCTTAATGTACGTTCGTGTACACATGGTGTACATCATGGAAATAGCGCCTGAACTTTAACTATTGTAGGCCATATATGAGACTTTTCTTTAAAGATTTTTTTAGAGTAACAAACGAGCACACACATCTTCATCTACCTTCGATTAAAAAAAAGTCAAATTATAAAATGTTGTAACCATAAATCTAGGATAAAATCAAAGATTAGGTAAAACATCTTTGGGTAAAATGCTTTATAGCCAGTAAAAATATTTATCGCTGCTCGTAGTTTGTGAATATGTCAACTACGAATAAACTACTATTTTGAAGAGAGGCACATTGATCGATCATGTCCTAACGCACTAGATAATATAAAATAAAAGTTAAATAAATAACAGCGAGCCCAGAAAAATATAACGTGAAGGTTTTTCTGTTTCCACACGAAAACACAAAGTAAGTTTGTAGAACATAATATCTGTGTAAAACTTGCACTGAATATATATAAACAAGAGGCCGTACAGTATTTAAAGCAACAGGAATAAATCAGGACTATATAAATATTTTGAAAGCGCTCTGATTGCGCTCTTATATTTTCAACAATAATTTTTCTTGGATGTCATATTCCTATTTTTTACTGGTTTTACTCATGCAAGTAAAATATTTTAAGGTATATATTTCGATATAAAAACACTAAAAAAATTGTCAACTGAGGGAAATGATAACGGTGACGGACAGCGGCATCTTCCTGATAACAACCTAAAATAATAAAACTCTGCAGCTGCCAACCCGCGTGTCAAGCTTGGCAATAGCGATTATCTGCCTCTTGAGCCAATCTATAGGGAAGACCTATTTTAAGCTGTGGAAACTGACTGACTGTGTCATTGTGTCATTGTGTTAATCTTAAACAACCTTTCGTTTCTTATATTCATTTAATATTTTAAATAATTTTCTATCGCTTACTTCTGTATAAATTGAATGGTGGACGAATTCCATGTCTATACGTAGACTAAGCTATCAATGGTTGTAGTTGAATGGATGTAATACCTTTTATCCAGGCGGACCGACAATTGATTGCAGACTGCGGAACTAAGAGACCATTAGGCCGTCACTGAGTGTGAGTAGTGAGATGATTATGGCTGCCGGAGTAATCCACTAGTCAAAGGGAATTAATTGATGTTTGCTTACAGAAAACAATATATGATTTAACTCGTAAATTTCAATTATAAACAAAAAGAAAATTGCAGATATTTGGATTTGCTCATTAAAACTTAAATGTGATCCTTACACAATTTTTACATAGCTCTCAAAAATTCTGAAAGCTTGTGCTTAATTAAATGCATATGTTCATTGCAAAACAAAGTCTACTGAATGAATTTCAATCGGCGTTACCGGTACGAGTTTCGGAAACTTTTCTTACCCATTAGTTAACGGTTCTTCGAGCTATATTATATAACTTAGATTAGAGGAGAATAGCTTGGGGTCAGTAGTGAAAAATATAACGCTATAATACAATATTATAGCACAGTATATAACTATATTATAGTTACTTTGAATCTTTTTATTTTCAAGAGATCTTAAATGTTTTTCTCTGTTTATATTTTTTAGAGGATATGCAGCATTCCCTGTATGTGATAGGTCTCATTTCTGAGAACAACGAAAACTCCAACGTGCCGATGCCACGTGCGAATATCGTACTTTGTGCGTACTTTCACCTTTTTACGTGGGGAATTAATTGTTTACGCATAGCCGCATCGAGGTAAGGACGGGTTAAGTCGGCCTAACACCGCATGGTATACTCCATTTTTGCCACATATTGGCAGGGCCACAGTAATGCTTTCGCCCACATACGTGCGTACTTTACCTTTTTAAACACGGGGAAATCACTACGCATATTCGTATTCGCCTCGCTGGTATTAAGACTAATACCGACTAAATCCCCATGGCGTTGGACCTTCGCCGCATATTGGTTGGGCCACTAGAATGAAATCGTTCTTCACCTACCTCAACTTATTTTTCCTTTATTAAACGAAATAAGTTTCCAAATTATGACATTTTAACGGCATAAATCAATCAATTAATTTATTTAACAATAAAATGTGTAAGAATAATAGCGCAATGTCATTACATTGCTAAGCCTTACTAAATTATTTATTATAAAATAATAATATAAAATCAAAGATATCTTACAAATAATATAATATTGAAAAATATCAATAAATAAAATAATCAAAAATCAAAATAAATTATCTAATAAATTTCATTGTATCTTTTAAGTATAATTAATCTACCAACTTTAAGTTTGTAAATTACTTTGGTTTTGGTGGGAACCGAACTCGGATTGCTCGCTTTTAAGCTTTTGTTTGTTATCATAAATTGATTCTAAGATCTTTATGGTATTTTGAATAACGAATATGTACTTTAAAATACATAGGATATTTGAGCTATATTAATAAATTTCAAGAGACTTCCAACTAAATAAAATCTCTTTGAAAGCAAATCTAACTTGTAACTTTAAATGTACAACATGCTTCTAAGAATTGCTTCGACATACCAGTATTTGGGATTCAACTCCCATGTACAAGATGTAATCCGACTTAGCCATACAAAACAACAATTGATTGCAGGCAGCTGAGCTGACTGGATCAGTAAGGTGTTACGGAGTTATGACAGTCGGATGACTAAATTAGGGAGTGTGATGAATTAACGTCCAACGTTAGATACATTGACTGTTTATACAAGAAATTTGAAAAATAACAAAGAAAAGAGAGATGTTAATGATCTTTTGTTACCGCGCCTTGTCAGCACGCTATATTTAAATAACATAGAGGCAGCTATAAAATAGAATAGAATATAATATTTTTATTCGATACATATTATTAATAATTTTTATTGAAAGCAACTTTTTAATTTGATCACAGGTTCGAAAAAACCCTCTGTACTGGGAAAAACCAGCATGAAACCCGAAGGGACATTATTCAATTTTTTTGTCAATTGGAATCATCATCCCGTTTCCCCCTGTTTCCTTCTTCAAAACTGGATTTGACTTAACTTTTTAAAAACAATATACCACTGAATATTGCCTGGCAGTTTTATTAACATAATGTTTCTTATTTTAAAATAATTAAGGAGTGAAAGAAACAAAAAATAGAAAAATAAAAACACCGCACTGGTAGATAACTTTAGATTGCATTGTAAAAATATTTGCTCTAGTGACACTAGTAATTATTCAGGAAGAAAACAGAGGAGTTCGTTTGAACGTCGGAGTCGTATGAAAGTAACGCTGTCCGTATGTCGTCATAAAGTAATTAAGTCAATTAAGCTACATTTATACACATAAGACATTCAAGGATTTGCAAAAAAATTTTGTGGGTATGATTTTGTGTCACCCCACTTTTTATTTTCTTTAACTTATTTTAAAACTTTTGTAAAGTCTTTATAAATCACTGTGATATTTATTTTGATGTCTATGGGCTATCCTATTTTATGTAAATATTTGGCCATGCAATATTTAACGGCCTATGCTTCCTCAGCTCAAATTCTAATTTCGTCTCCACTTTCCCACGCCACTCGTTCGCACACTGCGAGCTCGTTCACACACTATGCGTGGCTCGAGGTCACGCGGGAACACGAGGCCAAAGCGATTTTGTTGGAGTAAAATAAACTCTTATCGGACGAGCACTAAGTAGGTAATAAAGTTTTCAGTCATAATTTAATATTAACTTGTCATTATATGAACATAAAAAACTATATTGTAAGTTTATAAGATTGTAAAATGCGAAGCGTAAACTTACTACCAAGCTAGGGTTGCCAGGTCTTTAAACCGAAAAGCCGGGCAGACCATCCAGCTTAGCCGGATATTTTGATAAAAAGGCCGGACACCCTTAATAATTTAGTCTTAGTATAACACGATAATATATTTTTAAAGTAAAACAATGCTTATATCATTTACCATAAAATCTTAAACTAAAATTGAATGATTCAGTGTTCTTTATTATTAATCATTCAATATTTATTGCAATATTAATTTCAATAATTGCAATAGTATGTATTTAAGTACTTGAAAAATGTAAAAAAATGGTCAAATATAAAAAGCCTAACAAAAACCGGACAGGCCGGACACCGTCTAATTTGGCCAGACACGCAATCAAAAAGCCTGACTGTGTCCGGCTTTATCCGGACGCCTGATAACACTACTCCAAGCCAATGCCTACAGAACTTCAGTACAATCACGGTAATTTTATCTATACAGTATTCCAACTTCATACAAACGGACGAAGCAGGAGCTATGCCTACGCGCTTCAATCTCGGCATGCAGGCAGTCGTGACTGTGTCGCAGTAATGATTTTGTGGAATATATAAAAAATGGAAATATTCTTGAACTTCATTTAAAACTATATAAATTGTAAAGTAGCTGCAGGTATCTATAACCAAGTAAAAGATATTCCTTTTCTTCACCTTGTCCATGTTTACCAAAACAATTTTTAATTAAGCTTTATATTAGAATGTGGATTTTTATCATTAAAAATTTAATAATAAAGCATTTCGTACGTCTCAGTCGAGGCGCAAATATTTTTCAGTCGCAAATTTACAAGACCGATTTGTTATTGAAACATAAACATGGTTTTTTAATTAAATCTACCAATCAAAAAACGACACGTATTTTTATTGAACACTTCCTATTCAATTCACAAAGTACCTATTTTATTAGTTAATATAAAAAAGTGTATATTTACAATCATAAAACTAAATGGAAACACAAAGTAGGCAAATGTAATTAAAATTCTGGAGGCAGGCAGCCCTATTGCATGTTTACATACCGCGCGGCTGTAGGCATTTATTTCAAAGATACGGCCGAGACAATACTGTTATAGATAAAATTACCGTGTTACAATGGTGATTCGCGCTTGACTAGTTTTTTGTAGCAGTAGAATTTAGTGGCTTAGAATCGGTTTGCAAAATTTCTTATATAGGTATGTATATGTAGGTTCTTGCATAGACCTGCTACCAACATAATTACATACGTAAACGGCTGTCACATTACATACATACACGGCGAAAACTATATAAGTCAAGCTTAGTACTAAACCAAAAATGGGCAGATCCTTCCACTATGAGAGAAAATTTCCAGTAATAGCTGACTTATCATTGTACGTAATGCGTTTACAATTTGAGATCAGCTTATAATGGAGAGTGTAGTTTGGTAATTATGTAGCCACGTGTATAGTTCATTTCAAATAGGATGGCAGGATTCCGCTTGAGACTTAGCAATTACAGCTGTAATGTTAATCTATTGTTGTGTGATTATTTTATTGCTTTAACACTTGAAGTTAAGCATCTGTTGATAATACTAAACCAGTATAGCTGGAATGACGAATTTTGGTACTTGAACATTAAAACAAATTAAATTGTAATTGGGCAAAGAGTTCCAAAGGCGCATAGCCTGAACTGTGAAAGAGTTACCATAGAACACGGTGAAGTGAACTGGAGTACAGATTTTGTTGTTAGAAGAAGAGCGTAGGACCCTATCATGAGATAAAGAAAGATAATGAAATTTACTCTTAAGATAAGAAGGCGAATATGGATCATTTAATATGGAAAAAAGTACAAGTAATATTCTGGAGTTGCGTCACTGCCGGATTGTAAGCCAATTTAGCTTAGATCTGTATTGCGAAATATTATCATACTTACGAAGCCCAAAGATAAATCTTATACAGTTATTGAGGAGGCGTTCCAGCTTGTTCAGAAGATCTCTAATATTGTAATCACTAAAACTGTAAGTAGATAGGTCGGTAGATACTGACTTCATTAAGTTTATCATATGCTTCTTATTTTTATTACGCTTATTTCCCATTGCGCCAACACTATAAACCTAAATGTCTATTTTAATTTTACGTCGTCCTGTTGCGTAATGGTAATGTGTGTTCTGAGCACAAGCGACACAACCCTTCCCTTCAAAAGCCGGAGCTAGAGTGAATGACGGTGACGGTGTCGGGCGCTTAAAACGACGATAGTTTAGGTAATTTATTTTTGCGTGAAAGTATGATGTAATAGCCCTGTTGTAAATTAGTTTTGTATTTCATGATCTAATTTTAAGTATTTTTTGAAAACCAGCGGTTTGTTGTTTGGAGGTAACTTTGGATTTTTTTTCGAGAAAATTTTATGGAACGTGTTTTCGTCTAACATAGTACTTAACATTAATCCTCAACTTCACCATATATTTATTTCAAAAACAATGCTGCAGTATTTTCGGCATAACAGAGGATCTTGCTAAGCCATTTGAAGTACTATGCGCCCTTAAAAGTCAATTTCATTTAATGTCAGTACCTGAACCATTGTACAGAAAAGAGGGGAGGCCTGTGCCCAGCCGTGGGACGTATATAGGCTGTAACTTTACCTTTACCTGAACCTTATTAAATAATCTTATTTTTACGTGCTAGAGCCAGACTGCATCTATATTATAGTTAAAGCACGATTGTATCAGCCCAACCGGGGTAGGGCCACGCTATCACAGAATATCAACGCAAAATTGCAACGTAATGCTGCTATATTTTGTATTGTGAGTGTAGAGAATCGGAGACCCTTTTTACTTAAACCGAGGTACTACATCTTAGACCTCAGAGGTGTAGACGAATGCTGTGGCGCATAGACTTTTAAATAGATAGATAGATCGATCAATAGATAACTTTTAATTATTGTACACTATGCAGAGACTGTTTTAATTAGTCCATAGTAAGTTCTGTGACTGCGACTGCGACTGCGAAATCGTGACCGCATCCGATTCATTATAAACCGACTTCAAAAAAAGGGGTCTGTATAATATATTTTTTATGTTTGGGTATGATAATTTCTTTTTTAATCAGCTTATTTCAATTATAATTCTAAAATTCTGTATTATATATAGGATATAGAATATACATTATATTCAAGAATAATCCCCTTCTAAAAGTGAAAAAATTAATTTTATATTATATAAGATACTAGGAGTATGGTTTGAAAGAACGTAGCGGGTGATGAACGAGCACACAGTCCACCTGATGGTAAGTGGATGCTGTGGCCCATAGACATATACGTTTATCCTCGATTAAGAATCAAAATTCAGATGCGATCTCACACCTGAGGACTAAGAGGGAATGCCCAGTTTCTAGTATACCGGGTTCTATACACTCAGCATACAAAACACAGCAGAATTAAGCCGATATTTTACGCTGGTATTCCATGAGAGCGTGGTCTTTCCTCAGTCGGGCCAACCCATGCGTACTACATTCATAATATAGCGGCAGCGTGGCTCCACCACGATTTTTTTTAAAATGGTACTTTAAAAGGTAAAAACCGGATTCCAAAACTAAAAAGAATTAAAAAATCAAAATTCAGTGTTTTTATTTATAGGTAGTAGTATTTTATTATTTTTAACAAAATAATAACTAAATAATTCAATAGTAAGTAAATACTTTCTATTCAGTTACTTAATATAAATTTATTTTAGTCAATCTAGTGTTTTGTACATACAAGTTAAGATAAATTAACGTAATTTGAGTTTATTTTAACGTTTATATCTAAAAATTCACCATGTATTCGATTTCTTTTCGGTACTTTCCACTAATAAAATTCCAGAATGTCGGCATCTGGGAAAGGATAAATGAGCGTCTCCCTACTAATTCAAGAAGAAAGTGCTACGTTGCCGGGAAAATGCAAACAATAAAAAATGTAAGAAATTCTTTTACGGGGCGAAAGCAAAATGGAATTTTTTGTTTTTCACTTCAATTAGCCGACGGGAAAACAAATGGAACTATCCTTTCAAGATATTGATTTAATTTCCCTCTTTATTACTTGTTAGCTTGCTTGGCCTAGTGATGGTCAGCCCGACGGCTCATCATATGGTACCAGGTTTGAATATTAGGTCGAGACAAAATCATTTTCAAGAAATTCTTATTAGCAATCCGAAGACGAAAAATTCGCGATGTTTTACCCCCGTGCCTCTGAAAACACGTAAAGCTATTAACCCTGCCCCAAATCTCTTTCTGGTCGTATTGGATTGCCGTCCTATTAAACTATGAGAATGAGGGAATAGAGAAAGCATGCTTGCGCACACACTCGTTTACTATGATCCTGTCCTGCTCAGACAAAATTGGGCACTAGGGGACATTATAAAATACAGTTTTCTTTTTTGAAAAAACTAAAAATTATCATAAATCTCAATATAGCCATATTATTAGATCCTTTCTAGTTAAAGCTGGGGCGGGTCAATAGTTTCGGATATGTGTTCATCATTCAATCATGTGCATCAAAAATATATCTCGAAAAAAATACAGAACTTATTAAATTATTCACAAAAACGTATGACTTCACTATCACTATCACTTAACGTAGCCATTATGTAACGTACGTAACGTATATTCTTTGAAAGTTGTATTTTTCGCCTCCCTTTACCACATGTTTCTGTCTCCATATATATACTTTTTACGCATACGACTTGCCGTAAAAGGCATCAAAAAGAAATTTACAAAATTTTATGTATCCGAAGAATCGCTTAGAATAAATTTTGACTGGAGTTTCGTTATTAAATTGTTTTTGTTACTTACTGTTACCTATACGCGAAAAGTCATTTAATATTCGAAATATTTTCGTCTGTTCATTTATAACAGCCTATGAAAACTCCACTACTAAACACAGGCCTCTTTCATAAATTGACTCATAGGGAGGCTATACGTGGTAGAGCATGCTGCAGCTAAGTTATGATTAAGGCCCTTCATTGGGGTGAAGCGTAGAATAGCAGCTCGACGCTGCTATGTTTCCGAAGGTGAATGTAGTGTAGGATATCGGAGATCCTTTTTACTTTAACCGAAGCATTCGCTCTTAGTCCTCACGGGTGACAACGCATTTGCATATTGATTCTTAATTGAGGATAGATGTAGATTTCTATGGGCCAACATATTCAGTTTGTATCAAGTGGACTTTGTGCTTGTTTGTTAACCTTATTTCATGAAAAAAAAAACAATTGCCACACTTGGCAAACGAGTTGGTAACCACAGATTTTAATAATTTTGAATGGTTGCTGGAAAGATACAGCTGCTATCTCCTTTTTCGGTTTCTCTCTGTCGCCTCTTACGACACCGACGAGACGATAGAGTGTAGTGGATATTTTTACACCGCAACTACAAGGTCATCATCTTTTTTAATTCTACCCTCCACATTTAAATAAACACACAAAATTTGTACTATCTTTATAATATGAGTATAGATTATTCAATTATTAGAAACAAAAGACAAAAGAAGAAATGTTATTATTCAAAATATTTCCCAAAACTTTTAACACATTCTTATCATTTTATAAGAAGTTTGCTTATGCCCTTCTTATAAAAGCCCGCTGCATGAAAATCGATAAAACTTTAAGACATAAAATTAATTTAAATTTGGGATTCTAAGGCAAAATACAGCAGGATTTAGAATCAATGAATTTAATTTTGATCAAGCAGAAATAGCCTTTAAATCGTAATTTATTTTATTAATAGCTTGCAAAAGTCCATTGACGATGGTATAAAGGAAAAGTACATTTGCAGGTCATGAGCATATAAGTGATAATGACAGTGATTAATTTTCTTAACGACATCAGCAGAATATAGTGTGAAGAGAACACCTGTGGGACGCTTCGTTTAACATTCTGAGGGGATGATTTTTTTAAATTCTTTTTTATAAAAAAGAATATTAACAATGCTATGAACATTACTAATCTTCCCCTTAACCACTCGTGGTAAGCTTAAATTGCTTATGTTACGAGTGGTTCACGCCAGTAGTCGAATGGTGGATTTGAACCCACGACCTTTTTCGCTACTGTCGCTTAATTGAATTCTAGTACCATCACTTTTAATGATTTCTTCACGTTCTTGACTTACGGTGCGATATCTAGCACACCATTTGACCGCATTATCATTAAAGCCATAGCGAGAGAAGTCTAAGAGCACCAAAATTGAGCACATACCTCTATCTTGAGCAGCATTTAACTGTGGCCGGCTTCAATTGCGGCTTGTTGTCTTGCAATACTTGCTTGACATGCTGAAGATCGGCGGCCAGATGTTTTCTGTCACAGATCCCTCGTGCTCTCTGAAAGATTAGGTAGCTAACTGTGAAGGATTAGGGTGAGATTCACCATTTAGATATCGGTTGGTATGGGTCTTTTTTCTATACACAGTGTGACCAATAGTGTTATCAGGATTTCGAATGACTAAAACATCTAGGAAGGCTAAAGAATTATTTGCCTCTAACTCCATTGTGAATTGTATTTTAGAGTTTATGGAGTTAAGGTGGTCTAAAAATGCAGTTACTTTGTTGTTCGATACATTGTCATCGTAAAACAAAATTATTTTAGCTAATAATAGGAGCAACCCTGAGTTTTAAGAAAACTTCTGAAAAATGTACGCGTGATATACGAATTAAAGCCGTGTTATGACGGCCACAAAATATCTATATCCCTTATAATCTCTTGGGTGTAGTAATAAGCGTGAAAGAGACATAAAATAGCATACTTCTGATAACAACTCAAAATAAAAACCTACGGTTACCAAACCGCCTGTTAAACGTGAGAACTATGACAAATATTTTCCCTATGAGACCATCAGTTGGGGAAGACTATGTTCATCAGTGGACTTTTGATAATCTATAAATTTTGATTATAATGATAATGATGAAACGAACTGTTTACACATCGGATAGTCAATGAATATGCAGCCCATAGACCCCTGCAACGAATTTCAATAGAAGCTTAAGAATAGCGTTTTTATCCCTGATGATTAAATAAAATACTTACTGATGTACATCGGCAGAAACAGGTACGAGGTCAGTACCAGGCCAAGAGAAATCCGAGGCAAAAAAGACTAGCATAAACTTAATCTTGCAGACAATGTGGAAAATTTGTTACTGATTACGATTCCAAGTTAATTTTTCTGAACTTTTGCTGTATATCATACTGGGCAAATAGAAACTGCATGCTTAAAATATGTAAATAAATAAAAGAAGAAAAAAAAAAAAGGAACGACTAACGCTGCCCGACTAAACGTCCACACCCATATGATATTTTAATTTCGTTTTAAAACATACGTAATAGTGTTTTAAAAAATAATAATAAAAGAAAATAAATTAGGATTGGAAAATTTACTACCTTAGCAATTCATGTTATAAACATTAGAACAGAATTATTAATTTTATCACTTCAGTCACTTACATAACCTCTTTTGTAATAAGAAATAAGGTAAATTTGAGCATTAGCTTTACTATAGTCACTAAAATGGAATACATCCATTAAGACTATTTACAAAAGGACAAGTTCAAATTTGAGTGATTTTGCGTGTAATGGAAATTTCCACTACTTCGTACAAGAGAATGACAGGAAACAGAGGCCCTTGTTACTAGCGAAAGGCATTCCAACTTAGTTTTCGGAAATACACATTGGTAGCGCCATGCTGCAGTTATATTAGTAATATAGTTGAAGCAAAAATGGGTCGGCTCGATCGGGGAAGAACCACGCTCTCACAGAATACCAGCGTAAAATAGTAGCTTAATGCTGCTGTGTTTCGTATGGTGAGTGTACAGAACCGGAGACCCTTTTGACTGGAAACGAGGCATTCCATCTTAGTCTTCACGAGTGACAACGTATCTGCATTTTGATTTGTAATCGAGGATAGAATGTAGGTGTCTATGGGCCACAGCATCCACTTACCATCAGGTGGACTGTGTGCTCGTTTGTCACCCTATCCTGTAAAAAAACCGTCGCATTTATTCTTTAGTAATCAAGAACTATGTGTTACTCCTTGCCTATCTAGAAGTGCGCCTGGGTAGGTACATCTTACTTATATCTGCCACCAAATAGCAGTGCGTGCACTATCTAGTCTGAAGGGTACACAAGACCGGTATAATTACAGACTCTGAGATATTCCACCTTAGTCCTCCGAAGATAGAAGACAATGCACCTTTAGCTTTCTTTATTTGAAGTTGTTTGCAGGTGTCCATGGGATTCAGCAGTCACTTAACACCAAGTCGACAGTATATCCATTTGCCACCACAGTTTAAAAAATAATAATTATTATTTAAAACTTTATTTGTGGGGCTTGAGCGTAAGGGTAAGTCAATGTGATTTATTGGTTTCTTATCTAGGAATTATTATTTACATTTTTTAAGATGTTACCTACGCATGGATTTTCTCCTGTATAGCGGGGACGGTTTACTATGACGGTATACTTAAATTGTACAAGGTACAAACCTCCCTTGGCGTGCGGAATCCGAACACGCGGCCCTTACCGCTGCAACTCACTATTAAGCCAATAAATTATATTAATATTTTTATAATATAACAAAAAAATAAATAATACATACAAATTAATTATAATATTACAATACATTTCTTTAAATCTTTATTGCGTCCCCTTGTCCGGACGCGACTTGGCCACAGTGTAGTGCACGAGTAGACGGTATTTTGGAAACATGGCGATCCGAGTGTCACGTGGACTTTGGACCGCACCACGTGATAGATGACAGACGCGGGTCGTACTTGCAAAATCGAGTATTAGGGCTTCAAAGTATGTCCACCTACAGATACCAGCATCAAACATCAGAGCTCGAGATACATTCAAGTATTTTCTTTCTGTATCGAAAATTGATCCGTAAGATCATATGAATAAGAATTCCAATCGAATATGCTACAATAGTAAACTTTCAAGTCTTGTTGGAAGAAAAATAATTGCATAGGACATTGTATCTGTATGTGTATATTGCATCTTGATATAGATAAGAAGCAGAATCGCGTCGAGTGTCAACAGAACGAGAATATTCAAATACTTTGAAGTCTTGCGAGTATTTTAGGCCGGAAGTTGATCGGCGTACTTGCAAGTAAATGCTTGGTATAAAAACCTGATCGCGTTAATACGCACCTTCCCTGGTAGATGAATCGGTGGACTCCTGAAATGTTTGATATTAATTTTTTATGTTAATATTATGTTTAAATTATTTGTATAATCAATTGTGACGTTACATTACTATAAAATAATACTATCATATATTTTAACTACATACGGCCACAGTAAAAGTAAAAATAAAGCAATGTTTTTAACAAAATAGAAATCTGAATATTTTAATTACTCTTAAGATTTTAATTACAAAAACAACTAAGTTTATTTTTTATATATTGAAATATTGGATGATATTGGAAATATTCTAAAGGAACAGGTATATTTCGGTTCAAATTACCGAAGCCATACACTTTATGTAATACTACGATATATTTTGTGTATTTCGTTAAGCAATACACCCTTAAACAATGTTATTTTTAATACGATTTAGGAAATAATCTAAAGAAATAAATATGTCTCTAATTTAGATTATTAAAGTCATGTATGATTAATGTCATGCAAAGTGCTTTTATATGAGGAGGAGTTGGTTCTTGTAGATACTACTGTTTATCTTGGAATTACTATTGAAGCAGAGCTTCAATGGGGCCCAATTAATTCCAATATATTCTATACTTAAATTGCATGAATACTGGTTGCGATGAAAACACATTTGCATCTGCACAAATTAGTTGGTTAGACGGGATTGGAAGGATAAAGGAAGGAAATAAAGTACTCACGGCGGGCGGTCACCTTTGTCATCCAAATTGGCTTCTCCAGATATACGTGTTTGACAGCCATGTTTGCCATTTCACGGTCGCCATTTTATGTAGCATGAAATCCTTCGCTGAATTTGAGTTTTTGAATTTAATCTTCCTTCTCTTACAACACGTATATTTATCAATATATATATAGATATTGAAAAATTTAACCAGTAAAAAGACGAAGAAGAAAGAGATGAAAGCAGCATTAAATGCGTTTGAATACATAAAATAAGTTCCGATCGAAGTAGTTAATTTTCAAATACACAATTTAGTATAAATCACACATTGGACATGTGATTCTAGATTTCTTAAGGCCAAGTTATCTATTTTCAGAGAAATTTTACTCATATTCAATGTTTCACTTCATAGCCATGTCGTGGCGGTGTAGGAATATTCAATACCCTATATCGTCCCGAGGTTATCGTAAAAGTTGACAGAGGGAAAATTGAATAGGTGATATGCAGCAACATCATCCTAATACCAACTCAAAATAATTAAAAAACTGCGGTTACCAAACAGCTTGCTACGCGTGGCAACTATGATACCCCCCCCCAAAATGTAATCAATAAGTTGAGTCTACATTCAGCAGTGGACTTTTATAGGCTGTAATGGATTGATGGAGTGGTTTGCAACAATTTTATATTCAGTCATGTTATAATTTATTTGATAAATAACTTTAAAAAAATCAACCGCAAAAATTATAAATGTTACAATTATATTAAAGCTAGCTGGTAGGCGGCGCGCATCAGCCGCAGTGGAAATATCGCCTGAAATTTCAAATAGTTAGTTTGAATGATATATCATTTGTCAACAAATTTGTCGGTTCGATACATTTAATTTTGGGCGATGTAAATTAATCCTTCTTTATATAAAACTTTTGGAAATAAACATACCAATGCTGCCTCGATCTGACGAACAGTAAGGAAGTGCATATAATATGGAAAAACAGATATTAATGTTAATATATATTAAAGAAAAATTCCTCCCCTAATGGTGGAAAATAAAGAAAAAGTTTCATATAGGATTCTTTTTTAAGTAATTTTGGATTTTTATATATTTACGGTTAACAGATTCTAATTAAATTTTGCATATAGGCTTAGTTTACGTGACTTAATAATATTTTATGGTAATCTCAAGCTGATCTATTAATAGGAAATGAAGGCAGTCGCATCTCTATGGTAAAGTTTTGTAGTGTGTTTCGAGTCTTTTTGTCTTCACGAGAACTTTAGACCTCTTTGAGTTTTACCTAAAGGTCTGATAAAAGATGTATTTATTTTAGAAGTGAAAACTTTTTTAGCGGCGTTGTAAACTTTTTTATAATGGGTAAAAAATTTTAAACTCGCGTCAGGACACGTGACCTGATCGAAAATTCGTAAGACGAATGGAGAGTATACAGCCGGCGCGGCGAAAATGTATGCCCGCGCCGTTTCGTTTAGGCGGCGCAGGGTGCTTGCGGGAATGTAATATAAATTGTCATGTTTGTGTACGATAGCGCAATAAATAAATATTGTATTATACCACATAAATGATAGTACTTTTATACCGATAATTAAAGCAATTCGTGCAAAATTATTCCCTAACCATTCCAAAATATCAAAAATGCACAACTTTAATATTCAAGTTTTAACTTCTGCCGGCACTCCCGGAGTGCAACCCGTCGTTTTTTTATTATTTATTTTACTCTAATATTTATTCATGTAAATATATCATTTTCTTTCATATATTTATACAGCCCAATCAAATGAGAATACTTTATTTGAAGGTCCTATAAAATAAAATTTTATACTTCTGAAAGATGTTTGGTAGAAATTTTGCAGTATATATTTCGCTCATTTGGATGTTTGGCATGGAAAATCTGCAAAAATATTAGTAGACCTTTCGTAATCATTTTTATTAGATATGTATGTCCTCACGATTGCACTCGCTTGTCAGATAGCGTTTAATCGAATTAATCTGAGTTTCATTTGATTGTGATCGGCTTATTTTTTTAATATTTAAATTATTCGTAGCATTTCGCAATTTAGGGAAACAGATATGTATATAGGATACAATGTTTCACAGTACCACAAGGTTTTTAATTTAAAATTAGGCCTATTAATGTATATGACAGACAAGTCGCGATGCGGCGTACAAATTTATAGCTGCTCGTAATGGAGTTCGCTTGAAACAATGACTCAGATTTACATTTTGGTATACTGTAGTTAATGAACGTTACATCGGTAATTTCCGTTTTCAGTTCATGCCTTCTATTATAATTTTAACGATGGTCCCTTTCAGGTATACATTAATGATTGTCAACTTTTCATTCCTTTTTTTTTCAAATTTGACGTATGACGAATGTGACGTACTTATTGTTATCAAATTTTATTTCAAAGGCAGAAAACGCTCAAATTGGTTAAGAAAAAATTTATGGTAAGCTATCATAATAACTATTGGGACACCTGGAAAAGTAAAATTGCAAGGATTTGTGATACTGCGATTTGCAGTATGCATGCATGATCACATCAAATATGCTCAAGGTGGTTGACGATCGTCAGGGTCAAAGAAATTAGTTAAGCTCTATAGCCGACAACCGATGGGAAGAGAAAATTTTGAGTGAAAAACACTTACTGGTAAGCGTAATGTTGGGCGAATCCTAGGTGGAGTGACGAAATGATGAAACATGCAAAGAGCGATGCGAGCGATGGATGAGGGTGGCTCCGGGCCGTGATTTGTAATAGTTTTTGTGTACGCTTATGTCCACCGTTGGACTTGTGATGGTCTGTAATGATGATGATGACGATGCTGATCATGATAATGAAGTTATTGAGCTCGTACTACTACTCATAACTATATAAGAAAAATTTCTTTTAACAAATGTATCTTAAGTAAGTGACAATTAACCAACGATAAAGAAAACAATTCTATTTACGAGAGATTTCTGTTTTAGACATTTTATCTTTTCTTGTGTCGATTGAGAGCTCGTTGTGACAGCGGAATAAATAAGAACAACAAGAATATAGGCTTCCAATAAAACTGATTTTATTGCGTAAAAGTTTTACATATTTTAATATAAGTAAATAAAATTTTATTATTTTAAACGTAAAAACCAAAGTTATGATTATCGACCATAGAGTAATGAAGTATTTCTCCATTCTAGTTTTCAGTGGTGACGACACATCTGCATTTTGATACTTAATCGAGGATAATTGTAGAATTTGCCCACATTATTCTTTTTTATTAGTAAAACTGTGTTTTGTGCTGTTTGTCAGACTTATTTATATATAATAACACCATTATATAGGCAATTGTAAGATGCCTTGCTTTTTTTTTCAAAGAAGAGGAGGCAAACGGGCATGCGGCTTAACGATGGCAAGTGTCGACCGCCGCCCATAAACAACTGCAATACTAGGGGATTTGCAGGTGCGTTCCCGACTTTTTAGCTTCCCAGTGGGAAGATATTGTAATAGGTCCAATTTTGCAAATTGGAAATTTTACGCAATTCATCGTTTCAAGGTCTTTAGAGTCGAATAGTATGATTTTTAAGAGGATGTGTCCGTGTGTGCACATGTACGTAGGTATGTATGTTCGGATTCAACTTTCGGCTCGTTTGTCGCGAGAACAAAGAGTGATATTGACATGAGACCAGTTTAATTTAACGCATAGTTATGTAACTTAGACCTTATTACATTTTAAGCAAAATCGGTCAAGTCGTTTTTTGTGCCGAATGAAAAATTGTATAAAATATTAAAACATGTGATTTTTTTATTATTTTTCAATGAGCAGTTAGTTAGTTATGAACCTTTCAGGTCGCACCTAGACCGTGTTTCAAAAAGGATATTAGTCTAGTTGTTTAAGGAACCGTACAAAAAGGAAAGGAGTATCGGATAAACACATATACTTATACTAAATAACAAACGTACTCGTAGTACATGCAGTAATCGGGTAAAAAGTAGTACGACAAAGGGAGAGAGAAAGAACTAATATTCTGCTTATTGGTATGCTAAAGTGAATAGTTTCTTTAGTAAAGTATAGGTATGCTTAAACCAACATGGTATTTTGATGAAATATCAAAATAGATGAAAGCCAAATATTATTGGAAACATAGCGAAACCGGTAAAGCTGTTTATGTTACAAGAAGCGTGTTTATAACTGAATTTGTTGAGCTCGCAGAATATTGTTACAGTTTAAATAAAGCATGAAAATATTAAAAATACAAGCACGATAATTAATCGAAATTTGAGAGTGGTCTTTGTTAAGCAGAGGATTATTGTGTTTAATAAAATAAGAAAAATAATTACAAAAGTTTTATCCAAAACTCGCTTAATGTTCAGAATTGTAATAATATATAAAGTTACAGCCTATGTACGTTCCATTGCTGGGCACAAGCCTCCTCTCAGGTTTACCTGTACAGGTAAGCCTGTCAGGAACACCATAGCGTGTATTTCATTCAGCTGGGTTATTTTCATTGGATTCGTTAATATGTATGTGTAAGAAAATGATGATGACCATAAATGTATGAATGAATCTTTAATCCGACTATAAGGTACTCTTTTGTTATCCTTACCCTAGAATAAAATGAAATAGCAGCTCAATGTTACTATGTTTTGTATGGTGAGTGTAGAGAACCCGAGACACTTTTTACACACTTTTCACACTTCGAGGCATTACATCTTAGTCCTCAAAGGTGATAACGCATTAACATTTTATATAGAAATCAAGGATAGATGTAGATGTATATGGGCTATAGTATCCACTTACCATCGGGTGGCCAGTGTACATGTTTATCTCTCTTATTCTACAAAAAAAATTATCATAGATGACAAAATTTACGCAAATGGGACGAGACATTCATTATATATATATATATCAACACGACCCTCAATCGATTTCTGTACCGAGTCGTCAATAGATTCTGATGGGTCTCGCTTTGCCCTTGGTATGAAGGCGTCACTCGGAAACCTTTCTTCTTAAATAATGTAATGATTTTTTTGATAAAATTGTTTCGTAGTAATGCATGATACAATAATGGATATTATATTCTACTCGTAACATGTCATTTAATATAATAATAGAAGATAAAAGATAATGAACCTCCAGAACTCATGCAAATAACATTGTGACACACATGAGATGAATAACGTGGAATTTAATGGAAACGCTGAAATAGAATGTTATATTTTAATCAAAATAAATTACGTTCGGTATTTTACTACAAAGGGAAACGCTGTCAGCTTTCACAAAAATAACGATTACGAATTGGACCTGCCAACAGAATCAGATGAATGTTCAAAAAAATGAATAAATCCGGGGTTTTGGAAAACAGAAATATTGCAGCCATGTTGGGTAACAACCACAGAATGTTGCTCTTTAATAAAAATAAACAAATATTTAGAAGCTATAGTTGCAATATTAAAACGCCAATACCACGAACATCCTGTTAGAACCGTATTGTTAAAACTTATCAAACTATGTTGTGAAGTTTTGAGACGGGATACAATTGTCCGAAATTAAAAGTAGAAATTTGTTGTAAGTTATCTACGCTATTGTAGATGTGACTAAACTTATTAATTCATGCCCAGTAGTGAACTCTAAAGAGTGAACTGCATTTTAAATTAACAAATGATGTCGTATATAATATACCTAATCAGTAAAATACTGACTTTTTTATAGGTGACTCTCCTCTACAGGGCAAACGGGCATGCAATTTGCGTGATCGTGAGTAATCGCCGTCACCAATGAATATTAGGCTTGTCTTTTAAGAGATAATTAGACTATTTCCATAAAAGTTTCTAAGTCAAAGTTACATTATACCATTTCAAGATAATATATAAAGAGAATAATAGAAAGGAATATTTAACCGGGTGTCAGGTCAGGACCTTTTTACCAGTAACGAGGATTAACAGCAACTTAGTCCTTGGCGAAAACTTGTATGAATTATTATACTGGAGGATAAATAAAAGTGTATATGAATCACAAAATCTACTTATCATCATTATAAAAAAATGTCGTCATTACACGGATGAAATATTGTATAAAATGATGGATGCAGGTGGCCCATGGCCATTCTGTGTGATGATCTATCCCTTTTAGCGGTTGAATTCGACTGCGGCGGTATTCTATCAAAATTCAAGCGGACGGCATAATGATTTCTTTAAATTATTGTGATTATTTAACGTCATTAAAACTTTCTTTAATTCACTGGATGATGTGTCTATGGATTTGTTTATGTCATACAGATCGGAGCGATTTTGTTGGATTACCGTCCGTAACAACTTTTTACTCGCCTGATTTAAGATCTTAGCGCTTCCTCGAATGTCCTTTTCGGTTATTATTTTGACATATGTAGGAATGAGATTATGGTCTCGGCATCTCTTCAAGAAATTTAAAGCTGTTAGATATGTTGCGCGCTTGGTCTTTAGATCTTCTAATCAGCATATTTTATTTGCAATTAACGGTCCGTACTGGTTTACATAATGATTTTTTATATTTACGCGAACACTACACATTTAAATAATACTAATTTTTACATATTTTATTGCGTATATTTAACTTTTTAAATACCCGACGTTTCGAGCACTTTACGGTAGCCATGGTCATGGGAGGGGGGGACTGCGATGTTCAATGTCCAGATGTCATAGTTAACCGCAGTTACCATAGATTAAAATTTAACTTTTGTTCCGATCCACACACTATGAACTTATATAAATCCAAGATTCTACAAGCGGTACGTAGACGACACTTCTACAATTCTAACTTTAGATAAAGTATCTGCATTTTTAGATCATCTTAACTCTATAAATTCTAAAATTCAGCTCACAATGGAGTAAAAGGCAAACAATTCTTAAGCATTTCTAGATGTGTTAGTGATTCGAAATCCTGATAACACCTTGAGCCATACTGTGTATAGAAAAAAGACCCATACAGATAGATATTTAAACGGTGATTCTCACCACCATCCTTCACAGTTAGTTACCGTGGGTAAATATTTGTTTCAGAGAGCACGAAGGATCTGTGACAGTAAACACCTGGCTGCCGAGCTCCACCACGTCAAGCAAGTTTTGCATGACAACAAGCTTCGGGTCCCGCGCCTACGTCACAGTGAACGAGTGAAGCCGGCCATAGTCGAGCGTGTACCTGCTGTACTGCTATATGTTAGAGGAGTCACTGACAAGATTGGCTACATCTTGAAGCGCGCTTCCATCAAAACATACTTCAAGCCTCCGAAGGAAATTAGTCAGTTTTTACCATCAGTCAAGTGTAACGTCCCTCTGCAATATGCAGGAGTGTACAAGCTTGATTGAGATGTGGTCTCTCCTTCATAGGACAAACTAAAATATCAATTAAAACCCGCGTTAAATAACATATAGCTGATGTGAAGAATCGACGCTCCGGGAAGTCTGCAGTCTGTGAACACGTTCAGGATCGCCCCCGCCACTACATCAGATTTGATAGACCACAAATCCTTGCTAAAGAACACCGATTCCT
Organism: Parnassius apollo; assembly: GCA_907164705.1. NCBI lineage: Eukaryota > Metazoa > Arthropoda > Insecta > Lepidoptera > Papilionidae > Parnassius > Parnassius apollo. The sequence goes on along the minus strand of CAJQZP010000226.1, from coordinate 682,003 downwards.
TCCAAGGATGATTCGCGAGTTTATTAAAATCAAAAAACATCCTAATTTCAATAGAGATGATGGCTGGATGCTACCATCTGCTTGGGATCCTATAATAAATAAAATTAAATCCCAACCCAAGCATACAACTGTAAGACTTCAAGATACCATAAGTTCCATACTGTGTAGATCGGAACAGAAGTTAAATTTTAATGTATGGTAACCGCGGTTAACTATGACATCTGGACTTTGAACATCTCAGTCCCCCCCGTGACCACGGGTACTGTAAAGTGTTCGAAACTTCGGGTATTTAAAAATTTAATTATACGCAATAAAATCTGTAAAAATTAGTATTATTAAAGCGGTCGGATTTGACTGCGCACATCCACAGCACTTTAAACCATTAAAATTTATATTTAGAAAACACTTTTCTAGGAAAAAGTTTAGCATTGTAGAATCAGTATAAAATTTTCTATACTCTAGTGCAATAAAAATACAGTTATCCTATGGATATTTATTTATAATCCACGTTCATTACGTACACCATTTTAGCGTGAACGTTATTGTGTTAATTTTTGGATTTTTCTAGTGTTTTATCAGTGTTATAATGTAGTGTTTTATTATAAAATTGCAATGAAAGCTTTTGTGTGAATATAATTTGTCTTTTTACGTATTAGATTAGATTAGAGATTAGATTTTTAAGCTACCGACATTCGCTTGGTATATTTTTTCTTGTTATCAAAATATAATAGTCTTTTTGTAATTAAGTAAAACCTGATTTTTATATAGAGAATTTTGTATAGATTTTATAATGTCAAACTTCTTCATAAAAAAGCAGTCTCAAAATATAAGTTTTAATGGTTTTAGGTGTTGCGTGTGGGTGCGGTCGCATGCGATTCGATTGCTCGGGATTTGCCGCGCGTATACGACTGCATGGGATTTAAGGGCTATTATGGAGATCTTTTGTTCAGTAGTGTCTTGTATGTAGCTGTAACGATAATTAAAAACGATGATAGTGATACTAAGTGTAGGTCTGTAAAATTAAAACAAGTGTAGTAAATAAAATTGGTATAATACAATAATCGTTTTTGAATAGTAATCCATAGAAGGTTAGCATATAATATTAATAACGAAATATACTATATTTAATGGACGCGCAGTATTGCCAACAACTAGTTTTTAAGTTGTATTTGACACAAAGCAATCAATAAAGAAAGCAGTTCAGGAAATGAGAGAAAAGAATCTGACTTTTTCTTTTACTCGTGACTTTCAACTGTCCTCGTGTTTCTAACCTTGAATGAGATACAGGAAGACTATACGATATACGTAATATATTTCTTTTATTGAAACTTTCAAGATTTAGTTACAAATATTACGTGATATATACTCGTATTTGTATCATTCGGTAGCAAAGCCAGAAAATCTATTATAATCAAGAGAATCACAAACTTTACAATCAAAGATCATTTTTTTGAAAATTTCTACTAATGAAAGTCTAAAAATCTCATCGCTAAATTAGTAAGTAGTTATTAGTTAAATTGTACATGCATGCATGACTTGTGTTGCCTGCGTAAGAAAATCCGTCTCCCCATGTCAGGTGTCCGTGTGTGTACGTGTTGTAAGTGATAAATTGGAGAAGCTAGAAATAGAATAGAAGCTAGTCTACGGTTTCCGATGTGTAGTGAAATACCATCTAGAAAAGCAAGATGTAAAATACCAGAATAGAAGATGAAAGCAGCATTAAATTCGTTTGAATACATAAAATAGGTTTCATTCGAAGTAACCAATTTACAGATTTCAAATACCTACTTACATATTTTAGTAAAAATATTAGGATTTGATACTCCTTTTGACATGTGATTCTAGATTTCTTAAAGCTAAGTTTTCTCTATCATCTTCAGAGAAATTTTATTCGCAGCATAAAATACAACGCAAATTCAAAGATATAGTTGTAGGAATAAAATAGTTCCATTGTTTCACTTTATAGTCGTAGTGGCGGTGTAAGAATGTTCACTACCCCATATTGAGTTGTGGCGTTGAGGGCCGCTTATTCGAAACCCGCATGGAACAAGTATTTTTATGACCTACAAATAATTTTCCAGGTTTTGATGTTTGTCCTTTTACAATTTATAGTTGTAAATGGCCTCCACGATTTGGAGAAAGTTCTTGCGTGGGGGTAAGGTTTTTTTAAAAGAAAAGAAAAGACAGTATATAATCCAAACGATGAAATCATATAACGATAACGATAAATTTCTAGATTCATAAAATATGGGATTTTACTCATATTTTTATGAAACAACAAATTATTTGAATCGGAAAGTCTACTGTTGCTAAAGCAACCATTATAAAATATAAGTAAGGTGAAGTTTAAAATCGTTTAATTTTTTCTGAAAAACCTTAAAGTTATTTCTGTGAAATTTAACGAATTTTATTTTAAGTAAGCAATATAAATATTTTTTACTAAAAGAGATTTCTCTTTTATACTTACTATATCTTTTTTACTAGTCAAGAGAGACTTTAATAATATTTAGTTTTTGTTTTGGTTAATACATAAAGAAAAACAGAAGTGATTGTTGTCAAAAAAGTCCTCGGGAAATATTAAATTCGCTTTTTATATAATTAAAAGGGGAGCGGTTGGCAATTAGCTTTATAATTGCGTTGAGAAGTAATTTAACAAAATCTACTTCCGACCAGAAGAGCACAGCTTATACGACAATTTTTGATCGACTACAAATCAGCGCCTATCCTTCCACCTGATTACAATGTATTCCCATATTGTAATTAGATGGAAGGACAGCCGCTAGTAAATCATTCAATTCCTTCAATGCGTACATTAAGAATGACGAATCGAAGCGTTTTGTTTGAATGCATGGTATGTGGACTACAAAGGGTTGACTAGCTGAGCGTCAGGGTGTCTGATGATGGAATCAAGAGGGAGTAATTTAACACTTAATTTTATTTTAGCTTCTTATACTATTTAAAAAAATGCTAACATTAATAAAGCAATTATTAATGTGAGACACTTTATTGCACGTCGCTTTAAATCCATAATTATTAAAATATGAAGCAGCAAGCGACGTTGTGTGATAGTAACAAAAATCTAAAATATGATTTCTGTGGTGATAGTTTATATTAGCGCCTCGTGAATACTTTAACCATCAATAACTCACATTTAAAGTTTAACAACGTGCAGCGATAATGAAAGGTTTTCTTTTATATTTATTTTCACAAGTGGTTATGCTGTCTTTATTCAAAATTTAAAATATAATATTTTAGCGATGTGCGCAATTATAGTATATCGTAGATGTAAAAAATTAAAAATAATCAATTACAAATTTGTTATTTATATTTTGTTAATTATCATTAACTGCAAATTTGTAATGATAGTTAATGATAATTATGATTATAATTTACAAGTTCGTAAAAACATTTATTAATTTAATTATTTTTCTTCAGTTTACTTAATTCTCAGTCTAACAAATATATTGATTACTTGCATATAATTTTTATAATTTCAGTATTACAAATGTCAAGAAATAAAGGGCCACTTCTTTAGTATATATACAATAATCTATGGGGCCACTCCCGCTACAATGTTACTATTAATTTGCGTGTGTAAAAAGTTACAAGAACGTTATTAAAAATAATTGGAGGTGCTGGGATTTGAACCCAGGACTTTCAGCATGCGAAGCAGACACTCTACCACTGAGTTACACCCCCGGTGTCTGAATGGGCGAAAAAGCTCTTGTGTTTCCGCGTGATATTAAATCTCATACAGATATTTTATTATTATAAATATAATACTAGTCATATTATAAAAAAATATATGCCCAATTTATTTGAAATTATTGACGTACATACGTCTTTAAATTTGCTTCCATAGCGGGAGGCAAAGCGGACAACTGATGATAAAAAAATCGGGGGATACAGTTTGGTCTTGAAGCCACATATCTATCTTCTGCATACAAAATTTAACAACACCACTCGATAGTTAAAGGATCAAATAATAAGGTACGTTGAGTGAAAGATGCCACGCCGCCATTTTAAGGTAGATTCGTTATGTCACAGACTCACAGATTAACTAATAGTTATTACGTACACGTATCACGTACAACACAAAGCCATGTCCACGACACATCCACACCCCGTTTTTCTTCTATATTAGCCCATAAAAGTCCATTGCTGGACGTAGGTTGCTTTCTTTGTGGTTTTTTTTTTGGAATTAGCAGTGATAGGGGAATAGTGGTATAAACCTTCTTCATTAAAAAGACATATATATATATATATATATATATATATATATATATATATATATATATATATATATATATATATATATATATATATATATATATATATATATATATATATATATTGTAAACACCGTTATCCTGGAAACCAGTGGTTTGGTTTCACTTATAGAACGTAAACTCAATAAAAATTAACAACATTTTTTTAGTAAAATCTCAATTTTTGCCTAGGACAGGCAGGATGAAAGTTTTTTTATAGGATAGGGTGACAAAGGAGCACACAATCCACCTGATGGTAAGTAGGCCCATAGACATCTACATCTATCCTCGATTACGAATCAAAATGCAGATGCGTTGTCACCCGTGAGGACTATGATGGAATGCCTCGTTTCCAGTAAAAAGGGTCTCCGGTCTCTACACTCACCATACGAAACACAGCAGCGTTAAGCTACTATTTCACGCTGGTATTCTGTGAGAGCGTGGTCCTTCCTCGGTCGAGCCGACCCATTCGTGCTACAACTATACTACTAATATAATTGCGGCGTGGCTCTACGGCTGATTACGTCACTCGGGCGCATAGGGTATCCATGAATTTACCGACGGTGTCGGACAGAAACGTTTTTTTTAATTGTTTTTACCAAACCACTGGTTTACATATATCCGTACTATCCATACTAATATTATAAATGCGAAAGTGTGTTTGTTTGTTTGTTTGTTTGTCCTTCTTTCACGTCGCGACAGAGCGTAGGCATGGCATGATTTTTGTATGGGGATAGTTCGGTGGCTGTAGAGTGAGATAGGCTACTTTTTTCCGCGGGAAAACATCTCATTCCCGTGGGAAAATAGAATAGGTTGCAAAATTAAATTCAGCTAGGTGGCGCCACCGTGATTCTACAAGACGGACGACAGTACGATGGACAAACACAGAAGGTCAGAATATCTTGATTATTATGTCTTTTTACCAAAATTAAGATAAAAATGTATGGATCTGTATTTTTCCACGCAGGACCGAGAAGAGAGCGATAAAAAACATAAAATTTACCAGCTGATTTTCTTCAAACGTTTTGGTGCATTATAATTCACAGAATAAGCGATAACCTCGCAGACGATATTAAGTAATCCGTTTGTAGCCGTGGAAGGAAAGGGGGAGATCTCCCGCCAGGCAAGGTGTTCTGCCTGGGGAGCGGCCGACACTCCAAGTGATATTTCGGAGAAGTTCTATATATACTGTCTATGATTCAGAATGTTAATAGCGCGATTTAGGCTTCGGTGTGTTTCGGTGTGCTAGTGGCGCGACGACAGCGCCGCTACATCACCCCTCTGCTCAGACCGGAGGTCGATAGTGAAGTCTCGTTGTCGACGAATGTGCAAGTGCCAGGAGATTGCCTTGTGTGCCAGAGTGCCAGGAGTCTGCGGTGAGTCGAGAAGAAGGCAAGTAATCTGCGAGTGTGCCGTGAAGCAGAGGCGAGCAGCAAGGCTCAGGGCCGTGCCGAACACTGTATAGCGCAGAGAGTAGCTTGAAGGAACAAGAAGCATTATTATTCCAGTGCTGCGATGAACCTTGTGAAGCTAGATGGCTTGCAGGGTATGAAGACTGCAGACGATATCAGCTCGGGAGCGAATGGGTGGCGTATTCTATGACGTTGATGAAGCTTGAAGTTTCCGAAGGTTGTTTGGTTGCGTGTTCAGATCACGTCGGGGTCACCACTGTAGCCGTGGAAGGAAAAGGGGAGATCTCCCGCCAGGCAAGGTGTTCTGCCTGGGAAGCGGCTGACACTCCAAGTGATATTTCGGAGAAGTTCTATATATACTGTCTATGATTCGGAATGTTAATAGCGCGGATTTAGGCTTCGGTGTGTTTCGGTGTGCTAGTGGCGCGACGAGAGCGCCGCTACACGTTGATGCTCTGCCTACCCCGCAAGGGTTACAGGCGTGATTATAAGTATGGATCAGAAATACTATCACCACCTGTCACGCTTTCACCATTAACTATTACTTAACTGTGGTAGAAACAGTTCTTAGTAAGCCTTATTAATAAGCCTTAGTAATATTTATTGAACAGAAATGAATACAGTTCTTATATGTGGTAATTAATGAATCGGTGATAAAAGAAAAATTGTGCAAAATTATAAGAAACATATTTTTTGAGAGTTCTTATTAACTAACGTATACATAGTTTAAATTGATTCCGCTAGATGTCTTTACTAGGTTTTTGAAACGCGGTAACGAAATGTTTACTGACATGTACTTAACGGTGGGACCGTTGAGACGCGCGTCAACATATAGTGCATACGGTACCTATACGCTTAAATTGTTTCTAGTTCGTAGCTTATTAGACTACCTGCTCTCGATTTCGATTGTTTGTTATTTGCTTTGTGATTTGGTTAAGGTTGAATGGATTTATATTGGCTTTCACAGATTTGTGTATTCTCTTGGATCGGTTTTGTTGATTTGGTTCGTATTCCTTTATACATATTTAGACTCTGGCTTTGATTTTGGATTTTGTTTATTTAGAATCGTGAATTGGTTTTCGTTGTTTTAGGTTGTTTAAAAATATTTCAAAGGAATATTAATAGTATAGATAGTGTATACGGTACCTATACACTTACTTCTTATTTTCGTTGGTTATATTTATATTGACTACTGCTTTCGATTTTCTGCGATTTGTTTTGTGATTTAGTTTAAGTTGATTCGATTTTTTTTGGCTATTGTTTTCGGATTCATGTTGTGTCTTGAATTGGTTTTGCTGTTTTGATTTTAAAAATATTTAAAAGGAATATTTATTCCTCTTGGATATTTTGGACTTACTTTTAAAAAAAATATTTAAAAGGAAATTTAATTCCTTTTAGGTATTTTAACGTTCTTTTATAAATAGGTTTTTTGTTACTTCGTAATGCTCCGCAAACGTAAGTCCAGCCTTTCATGAGTATCTTCTCAAAGACAAGCGAAAAGATTAGCTCGATCGCTAGAAACTTTAAAAGATGATGAACTGAGAAGGCAAGAACAAGCAGAGCGTCAGGCTGCTTTAAGAGCTTCCGAAACACCTTCTCAAAGTCAGGAAAGGCGTCTTGAACAGGTAGAGCGTGAAGCTAATTTAAGAGCTTTTGAAACACCTTCTCAAAGTCATCGAAGGCGTCTTAAACAGGCAGAACGTCAAGCAACTTTAAAAGCTACTGAAACACCTGCTCAAAGTCAGCAAAGGCGTCTTGAACAGGCAGAGCGTCAAGTTACTTTAAGAGCTACTGAAACACCTGCTCAAAGTTAGCAAAAGCTATTCGAACAAACGGAACGTCAGGCCGCCTTAAGAGCTGCGGAAACACCTGATGAAACTCAACACAGACTCATTGAGCAAGATGAACGTCAATCTACTATAAGGGCATCTGAAACACCAGAACAGACACAGGCGCGACGAGATGTAAATGCACAGCTCCAAGGTGAACGTCGACAAAATTTTCAAAGAAACAATTGGTCGGTTTTTAATGACGCAGCATTCAATTATGATCCGTTGATTGATTATAAAAATCACAGATTAGTTGTTATCGGACTGATGGACAAGGCGTGTCGATTTTGCAGCGCTTTAAAATGGAAAGATCATACTGCAGGCATGTGCTGTTACAATGGCAAAGTGTCTCTTCCCTTACTTGGGGAACCAGAAGAACCTTTGAAAACTCTCTTTTTATATGATGCTAATGAGTCACGTCGCTTTTTAAACAGGATCCGGAAATATAACTCATGCTTTCAAATGACGTCCTTCGGAGTTGACCGGGAAATAATAATGCCGGGATTTTCGCCTACATTTACGGTGCAAGGAAAAATTTGTCATAGAATAGGTCCACTTTTTCCAGCTGAAAACGGACAGCATAAACTTTTACAAGTATATTTTATGGGTGACGAAGAAATTGAGGTAGACCGTCGCTGCCAATTTATCCAGGGAGTTGAGAGAGACACAGTGTTCAAAATTCAAAGATTCTTGCATGAACGTAACATTTTAGTCAAAAAATTTAAAACTGCTTTAGAAAATCTACCTGAAGAAGATTATAAAGTCGTCATTCACGCAGATCGAACCCCTCGAGGAGAGCATGAAAGGCGCTACAATGCACCTTTGATAAACGAAATAGCAGTCGTAATTAGTGGTGATCAATTTTCTTCACGAGACATTGTCTTGCGAGCACGTGATGATACGTTGCAACGGGTAGCCGATATACACAAGTTTTATGACGCTCTGCAATACCCATTGATTTATTGCAAAGGACAAGAGGGTAATCATTTTCAAATTCCTCTCATTAACCCGGTCACAAAGGAGCCTACTCCGAACAAAAAAGTATCATGTATGGATTTTTATGCGTATCATATGATGTTGTGAAAAATGATTTTAACCTTTTAGCCCGGTGTAGACAATTATTTAATCAATTTTTGGTAGACATGTATGTGAAGATAGGAAGTGAACGTCTCCGTTATATATCTTTAAATAAAAAAAAAACTGCGCGTTGAGAATTATATACATTTACAAGATGCAGCTTCTAGCGACGCCAATGTAAGCCCCAGAAATTTAGGTAAAATGGTAATTCTGCCCTCATCAATCGTTAAGAGTCCCCGCTATTTAAATGAGTATACACAAGACGCATTCGCCTATGTACGAACTTACGGAAGACCTGATCTTTTTGTTAGAAGTACAAAAATTAATGTATGTAATTAACAAAGGGAACATTTTCGGAGAGGTTCAGTGCTTCATGTATACAATTGAATGGCAAAAAATAGGATTACCGCATGCCCACATTCTAATATGGCTTAAAGAGAAGTTGTGGCCCAGCCAAATAGGCGACTTAATAAGCGCCGAGATTCCGGATCCTGAGCAAGATAAAGAATTGTATGATCCCATCGTCCGAAATATGATTCACGGTCCATGTGGAGCACGAAATTCAATATCGCAAGTATGAAAGAAGGAAAATGTACAAAGAAATTCCCTAAACAGCTTCTAAAAGAAACAGTGCACAATGACAATGGCTACCCTTTATACAGACGCAGAGCTCCCGAAGATGGTGGCAGGAAAGTTACAATCAAATCTCGCTCTGGAGCGTTCGAAACCTTAGATAACAGCTGGATTGTCCCGTATTCGCCCATTCTATGTAAAATGTTTAATGCCCACATTAATGTAGAAACATGTAGCTCTGTCCGCGCAATCAAGTATATCTGTAAGTACATCCATAAATAAAGGAAGCGACCAAGCAATATTTAATCTCAGGAGTGAAGGTGGGGCAAATCCCGTTAATGAAGTACAGACCTTTCAAGCAGGGCGTTATGTTAGCAGTAACGAGGCAGCGTGGCGTCTCCTTGGCTTCCCTTTACACAAAATGCACCCAACAGTTACTCACATTGCTGTGCACTTAGAAAATGGAGAGCGTGTATATTTTACCGAAATAAATTTCCACGAAAGAATTGCATCACCGCCAAAAACTACACTAACAGCCTTCTTTCAAATTTGTCAAACCGACCCCTTTGCAAAAACGTTGTTATATTCTGAAGTCCCCCGCTAATATACTTGGAACACATCTAGGAAGGAGTGGAAACGCCGTATTCAAGGCGCGCCTGTTGCAAATTGGCCCGATGTAAAGTCATCAGATGCCCTTGGTCGTGTGTATACCGTCCATGTAACTAATTTTGAATGTTTCTATTTACAATTGCTACTACACCATGTTCCGGGTCTTACAGGATATAAAGACCTTAAAACTGTCAACGGCCAGGAATGCACAACTTATAGAGAAGCATGTGAATCTCTGCATCTTTAAGAAAACGATAATCACTGGGATGAAACCATGGAGGAAGCTGTGCAGTGCCAGTCACCAGCCAAAATTAGGGATCTTTATGCAACTCTCATATCATCTTGCGGGCTATCTAATGCAAATGAATTGCGGGACAAATATAAAGAGTATATGGCAGAAGATATTTTGCGAAGGTTACAGTAGACACACGCGAACATGACATATAATGAACACATTTATAATGAAGCACTTTGAAAAATTGAAGATAAAGCAATGGCAATGGTAGGCAAAAAATTAAGCGACTTTGGAATGATAAGCCCTCAGCGAACAACCGAAAATGAACTAAGTGATGAAATTATACGTGAAACAAACTACGATATACCAGGTTTGCAGCAGCAAGTAGAAAATTTTGTACCCCGCTTGCTTCCCGAACAAAAACGAGTTTTTGACAAAGTATTCGGACAAATTGAATCTGAAAATGGTGCACTTTTTTTTAGATGCCCGTGGAGGAATTGGGAAGTCATTTTTGTTAAATTTATTACTAGCGCAAGTACGGAAAGATAAAAACATTGCTGTGGCCGTAGCTTCCTCCGGTATAGCCTCCACGCTGCTAAGCGGGGGCCGCACTGCACATTCTGTTTTAAAACTCCCTCTAAATCTATCTCAGGAAGAATCGCCAATCTGCAACTTTAGCAAAAATAGTGCACGAGGTATAATGCTACGACAATGCAAACTTTTAGTGTGGAACGAAAGTACAATGTCGCATAAAAAAGCTGTAGAAGCACTAAATCGAACGCTCCAGGATTTGCGCAGCAATGCCGATGTAATGGGTGGAATGGTGGTCTTACTGGCTGGTGACTTTCACCAAACTTTACCTGTCATTCAAAAGGGCACACCTGCAGATAAAATTAAAGCATGCCTAAAGTCGTCTATTTTATGGAACAAGGTGACAAAATTCAGTTTAACTACGAATATGAGAGTGCATTTGTATAATGATATCAATGCTGGTGTAACGCTTCACCCCTCTCATAATAATAAATATATAAAATACTAAATGTACTATATTCCCCTTTATATTAAAAATTATATATATGTGACCAAGATAAATAAGATATGTTTTGATCATTCTAAACGATCTTTCAAAAGGTTTAATAATAGGCCGTCTGTAATATTTTGGCGTGATCGTCTTAGTTAGGACCCTTATTTACGTTGTATTTGTTTAGTAACTTAGTTCTTTTAGGTGTCTTTTGGAAGAATGAATATTCACTAGAGCAATTGAAAGCTGTTGGTAGTGCCTTATAAGCTAAGTGAACCCCGTTCACGAAGACAGGGCTCTAGAAAGGTTAAGAAAATAAAACGTCCCTATTCCACATGTATCAGGTTTACATTATTAATTTATTATTATTTATCCCTTCCCGCTCGGAAAAGGCTCAAAATATATTTAAACAAAATACCCGATACAAGGGCTTCGCTCTCCTACATTTATTTAAAAAATGTAGGGGAGGCACACGGCTCCACACACGCCGTGCACGGTGAGCGCCAACCATTTTGATGCACTCCCCCCGTAGGGAAAGCTAATTCGGGAACCGGACCGTAGTCCACAGCAAAATAACTGGCGAACCAGTAAAAGAGGCTTGGCCCCTTGCTGGTGCTTAAGCACAAACATCGACCGAAGTCGCGCATGTCAATGCGTGTAAACGCCAAACAGAATACGAAAGAATCCAGCCACAGTGAATGTACGTCACACGGTTTAGGCAAATAGGCACACTGGCCGTAAACCCTCCGTAAGCGCCACCACCTGCCAGACCGCCGCTCCTGCAGACGTGATGTAAGTGTATGGCATCACCACCAATTGCATGATCGGCACGGCTACTAGCCGCAGAGCGTGTCATGAGTCTACCGCTCACCTCAAGGGAATGGGGTCCCACGTTGTGCGGCTTTCGGCCGCAGCCTTGAGAGTCTCCTCAGATCCTCCCGCCAGCTACCACCCGCATTAGGTCGACACATATGCTCCACCAACCAATACAACGGCAGATATAGCCAAAAGGCAGTTATAAGATAAGAGTAATAATTCGCCATCAGAAAGGGTTTGTGTCACTAACGTTGAGTAAATGCATTTTCGATCATGTTTGTCTCACCCACCAACAAGTTGCCTTCAATCATTCAAAGGTGGGAAAGTTACAGAGATATAATATTATGTTGTTATATAAAACATTGTGGAGGGCAGACAGTCTGCAGCCCCGTAATGAAGGGACCCGACTTGGGCAAAGCTACTCAGGCGTGAGTCAAACCAAGACGCAGAGAGCGCCATTGAGAATAGCGTCCCACCAAACAACCATCGCAAAGACGCAACGCTGCAGAACGCAACAAGCATCAATACGACTATCGTCGGGCTTACACCATCCCAAGGTCCCCCATACATCCCAGCAGACATCACCACCCGCATACCTCCATCGACCAGAACCACAAGAGTGCGTCGAATCAGGCGCAGCACACCCGCAGATCCATCACAAGACGCATTACCGCAAGTAGCAGTAAGCATCAATGCAACTATCATACGGATGGCGCCCCCTCACAACACATCCACATGACCCCTATCGATTTTGGTAACAAAGTTTTTATTGTTGTTACATAAAAAATATCACCAACGTATCATAGTAGCACGCTACTAAGACGCCAATGAACAAAATTCCACGTATCATAGCGCTAATGCACTAAGACATGAAGTTGAGTATGCCTGTTACACTTAAAAGTGCTACCAAACACACTCATCATCCCAATCCGAAAGATAGACGACGCATCGCTATGCGCTACGACGTCGCCCACAAACGGTATGGGTGTGCGATATCCACGGGAAAGCCGTATTGCTACAACAAACCCGCTTACCATCGGCACTTAGATGTTAATTGTATACCTCCATCGACCAGAACCACAGGAATGCGTCGAATCAGGCGCAGCACACCCGCAGATCCATCACAAGACGCAATACCGCAAGTAGCAATAAGCAGCAATGCAACTATCATACGGGTGGCGCCCCCTCACAACACACCCACATGATCCCTATCGACTTTGGTAACAAAGTTTGTATTGTTGTTATATAAAGAATATCACCAACGTATCATAGTAGCACGCTACTAAGACACCAATGAACAAAACTCCACGTATCATAGCACTAATGTCCTAAGACATGAAGTTGAGTATGCCTGTTACACTTAAAAGTGCTACCAAACACACTCATCATCCCAATCCGAAAGACAGACGACGCATCGCTATGCGCTACGACGTCGCCCACAAACGGTATGGGTGTGCGATGTCCACGGGAAAGCCGTATTGCTACAACAAATCGCTTACCACCGGCACTAAGATGATATGTCTAGGACACATCGGTTAGCGAGTCCAAGTTTACCTCGGACCAATTGCTCGTTAAGCAGCACACACGCCACCATAATATTCCTTTTCAAGTCCCTAATAAGGACTAGTCATTTTGCTGCAGTACTAGGAGCAGTCAGTCACCCGACCACCCCATACAATGCTTATGCATCAAGGAGACCTCCTATAATATTGCTTTTGTATCATTGAGTTTAATATCATAAGTCCCTAATATAGGACTAGTCATTGTGCTACAGTACTTCAGGCAGTCGGGCTCCCAACCACCCCATATATATGTACAACTGCAGGAATGTATCTCCGGCAGCTCCTCCATACAAGACATCTATACATAAACACCTTCAATAACTTAGGAAAATTTTCCTTTATACGTGAACTCCTTCCACAACTTAGGAAAATTTTCTTTTATACATGAACACCTCCCATGACTTAAACAATTTTTAACAAATTTTCTAATTATCTTATAAACGTTATTTAACTTAATTTTATAATATTTTTGACTTGTATTTCTATTATTTATCTTATTTTAAATATTTTTTTTTCAAGTTTTTAAATAAATTTATTTATTACGAAAAACAATAATTTTGCGTTTAATTTACTATGTTATTGGGATAATGTCTGAAATATATTAACTTTATGTTAATTTAACTTAATTGCTTAATATATATCTTTTAAGACTATTTTTGACGCCCCTTTATATTGAATTTAATTATTAATAATAATATTCGGCCGTCACAGCTGGAAACTATGCTGACACACTATTAAAAATTGGCGATAGGCGGTTAGAAACGGATGATGAGGGCTGCGTTAAATTGACGAGAGATTTTTGTAATTTAGTACAGAGTCATTCCGAATTAATTGCGAGCGTTTATTCAGATTGAACGAACAACATGCATGAAGCCAAATGGTTGTGTGAAAGGGCGATCTTGCACCAAAAAATGAGAGCGTTTACAAAATAAATTCAGATATATTAAGCGAAGTAGCAGGATAAATAACAGAGTATTTGTCAGTAGACACAGTTATGGACACAGAACAGAGCACTTCATATCCCGCAGAGTTTCTAAATTCTCTAGAGTTCTCAGGTGTGCCCTCACATAAGCTTCAATTAAAATTAGGCGTCCCAGTCATGCTAATGCGAAATTTAGATGCTCCTCGGTTATGCAACGGGACAAGGCTGCGTGTGACACATCTTGGACGGAACATAATCGGTGCTACAATTTTGACAGGCGTAGGAAAAGGTGAAAATGTTATTATACCACGGATCCCTATAATTCCCACAGATCTTCCTTTTCTTCGGTTGCAGTTACCTATTAAGCTCAGTGTTGCTGACTAAGCGGGGGTCAACTTAGTAAAACCGTGCTTCTCTCATGGCAGCTGTATGTAGCATATTCGCGTATGTCAAATGCCCAGAATCTCCACATTCTTTCCCCGAATGGGAAAACATATAACATTGTGTAGTAACAGTAGCGTCTTAAAATAGTGTTCAGTTATTTTTTTTCCAAAATTGCCACAATCAATTCAGAATTCCCACAGATCTTTCCTTTCAATTCAAAATTTCCTATTTAGCTCAGTTTCTTTTCAATTCCAAATGCTGCACCTCTGACGGAGCTATTAAGCTCAGTTTCCTTTCAACTCAAAAGGCCGCATCTCTGACGGATCTTTTATTTGGCTCAGTTTCCTTTCAATTCAGAAAACTGCATCTCTGACGAATCAATTTAGCTGAGTTTCTTTTCAAAAGTCTGCGTCCCTGACGGATAATTATGCTCAGTTTCCTGTAATTAAAAAATTTTTTGTTTTTTTTTTCTTTTCTTTTTTTTGTTTATTTTTTTTTTTTTGATAAAATTTTGGTTTTTAATATTCTCGATGTTGACCCAAATTTCGTGCCGGTTCGTGGGGCTGCTGTTCGCGCTCTCGCAGTTTTTGGTTCCGCCTTGTTGTATTATTCCGTTAATATACGTGACAACGAGGCTTTCTTTGAGTTTGAGTTATAGACTTAACTTCGATTGCTATTAATTTGCGTCGACATGTAGTTAATATTGTACGAAGGAATTTTGCTTTGTCGCTAAACTTTGTGATCCGGTAGGAAATAGCGTTATCTTCGATTATAGTTTGTGCTAAGTGACGTTAGACTTAAGTCCCGATAGCGGTGAGCGCCTTGTGGAGCGTGGCAACGAATGTGTTCCTACTGAAAGTTTACATAGGTGACGTCAGGTTACATTATACACTTTCCTACACCACTCACACATATCATTTACTTGCCCCTGACGACGCCTTGTGGTCGACCCTACACCTGTAATTCGGTAAGTTTGTATTTGCTTATACAGCCGTTATAAATTAAATATCCATAGGCCATTTGGGCCCTCCCCTCGGTTGCTCGTCGAGTTGGATTACTATGGGCCCTAGTCCGTTCGACTTTTGTTGGTGCAACTGAGGGCCGTAACACTCTAAACTTTTCTATCAAATTTACTTCCCCCGTTATGAAATATGGCAAATATTTTATTTAATTTCTAAGTAGCTCCGCCCTTATGGCAGTAAAAGTCATGGATGTCCTCATTGATCCAGGCGGGAGGTGATCTTCAAACTATGTAAGGTAGATCATTTTATTTTATAACGCGGATCTTCGCTAATTAAATTTAACATATTTAATAGTCTAGCTCAAAACTATGGTTATATCGCCTCGCCATCTTCCGTAAGCCATAATATCTTTCAATCCTATAGTAACCTATTACACCGCCACCACACGTCAAAAATTATAAAATAAGGATCCTACATACGTTCCACAGCGGGGCACAGGCCCCCACTCTATGAGGGTTAGTGTTCACCGCGTTCGTCAATGTATATTAGATGACTTTAAGTCATCGAAATTATTTGCTTAGCCTCTCAGACATACAGGTTTCCTTCATTGGTACCGGCAAGAATAGAGTCCGAATTTTACTCGCGTACTCTGAAATTTAAAGCGAGTGGTTAGGGCCTGGTCTACCACGGCTAAAGGTATAAGTAAATTACACAATATTCAAAATTACATAATTTTTGAATTGCCAACGAAATATCGTGCCGTACTGTGCGTGCGTGCGTACATGCGTGCTTGCGTGCCGCCTGCGTACGTGCGTGCATGCGTCACGTGTATGTGTGTGTGTTGTTATGTGTGTGTGTGTGTGTGTGTGTGTGTGTGTGTGTGTGTGTGTGTGTACAGAGAGAGAGGGAGGGAGGGGAGGGAGATATATAAAAATTTATTAGTGATGTTTATCTCAAATACCATATCGTCCAAGCGTTACATAAGACTCAAAGTAACATCGCTCATACGTCACACTGGCTAGGCACAGGCTTCATTTCATATCTGAGATGATTTAGTTTAAGTAACGGACCGAAGCTGAAGAGTGACCTAATGGGTGCGTTTGGCAGAAAAAACCGCTAGCAAGCGCTTGTAAGCAAAATGGCGAAACTAAACAGTTTTCGGCCAGGACACCTTTGCTAACTTCAGTAGCGCTGACACAATCCGCCATTTTGCTTATTTAATTTGTTTGTTTTGAAGTAGAGTTTATAAGTTGTTTTGTGCAATATTAGTTTTAAGTAATATAATGACATGAATAAAAATATACATGTTATTAAAAATTCGTGATTGGTAAGTTTTTAATTAAGTTTTATTACTTTTTAATAGATTTACAAACATATATTTAAATTAGGTTAGGTTAAAACTAACTTCGTGTCCCAGAGGAAAATAGCTACTTACGATTTGACAGTGCTTACCGCTTACGATCGCCCTTTTGCTTACAAGCGCTTGCTAGCGGTTTTTTCTGCCAAACGCACCGAATGCGTGGTGGTTAAAGTTTATAAAAATAATGATAAAGCTATTTCAAAAATATTACATTACATGTTATTATTTGTTTACTACATTAATACATACATTTTAAATAGCTTTAGAATGAATCCTAAATAAAGAAGTTTCCATTAAGGATTTACACGTCAAAATACAATGTTTATAAATATTTCACTTTATTATGAAAAATTCGCCTACTGTCATAATAAAAAGCAAATAATAATAAAACAAAACTCATAACAAAAGTGCGTAATTGTGATTTGCAACATTTCGCGGGACGCACGACGGGCATTTGTTAAACCTAGTGTTGCGTTCGAAATATTTCAACACAGGCTACGTAACGTGAGAAGATTAAATCGGAACCGGCAACGATGTCAATTTATTGCAGGATGCTCACCTGATTGTTGACAAAATTCAGCAATAATTTATATAAATGTGAAGCTTGAAACAATATGTTTTTCTACACATCTGACTTATTAAAATTGAAGTGTCCGTGTGTAATATCGAAATAACTGCCTTTTATTGAACTGAACGGCTTTTGCATGCTATTATGTTTTACATTAGAAGAACAATTGAACCATTTTTTTGATAACTGTTTGTTTTATTTATGTTGTATTTTTATCGTAAGTTGCTGAAGGTCATTGTGGGAATAATTAAGAAAATCGTGAATTATAAATACTAAAATATCCTACATTTGATATATTATACCCGACATATAAGAGATAAAATCTATAAATATAAATGAAATTGGGGCACCTGTTTGTACTATCGAAATAAATTCATTTTATCTAGCTCATGGGGGTGTTTACATGCCATTAGGACATGAATAACCATTTATAAATTTTTCTTTATCTCCCTGTATGTCTGTACGGTCTAACCTTTGGAATGATTGACAAGATTGTTATATAACTTGACTAATAGATGGGATTAGGTTATATTTCATTCGAAAAGCTTAGAGGTTGTTCTTGCATAATCGAAGAATTAATTAAAAATGGTCTGTGATGATTAACTTTAATATAAATAGCGCCACATTAATAGATGCTATTAATAGATTGCAAATATACCGCTATGTAGTGGTTTCGTGAGAGAAACCACTATATGTCATCCCGTGGGTCTCGTAAGAAGCGATAGAGGAATGCTGAATCTGGAGGTAAGCAGCAGCACCTGACAACTGAAAAATAAAACTGCGGTAGTCGACCCGCCTGCCAAGTGTGGCAACTGGATGTTGCATGAGAAAATCTATAAGCGGAGGGCTATGTTCAGCAGTAGGCTTTTGATAGTCTATAACCATAACTGGACATAGGCCGATACCACACGACATTATAATTATAGAATAGAATAAAATAATTTTCATTCAATATTGATTATAATATAATTTTTATTGAAAGTAATTTTTATTCAAATTTGTTCGGAATATACCTTTATTCTGAGAAGAACCAATAAGAAACCCAGCGAGATTACATTTTTTTAATCATAACCTATAACTTTGGAAAGAACTTTAGAGAGAAATAACAAACATAATTAATGTTTGTTATTTCTCTCTATAGAGTTGTCATAATTTATCAAACACTTCCAGGTATACCGACCTAGTTAAAGTAAATTGTGTAAAATTAAGTATGTATTTTCAAAAGTATTTGATGGTGCATCGTTTAGTGGCTAATCTTTTTATGCCGAAAGCCACGGGTTCTATTTACACACGGTACAATATTTGTGTGGTCTGCAAATACTTCTTTCGGATTTGGATATTTGTCCATGTACGAGTACAATGCCTCTAATGTTTCAGAAGAATTGTTTGGTAAGGCAAACGATCTTTTTTTTAAAAAAATGATATTTTTTAAATAATTAATTATTTTAAAATAGTTAGACAATCTTTAATAAAATTATATCAGTTGTAAATTATTTTCACAGTTGGTTCAATTGAACGTCATGTATGAGACCACTGACAAAAAAGAGATAACCAAAAAACGTGTCATATATTTGTATTATAATATAGTGATTTTGCAGATGTCACTTTTCGAGTCACGAGTCAGTTAAAACAGTAACCTTAAAGTGAACTGTCATAAAAGTTTCAGCATAACAAAAATTATTTAAGCAAGATGATTTTGTAGTTTGTTAATAAATTCTCAAAGTAAATTTCACTAACAATTGGGTTGTATGGGAAAGAATAATTTAATCCAATGAATATTTTTATGGAGTTATTAAAAAACTTTGTCTTACCGAGGCAAAACTCGAGGGTGAAGCTTAGACAAAACATACCATAATTTAAATAAGATCTGAGTATTATAGTATTCTACGGACGTTACTTTGCAAAAATCAATTAAAACCGCTAAGTGCGGTCAGCCATAGCCAATTCAATTTCTCCTAATGCTTGGTTTAGAGGCTAAACACGTGTCAGATTATTGACGATTGTGTGATGTGATTATCCTCATGTAGGGTAGGAGTGTAGGGTTGGGTTTGGTGATGTTGGGGATAGTACACACAGTTGAGGGAAGGCGGGTAGGTCATCTTAAAACTATTAAAAACACATCATTTTATTTTTACTTGGGTTTTAACTAATTTATTTTAATATCTTTAATCTGCAAGTATAATCAAACTATTTATCATAATTTTAGACTCATATTGATTGTATGTGATCACGATAACTCCCGAAAAAATTGACATATCGAGACCGGGGTTTTTTGAGATGCAGCAAATGATGGTTATTGTGAATAGTCGAATACCGATTAATCGCCATTCCCTATGGCGAATAGTTAAATAACTCGTCATTATAATTCCTTGCTTCATTTTTCAGATATGATTATAACGATGTAGTTTCCCTAATTACTTGGTAACTTTGCACATATTTTAGAGATTTTTTTAAACGATTTAGTGACTTACTTCCGGTGTGGCTGCCTTGTGTTGGCTCTTTGACGTAAGCTCATTCCTTTTTTGTGCTCGGTAACTATCGCACGCGCTCTGCAAGCAACATGCCAAATAAAGCTGCACAGTAGAAACTTGAGCACTATGCTCGAAAAATACGTAAAATCGAAGAAAAAGAAAGCCAAAGACGAAGAATAAAGCCTTTACAACTATTATTGTCAGAAGACGAAGGTAAGCAAATATACAATCTTTAATTAGTGATCAAAAAGTGCACAGTGTTATCAGCTTCGTAAATGCTCTGGGATTGACTGCGAGTCAATAACTTTGACGTTTTTCGAAACTAAATTATGAAATAGACGTTGTCACACCTAATTAATTTACTTTAATTGCATCGGGGTCGACTGCGAGTCTTCAACGATGCATTTTTCTGCGACCCATACGGAACCATGTCCTCAAGAGGAAACCAATAGTTACGCAGAACCCGAGCTTGACCCCGATCTACCGTCAGCCCTCGGTGAAGTCACATCGGACTCGCCTGATTACGGCGATAACATTCACGGTAATTTATCGCAATTGTGGCCCCCTTTGCTTAAAAAAGGAATGCCTATATCTATTAAAGACATTCTAATGAAGGATTACCCTATACCAGACAATTGTAAACTTTTACAAGCGCCGAAATTGAATGCAGAAATCTCGGCGGCTATACCAGACATGGTTCGCAACCGGGACAAGACACTTACAGCGTCTCAACAGCAGCTCGGTACGGGCATCAGTGCCATCAATAGAGGCATGAACCTGCTGCTGAAGAGTGATAACAAGGTTCTAGCCATGAAACACTTGAGCAATGGTTGCCGCCTAGTTTGTGACTCACACTACTTGGCAACGCAGACACGAGTAAAATTAATCACCCCTAGTTTGGACAAGGTCTTCTTAAATATTGTTAATGAGTCCGAACGGGACGAATCACTATTTGGTTCGTCCCTGTCTGAGAAAATTAAATCCGCCAAGGCCATTAAGAAGCAAAGACTTTACATTAAAAATCCTGCAAAAACTGCAAAGACACCTCAACAGCGCCCGTCCATCCTACCAGGCAATCTGTAGCCAGCCCCCTCTATATCCGGTGAACAGGGAGGTGGGGTGCATACAGGAGGCCGTCGACGGCAGGGAGTCGCCGCCCATACACGTCGCCAGTGCAGATGCCACAGCGCGTCGCAGCGCACGACAAACCTCGGGCGCCCGCGCAGTCTCACCGCTGACGCAGGTACATGCAGGTAGACTTATCCACTTTTATAAGCGATGGCGGAAAATAACAAACAACAATGTAATCCTTGATTGGTTAAAAAACGGCTATCCCATACCTTTTCACACGCCTGTGAGTCAATCAGTAACACTTAAAAATAATCTATCATATACTGAAAAATCAGATATGATAAAAGCCATCAATAAACTAAAGTCATTAGGAGCTATCTCGGAGTGTAATGCGACTAAAAACCAATTTATATCTAAAATATTTCTTACGCGGAAGCCTAACGGCGATAAACGCTTTATATTAAATTTGAAGCCATTAAATAGACTAATAAAAAACGAACATTTTAAAATGGAGGATTATGTAATACCATGTGATGGATATCTCGCTACCATCGACCTAAAAGATGAATATTTCCTTTTAGCCATTAAGTCTTCTGACCGCAAATACTTAAAATTCGAATTTAAGCCCAATAATTCGTACAAAACTCACACATTTCGCTTTAATTGCATGCCGTTCGGTTTATCCGTAGCTCTGCGGGTATTCACTAAGGTTATAAAGGAAGTTATGGCCTATCTCAGGAAAAGCGGTTTTCAGTGTCTTATTTAGACGATATCTTATGCATTGGAGATAGTTACGACAAGTGTCTTGATAATGTTAATGAAACTTTGAAATTACTCGAGTTCTTAGGCTTCGTTGTTAATTATGACAAAAGTGTGTTAAAACCGCGACAATCCTGTACATATTTAGGATTCTGTTATGATACCAATAACCTTAGTATAGAATTACCAGACAATAAGCGACGTTATATTGCCGAGTGGGTTACTAAATTTACAAAACTTCAATCATGTTCTATTCGTGAGTTAGCTCAACTCATTCGTATACCAGTCACCGCATGCCCAGCCGTTAAATACGCTTGGGTGTACACTAAGATCTTAGAGCGTCAGAAGTTCCTTGCATTACTTAAGCATAATAATAATTACGAAGTCAAAATTAACCTACCTAATACTATATTGGAAGATTTGTTTTGGTGGTTGTCAAATATCGACACAATACGCAATTTTATGCGACAGCCGAAATTTACACCGACGTGTCGCGATCAGGCTCGGGTGCCGTTTATAAGAACGCTCAAATACATGGTAAATGGAAGTCATCCGAAAAATAATTCCATATCAATTACTTAGAACTGATGGCAGCCTTTTTGGGCTTGAAGTCATTTACCAGCAAGGTGTCCAACTGTGCAATATTACTACGCATGGACAATACCACCGCGATTAGTTATATAAATCGTATGGGGGTATTCAATGCACCCACTTAAACGACTTGGCCAGGTTCCTTCGGAAATGGTGCGAGCAGCGCGACCTTTGGGTATATGCATCATAAGTCAATACCAAAGAAAACCGTGCTGATGCTGCGTCTAGAATAGTTAATCCGGATACTGAGTGGTCCCTTTCTGATGAAGCTTTCCAAAGCATAGTAAAATATTTCGGTCAACCCGTGATAGACCTATTTGCTAACACTAAGTGTGCCAAATTCATCTCATGGAAACAGGACCCTGACGCAGTATCCGTCGACGCATTTACAACAGACTGGCATAATCACTACTTCTACGCGTTCCCACCATTTTCCCTGATACTAAAATGCCTAAGAAAAATAATCGATGATAATGCACACGGCATATTAGTTTATTCTAACTGGCCATCACAATCATGATTTCTATTATTGCAAACCCTTATAGTTTCTGACGTCATTTATTTAAACCCCAAGAAAAATCTCTTGCAATCTTATTTCAGGGAGTGTCACCCCATGCACAAGAACCTTACCCTGGGTGTCGCGAAGCTCTCCGGCGGCCATTCAGTCGACGGAGCGCCTGCGCACACTCGGCTACACTGATGCTGTCATCTTTTTCTACTAGCACAATACAGCAATACAGTACCTCACTTAAGCTTTGGTGGCAATATTGTATGGTAAACAAATTTAATGTATTTGACCCACCGAAATCGTCCTTACTCTCATTCTTAGCGTTACAATTTAATAATGGGTGTGCGTATGGCAGCCTGAACTCCCATCGTTCTGCTTTGTCAGCATTCATAGGCAACAATATTGGTTCAGACGAATCTATAAAGCGTCTCCTTAAAGGCGCGTATAAATTAAGGCCTTTAAGACCTAAATATTCCACAACCTGGAATCCCCAATTGGTCTTAAACTTCATCTCAACGTGGTTCCCAAACAGTGATCTGACACCGGAAAAAATCACTAAAAAACTTGTAATTCTTTTAGCAATCTGTACAGCTCACAGGGTACAAACGCTTTCCTTAATTAAACTCGACAACATACGATTTTTAGACAGTGGCATAAAAATAGCAATAATAGACATCATCAACACATCTGCACCCGGTAGGGACCAGTCTTTGTTGTTTCTGCCATACTTCAGGGAAAACTTTTCTATTTGCCCAGCGACAGTTCTCTCAGATTATATTTTTGTAACTAAAAACATAAGACCTGAGAGTACAAACAATCTGTTATTAACTTACAAACCTGCTACTATACAAACCATCACCAGATGGATCAAAAAAATGCTGTCAGAAAGTGGCGTTGACATCAATATATTCGGTGCGCACAGCACAAGACACGCATCCACCTCGGCCGCGAGTTTGGCCGGAGTTAATATAGAAACTATTCGCAAAACCGCTGGGTGGACTAGTTCATCTAATTCATTCGCCCGTTTTTATAACAGGTCTATTATAAATGAAGGCGAATATGATAATTATTATAATATATTAATTAATGAATAACTCGTCATTATTATTCGACATAAAAAAAGAATATAAAAAAATTATTTGTTTGCAAATAATAATATCACGCTTGTGGTACTCTGGAATTTAATTTATTTGTTACGGTAATCTAAATTTTTCTAAGGTAATGAGAAAAGAAAACAATGAAGTTAGAGAAACCTATTTTGTGGGGAATACCTCGTTTTTCGTATGAAAATTTATGAAGAAAATAGCGCCACCGACTTGATCCCAATCATGCAGAAAAAGTTTTTTTCACCTAAATCTAGCCCCGTTTGGACTTTAGATACGAGTATTAATTAAAAGCCTTAGTAATTAACTTCAACATGACATGACTAATTATTGGCTAAATTTTAAATTAATAATAATAATTAATACCAAGTGTGTTTTGTTATTAGAAGAAAAATTAAAGTTTGTTTGTTTTTTAGTCTAAAATTTATTTTTTGCTTATTATATGTTTATTTTAGACAACTATTCGTTGAATATCGAACAATACTACCTAACGACGAATAACTAAAAATTTCGTGTAATGCCGAATACCGAATAGTAGCGAGTATTTGCAGCATCACTTGTTTTTTTTTTTTATTAGCTTTAGATTAATATAAATTGGTTCCTTATTTCATATCAATAGCCTAGAACGCTTATTTTATTGACATATTTTTTTATAAATTTACTTTCTACCCAATAACTTCCATTTGATCTTTTTTAGTCCTTGATAGATAAAGAACAAATGTATCATACAACCTATATAGATTTTATACTTTGTGTAATCCATTTATTTTGGTAATTTCTTTTTTATCAAAATAAAATGAGACCCTCATGAGGCGTGCAATTTTTATCACTTTTAATGGCTAAGTGAATTTTTAAAAATATTGATTGATTTCTATTTGTTCTACTGTTCATATTTAACTGACCAATCCGTTATGATTGAATATACATTATGTGTATTATATTACGGAGCATTAAAAGGATAGCCAACGATATTTGTCGCTACGCTTACTTACGCTATAAATCCATGTGTCTTTTTCAGCCCTTCACAGGTCCATCTCTAGGCTCCCCGTTGCAAAGACTTTATTTTTTGTTTAGAACTAAATCTCATTAACAACTTACAGAGTATAGAAATGAACAATTTAAATATATGAATAAATTCATGAGGTCTCGTGCAATAGCGTTATATTTCATTGTGCTAAATTATGATAGTGCCGAGAGTACACATCATGAATATTAATTAAATTAAGCGTTCAAATTTTCTTTTTTTTTTGTAAAGAAATTTTTTTGTTTAGATTTATATTACGATGTATTTTTAAAATTTGTTGATGAGGTATCTTCATTTGTTTACGTGGCTTGGCTGGGTGGTAAGACTCCTTTTTTATTTGGGAGCCTGTTTGATTAAATACCACTTTCTTAGCAATTTCTATAATCAAATATCAGTGTGAGCACCACTGTGAGGTATTTCATCATAGTCCTTAGATATGATAACGCATCTGTAGATATGATAACGCATCTGTAGCCTTCTTTGATTCGATTAAATGCGAGTACCTGTACAAGTACAGGATCAATCCCTGTTCCTTGATTCTCTTAGTTTGATAGGACGGCAATTTAACACGATTGGAGAGAGATCAAGTGCAGGATCATCGATTTTAGGTACTCTCCGAAGCGTAAGGGTGAGACACCACCAACTTTTTTACTTAAACTACTGCTAAGAATTTCTTGACGGAAAAACTCATTTCATTAACTTATTAATTCATAAATTTTGGTCTAACCCGAAATTGTATATGTTATATGTTTAAATGAATAGCAGTCATGCTAACCATAATCAGATCAACGAGGAAGTCAAAATTAAAATTAATTATAATTTAAATTATCAATACAGCATATGGTACATAAAATATTTTGTATTCTGATTCTTCAATAAAATTATATCCATGTTAATTAACACTGACTGTTATATTATTATTTTCTTTTATTGTCCGATATGAAATTCTGTCAGTTCATTGTTATTTAATTTTAATTTATATGACATCATTCAACAGCGCACTGCCTGGCAGGGTCGCCATGTAAAGTGGGAAAGGTTTCAATGAGAAGGAGACGTGTTGATCTATCTAGGACCTTAATTAAAATACCTCTTAATTTAATTCTAATATATAATTTATTAGTAATAGCCCAATAAATATTTATTTATGTCATGTGGGCTACAACACAACACAATAGTACAAAATAGATTCCCAGATTGAAGGCTAATTCTATCGTTCACCAGTTAATAGCTTGCAATTATTCGTCATCACATTTAAGTATCTAAACATAAAACAATAGTGATTTATAGATCTTTGAAACTACATACATCAAACAGAAATCAGGAAACAAACTCTAGAATACCTAACATTGTAATGACTATAAAGGTCATCAGAAAACGCATCAAATACCGCCGCCACATACAAGGTACGACTCACCATCGTATAAACCAAATAGCGGAATTTTCCAATTCCACGCGCGCAGCCGCGGGCAGTTGCTAGTATTAATTAATTCTTACAAAGAGGTTACTTTAGAAGTTTTTTTATTAGTAATTGTTACATGGATTCTTATATTTCTTGACATTAATAGTTGAGCCGATGATGGAAAGTTAGGTTTTGGTATCGTATTGTAATATTGATCCATTTTTAATTTTAAACATTTTATATCATTAGAATCAACAATGGATAATTTTGTCATGTCTTTAACAACTTTAAAAAGTTATTGCAGTTGTTCCAGATTTTTATTTTAGACACAATATGTTATAGAGATTTGTCAATAGCAAGGGTTACTATAACTCAGTAATTAATTTGTTAATTATTGTCACTTTGCCTGCCAAGCGTGACGAATAAGGCAAATCTTCCCTCCAACGGGAGAGACCCAATCGCATCATAGATCTTATAAATAGATAATTTATTAATTAACCATAGTGATGCGCGAGACTTCTGGAACTGCGATCCTCAATCTGCCTTTTAAATGTGATGATTAAGAAAAATCTTCCCTACAATGGGAGAGAACCAAACGCGTCGATAATAAACGCATGCAATAAAGAATTATCCATCTAAAATTATAGAATTGCATGCGCAAAAATACATAAAAATACAAAATGTTAAAATGTAGTACCATGAGCAGTTTTTTCGCTAAACGCAACAACTTTTTGAGGGATAGCAGTATTGAAAAACGGCAAAAATTTATTTATTTATACATTCTATTGTACTACAGATGCAAACGGCGGACTTAATGCCATATGGCATTTTCTACCAGCCAACCGTAAAGTTAGTGGGAGAAGCGTAAACTACAGTGGGCTAGGGTGAAAAAAACTTGAAATTCAGTTATATATATATATATATATATATATATATATATATATATATATATATATATATATATATATATTCTTAGTAGGTCGATGATGCGCCGAATATATTTTTAAATATTTATTCTAATAACAGCATCAGCGTGTAGACTAATACGAGTTGTGGTTGTAGTTGTTTTTGTAGTAGTTGATGATAACATACAACAAATGCAGGTTAGAGACTTTTTTATAAATGAAAATTCGTCAACCTGTCCAGGCTTGAGAGAGATACGAACGAATTAGGAGGGACTATGATACTTGTGATAAGTTAACATTTATTTGTAGCCTTTAGATAAAGCTATTATACGAGGCAGACACATGGCAAAAAAGGAATCAACCAATAGATGTTCACAGTCGACAGCATAGCTTGACTAATAACCGTGCTTTGAGGAATTCTTAGTAAGAACTTTCAGCGGAGGTCTCGTGAAGAAAGGGATGTGGTGATGATGATTTTAAAGTTTAATTACTATGCATTGTAAAGCTTGAACACCGATTTTGAACAATTTAAATATCATAATTTTCATCATCATTGGTTGCGCGGAAAACCATTCGTATTTATTTAATTTGACGGTAGGCTGCCAAATCGGTTATCCCATTACAAAACGATATCATTCATACCCTCCTATCGACACATCGGGGTGGTGGGGTGGAAGGGGAAAGAAGATGATTCTAGAACATCACGTAATCATCGGAACCGAAGATATATAAGGCACGCGCGACCGACGGGCAGCCTCTTCCCGCCGCGCTCGTCGTTGAAACCACACCGCCTAGGATAATAGTGTCCTAAAGAGCTCCTCTTCCCGCCGCGCTCGTCGTTGAAACCACACCGCCTAGGATAATAGTGTCCTAAAGAGCTCCTCTTCCCGCCGCGCTCGTCATTGGAACCACACCACTAGTAGAACCGCTTTAGCCTGGAAGCAGTCGAGCTCCAGGAAACCCGCCTCACCTCGTGTGAGATATAGTCGCGCACCGCCTCTCTCTGGAGTGTTCCAGAAGAAGTTCCAGAAGTCGCAGCTATAGTGCTTGACCGAATAGAAGAAACCCCGGTGAATCAATATTCCTAAATATATCCTGCTTGATATAGCTGTGTTTTAACCCGCTCCAATTTTGTTTTCTCTTAATCAAGCAGGATTCCTTTCATCGATTTGGCAAATAATAGTTCGTTTTTTTAGGGAAGAGCGAGTGCATTGTACCGCATGCTATAGTTGCCGTTTATATAAGTGTAGAATTATTTAGTAGATACAGTCCACTTAGATCAAAAGCTCGCGTAATAGGTTTTAAGGTTCGACCGGGGAATTAGACTTCGGCAACCTTAGTCTCGACGCTCCACCATTTTATGGTCACTTCGGCAGGATTTGGACTGGTGTTTAGTAGTCGTTCAACCATTTTCTGGTCGAATTATTAGATTGATTATTTAGATAATATAATATATACACTATATATAATAATACACTCTAGTTTATGGAATAGTCTTAAATAGTGTTCATTTAAATTTAAATTTTGGTTAGGTACTCGCAAACAGAATTATTCATTTAAATAGTGTTTGTATTTGGTTTAAATTTAAAGCTTATTAGTCGCTTAAATAATTGAAACAGTGTAATAGCAATCGTTTTGTACGCGTACCCGACAATTTTGATAAAAATATTGAGTCACCTCGACTCGCTGTAACAGGTGTTTGATTTAATTACGTAATACAGCATACGAGTGTCCATCCTTCATTATTTGTGCGTTGTGAGATTAATTGTGATTAATATAACTTTATTACAATAATTTAAAATGGCAGTTAGTGGAAATGAAATTAAAATTAAAACGCTTTATGCCAAGAGGGACATACTTTTTTCACGTATACAAAGTATTAGTGATCACATAAAGAACATCAATTTTTACATTGACGCAGTGCGGGAAACTTTTTTGAATGAAATTTAAACGGTAGATTCTTTGCGGACGGATTACGAAAGAATATTAGACCAAATTAATCATTTGGAATTACAAATCGACCCGAAATACATAGTGAACTACCAACCGCTTCTAGCATTTGAAGATATGTTGTGTCGCGTGAAAAGAACGGAGAAACTCTTACAATCTCAAAACGAAGCAAAGTCGGAAATACAGGTACGTCCACGTGACTCAATTAGGTTGCCGCCAATAGATATTCCGGTATTCAATGGTGATATTAAGACATGGCCCCTCTTCTTCAGTAGTTTTCAAAACAATATACACAATAACCCATCGTTATCGGACGCTGAAAAATTATATTATTTAATTAGTAAACTTAGTGGCAGAGCACAGTCAATTTGTTCTGGTTTTACACCTACAGCAAACAATTACTTGTTAATATTCGAAACGCTTAAAACTAAATATGAAGATAGGAGAATGTTAGCTTCCGAATATTTGAACCAGATATTCGATCTTAAACCTATATCATCCGCGAACATCAACGGCTTAGAGCAGTTTTTAGATAAATTTGTGGCATCGGTGGCTGCACTTAAGAATTTGAAATTTAATGACCTTATGGACGTGGTGTTTCTCCATATTGCACTAAAGAAATTGGACCCCGACACCGTGCGTGCGTTTGAAATGGAGCATCGTAGCTTGGAGATGCCTTCCTTTCATTCATTAGCATCGTTCGTGCGAGATCAAATAAAGGTGATGCAGCGCCCTCCGAACGTTAAACAGGAGATTTAAAGGTACGTCGACCGTACACAGACTCAACCACCTAAAATAGCAGGGTCGTTAAGTTACATAACCGCTACGTCAACATCACTTCAGCATACTTGTATCGTATGTAAAGATAAACACGGTAATTTATACAATTGTGCGACTTTTCGTAAATATTCACCAAGCGAACGTTATTATTTAGTAAAGACAAACAACCTATGTCTGAACTGCTTAAGTGATAAGCATTTAGTTGGAAAATGCAATTCGAGTTCCGTGTGTAGCAAGTGCGCCAGGAAACATCACACGCTATTACATTTTGAAAATAGCAACATAGCGGCGTCATGTAAAGCGGACAAGGAATTCACCCCTACTAAAGTCAACGATTCTAGCGGTCGACCTGGTGATGTCGCTCTGTACTCATTGGCAAATATGGGAGCACAACCTCCTTCAACCGTGTTACTGGGTACGGCGCGTATTTTGGTTAGGGATTCGCGTGGAAACGAACAAAGCGTCCGTGCACTGCTGGACAGCGGAGCCCAAAATAGCTTTATAACGCGACAATGTTGTCAGCGCTTAGGCTTAGTAATAAATAGGTCACTTTCATGTCCTGTAGTCAAAGGCATCGGAGGTACTAGTAAAGCTACCCAGGGATATATAAATTTAAAATTTTATTCTCGGATAGATCGTAATGTTAACTTTGATATAAATGCACTAGTAGTGGATAGGGTCACTGAACGGCTGCCAACCGTTTCGGTTGACACCTCGGCAATGATTGAATTTAAAAATTTGACTCTAACAGACGACACTTACGCCGTTCCTGGAAACATAGACATGCTCATTGGAGCATCGCTTTTCCCTCATCTTTTGTTAAACAATAAGGTCAGGGGAAACTCCTCGCATACCGCGCCTTACGCACTGGAAACCGTATTGGGCTATGTTATCGTAGGCTCCGCCCCCATCATAGATAGTATTTCGGCAACCTCTTATTGTGGTATGGCTGTCGAACCGCTCGAGTCGTTAGTCCGCAAATTTTGGGAGATGGAGGAGGTGAACGTCCCACCCATAGCTAGTTCAGATGACAGATTATGCGAGGAAATTTACGTCCGCACGACCGTTCGTGATTGCGACAGTAGATATAGTGTAGCGCTGCCCTTTAAAGGAGATGTTTTATCTCTCGGCGATTCGCGTCAAATGGCGGAAAAACGTTTCTACAGCTTGGAGCGTAGGATGCTCGCTTCACCCCAGTAGTTAAAGGAAGCTTATGACGGCGTCATTAACGAATATATAAGAGAAGGTTACATATCACTCGTGGCTTCGAAATTAGATAACTACGAAGACACACCGTCGTATTTCATACCGCACCACGGGGTCATTAGGGAGGACAAACTTACATCTAAGTTACGTGTAGTGCTCGACGCTAGTGCTAAAACTAGCACTCACCTGTCGCTTAACGATATCCTCTATAGTGGGCAAAATTTACAGGGCAGTTTATTTAATATAATAGCCAATTTTCGTTTGTTTAGTATAGCACTATCCGCCGATATTCGCCAAATGTTTCTTTGCATAGGGGTCCGTGAATGCGACCGTATATTCCAACGCATTTTATATCGTTTCAACCCAAAGGAACCTCTAATGGTGTTTGAATTTAACAGCGTTTGTTTTGGTTTAAAGTCGAGCCCATTTTATGCGTTACGCACGGTGAAACAGCTCACCCACGATGAAGGTCCCTCTTACCCTAAAGCTAAGAGGGCAATTGAGAGCGGTTTATGTATGGATGATTTTGTATACTCGGTCGATAGCGTGGAGGAGGCCACCGTAACCACCGCCGAGGTTATAAAGCTCATGAAATCAGGTCAATTCGATCTTGTGAAGTGGACTAGTAATTCGCGTCCGGTTTTAGATACAATCCCACTATCCCACCGTCTTTCGGCGATAAAGGAATTCGACGATTCTGATACACACAAGGTGCTCGGTCTGTGTTGGTCACCAGAGTCCGACATGCTTAGCCTTAAGGTAAATCCGCCCGTAGAGAAATGCACAAAGCGCACAATACTGTCATGCTAGATTATGGGATGTCATGGGTTTCGTAGCTCCGGTGGTATTATACGCTAAGCTTTTGATTAAACAACTTTGGTTATTTGAATGCGATTGGGATGATTCGCCGCCTGACAGCATTGTTCGGTTGTGGCAGCATTTTAGAGAGGAACTTCCTTTACTAAGAGAAATTAAAATACCGTGTCATATAAACGTCGATAGAAATAGCGTCATAACGGTCGTTGGGTTTGCAGACGCCAGCGAGAAGGCTTACGGGGGCGTTGTATATTTCCACGTTCAGATTAATTTTAATGGTAGAAATTCGATTAACCTCATTAGTTCTAAGTCGAGAGTCTCCCCCCCGTAAGATTGTCTCTCTGGCGCGCTTAGAGATTTGCGCAATATTAGTACTCACCAAGCTTATTACCGCAGTTATCAGCGCATGTAGGGATAGAGTTCACATAGAAAGGATATTTGCCTTTTCCGACTCCACCGTCGCCTTATGCTGGGTTCATTCTTCACCCCACCGTTGGGATACGTTTGTCGTGAACAGAGTGGCCAAGATCCAAGACGAGTTAAAAACGCGGAACTTTTATCACGTGTCCGGTACGGAAAACCCTGCCGATTGTCTATCCCGTGGACTCACCCCGATGCAAATAATGGACCACCCGCTTTGGTTCCACGGACCTTCTTGGGTTCACTTGGATCCCTCGCAATGGCCAATAACCGATTTCGAACCTTCGTCAGTGTCACAACCGCCGGAAGAGAAGAGACACGCTCTAGTGGCGAACGTTTAGAGCGAGGTTTCTCCCATCATTGCTTTGGCAAACCGCTTGTCCTCTTGGTCGAAATTATTGCGTAGCGTAATTTACGTTTGTCGATTCGCGAAGCTTTTACCGCGACGTTCGTATATCTTAGCATCCGATTACAACTATGCCGAGTCGCTAGTATTAGGTGAACTTCAACGTGCACACTTCTCTGAAGAAATTACGAGATTACAATCGAATAGAGCTTGTAGTCGCGCCTTTCAACGCCTTAAGCCATTTTTACAGGATGGGATTGTAAGGGTAGGTGGACGCTTGTCCAACTCTCAGTTGAGTTTCGACCAACGGCACCCTATAGTTTTACCGCGTAAAGACCATATCATGAATTTATTAGTCGATTACCATCATAAATTGAATTCACACGCTGGCCCTGACTTGCTGATGTCGATCTTGCGTCAGAATTATTGGATTCTTTCTGCACGTAGTTTAATACGCAATCGGGTGCACAGATGTATAGCTTGCTTTCGGGCTCGCCCCAAGCCGTCATTTCCGGAAATGGCGGAACTTAGATCTTGTAGAGTAATACAATCAGTAAAGCCCTTTACGCACACCGGGTCTGATTTCGCTGGTCCGTTTAAGGTCACGCTCACTCGCGGGCATGGTATAAGATCCACAAAGGCTTACGTCTGCATTTTCGTATGTCTAACTACTCGAGCGGTGCATATAGAACTCGTTGGTGATCTAAGCACAGCAGGCTTTATGGGTGCATTTAAAAGATTTCTATCCCGCCGTGGCCCTGTAAGTAAATTATATTTGGATAACGGTACGAACTACGTCGGTGCAAAACGTATTTTATCAGAACTACATGAACTCTTAGCTAGCAAGTATTATAATTCGGAGTTCGCTCACATTCTAGCCGAGAACCGCATTGAGTGGTCTCTGAACGTCCCAGCCGCGAGTCATTTTGGGGGCAATTGGGAAACTAATATTAAGAGAGTCACTTATAGCGAGTAATAGGAAATCAAATTTTGTCCTTCGAAGAGGTAAGTACGGTGCTCGCTCAAATCGAATGCGTAATGAATAGCCGCCCACTTTGTCGTACGTTGTCTAGTGACCCCTCGGAACTGCTGGCTCTAACTCCAGCACATTTTTTAAATTTAACGCCTTTAAAGTATTTGCCCGCCGTAGATATGGATGAGAACAGACTTAGCATTTCCGCACGCCGCAAATTATTAAACCGGTTAGTGCAATCGTTTTGGAAACGATGGAGGATGGAATACTTGCATACTTTGCAGTCTCGGCAAAAATGGAACACAGCAACTGAGCCTTTAGCTGTAGGAACTGTAGTTGTGCTCAGCAAAGTAAATACGCCGCCTCTTCATTGGCCGTTAGGAATTGTCGAAGAGGTCTTTCCCGGTTCCGACGGAGTAATTAGGATAGCTCGCGTTAAGACCACGGTTGGGTCTTACCTACGTCTTGTTGTCCGTTTGTGCCCCTTGCCTCTTCCATAATTTAAATTAGCTTTCTAGATTAGAAATTGTAGTTGAATTTAGGTAATCTTAGCGTTAGTTAGTTATTTTGTTAGTTTGATCTTAGCTCTAGTTGTTTTAGTTATTTTTTGAAGGAAATCCTTCAAGGTCGGGGGGAGATGTTTGCGCGGAAAACCATTCGTATTTATTTAATTTGACGGTAGGCTGCCAAATCGGTTATCCCATTACAAAACGATATCATTCATACCCTCCTATCGACACATCGGGGTGGTGGGGTGGGAGGGGAAAGAAGATGATTCTAGAACATCACGTAATCATCGGAACCGAAGATATATACGGCACGCGCGACCGACGCGCAGCCTCTTCCCGCCGCGCTCGTCGGTGAAACCACACCGCCTAGGATAATAGTGTCCTAAAGAGCTCCTCTTCCCGCCGCGCTCGTCATTGGAACCACACCACTAGTAGAACCGCTTTAGCCTGGAAGCATTTGAGCTCCAGGAAACCCGCCTCACCTCGTGTGAGATATATTCGCGCACCGACTTTCTCCGGAGTGTTCCAGAAGTTCCAGAAGTCGCAGCTATAGTGCTCGACCGAATAGAAGAAACCCCGGTGAGTCAATATTCCTAAATATATCCTGCTTGTTATAACTGTGTTTTAACCCGCTCCAATTTTGTTTTCTCCTAATCAAGCAGGATTCCTTTCATCGATTTGGCAAATAATAGTTCGTTTTTTTAGGGAAGAGCGAGTGCATTGTACCGCATGCTATAGTTGCCGTTTATATAAGTGTAGAAACATTTAGTAGATACAGTCCACTTAGATCAATAGCTCGCGTAATAGGTTTTAAGGTTCGACCGGGGAATTAGACTTCGGCAACCTTAGGCTTGACGCTCCACCAATCATCCTAACAATTCTTTGTGTCAATGTCTTTATATAACAGTCTTCTAGACTCTAGACTTCACCCCTTTGCCTCGGAAAGCAGGTAAAGTCTTTGGTCCTGTATCTGATCTCTCTCCTTTTGTGTCAGATTACCGTGTCGGACTAAGAGAGTGAGGGAATAGAGAGTGCACTTGCGCTTGCATAGTAAGAGGCACACTGAACCTGAACCTTAAGTTAGATAGGTCTCGTCTAATGAAGTCAAGGCTCCGTCCCTCTCGTACTCTAATCCAAAATCCCAAAACTTTTCAGCTCGAGTTACAAAACCGCTTTCAGTGCCTAGAAGATTGAAATTCAGTGGAAAATATAAATGAAGAGCTCGTGGAAACTGTCCATGCGGTCGGAGCTAAGTTCTGCAAGACTCGCTGCATAAGAACACAAAAACTCTCCGATCACATTCTCAATCTCATGGCTGTTAGACGAAAGATGAAGCTGGAGTCGTCAGCAGATTTGAAATCATACGGGCAATTGAACAGACAGGTCTCCAAATGTATGCGGCGGAACTTACTTTTTTAACTTTAACACAGATCGTATTGAAGAAGCGATTGAGCGGAATCAGGGCTCCAAAGTTTTTGACAGAGATCTGTGTGCCAGAAAGAGCCAACTGTCAAAACTCAAGACTGAGTAGCGGCATCGTTTACGGGACACCTAAGATTTTAAGTTAGATTGATAGGTTCTATGGCAACTGTACATATCATAATTAGAGCCACACGCAAGTGTAACGATCCAAGAGCAAGTCCTAATCCGACATTATTCCGATGATATCCCGGACGTCAGTCTGAGCGAGATTAGAATGGCTCTCCAGTGCCTTAAAAATGGCAGGGCCCCGGCGAGGATGCAACTACAGCGAAGCTTCTGAGAGCGGGTGGAACATCAGTAACTAAGGTCCTTCAGAAGCTCTTCCGAGATTTCTCTTCTAAGCCGGGTCTACGTGCTGTTTTCGAGAGTCATTGCGAATCATCTCGCACGCAGACTCGACGACATCCGGACTCCCGAATAAGCCGGTTTCCGAAAAGGCTTCAGTACCATAGACCACATACATACCCTGCGGTTAATTGTACAGAACACCGAAGAGTACAATCTGCCACTTTTCCTGGAGTATGGGGACTATGAGAAAGCCTTTGATTCCGTCGAAATTTGGGCGGTGCTACAGTCCCTTCAGCGGTGCCAAGTTGACTGTCGGTATATCGAAGTGCTGAAGTGTTTCTACAGTACGGCTATGATGGCTATCCGAGCACAGAACCAGAGTTCGAAACCTATCCAAATGCAGAGAAGTGTAAGATAGGGTGACGTTTTATCCCCGAAACTCTTCACCGCTGCATTGGAAGACGTGTTGAAGCTACTGGACAGGAAAGGATACGGTATTAACATCAATGGCGAGTACATCACTCACCTTCGATTTGCCGACGATATATTCCTTATGGCAGAATCGCTGGAGGACTGGTGTCTCTCAACGGATAGGTCTTAAGATGAACATGGACAAGACAAAGATCGTGTTTAATGTCCATGTCACACCTATGCCGGTAGTTGTTGGGAGCATTATGCTCGAAGTTGTTGACGAGTATGTTTACCTGGGACAAATAGTCCGACTAGGCGTGTTGCCAGTGATGACTTACGGATCAGAGACGTGGTCCTTCACTGCTGGCCGTATGAGGACGCTCAAAGTCGCTATGCGAGCTATGGAGAGGACTATGTTCAGGGTTTCTCTGCGTGATAAACTCAGAAATGAGGATACACGCAATTGAAACATGAGTAACCGACATAGCCCAACAGATTAGTCAGCTGAAATGGCACTGGGCTGGCCATATAGCTCGAAGAACCGATAACCAATGGGGAAAAAAGGTTTTCGAGTTGCAGCTCTGTACCAATAGGCGTAGTGTAGGGCGACCCCCCACCAGATGAAGTGATAAAGATAAAGATCATTTTATTTATTCAAACATGAGTATACATACATATGCATGCAAGATGTTAAAAGAAAATATCTCGACAGTCATGTTTAGCCTCTACGGCGTACAAATGTTAAAAAAATAAATAAAAAGTTACAATTCTAATTGTCCTTCGCCTTATTTAGTATTAATAAATTATACAATAAACATTAAAACAGAAAACATACATCATTAGAGAAGAGAATCTATATATTTAAATATACTTGTACTTAAAACATACCTTTATTTACCTAAATGATTGTACAAATTCTTAGTCTTACATACTTACATTAGTCAATTTCGTATATTATTACTTTCGATTATTTTATGAATTCTACTTTATTATGTTCAATTAACAGTAAGTTAATGTTTAATAATTTATATAAATGTAGATATTATATGTCATAGCAGTTAGTGGTCAATGTTGTCTTGCAGAAAGTCATTAATATTGTAGTAGGCTTTATTTGCAAGGAAATTATTTAATTTATTTTTGAGTATGTTATTATTATGTTCTTTCCAGCGTTTAGGAATTTTATTATATATTTTTGGGCCCATGCAAAATATGCTGTTATTCATTAAAGTAGTTTTTGATTTATGTAGACGAAGTTTACTGTTATCACGTCTATTACGAACGACCGCATCAGACATGCATGGGAATAGGTTAGGATTGCTCTTAACGAAAATTGCGCTTTCCAAAATATAAAGTGAGGGTAATTAAATAAAAAGTCAATAATTTATATTTAATGAAAAATGGTTTACAGCTCTCCGTGACCTTTAGTTTGAAAATGGTCCTTATACATTGCTTCTGGGCTTTAAATACTAATTCTTTATTCGTAGAGTTACCCCAAAAGATAATGCCTCTAAGAATGGAGGAAATTAAACCATAGTACGATGTGAGAAGGGCATCGATATTGAGCATTAGTACTAATTTGTAGAGTGCGTAAGAAGATTTACTGATTTTTTTTATTAAGTCTTCTGTGTGTGTTTTCCAATTGAGTTTTTTGTGGATAATTAAGCCAAGAAACTTCGCGTTATCTACCTCATCAATCATTTTATTATTGTAGTGTGTATGTAGGATTGACATAGTAGATCCTCTTTGTGTAAAGTGCATAATATTAGTTTTTTCCAAATTGATTTCTAAATTATTATTTTCTAGAGACCATTAATGTCATTATTATATGTACCATTATTTTTATAAGGTGTATGTTGACTTTGATTTTATTTATAGGAATTTAGAGAAATCAAACCACACTCGTTGTACCATAGAATAATAGATAGAGTTTATTATTTTATAGAGCTGTCATAGACTACATTGACCATTGATTGTCATAGGTCAGTTAAACATCGGCTAAGAAAAGGCGGCAAATTTAAAATTAGTTTAACACTCCTGCCAAATTTAAGCCTTCTATATACTAAATTATTACAGCAGAAATAAAGTAAACAAACATAGGTACATACATATTTAGATTAAAGATTACATAACATATATTTGGATAACATTCCAATTTGGTCTCTCATATATTGAAATTTATCTCTAGGTAAAGCCTTAGTTAGAAAGTCGGCAAGTTGATTGCATCTTGAAACATATTTTAAATCAATAACTTTAGTCGTTCTACCGCTACGACGCGGAACGCATGTTGCTCGCTAGCGCTAATCCATTGTTTTTGCCATAGACTTTTAAATATTACGATAATATTGATTGTGCTTTTTCTAGACTGTATTTTTATTATAAACTCTTCTATCTTGGCTTGTGTATCTTCTGCTTGTTTGTGCTAAATTGTATACCTCCTGCTTGTGTATTAAATTAAACATTTTAACTATCAGTGTTGTGAACTTATTTGTATAGACTATTTATCTCGCTAAAATATTAATACGTTTCCGGATGGGCACATACTCAGCAATAATTTGATTTAAAATATTGTAAAATTTAGATACTCGTACAGCATCATCTATTTTTAAACATGGTTCCAATTCTGAGTCCCAGTCCACTTCGTTCAAACGATTTCTTATTATCCCATAATCTGCTAGAAAGAAGTTATACCCAGTTATAAATTTGGGAGGCAGTAGTGGAGGCCCCCG
Source organism: Parnassius apollo (assembly GCA_907164705.1). Lineage (NCBI taxonomy): Eukaryota > Metazoa > Arthropoda > Insecta > Lepidoptera > Papilionidae > Parnassius > Parnassius apollo. Next base: position 642,667 of record CAJQZP010000226.1, on the reverse strand, counting down.
CACAGATAAAAGCATTGTGTGACTCTTACACTATAATAACACATCTATAATTACTTAATACGAAATCGAGTATGTTTTGTTGATGGTTCAATACATGGTTGAACTGTCTCAGATCATAAGCAGAGAAAAAGTCAACAAGGTCACGGGCGATAGTGCTGTCATAATTAGAGGGTCTTAGAAATGCATCCGCAGTGGGAGACCAGACAATATCTCGCTGGTTAAAGTCACCAAGCAAAAGCACGTCATCATCCAAGTCATCCATAACGCTACTATATTTATCCAAAAACTGCTCAAGATGAGTACGTTTAAGAAGGGACGGTAAATAAACACAGCATATGTGTAGCTTTGTAGTGCCTAAAATTAAAGTTATCCATAAATCCTCACAGCGACATTCGAAAGTGTAATTTCTATATGCATGGATATACTTCTTAACAGCAATAAGTACACCTCCTCCATCAGCAGCCATTACATTATTTGATGATCTGTCTCTCCTAAAAACCTGATAACGGTTGTCAAAAATTTCGTTGTCATATATACCATCGTTGAGCCAAGTCTCCGTTAATACAATCAAATTAAAATCATTGACACTAACTTCAAGAAAAATGTCGTTTAATTTTGTCCGCATGCCGCGAATATTTTGATAATATATGCAAAAATGGAACTTTCATACTAAAAGCACTTATCACTTTTTGAAATAGTAATATTTAATACTAATTAAACTAAAGACTTTAAAAAATCCTGATGCAATACCAACTTTGCTGGGTGTTCGTCGTCCTTTCTTAGAAAGATTTTTCCATTAATATTTGAATTTGTGTTCTTTGGCCCATATTCTTTTTATTGCGTGGAGTGATTTGTTAGCTTGTGTTGGATGCTCGGAGTTGTAGACCGGTGACTCCTTGTCACCATAACCTAGTAGTTTTGCGTTTAACTTTTCATTGGGATGAGATATGTTGTACTTATAAACAGCTGCAAGCAGATTGTCACGTTTCAGCTTATTAACGAGTCTGCATACAATTGTTTTAGGCAAATTCGACGTCTTGTTTTGCTTTTGTACACGATTACAAGATAAAACATCAGTTTCAGATAGAGGAAAACCTATCACTTTTCCAATTTGCATCACTGCATTAATTAGGTTTTCTTGTTTATGCTCTGGAAGACAGTGGATTTCTATGTAATTCTGCCGGGAATCTTGTTCCATACTGACAATCTTGATTATAGGTCTTTAACATTGCGTTGGAGCAATTCACTTTCAGAACGGAGTTGTTTGGTGTCCTGCATGTAGGCCTCTACTTTAGTCTTCATATCCTCAAAATTGGCATTCATGAAGCTTATAGAATCCTCAAAGCTGCGCATCTCTTTTCTCAAGTATGAGAACTCTTCTCTAATTGCCTCCCTTACTATAACATGTAGCTCTTCTTGCATGATGGTTCTCATAGTTAAGCGCAAATTTTCCGCCTCATTATAAGTGTTGCCACTCTCCCGTGCGTTTGTATTGACGTTACATATTTCATCAGTAGGACTCGCAGCTGTCGTCGTAGAACTCTTAAATGGTGTGTCATCATTCTTTGTCTGCCGCTGCGCAGATAACATTTCTATAGAACAATCAGAACATTTCCAGTTCGACTTCCTTTTAAAATTTGCACTGGTAAGATTTACACACAGATAATGAAACTGCTTTTTACAGCAGGATTGCGTACATGTGATTTTTTCAGTAATTTTTAGGGTGTTATTACAACCGCTACAAATATTGTTGCTCATTTTATTTACCTTTAGATGCAAAAATGTTTGAAAATCTTCAGTACGTTTAAACGCAGCACAATAATGGTCGAGTAGCCGGTCAGCGATTCAACGCGGCACGGTGACGAGTTGTATATGCGATGTCTCCGAATGAACCGATGACTCACCCACCGGTCGCCGAGTGAAGCGATGCAGCGAGCAGCGAATGTTAAAATGTTCGTTAACAAAAGTTTTCTTAATGTTTTCGATTATAACTTTATATTCCTCGTGTTTATCACGATACGGTTTTCACTTTTTTGTTCGTAGATGTGTAGACTACAAAAGTATAATAAAAAAACACCAGATATGAAGAGTTTACTATGGTAGGGAAAATAATTTCACAGAGCAAAACAACACACGTCTTTCCGTCTTCGCGTTATCTATTCGATACGATACTATTATTATTATGTTGGTTAGTTGTCAAAAAATAACAAAATATTGAAGCTTAATATTTACATTGTAAAATTCGGTAGAGAATACGGGGAGGACTCATTTCACCACCTACCAGAAAGGGAGAAAAACTTCTGTTTGTAATTATCTGTTCAAATGAGTTAAAATTTCATTGTACACGAGCACACAATATTCGATTGCTACTGGCAACCCTACCTTCTACGTGTATCTACTAGCTATTATAAATCCAGATAATTACGGTCAATAAAAACAAGACGATTTAAAAATGTAATTGGAAATATTTCCTCTTTTATTTCGTCGCAGTAGGGTAGTAGTACAAGCTTATGCTTGGATTTGATTCACTGCGGCTTCTTGGAATCAAATTACAAGTAAAACTTTTTCCATTATGATTAACCGATTCTCTTAGTTCGATTAAACTTACAGCGTTTTAATTTCCAAGAAATACAGTTATCTATATGATATTTTCCTTAATGTACCTGTGAGGATTAGACTCTAACGGCATCAGTTCTTTTGGAGGAGTGAATAGGCTTTTTGTAAGCTTGTACAATTATCGTTTAGGACTGAAACAGTAGTTATCAGGTAAGCTCTTAGGCAAGTGCTAGCTCATAATTTATAGAAAAAATTATAATAATACTTTTTGTTTTAATTCAATTGATTTTTATAAACGTAGAGCTCTTTACAAATACTATTCCATGAAATAATGTCTACATATTGTTAGTCAAATGGATTCGATGGCAACTTGCCGTAACGTCGGAGCTTATGAATACAATTCGTGCTCACGTCAAACGAACGAGGATCATACGTCAAGGGAGCGTTATGGATGACTACGAGATACGGTATATCGGAAACAGTTTTTATATATTAGTTTTTGCATTGTTTTCATAATAGTCTAATTGGCGCTAATAGTAATTTATAGCTGCTACTGTACATGTTGGGTCGATTTACAATTTAATTAGTTTTTTTAACCTTTTCTCAGTATTATTAAACTAGCTGTGCCCGCGACTTCGTTTTATTATGATGAGTGATGATGATTTATTTGTACTTTTAACTGTCGTGAATATCTAGAAAGATACTTATCGGGATAAAAACATTCAGTTAGTCAATCAGTCGGATAAACTAACGAAAGGAAAAATAGATGGATCCACAAATGAATCAGCAGACAGATTTTTAGTTGGTAGGGCCACGCTGCAGCTATATTAGTAGGTAGTATAATTGTAGCACGAATGGGTCGGATCGACGGAAGAAAGACTATGCTCTCAGAGGATACCAGCGTAAAATAGGAGCTAATTGCTGCTGTGTTTCGTATACTGAGTGTACAGAACCGGAGACCCTATTTGTGGAAAAGTGGCATTCCACCTTAATCTTCACAATCAAGAATAGATGTAGATGTCTATGGCCCACAGCAACTACTTTTACAAGACAATATTCGTCACGCCACACGTTATGCTTCTCTTCGTGTCCTTCGCTAACTGTTTTGTTGGTTTATTGGGCCCGAGTCAAGGTTTGGCAACAAGAGCGCGAGTGGCCAGTCGTTACGGAGTCATTGTTCTATTGCGATGGATAGATGTCATTCACCATCTGCGTTGACGAGGGCGACGACATATATTTCTTTTTATAACAATGATATCATTGGCTATAATAACTGCTTTTCTCGCTACTTCCCATGCCATTTGAAGATTGTCTGGCGGGGGGCTTAGATATGCAGGTCTCCTCACTATGTATTCATTAATTACTGAGCACGTTGTATGAACGGAAGGAAAAACGGTAATGTCCCACAGTACCGAATTTTGGTCATGTTGGCCAGTTGAACGGAGACTAGCCATCTGAGCATAACAAGATAATAGAGAACGAGTGTATGCGCAAGCACGCATTCTCCATTCCCTTATCGTCATAGTTTGATGAAACGGTAATCCAACACGACCGGAAAGAGAATAGGTGCAGGACCAAGGACACGGGGATGAAAGACTTTGGGCTGTTACTGAGAACTTCTTGAAAGAAAAAATGATTTTGTCCCGACCTGAGATGCAAACCCGGCACCATATCTACACAATCAGAGGTTTTACTCCCATTTCGTCTATGTATTTTTATTTTATGCATTATCTCTGACATGCCAATTTAAGATTTTAAAGAAACAAAAGATTAAATTATTTATTTACATATTTACTCCTTTTTTACCAGCTTGTAAAAGTTAACGGCTGGACAAAAATACCTGGCATTGTAGAAAATATTTACCGACATCCACCACTACGCCGCTAACATATTTGTAAGTTGGGGGAAGTTTTGTCGTTGCAAAAATCGGCCAAAAGTAACATGATAGCTGTACACAAAAGTGGCAAAAGGAATACGAAACTTCTAAATTTGTGATCACCGATACGTTTGCCTAATATGGCGATTACGTACAAGTTTCACTAGGTGGTTGGACTTTTATTCTGTCTAGGAGTCCGACTGGGTAGTCATCACTCCCTTGCCAATTTATGCAGTCATTAACAGTGCTTACGCTTCTGTGTTTCACTCTGAAGGGTGTAGAATACCTAGTAACTAGTAACTAGCAGACTAACTAGTATAATTAGAGGTTGTAAGGCATTGTGAGGCATCAGAGGTGATAACGCATCTGTAGACTTCTTTTTTTGAAGGTTGCTGTAGGTGCCTATGGTCTGCAGTAGCTACCAGGTCAACTATAGGCTCGTTTGTCACATCAATTTTATAAAAAAAAATGCACAATACAAAAAATACAAAACAATACACTAAATTCCAACTTTTTTATTGCATATAAACAAAAAAAAATACAAGGAAAACTACGAAAGGTGCACAGTTTTCTTTTTATACACGAACTTGGAATATAAAACAATTTAAACTGTACTCAAACAACTTTATAATTGGAAAATCATATTAAAGTCAATAAAAGGAACGTGAACAGCTTTAATTCAATTATGAGTGTTGCTTGCAACTCTCAATTAAAATCCCTTTTTGTAATTTGTAGAAAATTATGTTAAAACCCTTTTGTTATATTTGAGCCTTTAAGTAATTAATTGAAACAATTAATTACCAAAGATATGAAAATAGCGTACTTTGGTTAGTTTTGTGTTTAATTTATATTTCGCACGAATAACATGATTTTATTCTTCCTCCATTTTCCACCATCGAACAACCGGATGCTTGGCGGGTCATCGCCTCGTTTTTATAGACATTCCACGCATTTTAACTAAACTGTAATACACACTAATAGTTTGCCAGCACTGTTTTCTCATCCGATTACAGTGTCTTCAAGACAACATTGAGTTGTGGAAAAAGAAAATTTTAATAGGCGAAAGTGCACTTTACTATCTTTGGCTATAGAAAAATAAACTTTTTTTATTAATAAACATTATGAATAATACGTATTAAACGTATTTTTTTTTTTCGGAAAATACCCTTGTCCTGGGAAGAACTAGCAAGAAAACCAGCAGGGCTGGTTTTCTAAATAATTATTTTAAAACCAATACAAAATTACCAAAAAAATCAAATAATAAATTAGATATATAGATAGATTCGTAGCGATCACTTCATTCATATAAAGTAGTTAAGTCATTACATATATAAGTCATACATTTACATAAAGTAGTTAAGAATTCACTAAATAGTTAAAATATGTTCATCTATGTCCATATCAGCGGGGCCATGAAGATTCAAAGTGCTTGTAATGTCTTAGTCAAATTATGTAAATATCTTAGACAAAAACTGTTTTATTGGTTAGAGTAAACTGATACGAGCATAATAAACCTACAAACGATCATGTCATAAACGAGTCAACTTGACCGACATCAGACCATTCTCTCAAAGAATAACAGTTTATAATTTTTTTGGGTTGCTTCGAGTGTATGTTTTTTATAAAAGCGTGGTAAATATACAGATTGTTAACCGACTTTAATTATTCTCTTTTTGTTAAACAAGATTGTGGAATGGCATAGACGCCTACAGTTATCCTTGGTTAAGAATTAAAGTGCAGATAGATTGTCACCACTAAGGACCAAAATAGAATGCAATGAATATAATATTAAAATGTGAAATTAAAATGACACATTAAGGCACGTTAATTATTAATAAATATCTTATATTTTTGGACTGTACCCCATATCAACATGCTATAGAGCTAGAATATGTTCATTTAAAAGCATTATTGATGGGTTAATGTTATTGTAATGAATAAAACAGCTTTCATAAACTAAAAATATAAATATTAAATAAGGGAAAAATCATTTATAACTATTGTCAAAATATTTTTATACGTGGTAGAGCCATGCTGCAGTTATATTAGTAGTATAGTTGTAGCATTAATGGGTCGTCTCGACCGAGGAAGAACCACGCTCTCACAGAATACCAACGGAAATAGTAGCTTAATGCTGCTGTGTTTCGTATGATGATTATAGAGAAGCGGAGAATCTTTTTACTGGAAACGAGGCATTCCTTCTTAGTCCTCACGGGTGACAACGCACCTACATTTTGATTTGTAACTTAGGATAGGTGTAGATGTCTATGGGCCGCAGCAACCACTTACCATCAGGTGGACTGTGTGCTGGTTTGTCACCCTATCCTATAAAAAATATATAAGAAAAATTCTGTCAACAAATGCATCTCAAGTAAGTAACAATTAACTGATATGAAAAACAATTCCATTTACGAGAGATTTCTGTTTTAGATAATTTGTCTTTTCTTGTGTCGACTGCAAGCTCGTTGTGATGGCGGAATAAATAAGAACAACAAAAATTAGACTTCGAATAATACTGATTTTAATGTTTACATATTTTTAATAAAAGAAAAGAAAATTTTATTATTTTAAACATAAGAAACCAAAGTTATGACTATCGAACATCGAGTAACGAGGTATTCCATTTTAGTTTTCAGTGGTGACGACACATCTGCATTTTGATACTTAATCAAGGATAATTGTAGAATTAGGCCATATCATTCACTTCTTATTAGTTGAAATGTGTTATTGCTGTTTATCAGATTTATTTCTATACAATAATACCCAACGTTGAACAGTAACACTATTATGAAGGATATTCTAAGGACGTCTTGCTTTTAAATCTTTTTTTTCATAGAAGAGGGGCAAACGGGCATGCAGATCACCGATAGCAAGTGTCGATCGAACAACTGCAGCTTAGCTAGGGGGATTGCCGGCTTTTTAATAGGAATATTTTTTCAGTTGTTTAGACAGGAAGGTAGAAGCGGATAAGCATATATACTCACACTAAATAACAAACGTGTTTCTGTAGTAGTCGGGTAAAAAGTAGTACGATAAAGAGATAAAAAGAAGCAATGTTCTGCTTATTGGCATGCCGGAAGTAAAAAGTTCCTTTAGTTAAATATAGTTATGCTTAAACAAACATGGTGTCTTGATTAAATATCAAAATAGATGAAAGCCAAATATTATTGGAAAAATAGCGAAATCGGCAACGCTGTTTATATTACAAGAAGCCTGTTTATAAGAAGAGCGCTTCATATAAGCAGCAATATTTGTCAACAAGCTTAGATTATTGTAAGAGTTTATGAAAATATTCAAAATACAAGCACAATAATTATTCCTTTTTTGAGGGTGGTCTTTGTCAAACAGAGGATTATTGTGTCTAATGAAATAAGAAAAACAAACACAATTGTTTTATCCAAAACTTGCTTAATGTTTTGATTTGTAATAATATCAGCCTATTTACGTCCAATTGCTGGGCACAGGCCTCCTCTCAGTTTTACCTGTAAATAACATGTATGTGTAAGAAAATGATAATGATGATAGTAGACTGTCTGCTCTTTTGTCAACCTTATCCTTCAAAAAATCAAATAGCAGCTTCCCTAGAGATCCCTTTTTACTACAAACGAGGCATTCCATCTTAGCCCTCAAGGATGACAACGTATCTGTATGACTATGGGACGAGATATTCAATTTCAAATGCACCAAAGGAGAGTTTTAATCGTCGATACACATAATGAGATTCCATGTTAGTCAAACTTTAGCCCCTTGAGCTACCAATTCTACAAAAGCAAGAAGCATATATGTGATGAAATATTCGGAAACTTTGTGGTCGCGATTTAGAAGACGGGTGAAGAGAGGGTAATCAAAAGACAAAAAATACATCGCTTTGCATAATAAGTAATGGTGATCTGACTTGATGTATATGTAGGCGACAGTAGCATAATGTTTGAGTAAACCAACTGCAAACAGAATGATTGTGAGTTCAAATCCATCATTCGAATATTATCGTAAACCATTCCTAACAAGAGCAATTTTAGCTTACTAAGAGTGGTGGGAGTATTAGAAATGGGAGTATTATTATTAACAAAAATTCCCGCTGGGTTTTTTGTTGGTTCTTCCCAGGGCAGAGAAATTTTACGAACCAATGGTAAATCATTTCATTTTAATAATACATACATAAGCACTCATGCCTGTTACCCAGAGGGGTAGACAAAGACTACAGACTTCCATTTAGCACGATCCTGACATACTTTTCTCGCCTCCTCCACATCCATCAATACCAACAACCTACGCATACATGTTCGTCGGTTAAGCGTACTCTTAATTGGGCCAATTTTCGATATATCATATTCGTTAAATTTTCCACACATACGGTGAGGAGGCTTTCACCATACATATTATACTTTCATCACCCAAACGTTCCCGATATCCTTTCGTAGCCAAGTCTCGTCACCCCAACCCTTCCATTAAAATCTCTAACAGAATCAGAAACAAAGAAACAGACACTTTTTATTCAATGTAGATTATAACAATACTTATTGAAAGTAACTTTTTTCATTTACCACTGGTTCGCAAAAAAAAAACCTCTGTCCTGGGAAGAACCAGCAAGAAACCCAGCGGGACTTTTTTTTCCAATAATAGCTTACAATCATGTTTACAATTAACAACACAAGACAAATTAGAAATAGCTTGGTAGCGATCACCCTTCCCAGGGTTTATTATCATTCATAAATTCCTTAATATTATATTAACCCTTTTTATATAAACTTAGTTTAATAACATTTTTGAACTTTGCGTATGACAAATTTTGTATATTTTCTGGGATTTTGTTGTAAAAGCGAATGAATTACTGACTCGGTGGAGTCGAGTAGCTGGTACTACCAGCTTGTGTCTGTTCCTAGTATTTACAGAATGAATATCACTTATTTTCGCAAAACTACTTTTATTTTTGTGTACGTACATTACATTTTCATAAATGTATTGAGAGGCCAGAGTTAATATATTAATTTCTTTAAATTTTTGTCTCAGTGACTCCTTTGGTTTTAAATTATATATTGCTCTTATGGCCCTCTTCCGTAAAATGAATATAATTTCAGTGTCTGTCGCGTGTCCCCATAGCAAAATACCATACGACATAATGCTATTGAAATAACTAAAGTAAACTATTCTAGCTGTTTTAACACTGGTAAGAGTTCTAATTTTTTTTACAGCATATGCTGCAGAACTAAGTCTGCTAGCTAGTTTTGATATATGGGGGAGCTATTGAAGCTTTGCGTCCAGTGTGATTCCAAGAAAAATGGTGGTATCAACGATTTAAATAGTTAGATGCGCCTTCACCTCGAAAACTGTGGCATTATTTTTGGATGTGTTCGTTTGCAAGACACACTAATGCAATAGTTTTATCTCTTATTATCTTACAGAAATTGTGTATACTTCTTTCTCTGTCGCACAAATGAGCATCGATTGCGAATGAGTGAGCTCACTCATTTGAGTATGGACACATTTCGGAGCGGTCATACTATGGTAAGGGCGCATCTAACTATTTAAATCTTTGGGTGGTATCAACAAGACTCAGTTCCTTCCCATTTAAAATTTCATTAGTATTGACATGTTTAACATTAGGAGTTACGAATTTCATACATTTAATTTTAGTTACATTTAAATGCAAATTACTAACATTAAAGCAATTGACTAACTTAGCTATAGCATAATTTACTTCGTCGTAATTTAATAACTGTCGTTTTAATTTGAAAATTAATGAAGTATCATCACAAATAATACTATATCATGGTTATCTCCTACTATGTAAGGTAAGTCATTAATATATGCAAGAAACAGAAAGGGACAGAACTGAGCCCTGAGGCACGCCCATTTGTACAATCGACTCGGAAGAACTCATACTATTAATGACAACTTTTTGCGTTCTGTCACTTAAATATGAAATAATTAATTTAAGAGCATCGCTTCTTACACCGTAGTGTTGAAGTTTCCTGATTAATGTTTTATGGTGAACACAATCGAAGGCTTTGTATAGGTCACAGAACACACCCAAAGCATCCTGTGAATTCTCCCATGCATTAAATATATATTTAATCAGCTCAAAACCAGCATCAGTTGTCGAGCGACCTCTTGTGAAACCAAATTGATTTTTATGAAGTAAATTAATAAATTAACATTTGTCCAAAAATTTTTTTTTCAAAAATTTTACTAAGTGTTGGCAGTACAGAAATATGTCTATAATTAGCGAGGTCCATTGTACTACCATATTTAAATAAAGATATTACTTTACTATGCTTCATTAAATCAGGAAACACACCAGATTCGATACTAGTATTAAAAATAATAGATAGTTGAGATGCCATTGTATCTATTATAGACGCAATGACTTTAACAGAAATCCCCACAGATCGGCGGTTCTCTTAATATCAATAGTCTTAAAATATTTTACAATATCTTTTGATGTAACTTTATGAAATGTAAAATTCTTTGTACACACATTTACATTTTGTTTAAGTAATGATTCGGCGACGGCGGGAGAATAATTCAGTGAATTAGTGGTTAAGATCGAAATATCAGTAAAAAATTTTCAAAAACCATTGCAACGTCCTGATCTGATTTAGTTAATTTATTGTTAAAAATTAACTGGTAGTTTGAATTGCGAGAGTTGACCTTACCAGTTTCACTATTAATTATACTCCATGTCTTATTAGAAGCAGTATTTATTTTGTTGCTCAAATACAATGACTATTTTTGAATGAATATTTTTTTACATATTCCCTAAATTCAATGCTAGGATTATATGAACTTTCATTGTAAAGTTCATATAACCTTTGTCTACTCTTATGGACTCCTACTGTCGCCCATTCATTAAATGCCTTGCGATTGTTCAAGAAGAATGTTTTAGAAGTAAAAGTACTATTTTATTCATTGCAAATAAGCTTAAATAATGTTCCTTACAAAAAATTGCGTTATTTTGGTATGAAACTAATGGAAGTTTCTTTACTATTTTACTTCTAAACTTCTCCAAGCGATGTGCATTTACTGGAACAAACACTAGTTTTTTATCTACTTGCTTTTTGTGTAAGGTAATGAAACTAATTTTCCACAGTGATCAGAGCTCAATTTTTGAATTATAAATTTATTGAACGATTTAACATTTGTAAAATGGTATCTATACATCATGTTGCACTAGATTGAACAATAGGTGTTGGCTCCAAAAATAAATTAAAAAGACCATAAAATTTAAACAATGATCTAAATTTAATATTGGTGGAGGAAGCTTCTAGGAGATTGATATTAAAGTCTCCACATATTACAATAGATTTATTCTGTTTACTAAGCTTAGCGAAATATAAAAATATTTTCATTTCCCTTACATTTCGTTAACACCATCCTTACCATCTCCCAAAATTGCTCTCGGATATAAGTGGGCTTAGACATGTCTGGGGCGTAGACACCTAGAACAAACAAATTCATTAGGCCCACTTTCATTAGTATCTATACCAGTCTCGGGCTTACACATTCATATTCTTTCACACATTGACCCATTATTTCTGTAAGGATGATACCGACTCCCTGGCATGCCCGCTCCGTCTCGTCTACACCAGACTAGTACGTGTTATACATGCCATGTGTAGTGACATCCTTTCCCTTTCGCTTCGTCTCATTTGCACATAACACATCTATTCCTCTATCATACAACATCATATCGTATACTTCATCCATCTTATCATTCATTGCTCCACATATATTCAGCGTAGCTAGTCGGGCCTCCGCAATCCAATTTCAATTAGTATTAGTGTAAGTAAAAGTAGTAAGTAGTTATACTGACCATTTTGATCTGAAATATCTCTTCTTTGCTTAAAAAATCCAGATTCAAATTTATTAATTCATTTTGCTGATACGTTTGAGTTTTGAAAACAGTCATTCATTTGTTTTTTTCCTTAATATTTTTTTCTTTGGCGTCGCTTATTACCGCACAATGGTAAACGTGAAATATCGGTATATTTACGAGTACGAGTTCTACCGTAGCACCAGTGCTGCAGAAACAGCTCGAAGGATTAATGATGTGTACGGCGCTGGTATCGCATAAGAAAACACTTTACGTTTTTGGTTTCAACGTTTTCGTTCTGGAAATTTCGACTTCAGAATCAACCCCGTGGACGGCCGGAGACCAAAGTGGAAAATGAAAAATTAAAGGCTATTTTGGAAGCGGATCCATCACAAAGCACTTCAAGAGACAGCTGCAGGCTTTGGGGTAAGTAATAAAACTGTATTAATCCACTTGCAGCAAATCGGGAAAGTAAAAAAACTTGAACGATGGGTACTTCATGAATTGAGTGAATCGAACTTGCTAACACGCGTCGACTGCTGTGTTACTTTGCTCAACCGACACAAAAATTAAGAGATTTTAAATCAAATAATTACTTGTGATGAAAAATGGATAATGTACGATAATCGGAACCGCCCCTCGCAATGGCTGAACCTTGAAGACCCAGCCAAATCCTGCCCTAAACAAAAATTGTTCTTGCGAGTGTTTGGTGGACTAGTGCCGGTGTCGTTCACTACAGCTTTTTAAAATCTGGCCAAATGATTACGGCAGATTTATTATCAGCAACTGCAAACCATGAAGGAAAAACTAGCTGCTAAACAACCGAGATTGGTCAATCGCTCTAGGCCACTGCTGCCTCACGACAACGCAAGACCACACACTGCAAAACAAACAACCACTAAGTTAGATGAGCTACAATTGAAATGTCTGATTTGGACAACTCCTTATAAGGAAAAAATTCAACTCTGATGCGGCAGTCCAAACCGCCTTCAAAGAGTTTATTGATTCTCGCTCCCATGGTTTTTTTTAGTAAAGGGATCAATGAACTACCTATGAGATGGTAGAAGTGCATAGATAGCAACGGTACACACTTTGATTAACTAAATATATATTACAAAAAAAAAATTGACTTTATATTCCTCCCGTACAAAACGCCAATTTCGTAATTAAGGACCTATTATCTAATAATCTATATTAGATAAAAATTATTCTAATCTATTCTATTAGTAACCTTAAAAGAATTACTAGTAACTAGTAGTTTTTAAAAAATAAATATATAATATACTAGCTGGCCAGGCAGACGTTGTTCTGCCCTTTTTGGCGACCCATTGTCATGTCCTATTAAGAATTCTTAAATTCGAAAAAAAAATTGTGGGTCACTCATGGACAAGAAAACTATTCTATCTCTCAAATTGGACTAAACTGCACACGGTGTGCAAATCTGATTAAAATCGGTTAAGTGGTTTAGGAGTCCATCGCGGACAAACAACATGACACGTAATTTATATATATTTAGATAGAAATCTGGAGTTTTTATATATTTCACTACTGTCATTTTACTATTTTAATGTGTTATATGAATTACAAAAATAATGGCGTCATAATTATCATTACAGACTCTCAAACATCCACAGCTGAACAAAGGTCTTCTTCAGGGAATGCCCCAAAATACGACCCTGAGCCATCTGCATCAATTGATTTCTCTGCGTCTTACCAAGTCGTCACTTTATTCTGTGGGGGCTCTCTTTACACTTGGTACGAGACTGTCTTTCGAAAACCTTCCTTTTTATATAATGTAATGATTATTTTAATTCTTTCGTACTAATGAATGAAACAATAATGGGTATTCTATTCTACTCGAATAATTTCATTTGACATAATAATAGATAATGTACCTCTAGAACCTACGCAAATAACTTTATAACACACATGAGATGAACTACGAGGAATTTAATGGAAATGTTGAAATAGAACGATCACATTTCATCAATCAAAATAAATTACGTTCAGTATTTTGCTACAAAGGGATACACTGTCAGCTATAACAACCTAACGATTATGAATTAAACCTGCTAACAGAATCAGATGAACGTACAAAAAAATTATTAAATCCGGAGTTTTAGAAAACAAAAAATTTGCAGATATGTTGAGTAACAACAGCAGGCTGTTTTTATTTAATAAAAAAATCTTTTAAAGCTGTAGTTGTAATATGAAAACGCCTATATCACGAACATCCTGTTAAATCCGTATTGTTAAAACTTATGAAACTATGTTAGAGAAGTTTTGGGACGGGATACAAGTGTCCGTAATTAAATGTAGAAATTTCTCATAAGTTACCAGCGCTAATTTTAGATGTGACTAAACTTATTATTTCATGCCCAGTAGTGAACTTTAGAGATTGATAAGACAACTTTTTAAATTTATCAAATGATGCTGTAAATAATATACTACCTAATCAGTAAATTACTGATTTCTTTATATAGGTGACTCTCCTCTCCAGGGTATGTGAGTATGCACTTGGTGTGATCGTCAGTGATCGCCGCCATCAATAAACATCAGCAATAGTCTTTTAAGAAAGGATTAGACTCTTTCCTTAAAGGTTTCTGAGTCATAGGTACACTCTACCATTTAAAGATAATATACAAACACAATAATAGAAAGGAATATTTAACCAGGTGTCAGGCAGGACTTTTTTTACTAGTAGCTGATTATTAGTGGAGGATAAATAAAAATATATATGAAAAACAGAATCTACTTATCATCATTATAAAAAAATTCGTTATTCCACGGATGGAATATTCAGTAAGTTGATGGTTGCAGGTAGCCCATAGCCATTCTTTGTGATAATCTATGATGGATATTAATTCTTTAGCAGAGTCTCGTATTTAGCTGTACCAATGATAAAAACGATGAAAGTGTTAATATGTATAGGTCTGTAAAATTAAAACAAGTGTTGTTAGTAAAACTCGTAGTACAAGAATATTGTTTGAATAGAAATCTATAGAAGATTAACATATGACAGACAACAAGTTATATTAAATTTAATGGTCGCGCAATATTGCCATCAATTTGTTTTCAAGTTATTGTGTTCAAAATAAAGCAATCAAGAAATAAAGCAGTACAAGGAATGAGAGAAAGGAACCTGATTTTTTTTCTTTTACCCGTGTTTTCAACTGTCCTCATGTTTCTAACCTTGATTTACATACAAGGAAACAATCTCGATATACGTAATGTACATATATTTATTACATAGAACTTGAATTTAACTGGAAAGAAACTTTCTGAAATCAGTAGTCCTTCTAAATTTTAGAAGATTTATAGGTGTATCATACGGTGTCAGCGACAGAAAGTCTATAACGATCAAGAACGTGACAAACTTTACAATCAAAGATCGTTGTTTTGAAAAGTTCGGCTAATGAAAATCTAAAGATCTCATGGCTCAAGTAGTATGTAGTTATTAGTTAAATTACATAGCATATGGTGGCAGCGTAAAAGAATCCATCTCCCCATTTCGCGTATCGGTGTGTGTATATGTCGTAAGTAATAAATGGGAAAAACTAAAATTATTTTTCCATGTGTTATATAAATACAAGAATAGTAGTAGTAAAGTACATACGACAAAAAAGGTCAAAACAGACAGAGCAACTAGCGATTCGATAAAGAAATACTCCGAAAAATTTAATCTCGACGTGAATTCGCTAATACCATCATGTACCAAACCACCGAGGTTGTATGGGTTACCGAAGATACACAAACTAAACGCTCCACTATGTACCGTAGTGAGCCAGATCGATTCGCCAACTTATAAGCTGGCACAACACTTGGAAAAAGTACTGTCACCACTGAGAGGACATACCAGAGCACACACAAAGGATTCATACCATTTTGTTAGTGAGATTAAAGACCTACTCTCGCTGATAGTGAAACTATGGTCAGTTTTGATGTTCAGTCACTATTCACATGCCTACCTATTCAAGACTGCATCTCAATTGTAACCAGGAAACTTTAAGATAACAACATGCCTGCTGAATATTGTTACGAGCTTGAGGTTCGTGACAGTTAAAAACTGCCGATTGAATTACCAAAATTAACACTTTAATCAACGAACACCAATTAGAACTTAAAAACACTAATAATTAGTCACACTGATTCACTTTATTTCGCTCCGAAGCTTTGCTTGTCTCGCCAAATTCAATACGGCCCCGACCGCATCTTGCAGCCCCTTTAAATACACATTTTTCACTGAAACGTCCAGAATATTCAAGTAAATATGGGTGTCAACCGAACAAGCGCAGAAAGTTCAAGTGTGGGGCTTCCAGAAAGCTTAATTCTTCTGTTCGATACTAGATGGCGCTGTTAGTCGAAAGTCAAGATTGACATTTTCTAGGAAGCCCTCCTTGCTCTGGTCCCCGACACTAGATGGCGCTAGTGCCGGGTACATGACGTCAACTCAGGCGCGCAACAATATGCAGTAGTACTCAAACACTGCCTCAAATCTGGTTCTATTGGTGTGACGATGGGCTCAACTTTATCTCCCATAGTCGCCAACATATTCATGGAGGACTTCGAGAGAAAGCCCTTCTTACTGCTCCTGATCAGTTACATAGTAACACACTTACTTTTACCATCTTACAAAGTAACTCATTTTTGACACTATAAACTCTAAAATACAATTTACAATGGAGTTAGAGGCAAATAATTCTTTAGCTTTCCTAGATGTTTTAGTCATTCGAAATCCTGATAACACAATTGGTCACACTGTGTATAGAAAAAAGACCCATACCAACCGATATTTAAATGGTGAATCTCACCATCATCCTTCACAGTTTGCTATCGTGGGTAAATATTTGTTTCAGAGAGCACGAGGGATCTG
The DNA here is from genome assembly GCA_907164705.1 of Parnassius apollo. Lineage (NCBI taxonomy): Eukaryota > Metazoa > Arthropoda > Insecta > Lepidoptera > Papilionidae > Parnassius > Parnassius apollo. The sequence goes on along the minus strand of CAJQZP010000226.1, from coordinate 625,549 downwards.
TGACAGAAAACATCTGGAACAGCAGCTTCAGCACGTCAAGCAAGTATTGCAAGACAACATGCTTCGGGGCCCGCGCCTACGTCACAGTGACCGAGTGAAGTCCGCCACAGTCGAGCGTGTGCCTGCTGTACTACCATATGTCAGAGGAGTTACAGACAAAGTTGGCTACATTTTGAAGCGAGCTTCCATTAAAACATACTACATGCCGCCGAAAAAGATTAGTCGATTTTTACAATCCATAAAATGTAATATTCCTCTACAGGATGCAGGTGTGTACAAGCCAGATTGTGAATGTGGTCTCTCTTACATAGGTCAAATGAAAAGATCTATAAAAACCAGCGTGAAGGAACATATAGCTGACGTGAAGCACCGACGCTCTGGGTAGTCTGCAGTCTGCGAACATGTTCAAGATCGTCCCCACCATTACACCAGATTTTATATACCACAAATCCTTGCAAAAGAACACCGATTCCTACTAAGGATGATACGCGAGGCTATTGAAATTTAAAAAAAAACATCCTAATTTCAATAGAGAAGATGGATGGGTACTGCCATCTGCTTGGAGTCCTATAATTAACAAAGTTAAACCCAAACCCAAGCATACCTCTGCAAGACTTCAAGATACTGCAAGTTTGTTTTGCGTAGATCGGACCGAACAGTTAATATCGCGTTAGCTCATGGCCATACTCTTATTCAATATCATAGAAAAACTGCTGGCACAGGACGGTATCGAATTTGATACCAAATACTGCCCTATGAAAAAATATTTTTTTTTTGTTTTAAACAAAACCAAAGACAATATGCAATGAATACTATAGTAAAAGAGAAAGATATGCTCTTTTATTTTAAACCATAACCCGGTAAAAAGAAATCACTCTGAACTTTCGGCGTTCCACGTGTTGCATTGCAGAAGGTGCTCCGTCTTTTTTATAGAATTTTATATTTGTGTCTGGACTAAAAACGAAAGTACTATACTTTTTTGTATTCCTTGTAATATAGTAAACATGTAGATATATAATTTGTGGCATAAAAAGTGAAAAGTAAGTGCCAAAAGTACTTCGAAATCGAGAAATCCCATTTTGGCGGTTGGGTCAAAAATGTGTTATTTTTCCAATTATCATTTGTTTTTAGTGTAAAATGTAACTAAAAATAGTTTTGTAACATATTTCAAATAACTTTACGTTGTATTTATTTCAAATTCACACAAAATATATTTGAAATATTGTTCGAAATGTGATACTGATGAATATTATTGTTTAATAATTTTAAACTTTTTTTTTAAATATTTTGGTATGAGTAATGAATAGAAACACAAAAAACATAAAAATATACATATTTCCAAACATTTTTATATAAATTTCTCCAAAACCAAAAGTGTAGAATTCAAATTAGTAGTAATTAAGTATATATACTACTACTATGCTATAAAGGGTAATTTATGAATTTTATTACAATTTCTAGCAACCAAAAATAATTTTATAAGATAGTTTACACATTTAACAAGAATTCCTGTAAGTTTTATCCATAAATATTGTCTCAAAGTGAAAATATAGCAAAATTTGCAAGTTAGCCAAAAATTTGCAATCCCCGCCAATCGCGTCGCGAGCAAACAGCTAACCTGTTTGCTGTCTCTTTCTGAGCTAGCGGGATATTAAAAAACTGAAGATAGCTGGGATAACTATGACATCGTGACGTCAAACATCTCAGTCCCCCGTGACCATGGGTGTTGTAAAGCACCCTAAACGTCGGGAATTAAAAATAAGTAAAAGTAGTTAATTAAACGCGACAAAATCCATAAATTTAGTTTTATTAAATCTTCAGATAATGTTTATTCGTAGCATAGAAATATAACACAAATTAGAACATATAGTTGTATAAATAAAATAGTTCCATTGTTTTCCTTTATAGGCTTGTAGTAGCGGTGTAAGAATGTTCACTAACCCATATTGAGTTGCGGCGTTGAGGGCCGCTGATTCGATTCCCACAGGGTACAAGTATATTTGTGACCCACAAATAATTGTTCTAGGTTTTGATGTTTGGCCTGGTAAATCATACCACTCCTCCGCTGCGCACATTAAGAACGACGAATCAAACCGTTTTGTTTGAATGCGTGGTATGTGGACTACAAAGTGTTGGAGACCAGCTGAGCATCTAATAATTTTGGCTACTGTTAATGAGGTTAATGAGGCGAATATTAATGTTTGACACTATATTCTACATCGCATTAAATTCATACTTAAGTTAATTAAAATTTGAAGTAGCAAGCGACGTTGTATGATAGTTTATATTAGCGCCTAATGTATGCTTTAACCATCATTTTACAGTTCAATAACGTGTAATGATAATGAATGCTACAAATAACAAGTAGTTATGCTGTCTTTATTAAAATTTTAAAATATAATTTTTAGCGATGTGTGCAATATAGTATATCGTATATTAAAAAAAATAAAAATCACCAATTACAGTTTGTATTGTAGTTTTTGTAATTTTAAAGAAATTGGAATCACAAAAGTCAAGAAATAAAGGGTCAAGCACGCAACAATTTTGATTATTAATTGGCGTCTGTAAAAAAGTAATGAGAACGTTGTAAAAATGATTGGAGGTGCTGGGATTTGAACCCAGGACTTTCAGCATGCGAAGCAGACACTCTCCCACTGAGTTACACCCCCGGTGTCAGTATAGGCGAAAAAGCACATTTGTTTCCGCGTGATATTAATTTTTTTACAGATCGTTTATAATTATGTTATTGGTCGTATTATGTAAAAAAAACTTATGCCTAAATTATTTGAAATTATTGACGTGAATACGTCTTTAAATTTGCTTCCATAGCGGGAGGAGCTGATGATAAGAAAATCGGGGGATAGAGTTTGATTTTGCAGATATATATCTATCATCTGCATACAAATGTTAATACCGCCACTCGATAGTTAAAGGATCAAATAATTAGTTACGTTGCGTTGACTTATATATTACTAGCGTAAATCAATGTTAGGTTGAGTGAAAGCTGCCACGCCGCCATTTTGAGGTCATTTTGTTACGTCACTGACTAAGTAGTAGTTATAATGTATGGTTCATAAAAGATAGCTTGATCTCTACGACAGCTGTGAGTAAAAATCACGCCTATGAAGTCCTGAATTTCTTAGTAGTACAGACAGTACCTGTCAATGACATACTTTATGGGTATGCCAACCTAATTAGTGCATGCCCACAAAGTATGACATTGACAGGTACTGTTGTACTACTAAGAAATTCAGGACTTCATAGGCGTGATTTTTACTGACAGCTGTCGCAGAGATCAAGCTATCTTTTATGAACTATAGTCCGTAGTCCGTGTCAACGACACGCAAACACACCATTTTTCTTCTATTTCAGCCCATAAAATTCCATTGCTGGACATAGGTCGCTTTCGTTGTGGCCTTTTTATTGCTATTTGGCTTAACCGTCACGCTTGACCGAACAATTGAAGATGGATAGTGATGGTAGTACTGCACTAGACGTCACGTCCTTTTGAATCTGCTTCCCGTCGCTGGTCTAGATATCTTAAGCCTAGCTTGGAATTGCGTGTCGTATTATCGACGGCGGTGTCTTTCCTAGTGTACATGTGTTGGAATTAGCAGTGACAGGGATAGAGCACGCAATGATGGCTAATAAACATAAGCTCACCAGATGTTGTTAGTTTGGAAGATGTTGCTAGTTTTATTGTGAAGTTTTTTGTTACGCAAATGCTCACACAGTCATCATCATTGAAAAGTTGCGATATCATTAAATATTTATTGGTTTCCATTTTAAGTATATATGCACAAAAATGTCTCAGTGCTTATTCTTTAGTTGTTTTTTTTTAATTCTACCTTTGATATTAAAATAAATTATAATTAATATTTCAGAAATAAAAATTAATCTCTACACTTATCTATCAAACGTTATATAGAAAAGTGTAGATTTGTAAAAATTGTACTTGCCTCGTTATGAAATCTGGCAAATATTTCTTCTAATTCCTAAGTAGCGCCGCCCTAGTGGCAGTTAAAGACACGGAAGTCCTTATTGAGGGAGGGTGGGAAGTGTTCTTCAAACTATGTAAATTACATCATTTTATTTCATAACGCGCATCTTAGCTAAGTAAATTTGACCATCTTTGATAACCTAGCTTAAAGTTATGGTTGTACCGCCCCGCCGTATTTTTTTAGTTAATACGGCGAAATACGATGCCAAGCGAGCAGACATTTCACCTGGTTGATATGGCCCATAGACATCTACTTCTATCCTTGTTTGCGAATCAAAATGCAGAACTAAGATGGAATATCCCTTTTGCAGTAAAAATGTTCTCCGCTCTCTATACTCACTACACGAAATACAGCAGCATTAAGAGGTAACAGCAGTTAAATAACTCTTTTAGTAAATTTAGTAAACTCGATTGTATCTACAATGTTTAATCATTCGTTTCGTGATTCATATTCAAGTAAGTTAAGGATTGCATGATACACACGATGCAAAATATTTTTAAGAAACACGATTCCTTGAAATTTTTTCGATAGAAGAAAATTCCATAGCTACCTCTGTATTTTCAGAATAAAACACTGGTAACCTTTTAATTACTCATGTGAGGTTACCAGATTTTCGATAATAGTGTAACGGTAAGATATCTATGCAAAATACGTTTTAAATTTTCTAAATTAACCTTTGGTTTGAAAGAAACAAGAAATATCTAAAATATACTCTCGCCCAGCCACGATATCCTGAGCTGTGGTCCTTCTCCTCTCCCCGAACACACACCAAGCTAGTCCAGCTTCGGCCGTCGTAGGGGAAATCTGTATCACTTGCTGGCGCGCGCGCTTACGTTCGAGTGTATTTTAGTGATTTATGTATGTATAGTGATAATGAATACTTTGTTATTCATTTATTTTCTTCTAGTTCCTTAAAGTTTAGTAAAATAATACAGCACAATTTTTAAGAAACTCCGCACGCCCCTCAACGAAATCTTGCGAAGCTGCGGGGCGCGGGGCTAAATCGCAATTTGAGCTCACATACTTATATATTTCCTCTTAAGCTGCTAATTTACTCTGGTATTCTGTGAAAACGTGGTCCTTCCCCGGTCGAGCGGACACATTCGTGATATAACAATATTATTGATATAGCAGGCATGGCTCTATAATTAAGTGATCAAAGTAACTTACCTGTAAGTGAACTTCGATCATAATTATATGAAGTTAACGCCTCGTCTGTGTTTACTATGTAGTCGCGTCTTAACGTGGCCAATTCACGAGTATCCAAAGCTTATTAAAAAAATATATTTTCTTAAGCATACCATAGCTGGCAGCACTATCTGTAGTCTTTGAGTTCAAAGAATAAAAACAAAATAAATAAACATAGCAATCTATGGGTAGGGCTATATATTCACATTATATAAGGGAGGGTTGTAAACTGACGAAGCGTTAACTTCATATAATTATGATCGAAGTTCACTTACAGGTAAGTTACTTTGATCACTTAATTATACTCGTTAACGCCTCGTCTGTGTTTACTACTTAGATGTTTAAAGAATGAGATTGCAGTAATGTGTTTAATTATTTAATGAAATATAACAGACAAAAACAATTGAGAGAAAAAGGAAATCAGTGTTGATTAAACTAAGCATTAATGTAACATTTTACTTACTTAAGCTAGCTAGAATACAATTACTAGAATTATTATGATTAGTTATAGGATAATTATAAAATTTTGCAAATGTACTATATTAGTCCAACCAGCAGTTTTTCTTATATGGACAATATTAATACCACTGCGATTTGCTAAAGATGTTGAGGCATGTACTGTGAACTGTAATTAATGAGGTGTCTATGGCCAGATTTTGACACAATGTCCTTGATCCATCTAGCTAATGTGTGTGTTGATACTGAATTGTGAGGTTTTTTTTTTCAGAATTATAAATAAGTTTTGAACAGATTGACGAAGTTCACTCGTTCTTTGTAAATAGTCTAATAAAGTTTGTGCTGGACCTATACCTATACATACATTATCTGTGAAAAAAGGTATATGGGGTAGTGGTTCAAATTTATTTTTTCTTGATGTTTTAAATTTGGATTTGAATCAGGGATTCTAATGCTTACACCTGATGATTCAATTTTGATGTTTTCTATTTTAATTAAAACCACAGTTTGCAGTCTCTGAGCAGTAACTAACATTAGTAACACGACCAACTTCTTTGTTAATACTTCTAAAGATAAATTAATATTGGAATAAAAATTGGCTAAATATTCTAAGACTTGAGCTGGATCCCATGTTTCTTCATATTTTGGTTTGTTGTGTTGTGGTGTTAACACAGCGTAACAAAATTTTGACAATTTCTTATACCTTTAAACAAACACTGAAAGGCATTATATATAGCTTTAAGCTCTAAATAGTTTATATGGTGCTTTTTATCACTGTCATTCCAATAACCATGAAGCTTTTCATTATTGCAGGCCCTGTTAAGGAGTCATCAGTAAATCTTTCCTTTTTATAGTTGGCCTTTCTAACGGGACTTGTGGATGTGTGTATATAGTTTTTCCACCAAGTGAAGGCTTCTACCTATTTATCATAATTGCCTTTATTTGCCTGAAGGGTCAAAAATTTAAAACACTCTAGTATTTTTGTTTACAATATGCCATATGGAATGGCGGGACACACTGCAACTAAGCTACTTATCAATGAAGCAAAACAATGTATAGTACATGTCTTAGCTTTACAAAATATATTTAGTTTCTTATAAAGATCATTTCTTTTGTCTTCTGGTATACCCAAAACATAATTTTCTGAATCTAGTATAAAACCATGATATTTGCAACTTTTTTGTGGTATGGGTTTACTTTTATTATAATTAATAATAAAACCTAAAGATTCAAGTAATTTACAAGTGGTCTTAACATTTATTTCACGCTTCTCAAGTGAATTTTCTATACATTAAAAATCACCCAAATAATTAACCGATGAAAAAATATGCATCTTTCAGATCAATAGTTTTGAAATTAATTTTAAGACAGTTCTTATGTCCTCTAATTTAAAATGTTGAGTGTCAACGTGTTTATTGAAAGATTTAAAATAAAATAAAATAAAACAATAAAATCCATCTGGTTCAGAAATTACAAATATTTTTGAAACATACTGTTTCTTAATAGTGGTGCATATTTTCACAGCACATATCTTCATCAAATTTTTATACATTCTTTAATTATGGTAATTTATAAACTATTAAAAGTTATTTAACTAGGGGTTAGATTGATTTACATGGTGTAATAGAGGTATTTTATAACCATCTTTACCCACCTTAAAATTGTATTGCTTTTGTAAATATGAAGCCAATTATAAAAGAACAATGGTAAATTTGCTGCAATGCCTACCTATCATTTTTTTCCTGTGTCACTGCCTAAGCTTGCCCCGAACTGGGCAAGCTTGAGGCACACTGCCTAAGCTTGCTTGAAAATAAATTATAATATTTTGCATGCAGGTATATAATAAAGACAGTCTTGTCTCAACTCCCGTGTTTGATTGCCGCATCCTAACAATACAAAATTACATGGCGCAGCCGGTACACAAATTTTACAAATAATATAATATATAAGTACTTTCCATTGAATTGGATGAACTGTAAAAGTGAGAGTGAATTTTAGTAAGAAGTTGAAGATTCTAACGTAACTGCAATTGAATCAATCGTCCGGACAATGGAATCTGTATTACAACCACCGCCGCCTTTTATTTTCGAAAATAATTTAGTAAATGTGACTTCGGGAAATTTATGCAAAGAATGGGAAAAATGGAAAAAAGCATTCTTGATATATTACGAGGCATGTGAACTAAAAAAAAAGGATGAAAAAGTACAAATTAACATTTTATTACATATTATCGGAAACAAATGTCAGGAAGTGTACGAACAACTATTATTGGAAAATGATAAAAAAGGAATTTAAATCGATTAATGAAGTATTTTTGAAATTTGATACATTTTTTCTTCCACAAAAGAATGTGACGATGACACGACACATATTTTTCACTCGTGATCAACGGGAGATGGAGACAACCGAGCAATATGTTTTCGAATTAAACAAGATGGCGGCAAGATGCGAATTTAAAGATTTATGTCAAGATTTGGTACGAGATAGACTCATATGTGGTATACGAGATGGATGTATGAGAGAAAGGCTGTTAAGGGAGCCTGACTTATCGTTAAAGAAAGCAGTGGAAATTTGCAATGTAGCCGAAATGTCGCGAGCCCAGGCCAGCAATATAAAGTCAGAGAAGTCGGTCCACCACGTGCATGAAATAAAACTTAATTCCGAGCAAGATGAACGTGACGCAGAAATTAATTGGGTGAACCGTCAACGTGTCACGCCCCCGCACCACCAGCGCCAGCAGCGAGTGCGTGGCGCCGGCAGCGGAGGTGTGCGGATGCCGCGATCCTCTAAGTCCTCAACCCACCCTCGGGATGAAGGTGGGCACGCGCAAGTGCATCGTCCCGTCCGGTCCAGGTACGATCGCAGTTGTTGGAACTGCGGTTTGTCACACGAGAAATACAGTTGTCCCGCCTATGGTCAGCAGTGCCGTAAATGTCATCGGATGAATCATTATTCGCGAATGTGCAGAGTTTATGAAGTAAAGGAGGACTCCACCGATCAGGTAAATATCAATTACGGTAAGGACTGGTTGGTGAAGTTAAAGATAAATAATAATTTTCTAATGTTCAAGCTGGATACTGGGGCCGATGTGAACGTTTTGCCCAAGAAGTATATTCAAAAAATTAATATTACTGAATCAGAGTTAGCACGTACCGCAATAAAATTACAAGGTTATTCAGGCAATAATATTGAAGTTATTGGTAAATGTCACTTAAAAGTGAATTATAAAAATGATGTTTATATTTTAAAATTCATTGTTGTTGATGTAGATTCACCTCCTATTTTAGGCAGAACCTCGTGTGAGGAATTAAAGTTACTAAAGAGAGTTTTTTCTATTATGGAGAAAAAAGAAAATGAAATAATAAATGAATTTTCCGACGTATTCGAGGTATGGGATGTTTGCCAGGAAATTACAAAATTCAGGTGAGACATGATATTAAACCCGTAATACATGCTCCGAGAAAATTACCGCTAGCCCTTAAAGACAAAATTAAAAATAAATTAATAGAAATGCAAAAAGAGGGCATCATTGCAAAAGTAGAGGGACCCACCGACTGGGTAAATAGTATGACTGTTGTTAAGAAGCCTAATGGGGACCTTCGAATCTGTCTTGATCCTAGGGACCTTAATAAGGCAATTAGGCGCGAACATTTTAAGCTTCCTACTCTGCAAGAAATAACTGCCAATTTATCGGGGGCAAAATATTTTAGTACTCTCGATGCCAAGCAAGGATTTTGGCAATTAAAGCTTCATGAGTCTAGTACAGACCTTTGTACATTCAGTACTGTATTTGGTCGATTCAAGTTTTTGCGCATGCCATACGGTATATCGTCGGCATCAGAAATTTTCCACAAAAAATTGTATGAGCATTTTGATGATATAGAAGGAGTTATTTTATTTGTAGACGATTTGTTAATCTATGCAAATTCTAAAAAAACGCATGATGAGAGACTTCGGTCGGTTTTACAAAGGTGTCGGGAAATTAATATTAAATTAAATTTAAAAAAAATGTAAAATTGGGTTAACGGAACTCACATATTTGGGCCATAAAATAACAAAGGATGGAACGTATCCGGATGATTCGCACATACTAGCTATAAGAAATATGCCCAAACCAACCACGGTAAAAGACGTCGAACGGTTCTTAGGTTTAGTTACGTATGTGAGTAAATTCATACCGAATTTTTCGGAAAAAACATCTGTGTTGCGTGAACTGTTAAAGAAAGATGTAGCATGGCATTGGGATAGTAATCACGATCAATGTTTTAAAGAAATAAAAAGAAAGTCTAAGTAAACCTCCGCTTTTAAAATATTATAGCTTACAGAAACCAGTAAAAATTTCAGTGGATGCAAGTAAAAATGGATTGGGAGCCTGTTTGATGCAAGACGAGTTACCGGTGTGTTATGCTTCTAAATCACTAACTAAAACGGAGCAGTCATACGCGCAAATTGAAAAAGAGCTGTACGCATGTGTTTTTGCTTGTGAAAAGTTTTACACGTATATTTACGGCCGCACGGACGTTACTATAGAAACAGACCATAAACCGTTAGTCAGTATTATTAATAAACCGTTAGCAAGCGCTCCTGCAAGGTTGCAACGAATGCTTTTACGCCTCCAGCCGTATGAATTCAAGTTGGTTTATAAGCCGGGTCGCTATCTTTACGTCGCAGACGCACTATCGAGGGCAGTCGCACCGGACAAGCATGAGTCGACACTGCCGCGCGATCATCTCGACGCGCAAGCGCAGGTGTGCGCGCTCACCGCTAGCAATCCGTTGACGGACTCGCACTTCTTATCTATACAGAAATGTACCCAGGAAGATATAGAAATGCAAGAACTTATTAAAATAATAAAACGAGGTTGGCCCTGTCATAAAAGTAAAATAAAAGACATAATAAAGCCTTTTTGGGATAGTAGGGATGAATTATCAGTTAACTTTGGTATAGTATGGAGGGGTAGCAGGGTAATAATACCTAAATGCATGAGATACGAAATGATTAAAAAGATTCATTTGGGCCATCTAGGGATTGAAAAATGTAAACTCAGAGCTCGAGAAATTATGTACTGGCCTAATATGAATACTCAACTTGAAGATTATCTGTCACATTGTCAAGCTTGTCTAACTTATAAAAAACAGAATTGTAAGGAACCGTTAATGCAACACGAAGTACCAAATAGGGCATGGTCTAAAGTAGGAATAGACGTTTTTCACTTCGGAACAAAATCGTTTGTCCTCATAATAGACTACTATAGTAAATTTGTAGAATTAATAAAAATTCATTGCTTAAAGTCAGAATTAATTGTTAAAAAAATTAAACAAGTTTTTAGTAGACACGGTATACCCGAAATAGTTATGACCGATAATGGCCCTGAGTTTGCATCTAACACTTTTCGCGAATTCTCACATGATTGGAAATTCCAGCATGTGACGTCATCGCCGAGATATCCTCAATCTAACGGCCAGGTCGAGCGTGCCATACAAACAATTAAAAATATGATGAGAAAAACGGCTTATGATCAGGCGGAGTTCCCATTAGCGCTCCTTGAATATCTAAATACACCAATCAGTAAGGAACTCGCTAGTCCAGCGGAGTTGTTATATAATAGAAAACTCCGCAGTATACTTCCGTGTTCTCCAAATTTATTGTTACCAAAAATTAATACGGACGTAATAAATAAATTAAAACGCCGTCAACAAAAGCAAAAAATGTATTACGATAAAGGTGCTAGAAAATTAAAAACACTAATAATTGGACAAAAAGTTAAAGTTCGAATTAACAAAACATGGGTACCAGGTTTTATTAAAAGTATTGTAGGTCCTAGGTCATATTTAATAAGCATGGCAACGGGTGGTGTATTAAGACGAAATAGGAAGCATATCATAGTTGATTCGAACCAAAGAATCGATGAATCATCTAATCTACGCACACAGTACGATGATATCGCTGTAAACAATAACAAAACCTCCGCGCACGCGCCCCCCCCGCACGGCTCCAGTACTCAGCTGCGAGCGCCTCACTTGCAACAATCTGATGGATCAACTGTTTTCACTAACTGTTTTTATCGTACACGTTCCGGCAGGGAAGTGAGACCTCCTGATCGATGGGGCTTCTCCACACCACAGAAATGACAGCTATGAATAATGTGAGGCAAAAAACTTTATTTTATTTTATTTAATTATAGGATTGATTTTTTATTATTAATTATATACATTATATAAATTATTTTTTATCAATAACAATAAGTCGAAAGCAACAAGTTAATTGGATTTTGTTTTTAATAAATATTATATAAATTACGCATTAATAAATTATATTAATATGATTAAGTTACACGTTATAATTATATGAATAAATTCATGTATTATTATAAATCAAATTGTTAATTTTCATGCTTTTATTTAAGAAATGTTTTTATTATATTAAGATTATTACTTGTGGTTTTATAAAAGATTAGTGTTAAACCTCGACCCTTCATAATTTCTTAAGAAGGGGATTGTAGGTATCTTGAAAATAAATTATAATATTTTGCATGCAGGTATATAATAAAGACAGTCTTGTCTCAACTCCCGTGTTTGATTGCCGCATCCTAACAATACAAAATTACAGTTTTGAGCTTGTATCATTACAGAGCGATGAGCTCTCTGAGGAGGCTGGCGTAGATGGTAATGCTGGTATTGCCCGCCCTGATGTGGTTTTCTCTTCAATGTGGACGGGTCGCAGGAGTTTAAAGGATTGTTAGTAGAGAATTTAGACTTTTCGGGAACTTTATTTAAACTTCTAGTTTCTGAAAGATTTTTCCCAAACAGCAAACCATCTGATGCTTTACATTTTTCTAAACTGTGTTTAATACCTTTGTTGAGCCCTGGTAATATCACAGCTCTTCGGGTTTTTGACTCCATGTATTGAAAGTCACAAAGGAAACGGAGGCTATCACTTATTCTTTCAATTTCTTCTAAGTTATCATTATTAATAAGCAATGATTTTAGGGAGCTGTTTAAATAAAGCTATAATAAAACTAATTTGGTTCTGTTTCTCCTTAAGCCTCTCTTCTCTAGTTTTTGCACTAGCTGATAATGTTGCCAAGATTTCAGTGTTTAAATTTGGTGCAGTAACATTACAGTTTTTAAGTGTAGGTATCTTTTAAGTAATTTTTTCTTTACTTTCCTTATCTAATCAATTAGTAATAATGTAATGTCAAATGTTTGCAACATCTATATAAATTTCCTATATTCATATTTTCGTATTTTGGTTCTTCCCCTAAGAGTTGCAGAAGATTTGGTACAATGATTCTTTTTCTTTTAATTTGGTTGTCCGTATCGGTATCGGAGTCACTCTTAATGACCAGCCTTTTTCGTGGTATTTCAACTGACAAAGTTGGTAATGTTGTGAAAAGGGGACTTGTGACAGGTTTTATCAAGAAAATATTCTTTCCATAACCAAAAATAAGTAAAATTTTATCTTTTTCTGTAAAAAAAGAGACCCTAATTTTAGGAATATTCTTGTTTATCCGTTCGTGGAAACGTAAGAAAATTAGCTTTTTCTGTGGTGTTTATGTATAGACGCTCGTTTTATCGCAAAACATAATAAACTGTGTTAGATGTGATCTCATAAATTGTCGAGATTGTTGGTACTATGTTTATGTATAGAAGCTCGTTCTATCGCAAAACTGGTAAAAAAAGACAACAATTAAATTACTCGTGTATCCGCTCGTGATACCGCAAGTTTTGAGATTTATTTATTGTCCGGTGTCTTGCACCCTTAATGACGCATTAGCTTTTTCTGTGGTGTTTATGTATAGACGCTCGTTCTATCGCAAAACACAATAAACTTTGTTAGATGTGATCTCATAAATTGTCGACATTGTTGGTACCATGTTTATGTATAGACGCTCGTTCTATCGCAAAACTGGTAAATATGACAACAATTAAATTACTCGTGTATCCGCTCGTGATACCGCAAGTTTCGAGATTTTTATTATCCGATGTCTTGCACCCTTGATGACGCATTTAATGAAACTGTTAAAACAATCAGGAAAATAAGAAGAGTTAAGAAAAAATTACCTTCATTCTCCCAGAAGATTAATAAGCTTTTCCAACAATATTCTTTTCTTTGCCATTGTGTATAACAAAAATATTTAAACTAAAATTACACAAAATGGCGAAATACGACTCGTAGTTTAGGCACGAAAAAACACAATGACTACAGATAGTGCTGTCAGCTATGGTATGCTTAAGAAAATATTTTTTTTTTTAATAAGCTTTGGATACTCCTGAATTGGCCACGTTAAGACGCGATTACATAGTAAACACAGACGAGGCGTTAACGAGTATAATTAATAATTTGAATAAATGAGCTGCAATAATATTACTCCCACAATAGGTTTTGTGAAAATTACATTTTCAACAAAATCAACTTATCAGGAATAAGAATTTATATTATTAAAAAAAAAATGCACTAGTATTGTATCTCTCCTAAGCCACCATCAAACAAGCTATTTTTTAAATTTGTTGTGCAAAACTGTCACATAAATTTTTTCACCACCGTAGGTTAAAGTTAAGCCATAAGGAAACCGTACAATGGAAATTTTTAAAAAAAATATTTTTTGAACACATTCTTGTTTGAGATTGGAAAAGGACTTATCGTTGAGTAGAGTGAAAAAATACTAGCAAAAGAATTTTTCATTACGAGATGTTTAAAAATCTGATTCAAGGTAGAGATTTTTCGATATTTTGGAAAACCTAGTATAACTGTAAACCGTACCGTAGTATTTTGTGGAACGTATATTGTGTTTTATTTGTAAATATTGACGCAAGCTATCATCCCCTGCACTATATCGTACTATTTACACATTTAAGTATCTGAACATAATATAATAGTGATTTAGAGATCTTTGGATTTGCAAGCATAAAATGAAATTCAGCACACAAACTCTGGAATACCTAACAATACATTGACTATGAAGGCCATCATAAAACGCATCAAATACATAGCACGGAATTGTGTAACGTAAATATTATTCATGCATCGCGCATTCAAATGAAACAATAGGGGAATGCACGCCTTACTCCCTGTAGGATATTTGTAAATGTATATAGAACGGAGTGTAGTCGAATGTAATAATGTAGACAGCTTAAAATGTTTGAATAAATACATGAATGTGGCAAGATTAGGACAAGTAAATGTCAATACTTGATCTTATATCTGTCCTATTGGTGTCCAGCATAGAATTACTCGTAATGTAGGAGGAAATGAAGAAGCTGTGCTTTCGTTATTTATAATGCATAGGAGTATCGATGAAGACGTCTTTTTAAAACTTAATTGAAATGTTGAAAGATAGCGCTAATCGCTTTGATTACATAAGTAATTGAGATTAGTTTAAGAGTACCTCTCGTATGGCAAAGTACGGATGTATATAAATATGTATAAATATAATAATAAATATATAGATTATATTTTGGTGATATTTTAGTATCGGTGGTGTAAATAAAAAACTAAATTAAGGTAACTATAAATTTTCGGTCACAGACAAATGTATGTTTAACGAATAATGTCTTTAGTAAATATGTTGATCAGGAAAAGATTATTAATTTTTCAATGGATTAGAAATCGCTTATAAAAAATTAAACAATTTATGAACGTAAATAAAGGAGTAAACCATTATGAGCAACAATTAATGTTGCTTATTTTATATACATATTAAGAACTATGTTCTAACCTATCTACCTTCTGTGTACTAAATATCGGGAATTTGTCAATAAAACAAAAAATACAAATTATTCATCTAAATTTATTTTATCGCCTTCAAAGTAGGCCCCATCGCTTGCAATACAACATCTCCAACGCTTCACCCAGTTTTCCATACATTTTTCATGCAGCATCCATGAGTTGTGTTGCCAAAAAATCTGGAGGTTTTCGGCGGATACTCTCACGCAAACGCTTCATGACGCCTAAATAATATTCTTTATTCACTGTTTCTCCCTTTGGAAGGAATTCGGAGTGAACCACACCACGGTAGTCAAAAAAAACTGTCAGCATCACCTTGATTTTGGAGCGACTTTGCCGCTGTTTTTTGGGTTTCGGCTCGTTTTCGAGACGCCATTCTGAAGACTGTTGGCTTGTTTGCATGTCGTACTCATAAACCCATGTCTCGTCGTCAGTTATTATACGTTTCATAAAGGTCGGATCCGTAGAAGCTCGGGAAACCATGTCTTCAGCGACATGCTTTCGCTGCGCTCTTTGAACAAAATTGAGCTCTTTTGGAACTAGTCGAGCGGCGACGCGTTTCATGCCTAAAATGTCAATGAGAATGTTGTGGACGTACTTAAAAGATATGTTAACCTCACTATCCAACTCTCTCAGACTCATACGTCAATTTTCGAGCACTAGCTTCTTGATTTTGTCGATGTTTTCTTTGGTCGTAGCGGTTGAAGGTCTACCACAACGAGGCAAGTCTACTACTACTTCTCGGCCTTCTTTAAAAGCCTTATACCATTCATAAGCCCTTGTTTTCATTTTTAGTGATTCACCACATGAAATATCATTCGAAACACAAAATTTAAGGCACACTCTTTGTTCAACAATATTTTCCATTGTAAAAATCGCCGAGAACTCAAAACTATGACCAACAAAAAGTGTAGTTTAAAACAAATTAAATGACAGATCCCGCTCAAACTTTGCGCGCTAAATCAGTACAGTGCTACCAACATGCAGTAAAAAATTAGAACGACCTCTTTTACGCGGGTCTTTTTTATTGACATATTCCCGATACTTTTTACACAGAGTAGTAAGTATTACTGCGCCGCAAGTTCATGTGCTCGCAAGCGACTAGCGTAGCCGATCTTTGCGAGTAAAGTGCGAGCACAGATGATGAGCGGAGAGACCTTCGCAGTAATTACCTTGTATAGCCGCAGGTGGTCGGGCTTTAAGTTTCTCGCGTTTATAATGAACATTAATGTTCATTATCAGAAAGATATTTAGAAATTTCAAGGATATTTGGGCATAATTGATTGTTATAGGCCCTTTCATTGAAAAAAAAATGTATTTAAACAAATTATAACTCGAATACAACTTGAATTTTTAGGTAGAATTATAAAGTTAGTAATAGGAGAAATATTTATGCAAAATAAGAAACCGATACCAAAAAAGCAAACCATAAAGTTTATATAAAACCTTAAAATTTTACTTTCTAAGTACACAGGAGAGATGGTAATTTTAATGAATATTGAAATAACGAATTTCTGTCTATACCTATTTACTATTTTGTATTATGTACAATTTTTGGTATTTTAATCTTTCTAGTTAGAAGCCAGTCTCAGGCGTTTTATTTAAACTTAAATTATTTATTATTTATTTATTTATTATTTATTAACGAATTTATAAGACAGTGGTGTTACTTAATTCTAAACTCGTCAAACTTTTACGTTTGATGGCGAGAGGTGCTCTTTTACATGGCAATGAACCACCTTATGTACTTCTAATATTGGACACAATAATACACAATTATATAGATAACATAGTAATGTATAAACCTATGACGTCTTGTTGTTATGTTAACTTTATGATCTTATATATATATATATATATATATATATATATATATATATATATATATATATATATATATATGAAAATATGTAACGTAATTAATGCACACCCTCAGACACCCCAATTAGAATATTATGTTATAATTATAATGCATACACTGAATTTTTAGTTAAAACATTTTTATGCACTGATTGTTTATCAAATTAGTTATACTAATTCCGGAAGAATGTTGTGGTCACAGTACAAATCCAGGAACGCAAAGACTTTAACGTTCTTGAAATAAAGGTCATTTTTCTTTACTTTTATTGAATTGACAGAATTCGTAATAATACAAATAAAACTGCACTCTTAAAAGTCTTATTGCCTTAATTAACGCTCCATTTCAGTTTGTATTGACTGTACAGATTTAGTGTGACTGTAATTTACGTAGTTTTAATTATTTTTGGTATAAAAAACGACCTATAATAAAAACAATTCAGTAAACGATTCTGAACAAACTACTTTCTAATTCCTAGTTTATTCTTACTTACTTATTAATTCCTAGTTGTTAAATATTTGACTAAAGAATTTTTATTCCCTATTATTGAATTTAATTTCGAGTGTAATTATTCAAACAATTTTCTTAGTTAAGAATGTTTTCTTTTAAGAATTATCAATTTATTTAAAAAGAACAATCCCGATTCACTCATTCACTCACTGACTTATCAACGTCTAACCCAAGCCCTTGGACCGCGAAAGCTAAAATTTTGCACTGAGGTTCCTTTGGGCCTTGGTAACAAGGAATAAGAACTTTTCGAAATTCCTACGAGATCGGGAATAAAGAGGATTTATCTTTATGTTTTTAAATTTTTATATTGCCGTTACTATGATTTTATTTGAGACTTGACTGAATATTTGACTAAAATATAGGTTATTATAATTACTAATAACTATTTACAGTTTTATTTAAATTCTCACAGGAAGGAAAATAAAACGATTTTATCTTTTCGCTTTATTGTTGCTTTATTTACGTATAACTATTTTTACAAAGAACTTCAAATTGGGTATGTAAGTAGATAAGTATAATAAGCTCAGGGAAAAAGTTTTATTTCATTTAATTATAATATGTATGTGACATTTTGCTCTATAACCTGTTTTCATCTTATAGTTAGTGACATAATCCCGTTGTTGCAGAAATCTTGAGGTTTTTGATAAAAAATTGCGACATATAGTTTTAACAGTCCTCTCTTGATGTGAACCTAATGTAACGGAACTATATCTATATACGTGACCAGAATAAACAAATATATTTTGATCTTTCAAAACGATCTTTCAAAAGTTTTAGTTATAGGCCGTTTGTAATATTTGTGGCGTGATCGTCATAGTTAGAACCCTTAGTTACATTGTGTTTGTTTAGCAGTTTAATTCTTTTAGGTATCTTTGAAGAATGAATATTCACTAGAGCAATTGAAATCTGTTGGTAGTGTCTTATTAATTATAAGCTAAGGGAACCCCATTCAAGAATACAGGGAAAGGCGTAGAACATTAAATCGTCCCTATTCCTCTTGTATGAGGCTTACATTAATCAATTTCATATTCCCTCAATAGACAACCTTTTGAAGGACAGGATTGCAAAATGGCAGAAATTTTAGTGGATTGATGATGGCCTGAATATATTGTTAATATATCCTTATAACATCATCAGCGGTGGACGAATGCAACTTGTTGTTGTTGTTGATTATGATGACACAGAAAAATTTAGATTAGATACTATTTTGTAATATTTAATGATATCAAGATGTTAAATAACTTTGTGTTTCCAATTTTATAATAACTAGGTATTTTTGTAAGCAAATAGTGGATTACGTTATTGTGGTGATTTTATTTACTTAAAATTTGAAATACAAGCGTATAGTTTAATTCGTTTCTTGGGTCGTCTGTGGGTCCGTCCGTTGGTTCATATGTGGATCCACCAATTTGCTCGTTTGCTAGTTTATCCTATTGACTGACTAACTGAATGTTTTTATCCAGATAAGTATCTTTCTAGGTATTCGCGACAGTTAAATGTGCAAATAAATTATCATCATTGAATATAAAAAAAATAAAGTCGCTTTTACAAGTAGTTTTATTATGTATTGAGAAAAGATTAATGAAAATAATACAAATTAAACTGTAAGTCATCCCAACCTGTATAATTCCAGTACTTTTAATATTAGTGCCTAGTGTACGTAGTGTAGTAATGTTTTAATTTGACTATTATGAAAACAACGCGAAAACTAATAAATAAAAGCTGTTTCCGATATACCGTATCTTGTAGTCATTCATAACGCTCCCTTGACGTATGATCGTCGTTGGATTGACGTGAGCATGAATTATATTCATAAGCTCCGACGTTGAGGAGCTTATGAATATAACTATACTACTATAATACTCCAATTTTAGGTGATAATGCCGACATAAGGTAAGTATCGAAAGAAATAAATAAGGAATGCACAAGTTAAATGGTAGATACAATTATTCAAAATAATAACCTAGTAGCAACAACAAAAGGCTACTGACTCAGCACGTATAACAGTACTGTTTAAAACAATAAAAATATTATATTTATCACATACTTAATCACAAACTAAGATTTAAGATCATAGAATCTGGTTGGGTGGCTAGGTTTACCCTTTAAAATCCGGAGCAAACGGTCACAAATGATTGGGCCACAGAGTTGTGAATTCTATTCCGGGAACAATGACCCAAAGGTGCGAGAATAACGATAGGTATTCTGGGTTGAACCAAACGGTTGACTGTATCTGCATAGTTCGTTATAAACTAAAACAAAATGACGGACGCGGCACGTGGCAGCCTTTGGATATATATACTCGCAATTTGTAGCGAGTATATATATCCAAAGGATTCAATACATTAGCCAACACGATGGAAGCATGAGCTGTCGCGGAAAAGGAAACAGCTCAAGATCTAAAGGCACGTGCACTTATTGGGGGTGTTCTACTAGCGGCCTCTTAATCAGGCGTCTAGGCTATGGAACTACTTTGCAACTGGGTGATGCACGATCGAAAATGCACTGGGGTTGACTGCCAAACACCACGATGAACTACATTACACTAGTGCATGACGAAGTTGCACTGTGTAAACGGTCACGACCAAGGCTTGAACCGTTCTGTTCTGTGACTTCAGGGTGCTATCATGACCAAAATTGCCTGGCGGCATGCTTCCGCTTTTCACTTTTGCTGAGCGCGCCTCTCATTCGAGGAAAAAATGAGGTAGAGAATCTCCCCTTCCCCTTAGGCAAGCCCGTACGGGAAGGTAACGGAACTGAGAAGAAAGGTTATTGCCGGCTGATCTAACCAACTAATTAATACAGATGCAAATGTGTTTTCGGCGCAACCAGTATCCATATAATGTAAGTATCGAATACATTGGATTTAATAGGGCTCCATCGAAGCTTCGCTTTAATAGTAATACAGAGATAAACAGTTGTATCCACAAGAATCAACTCCTCCCCGTTTAATAGCACTTTGCATTTTGCTTCTTTTCATTATTTGTGATCATAGAATTATTAGGCTTAGAACCGCAGCAGGCGTACGCAAAGTGAAGCCGTTTCAAGTTATCCTTTTAAGGCTAAGTACGACTTAAAGTATGTCAGTACACGGGTCCACGTAGTCGTGTAAAGAGCTCGCGCCATTTTGCAAAAAAAAAAAAACAACTTACTGTGCTTTAAAAGGGTATCACAACTCATCACATAATCATGAAAAAATTCTAAAAATCTTATTTCACGGGTAATTACTGCCTAGCATTTTATATTTTTGTAAAAAACATTAATCAAAAATTGCGACATATAGTTTTAACAGTCCTCTCTTGATGTTAACCTAATTTAATTTAACCCCACCACTTATATTTTTTTTTATTCTAATACTGATTTACGTATCTTCGACATTTTCTAAAAAGACGATACGTTTTTCCACTATCCAACAGTGGTGTATTAAATTATGGTAAAGACAATAGTTAACGTTTAGCCAAAATAGCAAAAAAATATTTGTTTTGTTTTAATGACGTGAAGTTGATAATAACGTCAATGTTATTATTGCCAATTTAAAAGTATTCGTTTTTAGATTTTCGTCTGGTCCGACTGTTGCTGCTCAACACAGACCTACCGACCACATAAGTTTATGTTACAAGTAAAATATAAATTAGATAATAGATAGAATAAAAATGCAAAATAAGTTTTTGTGTATGATAAAGGAAAATTAGAATCGTTGGGTTCCTATTTGATGCAGCTTTGTTGACTTTGAAAAGAGATTCATTTAACTGCATTTATGTACAAATAGGTACCTTTTGTATTCATCAAGTTGCTTAATACCAAATGGCTTATTAGGTAAGCCAGACATAGATCTTGAATTTATGCCAGATATAATAGATAGACAATATAGATGGATAGACAGACAATATATTTATGTGAAAAAAGTAGTAATCACTTGTACCAGAAGCAAATATACTGTTTAAATAATATTATAATATAGAAGTTTACATATTTATATAGTATATTGGTTCTGTTCTTGATGTTTTTGGACCAAGCTGCTGCTTTGTTAACTCTGCAGAATGGAATATTATTTTGTCATCCAGATACTTAATAAAAAATTATATATTTTTCTCTTACATGAAACAAGTGAAAATAAAAGTGAGATAACTTATACATAGTCAAATATTGTTGATGTTAATCAATAATTAGTTCTTCTGTATTCGATCAACTGGAGCTGATTGACGGTGTATATTTTATAATAATTTCTTTATAAGTTTTTATTTTAAAATACAGGCAGAGATAACAAAATGCCGACAGAAATATGAAAATATAGTTTATTGCAGGTAAAGTCTTATCTCATATCTCTTATTTTTTTAAATGCCTATTGATTCCTAACACTATCATAAATGGACTTGATTTTTGGCTATCTATTGATTGAAATGTAAATCAATACTAGTACATACATCAACAAAGTCCCCACAAGGTATTAAGATTGCAATAAATATAGAAAAATAATATATTGATAAGAATTATTATTTAGTCAAGACACTCTTTACAATATTCAATAACTTTTTTTTGGGTTCAGGTTGATTAGAACTAATCTGAATGCCTTGCAGGCTGAGAGCTTGCAGAGCTGCTCGTAGGCAGTGACTTAAAAGTGTAGGATATTCAATACAAAAGTATTATATCATATCTCTTATCTTTTTAGTTGCCTTTCTGACCCCTAACAATATCATAAATGGACATGTTACCAACAAGTTACTTTGAAAAATCTTTTGAAATGATGAAGATTGAAAATATATCTATATAAAATATCCATATGTCCATTATAGACTTTGAAACCATCCAACCGATTTTGATAATTTTTTGTGTGTGTCTAAACAGAACCTTAGATTGTTTATATTTAAATTTGAACCCAATAGATAGTACTGTTGACGGGATCCATAAATAAACTGTACGAGGCCGGGGCGGATTGCCAGTAATATATTTATATTAAATTGTACCTGTGTTTTTGATATCCTCACACAAACAATTTAAAATCTCTTACTTCCCTCACTATTTATCAGTAAAGCATGATATTATCTAGTCATTTTAAGATGTATAAGTAGTTACTAATCAACCAAAACATTAAAACAGAATCTTGACTCCGCGTCTGTCTGTCTATCTCAAGCAATCATCAAAATTCAAAAACTTTATTAAACTAAGTTTGTTTAAAAAGGGTTATGTTAATATTAAGGAACTTATGGATTATAATGGCCCCTGTGAAAGGTGATCTTCCAAGCTATTTCTAATTTGTTTTAGGTTGTTGATTGTAACATACATGATTGTTAGCTGTTATTTTTTAAAGAAAAGGTCCCGCTTGGTTTCATGCCGGTTCTTCCAAGGACAGAGCTTTTTTCCAAAGCAATGGTAAATTAAAAAAAGAGATACTCAATAAAGTATTATTTATAATCTATAATGAATAAAAAAGATTCTGGTTATATACTACTGTTAACAGAATACTATGAAAATAATGGTTGACAATAATAAATACAGTCACATAATTTTTTTTTGTAATATAACCGGTTTGTAACATTTTTCTCAATTATAGATATAAATTGACATATTATTACTTAGTTATCTTGGCTTTTAGTTTATATATATATATATATATATATATATATATATATATATATATATATATATATATATATATATATATATATATAGGAAAATCTTTTCACTAGTTCCGACAAAATATAGTGCTTGTACACGTCGTATATTATATTCTATTTTATAATATATTGATTAATTGTGAGTGCACATTTAAACCACCATTGAAGTAATATGATTAAAGCCAAGATATATATATATATATATATATATATATATATATATATATATATATATATATATATATATATATATATTATATAACATGGTGGCTCACCTGATGGTAAGTGGCTACCGCCGCCCATGAACAATTGCAATACCAGGGGAATTGCAGGTTCTTCACTGGCCTTTAAAAAATGAGTACGCACTTTCCTTGACAGTTTTCAAGATGTGTCGGTTCGGAAAAATTGATAGTGGTAATCGATTTTACAAGGAAGTTGAGCGTGGAAGAAAATTTCTGGAAAATCGTCAAGTGGTGAACCGCCTTTCATCCATGTGTAGTCACTGGTCATATGTAGACAGTGACAATTGTTTGTTAGTGGTGCCTCTGATTTGTAATCCGATCACAAAAGTGAACAAAACAAGAATGCATAAACAATATTTTATACCAGAAGAACAAAAAAGACGCGTTAGATGGAAAAATAAACGTTACTAAAACCAAGTGTTTTGTGTACAAATTGCGCGAAATGAACAAAGCGTCAATGCCACTAGTTATATATTAAAACATGTAATTGGCTACCGGAGGTCAACTTCCACCTCTGTAGAGCTAACTTGAAACAAGAGAAAAATGTTTGGCAACATTGATAAAAGATTGTGTATCAACCCTTCTCTAAGTGCCGTGGTAGCTAAGGGCTAAGCTCTCGCTGTATATTTTATAGTAGTATACGGTTAACCTGAGTTCGATCCCCACCTGCAGCAATAACATTGTTAATTGCAATTTTAACTGTAGGTTTACCATGTGATCGACGGTGAAGGAAAACATTGTTAGGAAATCTGCATGTCTTCGAAATAAGAAAGAAATATTTTAAAGACATATAAAGTTCGTCAACATGCATTGGGTCAGCACGGCAGACATTTCCTTGCCCCACCCTCTCAGAAATGATAGGAGTCCTGTGCCCGACAGTGGGACGCATATAGGCTGAAGCTTTTTTAAGAAGCCTTTTTTAAATATTTTGGAAGCACTATATTTAAAGGTGACGATCCTAATCTATCTTGTAGCAGTTGTTTGAAGTACCACGCTCTCACAAAATACCAGCGTAAAATAGTAGATTAATGCCGCTGTGGTTGGTATGGTGAGTGTAGATAATCGGCGACTCTTTTTACTGGAAACGAGACATTTCATCTTAGTCCTCACGAGTAACAACGCATCTGCATTTTAATTCGTAATCGAGGATAGATGTAGATGTCTATGGGCCACAGCAACCACTTACCATCAGTTGGACTGTGTGTTCGTTTGTCACCCTATCCTAGTTTTGTTGTGTGAAGTTTTATTGTGACAATTACGATTTTTAATATATTTCTTAAGTATGTTTGTATCCCTTGATATTTTAATATGTTGTTTTAAAAGTTCATACTACGGAAATAAATAACATAAACGTTTGCACCGTAATCAGGTGTCTACATAATTATTATAAGATTCACAAAACATTGCTAAATTTGTAGAAGCTAAATAAAATGATGAGAAAATGATAAAAATAACAAAACAGATGAGTAATAAAAAACTGCCCCATGGGGTATTTTGCAGGCGTGAGTTAGCAACACACGTACTCTTAATCCCAAGGTAATTCTGTTAGAGACGTTCTCCGAATTTATAAATCGCTTCAAAGCCATTATACTAGGATTTAAAAAAAAACAATGGTGGCAAATATATTTCTCTATTTCCGTTTTTTTTTAGTATTGTATACCACATTTTCCAAAAAGAGAAAATATGTATAAAACGTCTTTATTTAAAAAGTCTTTATCTTGTTAAGCAAGAAATTTGCAAATATTTTAAAAATATATAACAGCGAAAATTCTACTGTTATCTCGTCTCTTTTTGTAAATTTAAAAAAAATATTTATAATCTATGCTGAAAGGCATGCCTCGCATAAATAGAAATGAAATATTATTAAATGAAATGAATTTAAATGAAATGAAACATTAAATAATACATTTTGTTCAAACATACTAATGACTTAGTATAGACGTAAAGGAAAGGCTTAAATTGTGTTAACTTGTCATTTCTACAAAATTGCACCATTTTTATACATGTGTAAAAGTAAGAAAAATTTCAAAGTATAGTTGATTTTTCAACGGTCGTCAAAGGTATTGCACCATACATCAGTGCTAGCTCAATAAATGCCAATCAAATGAAGTGGATGGTCGTGAACATTTACAGCTGGCAAGTATACGTTACTGAAAAATAAAAATCATACATATGAATAAAAAGAGAACTTTCAGTGTAAGCCTTATAGGGTTTTACTTATTACCAGTATTACATGTTAGGTAAAACTTTAAAAATTATAATAAAACTAGCGGTTAGCTCTGGATTCGTACAGGTGATTTCTGAATCTCGGAGATAGCGCCACATACTGGTTTCAATTGTGTATCCAAATCACACAAAAATATTTCGTCAAAATTGATCTAGCCGTTTGGAAGGAAGAGTGACCTTAAGATTCCTCATACGGATATAAGTTGAGGACCAAGTATCAGATTTATAATACGTCAGCACTGGCAAAACACTCTAGTTTTTAGGTTTTGAGAAATATGTGACGGGAGGTTTATAAATATTAAGAATTCCTGATATCTAAATTGGGAGTGAATTTATATTATGTACATAATCGGGACTAGAACGGTAAAAGATTCTTTGAAACGGCGATGTTCTTTCAACGCTTAGCATTCTATGGATGCAACGGCACATAAAAAATTCACTTTATTTAGGTATATTAGGTAATGCTATATAAATTTACCAATTTTATTGTAACTTAATTGAAATTGTATAATACTGTTTTATCAAAATTAAAGTTAAGGCAAGATTCACAGAATGGAAAGTAGATGCCGACTAAGTCTTTCGTCGGTTAAGAAATTATATGCAGATGCGCTGTTGCCTTTAAGCACCAAGATGGTATTAAAAATGATCTTCGTTTCTCTGCACTTATCAAGCGAAATTATGACTCGCGAAAATTATTGAATTTTTAAAGTTTACCTTGCAAAGATTATTTCGTTTTCCGAGGTACTGTAGTGCATAGTGTAGCAATCTACAATGTTTGCTGAGGCATGCGTACCGCCGCTCGCGGCTTTGATAAAACATCGTGTGGCCAGATAGAAGTAATCTGATCAAATCTAGAAACGTGATTACACAAACCTAAAAGGAACCCGAAAAGGAGGGAGGTCGATTGTTCCGGCTGGTTCAGCAGCGGATTTCCTAACCTCCTATGACACCTACGTTGGGTTCGGGAACAACGTATGTGAACCCCGCAACGGAGTAACACACAAGGGCGTCGACCTCTTCCTTTTCTTCAAATAGGTTCAGGCGGGAATTACGGGTCTTCCGAAGTCGTCCCGGTCCCAACGCCTTAATTCTTCAATATGTGCCGCAATAGCGACACCAGTGGACTGTGATTTTACTTTTTAAAGGTGAAGGATTCCTTGGGAATAAAACAGTAATTATCTTCAAACCGTTCCGTGAGAGAGTAATTACTTTCCCTATCACTTCCCTATACACTTTTTCTTTCTTGAATATTATATATACTGCTGGTCCCGAACGATTTGTAACGTTGATTGTCGTCTTCATGCCTCGTGAGACATGTAGGGTTCGGGCCTCGGGGTATGCCCCCATTACCCGTGCTATCCTCGCGGTCCACCACTATGGACCGGTCCTAGGAGCCTTCTATTGGCGTTGTTAGTTAGTTTTTCTCGTAGTTAACCGACTACGGGAAAAGGAGAGGTTGTCTAATATAAAGTCGGAGTTGGCCTTTCAGCGGCATTGAGGGTTGTTGCTCGACTCTCTAATCGATATAGAGAGGAGTTCTCTTGGATAGGGTCGCCCGTCCGGAGGGCAAGTGTGTAGCGGCGCAAGTTGGTTAAGATGTAGGTGTGGCCCGTTGTCTGCACGGTCGAACAGTCCGCGCGCCAACTGGGCCACTAACTCCTGGATGGTGTCAATCTTCAGGTTGGCCGCTATGACGTCATTCCGGACTTAGCGACCCGCACCGACAATGGTTCTTAACGCCATATTTTGCTGGGCCTGCAGTCACCGCCTCAGAGGCTCGCTCAGAAGCGCGTACCATGCCGGAGTAGCATACGTAATGATGGATCTAATATATGTTTTATAAACTCGCACTTTGGTGTTAAGTGGTAACTTGGATGCCAGGACCGGACGGAGCATCGCCCGCGCACATCGTGCTCTGCGGACGACGAGGTCGACGTGCGCAGTCATGCGCAGCGCCCGCTCGATCCGGCACCCAAGGTAGGTCAGGTCCTCTCTCAAGCTCAAGGTAAGTAGGTCACGGCCTTCTCGTACGCGATCTTCTGGCCATTGAGGGTTAGCTGAGGTGGTAGGTTCCTGAGGCGGCGAGTGAGCAGAGCGGTCGTCTTACCAACGATTTGTAAGTAAGTAAGTTGATGTCATCTACACGCACCTAGGTACGTGCAGGTATCGGGCCTCGGGGTATACCCCATTGCCCGGATATCCTCATACCCCATAACTATGGGGCAGTCACTTTTTGCCTATCTTGGCATGGCTATAACTACATTTATAATGTAGCCGGATAAGAAATTACTTTCCGTAGTTCACCGACTACGGGAAAGGGAGGTAATCTATAGAGGTAATCTATTTAAGTCTAAGTTGGCCTTTCTGCGGCATTGTGGGTTGTTACTCGACTCTCTAATCACATATAGAGAGGAGTTCTCTTGGAAGAGGTCGCTCGTCCGGTGGCCGGTGCAACGGCGCAAAGCCATTCAGGTGTTCATGTGGTCCGTTATCGGCACGGTCAAACATGCCGCGCGCTAACCGGGCCACGAAGTCGGTGATGGTCTCGACTTTCAGATTGGCCGCTATGACGTCATTCCGGACGTAACGACCTGCTCCGACAATCGTCCTTAATGACAAGTTCTGCTGAGCCTGTAGTCGCCGCCTCTGGGTGTCGCTTAGAAGCGCGTACCAGGCCGGAGCAGCGTAGGTGGTAATAGTCCGGATATACATCTTGTATATCCGGAGCTTGGTTTTTATGGGCAGCTTCGATGCCAGGACCGGACGAAGCATCGCCCGCGCACATCTGGCTTTGCGGACGACGAAGTCGACGTGCGCAGTCATGCGTAGCGCCCGGTCGATCCGGCACCCGAGGTATGTCAAGGCCTTCTCGTACGCGATCTTCTGGCCGTCGAGAGTTAGTGGTGGTGGTAAGTTTCTGAGGTGACGGGTGAGCAGAGCGGTCGTCTTACCAACGTTGACGACCATCCTCCACTCGTTCAGCCATGATGGCAACAGGTCCAGCAGACGCTGCATTTTGGCAGTGGCTATATGGGCTTTTCTGGACGAGGTGAAGTAGGCGCTATCGTCCGCATATAGCGCCAGCTCAACGTCGTCCTCCCATTCTTGCAGCCTGCCTGCCAATGTTGGGATGTCATTCGTGTAAGCCGCGTACAGGACTGGAGACAGACAACTGCCCTGTGGGACGTCGGCACTGATGGTTCTTGTTGCGGAATCGGCGTCCTCTACGCAGACGTAGAACTTCCTGTCTTCCAGGAAAGACGCCATTAACCGCAACATAGCAGGGGGGACACTGGTCTGTTCGTGTAACTTATATAGTAATCCTGAGTACCACACCCGGTCGAACGCCTTCTCGATATCGAGAAAGACGCCCAACGATATGCGGCCACGATTGTAGTCTGCCGCAAGCAGGTGCAGCACTCTAGTCAGCTGTGTGACTGTAGAGTGACCCCTCCTGAATCCGTGCTGCTCCGCCCGAAGTTGAATGCACGGACGGAGACGTCTTAGCAGCAATCTTTCAAACAGTTTAGCTATGTGTGGTAATAGCGTAATCGGCCTGTAGCTGGCAGCTCTACGCCTGTCCTTCCCGGGTTTCGGCAAGACGATGATTTTGCCTTTTTTCCATTCCTCCGGGAAGTGGGATGTCCGTAATATCCCATTGTAGAGTCGACCAATCTCTACTAGGACTTTATAGGGCAGCTGTCGGAGTGCAGCGTTGGTAATCCCATCGTGCCCAGGCGCCTTCCTCGGTTGCAGGCGGGTTACTGTCCTCCGCAGTTCAGCGGGGGGAGATGAACCACTCTCCTGCAAGAGGCGGCGCGGGCAACGACAGGAACTCCTGTACGCGACTCTCCTTTAAGGCATGAAGCTCCATGTACTCCGCACTTGCAGGGTTCGGCATAAATTGCTCCTCGAAGTGCTCTCCTAGGATATCCGCTCTTCCCTTGGCATCATAGCAGCGTTCGCCCGCACTGTTGGTAAGCGGGCAAACGGGAGGTCTGGTTTTGGTTAGCTGTCGGTTCAGTTTATAGAGCGACGCATTTTGTTCCTCCGCCTTCCATATGCGCCGCTCCCAGGCCTCTCCTCTGTATGCCCGGACTGCAACCGACAGCTCCTCCGATAAGATGTTAAGTTGTGCTTTTAGTCTTGGGCAGCGAGTACGTGCCCAGAGCCTCCTAAGTGCTCTTTTGCGTTTTATCTTAACGCATATTTCCTGCGGCAGATCGTCACGCCTTTCTGTGATCGGGACGATCGTAGAGGCCGCGTGGAGGGCCTCCCTGGATGTTTTTGGTGATTCTGGTTGCAGCGGCCTCTACGTCGTCCGCTGTGTTTATGAGTTGGTATGCTGGAGGTCTCGCCCGCAGGTGTTGTGCGTAGCGCCTCCAGTCAATGCGTGTCTTAAATGCTCTGGGCGGCGTAGTCACCGCCTTAGTGCCAAGGGTTATCAGAATCGGGAGGTGCTGTGAGCTCAGGTCGTATAGCACCTCTACCACTACCGGGTAGTTGACGTTCCTAGAGAGCACGATGTCTAATACATCCGGATGTTGCTTCGGATCTGTCGGAACGTTGGTTGGTTCTTCGGGACCTAAAACGTCGTAGTTGTTTCTCTCTGAATCTTCGTATAGTGCAAGACCCGGCGAGGTGATCACTCTGGACCCCCACGCCGGGTGTTTGGCGTTTAGGTCCCCGGCGATTATAGTAGGTGTTTCGCCTTCCATCACTGTCCGGATGTCTGAGGAGCAGAATGGAGTTTTTTTTTTTATAGAAGAGGGGGCAAACGAGCATGTGGCTCACCTGATGTTAAGTGACTACCGCCGCCCATGATCAACCGCAACACCAGGAGAATTGCAGGTGCGTTGCCGGCCCTTTAGAAAGGAGTAAGTTCTTTTCTTGAAGGTCCCCAGGTCGTATCGGTCCGGAAAAATCACCGGTGGCAAATTATTCCACAGAGAGGTTGTACGCGGAAGAAAACTCCTTTTGAAACATACAGTGGTGGACCGCCAAGCATCCAGATGGTGTGGATGGTATCGGGACGTTTGCCGTATAGTGCGTTCACGAAATTTGGCGGCTGGGATTAATCCGAATGATTCCTCAGAGCACTCCCCGTGATAGATGCGATAAAATACGCAAAGAGATGCAACATCTCTTCGCAGCGCCAGTGAATCGAGCCGATCGGAAAGCACTCGGTCGTCGACGATTCGAGCCGCTCTGCGCTAGATGCGGTCAAGTGGAAGGAGCTGGTACTGAGGGAGCCCCAGCCCAGAGATGGGAACAGTATTCCATGAGCGGCCGAACCTGCGCCTTGTAAAGTTGCAGGCGGTGTGCCGGCATGAAATACTGTCCCGCTCTGCTGAGTACGCCAAGCTTTTTAGAGGCCAATTTGGCCTTCCCTTCCAAGTGACCACGAAACTGCACGTCACTCGATATGTCGACGCCGAGGATTCCGATACTGGCTGAGGCAACAAGGGGAGTGCCCTGAAACTGAGGGGATACGACAAAGGGGTTCTTTTTAGCGGTTAACGCGCAAACTTGTGTCTTCTGGGGGTTAAACTGGACTAGATTTAGTCGCCCCCAATCCGAGACTCTGTCCAGCAGAGACTCGACTTCAGACACGAGTTTGTCCCGGCACTCAGAGACGTTTTCCCGAGAAATATTGGCTCGGCCGGTGTAAAGAGCATCACCAGTGCTGTTATCTACATAGCAATGAATGCTACGGGTTTGTAACATATCATTGATATGCAGAAGAAACAGCGTTGGCGATAGCACGCAGCCCTGTGGAACACCAGCATTAATAAGCTTGCAATCGGAGCTTGCACCGTCTACAATGACCTTGATGCTCCGATCTGCAAGAAAACTGGTGATCCAATCGCACAATTTCTCGGGAAGCCCATAGGAAGGGAGCTTCGAAAGAAGCGCTTTGTGCCAAACCCGATCGAAGGCCTTCGCAATGTCCAAACTAACGGCTAATGCCTCCCCCTTGGACTCTACTGCCTCCGCCCATCTGTGAGTTAGGTAGACCAGAAGATCACCAGCTGACCTACCACGGCGAAAACCGTATTGGCGGTCACTAATCAGCTGGTGATCCTCAAGGTACCTCATGGGCTGGCAGTTTACAATGGACTCCATTGTTTTGGAGAACAAGGAGGTGATGGCGATAGGCCGGTAGTTGGACGGGTCTGAGCGGTCGCCTTTTTTAGGGATCGGGTGGACGAAAGCCGTCTTCCATGATTTTGGGACTACGCCTAGGGAGTAGGAGTACCGGAAAAGACGCGTTAAAACCGGTGCCAACTCTGGAGCACACGTCCTCAGCACAATTGGGGGGATTCCATCAGGCCCACTCGACTTATAGATGTCCAGGGAGAGGAGTGCTTTGCGAACCGAGCGCTGAGTGAACTGCACTTCCGGCAAGGAGCACTCACACCGCGGGATGGTCGGCGGCGTACTCCCCCCGTCATCGAGAGTCGAGTTAGACGCAAAGAAAGAGCCTAGAAGATCGGCTTTCTCCTATGCGGTGTGGGCCAGTGAGTAGTCCTCCCTGTGCAGAGATGGAAGAGATGGCTGACAGAAATTCCCCTGGACAGCCTTGGCGAGAGACCAGAATGCACGGGTTCCAGAAGGAAGACGAACTATTCTCTCGCCAATTCTGCCTATGTGCTCAGACTTTGCCTTGGCAATGACTCTTTTGAAGGACCTAGAGGCGGAATTATACTTCTTTTTTTAGAGCGCTGGTGTTTACATCCCTGGACGCTGATGCGTCAGCCCAGGCTCGGTAGCACTCCTGCTTATAGCATGATGCTATTTTACAGGAGCGACCAAACCATGGTTGAGATTTGCCTCCAATGGGCACCACAGAGGAAGGAATAAAAAGTTCCATACCCTGAAGTACCACATCAGCGACAGAATCCGCAACAACGTTGGGATCATCCGGCGAGAAGCAAACCCGCCCCCAAGGGTAGGATGCAAAGAAAGACCGCATCCCATCCCAATCGGCTGACCTATAGTGCCAAACACGGCGGCAGCCTGCAGAATGCAACCGCGATTTCAGCGTGAGTGGCACCACACTCCGGACAAGACAATGGTCCGAGGAGCCTAAAGGGGCGTCGACGGAAATCTGATATCCGTCCGGGTGAGAGGTCAGCAGAAGGTCCAACAGGGAAGGTGCATGATCCTCCACATCTGGAATCCGCGTAGGCGAAGTAACCAGTTGTGTCAGACCATATGCCAAGGCAAAATCATGAACAGATCTTCCCGCATGATCGGTTAAACGTGAACCGAGCCATTTGGCGTGATGGGCGTTAAAGTCGCCGAGGATCACGATCTCTGCGGAGGGGATCTGCTGTAGCAACGAATCTGCAGCCATTTGGACGTGGTCGAAGAGTCGGTCTGTTTCGGCATTACCGCTATGGGACCTATAGAGGCACCCGTAGACGCGCGGATGGTCGTCGCTGTCTACGCGTAGCCAAAGGATGGACAGGTCCGAACCTTCAAGTCTGCTGAGGCGCCGAGAACAGATGTCCTTTCTGACGTAAACGCAAACTCCAGCCCGAGGCACAAAGGAGTGTTCCAGTTTGTACCCCGGGCAGGAGAGATACGAGACATCAGCCGGAGAGGACACCTGCGTCTCGGTCAGAAAGAGCAGAGCCGGCCTCGCCGTCTCGAGATGGTAGTGGACGGCGTTTAGGTTAGTGTGAAGTCCCCTGATATTGCAGAAATTCACGGACAGCGTGGCAGGGGGCGCCTTGGTCTTGTTGCTCCGTTTGCCCCGAGCAGTTTTAGTCTTGAGCGGAATATTGCCCCCCCCCCCAGAATACGCGGGGCAGCCTGAGCACCCACGCTCAGAAGTGGAGAAACATGGTCGTGGATGCTCAGCGAGGGATTCTCCAGGGGTGCTGGTATCCTCCTGGAGTAGTCTATCATTTAATTCCGCTACCATGTTGATGGGGGGGGGGGGGGGGGGATTTGGGCCTCCGGCCACCTGCACTCACCAGACGAATCGCGGAAGCAGAGCTTCCACTTCACGCCTGTATTCTGTGAGGTCGTGGTACCACCCCCGGTTTGAGCCGGCCCATACGTGCGACAGCAAAGCTGCCACGTGGCTCTACCACTGTCCCTGGCGGGCGGTGCTGCGTAGATTCTTAGTTCCTCGCCCGCCGCCTTCATTCTTATGCCGATAGAGCGCATAGTCTGGAAAGGTGGTAATTCCAGCTCTTGGTGGACGATGTCCCTCCTCACAAGAACCGCCGTCCCTCTATAGGCGGCCCCTTGAGGGGTGACCTCGTCCCTTCTGTATAGGTGGTAGTTAGGCGGCTTGATATACGTCTTTGGATTTAGTTTTGTCTCGCCCAGCAATATGATGTGCAAGTCCTGTTGCTGGGCGACAGTGCGGAGTTCATGAAGCTTCTGTTGTATACCGCCCGGGTTCCAATAGAGGAGGCGCAGATTACTCTCCTCCGTAATGCCGGGCTAATAGGTTTGCCAGCGCCTTCATGATCGCTGTAATTGGATCAGTCCCGGCTCTGATATCAGCCAGGACTTGTGTGCCGACCTCGATGGCAATACCAACTAAGCGTTGTATCGCATCTGCTGTCTCGAGGCCGGTGGCGGGTGTTCTCCTGTATGAAGGCGTTGGCAACTGTCTCGGGTGTGGATGTTCCTGGTCCT
This sequence comes from Parnassius apollo, assembly GCA_907164705.1. Classification (NCBI taxonomy): domain Eukaryota; kingdom Metazoa; phylum Arthropoda; class Insecta; order Lepidoptera; family Papilionidae; genus Parnassius; species Parnassius apollo. The sequence continues at coordinate 591,066 of CAJQZP010000226.1, read as the reverse complement.
GCCCTCTTGGCTTGTGTGTAGAGCGCGCTCTAACTGTAGAGCGGGCTCTACGTTCTGGTAGGGCCCTTTCTGGCACTCTACCCACGCATTTGGTCGACTCCCGAGTAATCTGCGCCTGTGAGGCTACTGGTGCTGATGGTGTCGGGGTAGAGGTAACAGCCTTATTACCCCTAGGGCATAGGCTCGCAATGTGCTCCCCGGCACAGCGCACATACCTCACTGGCCTGAAGCAGTTGGCGGAGGCATGCCCGAAGGCCTGGCATCTGTGGCATTGAGCCGGTCCTACTTTCCTTTGCCAGGCCTCGATGACGACCCCTCTCATAAAGAGGAGTTCGTCGATATTGTATAAATTCTGGAGCTGCTCCAGGCTCAGGTGATCTAGTTGGGCAAAGTAGATGCAGCCAGGTCTGCCTCTACGTGGTGGGATTGCCTTGACATATTTGATGGGGAAGCCTTTTGCCCTTATGGCCTCCTCTATTGCCTTGGTGTCCGTGCCGATAGGTAGACCCCGGATGCCCACTTTAGTGGGCTTGTCCTCCTCCGGGGTATAGCAGTACCAGGAAAGCGTTGGTGTTTCCTTGGTCAGCTCCACCATATAGCGCTGTACCGTACGGAACTCGTTGGCACTTTGTGGCGTGAACCGCACGCCTTTTCCCGAACGGACGGGCATTTAAAGGGTGGCCCAACATTCTGTTGAGCTCCTTAAAATGCCTCGTCCAGTCCGGTAGGTATTCAGCCACTATTGGTGGGTATCTCGTTTTTTCCTGGTCGGCAGGCTTGTCAGTAGGCACTGCCGCTGGTTGTGGACGTGGTACTGCTGGTGCAGCTACCATATGGGCATAGCTGTAGATGGTCGTTGACTATCATCCTGCGGGAGCCCGGACGGATTGGAAGTTGCCACGGCGGATGCTGCCAGGGTTGCATAGGTGTTCGACCCCCAGCTGTAGGATTCCTCACCCCCCCTGCTCATACTGAGCCGAATCTCGGCTACGTCGATCTGGTGATATAGAGCGAGGGGGGGTTGTGGTGGAGAAGGCGACTTCGGTGGTGATCTAAGCACCTTCTTCGTTGTCACCACCTGATGGTACCTTTCATCTTCTGATGAGGATGGAGCTTCGTCTGACGACAGCTGGGAGCCTATCCGTTGCCTCTTCTCGAATAGTGAGGCTTCGGTCTCTGGCGGCGTGTGACGTCTGGCCGTTTTCTTGGCCCGCTGTTGTTGGGGCGACGGTTCCTGCCTAACCGTGTGCTCAGACACGGCTGGCGTGAGCGCGACGCCCGTTGCGGGCTCCTTCCGCGGCGAGACGGGTTTCCACATAGGGATATGGGAGAACGCTGGCACCGTTCTGGTGCGCTCCGGGTTCATCATATCCCTAATTGCTAGTGGTCTCTCTAACACTCCTTTATTATCCGACGGTACTCTTGACTTGGGGGGTGGTTCCCCCCTTATCCCTACCTGACATGTTACTAATCCTAACAACGTCAGTCGAACTCTAAAAGGCCCTATCTAAAATATGATGATAAAAAGTTTATGGCTCTCAACACTTTGGGCACTGCCTACCCCTTTTGTACACCAAAAGGGTTGGGTGAAGTGCGACGGTGGCACTTTAAGACGCAACTAGGCACAGGATGCTCGGAGCGCATAAAGTGCCAAGAATCACCTAGGGGCCGGTGACCTCGACGCCTCACGGAATCACGGGACTCAACGTTCGGCGGAGTATGTCGTACCGGCGGTCATTTACAGCCACTGCTAACTGCAAATAACGCACACCTAGGAGATCCTTGACAACGATTTGTAAGAAAACTCGTTTCACGAAACTATACGCGAAAGAGAGCCGCACCCTCTGTGCGATCACGCCACTTAATTACATCAATTTGTACTATCACTCTCTCACGGTTTTCCCAATATCTTTATTTGTATGAGACATACATTTATACATTTTATTTATAAAGATAGCACAAAAAATATCTATACTATGATAAACATTACATTTTTATATCACAAAAAACCTTTTATTTATTCAACAAAATATGCCTATTTTACAACATATGCACCAAGTTAGAATTCTTAAATATCCAACATATAAGGTTTAAACAATGTTCTTCACTTGAAATTATAAATATCTTAACTAATACAATAGTTTAATTTACATTTTCCTATACAATTTACTATTAAAAACACTTTTAGATTTCTTACACAAAACTATCAGTATTTCACTAATCCAAAGGAATTTTCACATGAAAATAACACAGAATCCCTCTATTTTGTTCATACAGTCAATCTAGAATATTTTACAATTCAATTTTACATAAATTGCTGAAATTTGCAAATATTTAAATTTCTACTTATTTTGACCTCCTAAGTTAACGCGCGGCTATGAACTCACGCTATTTGAACAACTAATTCTCACACGACTTTCAATTGTCGGCAAAAATGGCAAATTTAGCACACACGGCTATCAACCAATACTAGGTCAACAACTGATTCTTCACGACTCTCAAAGGAATCACTTCATAATTCTGTAATGCTGAAATACTACTATTTAAAACTTATAGTTAGTCGCTATACACGTCGCACCTATAGACTAAAATAAAAAATATATTGAAGTTTTAAGTTTTCGTTTTCCGAGGTACTGTTGTGTATAGTGTATCAATCTGTAATGTTTGCTGAGGCACGCGTACCGCCGCTCGATGCTTTGATAAAATGTTTTGTGTTCAGATTTAGAAGTAATCTGCCCAAATCTATAAACTTGATTATACATACTGGCAATCGTATTTTATCATTATTTTAATTTAATTAAATTTTTTATCGTAACTTATACGTATGTTTGATTTTTAGGTGCCTTTGTTGTCTGTCAATAAATGAACAAATAAATAAATATATTTATTTTTTGCAAGAAATATGGTTGGTAATTTAAATACTTTAGAAGCTATTTCTCTATGCAAAATCATAGTAATTTTAAATTATTTGAATAAAATACAATTATAAATATTTATAACTCAAATTTTAATTGCATTATACTCTTTTAAATTCAGTTATTGATACTTATATATATTAAATAAGATAAAAAGAAGATTATATTTAGTGCATCGGAGTGTATTAAGTCTTTTAGTTGAAATCTGACTATTAATATTATTTAATAATAAATTTACGAACTAACAAATAAAACATACGACTACATAAGCTCACCCGTCACACTTGTGCTTATTATTATACTGTTTACCACCAAACATTTTATAAACTATAAATTATAAATCTATTATGCGTAATAATCATTCATCGCGATCAAATTAATACGCAAAATTGACTACAGGCGATCTGCTGAATGATTTCTGGATCTCGACAACAACGCTACCTATTAAGGCTATTTGCTAATCTATTCATGGACCCGCTCAAAATATACACAAAATTTTGTCAAAATTTGTATAGCCGTTCAGGAGAAGTTCGGAATCAGAATCAGAATAATTTGTTTCGTGGATCATAGGTATTACATATATGTGCGTGCGTGCGTGCGTGCGTGCGCGCGTGAGTGCGCGCGTGCGTGCGCCGAGGGCCGAGGGCCGAGGGTTCGAATCATACACGGAAAAAGTATTTGTATGGTATTTTATTCAGGTACAATTTATTTTTTAAAACTACCTCCACGATACAGGAAAAATTCTAGTGTCCCCCACACTACACAACGTACGCGAATTTACTGTTTTTAAAGTTCCATTTTTTAAATTATGAGTAAAGATAAAGGTCGTTTCATAATTTATAAAATGCCTTAAAATGATTTCGTAGGAATTTAAAGAATTTTACTTTAAGTAAGCTTTATGATATTTCTTACTAAAAGAGATTCTCATTTTAAGCATTTGTAGAATTAAAGAATACTCAGCGGAGTGCTTTGACCGAGTTTTTTCTTCTTTTCATAATTTTTTTTTGGTTAATAAACAAAGAAAGCGCGAGTGATTGTTGTCAAAGGCATCCTGTGGAAATATTAAATTCGATTTTTATGAAAATTAAAGTAAAAATGGAATGCCCCACAGCCTTTATAATACTGCCTCCGCATTACATTTAAATTCTTGCGAATATCCCAGGAAAGAGAGCGGTTGGTAATTACATTTATAATTGCGTTGAGAAGGCATTTTAGGAAATCTACTTCCTACCAAACTCAAAGCTACAACATTTTTTAGAAAACTTAAAGAAGAGGAGCTTTTTGATTCCACTGCATTGTTGTATGTTGTATGTTACGAAATATATTCGCCAATAGTATATCAAATAACTTTATTTTTAAATTAAATGTAAATGGGAGTAGAATTAAATTTGAGAAAAATATTTTACCCATAAGTATGAAAATAAGTGACGAAGTTTTTAATGTAGCTATTTAGACAAAATCTCTAGTTGTTTACTCGCGCTTGAATTTAGCTCTGTACCTGTGAAATTACCGTGTTTGTGAAATAAGTTAACGAATTTTTTTTCTATACTCTTTATTTTTATTAATCAAAGTTGACTACTTTACTTTACTAACCCATGCAATTAATGCAACTTTGGTAAGGCAGTTGTAGTTTATTGATACCCTTCTTGAGGAAATCAGCAGGACGGAAGGCAAAAATTTCTTCAAAGGCATTTTGTACTGCTTTTCGGTTATTGAATTTTTTTCCCGTCTAAAAGTTATCCAAATTCAGTAAAAATAAGAAGTATGTAGGCGCAAAGTCTGGTGAGTACGTCGAATGACGAAAAGCCCAGCTTTTGTAGCTTGCAGACCGTCTTTTGTTGAACAAAGCTCGTAGGAGACTTACGATCTTCTCCATCATTGTGTTCAGTTCTTCACACCACACATCTGAACTAATACCCATACCGTTTGGTTAGAAGCTATGATAAATCACACCGGCGCTAGACCACCAAATAGTGACCATTTTTCTAAGGCTGAGTTTTCGTTTGAGACATTGTTTAGGTGTTGAACCAGTATCCAACCAACTTGCTGAGCGCTTGAAATTGTCAAGCAGAATCCATTTTTCGTCGCAGGTGCCTGTTGAGTAGTGCAAGACACGTTTCGACGCGTACTTTTTGCTTGCGATCATTAAGTTCATAGGGCTCCCATTAGTCAAGCTTTGTTTAACAATATTACTTTGTTCCTAACGTCGAAAGCTGCTGCTGATTCAGTCGTAGACTATCATCAACTTCCACAATCGCCCTTAATTCGTCATTGTGGACCAAGTCTTCAAACGATTACGGGGTTCATTTTTCAGGTCAAAATAATCATGCCCACTTTCCATACAATGAATGAACTGCCACTTGATTCCTTTAACAGGTCGCGTCTACCTACAACTACTGTTGTATAAAAACAATTATTGTTTGTAATAACATCATAACCTGTCATGTTTGAATTTAGAGGCCAGGGAAAAATATATGCAATTTTATAGGATAAAATATCTTCTAAAATTGCATATTTTTTCATCACTGGACGCGATAGAAAATTTTCAAGTCAAGACTGACATGATTTTTTCAAGAACAGAAGTAGGCAAAATAATAAAAGGTGGTGCGTACGTTTGAAATATTCACAGCGTAAACGTCGTTGATTTTGCGTGTTACTTGTGTCGCGTTGCTGCCACGAATGCCATAATTACTGGAATTTTTAATTTATCTTTGGTGACGAAAAATATTCAAATGCGATGAAAACATAACGCTTATCACTAAACAAATGACTAACTTTAAAGAGAGCATTCCATATTTTCAAAATTAAATTAAATTGAAAGTAGAATTCGTGGGCAAACAAAAATGGTTTTGATTTGTAATAGCCAGTTCTATAGAACGGAAATTTCATAGTTGAAGACCTGTTATTTCGCAATTCACTTAAAAGGCTATTTAAAACACAGTAAAAGCAAAACTTAAAAAAGGAAAAGCTATTACGCTAACTAAGCTAGCTAAAACGGAGGATATTTAAGAAGGTAATAAAAAATTATAATTAAATCGTTTATTTTTATCACATTAAGGAATACAAAAAAAGACACGAAGGTATAAAAAAGGCGGATTGAATTTCGCTAAAAAAGGACTAATGCACTGCAATGGATGCAAGCAAGTCTTGACGTTTGAATAGTATAATTGTATATAATAATAGTATTGTTTGAGTTCAATAAAGGGTTATGATGTAAAACAAAATTTTATAATGTTATGATAGACTGTTTTAATAAAACAGTCTATCATAACACAGCATAACTTTGACACGGAATACTAATTGTGATATGATGAATAATATTATTAAATAAGCCATGTGGTGGCGATGTTAGACTACCCACTATTCCATATTACTTCGTGGCTGTCGTAAGAGGTGACAGAGGGAAGAAACATAAATAACACATAACATAAACACTCACGCCTGTCACCCAGAGGGGTAGGCAGAGACTACAGACTTCCATTTGGCACGATCCTGACACACCTCTCTCGCCTCCTTCACATCCATATACCTACGCATACATGCTCGTCGGTTAAGGGTACTCCTAATTTGGCCCATTTTTAATAAATCGCCAATTTGTTCGATAAATTTCCGCCTAGGGCGTCCCTTTCTGACTCTGCCATTCACTTCCGCAACATAAATTTTCTTTGTCACTCTTTCCTCATTCATTATTTCCACATGATCAAACCACCGAAGCCTTCCCTTCTTAATCCTGGTCACAACATCATCTTGCAAACCACACTCTTCTCTTATCACACAATTTCTTACCCTGTCATTCAGATTCAGCCCTAACATACTCTTTAACGACCGCATTTCTACTGCGTTCGTTCTACTCTCGTGCTTCTTCTGCCACATCCAACTTTCACTACCATACGTTAAAGTAGGGACCAACACAGCATTGTGAATTGCCATAAGTGCCTTTTTGACACATTTTGACTCTTCACAATAGGGAAGAAACAAACCTAATAAAACCTACTTCCTAATAACAACAAAAAATTATCAAAAGCAGCGGCTGCTAATCCATCTGCCAAACGTAGCAACTATGGAAAAATTATCCTTATGAGACAATCTGTGGAAGAAGTCTGTGGTCAGCAGTGAACTTTTATAGGCTGTTATGGATGGATGGATGAAATAATATAAATATCGACTACTTAAAATATCTAAAATTTAGATCGTTACTGGATTGCAATCGAATAATTCTATTTCTATCAGTTGGAGACTTGGATGGGTATTACCCATCATTAATGAAAAAACAAAGTGAAGACCTAAAGAATAAACGTCGTGGATGAGTGCTTATTCATCTCGATAATGCCCTTCGGAAGACAGGCGGCAGAGATATCATGGGATTTAAAATTATAAATTTTAAAGTCAGGGGAGGTTCAAACGCGGCAACGGAGCCTGATGTGCCCCAAATCCAATCCTCCAGCCCTCCACCTCTCGGAATGAGACTGGAACGCCATCAGTGAGAGTAATAAAGATCCAAGGCGCTGATCACATCTCTTGTTGTTGAATTGTTTGGATTAATCCCAGCCGCCAAATTTCGTGAAAGCACTACGCGGCAAACGTCCCGATACCATCCACACCATCTGGATGCTTGGCGGTCCACCACTGTACGTTTTAAAAGGAGTTTTCTTCCGCGTACAACCTCTCTGTGGAATAATGATTTCTTATATTTACGCGAACACTACACATTGAAATAATACTAGTTTTTACGGAATTTATCGCGTATATTTAACTTTTTAATTACCCGACGTTTCGAGAGCTTTACAGCACCCATGGTCACGGGAAGGACTGAGATGTTCAACGTCCAGCTGTCATAGTTAACCGCGGTTACCATAGATTAAAATTTAACTTTTGTTCCGATCTACACAGTATGAACTTATGGTATCATGGAGTCTTGCAGTTGTATGCTTGGGTTGGGATTTAATTTTATTTATTATAGGATCCCAAGCAGATGGTAGCACCCAGCCATCTTCTCTATTGAAATTAGGATGTTTTTTGATTTCAATAGCCTCGCGAATCATCCTTGGAAGGAATCGGTGTTCTTTAGCGAGGATTTGTGGTCTATCAAATCTGATGTAGTGACGGGGGCGATCCTGTACATGTTCCTGTTCATGTTCATCCTCGCTAAAGAACACCGATTCCTTCCAAGGATGATTCGCGAGGCTATTGAAATCAAAAAACATCCTAATTTCAATAGAGAAGACGGCTGGGTGCTACCATATGCTTAGGATCCTATAATAAATAAAATTAAATCCCAACCCAAGCATACAACTGCAAGACTCCATGATACCATAAGTTCATACTGTGTAGATCGGAACAAAAGTTAAATTTTAATCTATGGTAACCGCGGTTAACTATGACAGCTGGACGTTGAACATCTCAGTCCTTCCCGTGACCATGGGTGCTGTAAAGCTCTCGAAACGTCGGGTAATTAAAAAGTTAAATATACGCGATAAATTCCGTAAAAACTAGTATTATTTCAATCTCTGTGGAATAGTTTACCACCGGCGATTTTTCCGGACCGACACGACCTGGGGACCTTCAAGAAAATAACTTACTCCTTTCTAAAGGGCCGGCAATGCACCTGGAATTCCCCTGGTGTTGCGGTTGATCATGGGCGGCGGTAATCACTTAACATCATGTGAGCCGCATGCTCATTTGCCCCCTCTTCTATAAAAAAAATCTGGTCTGACACACCAGGCTTTAAACATTCTAAGACCTTAATCCAGGCTTTTGATCATAAATTCGCTTCAGAAGCCCTGGGATTAGGCAAATATAAATTGTGCATTTTAGCACGGGCCCTAACTTTAAACTTTTGTCTTAAAAATCATATGTCCATCTTGTTACTAAGCAACTCAAGGATGTGTTGGTTTTGTTACATAGCGGAAGAAACGCCTCTGCACATCCTAATTGATTGCGGGTCCTTAATGCGCAAACGTAACACTTGCGACTAAGTAACTTCTTCTATTCATGTAAGACATAGGGCTTAGCAGTGAACTAAAGCCATGGCAGCGATCACAATAGTTCTTTTAGGTCGCAGTAATACTAGTCTTTTTCCCTAGACCTGCATAGCTGCTCGCATATAATAGAAAAAAATATTTTAAGTAATCTTGTCTACGAACACATTTACGTGATATATAGTTCTATAGGATTTTGATTTCAAATTTTATACTTTTTAATGTTTTACATATATTTTTTAATTATTACTAGTAGTTCCTAAAACGTATACTATTTTTGGAGATGGCTTATAAAATACAGGTTTACTATTATAATTGTAGAGGTTTAATAACAAAATTTAGTACTTTATCCAATAATATACTGTTGGAATATTACGAATATTTTAGAAAGTGAATTCATTTATTCGCATTATGTAGTATACCGATGCGATCGAAATCGCTATGTGGTAAAACAGATGGTGGAATTTTATTGATTGTAGTGCGCAGAGGACTAAATGGCACTCGATGTATTTTGAAGCCCAGTTTTTACAGTGAAGATGAGATCACGAATGTTCCATCTAATATTGACTATGTACTTAAGTTTTATTCTAAGCAACACAATAAATACTATGCTGTTTGGCGGTGTTTACATAGCACAAAATCCTCCCTTAAATTCTTATCAGTTATATTTCAATTCTATCCAAAATGAGCTTATGTGTAACGAAAATACAAAAATAAATGTTGCCGGGGATTTTAATATACCCCATATTGAGTGCTTACGAAGTGGCACTCAATGTGGGCTACATTACGAAGAGAATACGTGAACTCCAAATATATATTATTTTGTTTACATATTTTTTTTAAGACAATAACCGGTCGGATTGGGTTTCATAATACGTTAATGTAAAAGCAACAAAATTGTAAAATATCAGTGCCATAGGCTTCTATTCCGCTCACCCGTTACACCCAATATTTTTTCCAGACGGTAAAAAAAAAATACCAACTCTATCCCATATAGGATACTTCAATATCTATGATATATTAAGGATTTGTTAAAAATCATCTTAGTTATTTCCAGAATTGGCTTTTGATGACAGAAGATAAGAATACGAGTACAACAAATAAATAAAAAATAAGATAGTTCAATTGTACTTCTTCTGGGAAATTCTCTTTTTTATTTGTTTATAAGCCAGTGGTTGACCACATTCCTACTTGATGGTAAGTGATGACGCATACTTAGATGGTAAATCGCACCACCTTAGGACAATAAAAGCCTACTCTGGCCTTGAATGTGCCCACTCTTAATAGCATGTGAGAGGTTAAGCCAGTTATTTCAATATTACATACAGACACTTTATTCTATTTCATGTATATGTTTAGAAACGTAGTGTTTCAAGCTTCACATTTATATAATTTTTTGCTGAATTTTGCAAACAATCAGGTGAGAAACCTGCAATAAATTGACATCGTTGCCAGTTCCGATTTAATCTTCTCACGCTAAGTCGCATGTGCTGAAACATTTAAAACGCAACGCTCGGTTTAACAAACACCCATCGTGCGTCCCACGAAATGCCGCAAATCAAAATTTCATACTTTCGGTATGGGTTTTTATTATTATTTGCTTTTCATTAGGACAGTAAGCGAATTTTTCATAATGTAGTGAAATATTTATATACTTAGTGTATTTTTTGTTCTGTAATCCTTGTTTTAAGCTTTTCTATTAAATATTTATTCTAATAAGACTGTTTAAATGTATGTAATGAAAAACTAAATAATAACAGGCAATCTAATATTTAAAAAAATTCTATCATTACTTTGTATATTTTTTATATTTATATATAATAAAAATGTCTTTTATTGACTTTATTACATTGTATAATATATTATATAATCAACCGCATGGGTTAGTGGTCGTTATTATGTATTTATTAAGTAGTGATTTCTGGATTCCAATTCAAGCTCAAATCAAATCTGTCTTTCCGTCTGATTACAAACTAGGCGTCTTCGAGGCAAGAGTTTATTCATCTGGGGCTTTATTATTATAATAAATAAATAAGAATAAAATTTCTTAAAGCATAATTGTGAAATTTTGAAGATATGTGAAGCCCAACAATACGCATTAGGTCACTCTTTAGCTTCGGTCCCTTTCATGAACCAAATTCTCTAGGAACTGAAAGCCCAGCCAGTGTGACGTATGAATGTAGTTACGTAACTTTACATTTGATGTAATGCTTAGGCGATATGGTTTTTAAAACAAAACTTCGCCGTAATGATTTCTTATATTTACGCGAACACTATTAGTGTTAATGTTTATTGATAATTATAGTTAATTAAAAAAAGCTGAAGGTACTCCGGGTTTAACAATGACATCGGGACGTCAGTCACCTCAGTGCCCCGCGACCATGGGTGTTGGAAAGCACCCGAAACGTCGGGAATTAAAAATAAAAATAATTAAATAAAAAAAGTAAAATTAAATGCGATAAAATCTGTAAAAGTAGTTTTAATCAAAATATCACCGATTTGTCTTTTATACTCATATTGGCTCTACATGGGATAATTTTTCTCTTCCTCCTTCTCTCTCTTTATCTCATACACACTCTCTGGTTCCTATTAATACTTTATTAATTACTATGAACTTCAGCTTAAACTCTAATATTATTAAAAAAGATAAAAAAATAGTAAGCAACCATAATTAGCCTAATACACTGATTGAAACTTAATGAAGGTACTCTCTCATATCCCTGCATTATGTCTTGATCGATTGAGATACGGTTTGCAACGTTCTAAAGATCTCAATGTGGAATATATTTAGTGATAATATGAACTGATTCAGACAAGTAGATTTTGAGAAATCTTAAAAATAAAAGTTTTTAAAAACTTTTTCTTTGGTATAACTTTTAAACGGCTTTACAGATCGATTTAAAAAACGAATCAGCTCTTAACCTCCAAAAATGGCGTCAAATGCCGTTTGGAAAATAAAAATCGGTTCATTCGTTCGTGAGATATCGAAGGAGAAAGAATTTGAAAATAAAAGTTTTTAACATAATTTCGATATTTCGCAACATAATTTGGTGAAATTTGAAGAGCTTTGCATTTTAAATTAGCGGTAAGTTCCAAGGATGGCCTGCAGGGTAAACTACTTTTTTAAATCAAGTTATTCGTGAATAGTCATTCTACTCAAAGATAGGTCTTTTTTAATAAAACAAAAAAACAAGAAAGTGTTCAAGAAATACATACTCTTAAATATTTTTCACTAAACGATTTTCTAATCGCTTAAATTTAAGTAACATTGGTGAAAAAAATATATATGTGAACGTTTTGTACAACAACGGACATGATGTTTTATATAACAACATAATAATATATCTCTGTAACTTTCTCACCTTTGAATGATTGAAGGCAACTTGTTGTTTTGTGAGACAAACATGATTGAAAATGCATTTACTCAACGTCAGTGACACAAACCCTTTCTGATGGCAAATTATTACTAATATTTTATAACTGCCTTTTGGCTATATCTGACGTTGTATTGGTTGGTGGAGCATATGTGTCGACTCATGACACGCTCTGCGGCTAGTAGCCGTGCTGATCATGCAATTGGTGGTGATGCCATACACTTACATCGCGTCTGCAGGTGCGGCGGTCTGGCAGGTGGTGGCGCTCACGGAGGGTTTACGGCCAGTGAGCCTATTTGCCTGAACTGTGTGACGTACATTCACTGTGGCTGGATTCGTTCATAATCTGTATGGCGTTTACACGCATTGACGTGCGCGACTTCGGTCGATGTTTGTGCTTACGCACTAACAAGGGGCCAAGCCTTTTTTCTGGTTCGCCAGTTATTTTGCTGTGGACTACGGTCCAGTTTCCGATTTAGCGTTCCCTACGGGGGGAGTGTATCAAAATTGTTGGCGCTCACCACGCACGGCTCCCCTACATTTTTTTAAATAAATGTAGGAGAGCGAAGGCCTTGTATTGGGTATTTTGTATAAATATATTGTGATCCTTTTCCAAGCGGGAAGGGATAATTAATCCTTCAACATACGTCTCCTAGTTTTTGTATGTCATAGCGTTTCAGTCGTTTAGTGTAGCTGATAGTGGCTAACGCGGTAGGCTAGTCATTTGGGTGATTTTCCATCCATGTTTTATATTTATTTCCTGTTAGTTTTAACTTCTGCTTAACCTCACAAACACCAAACGGCCAAATTTGACCGCTTCGATATTCCGTCAAAATTCAAGCGGTGAAATATGACCGCACCCACCCACATCAATTTAACCCATAAAAACTTATATTTAGAGACTACTTTTCTATGAAGAAGTTTGGCATTATAGGCTCAATGTGAATTTTCCTATCCTCTATCTATATCTATGGTTTTTTATTTATAATCGACATTCATTTCGGACGCTTATTTCGTGTGGCGTGTTATTGTATTGATTTTTTGATTTTTCTAATGTTTTATTAGTAATTAGTATAGTGTTTTACTATAAAATTGTTATAAAAGTTTTGTGTGAATACAAGTTATCTTTTTACGTAAATAATTTCGAATAGGGAAAAATAATTGTGATATTCAAGCTGCTGTCCTGCAACATAAAAAAGTATATTTTTTTCTATGAAAATACAACTAAACATATTTGTAATGAAGTAAAAGCACTTAATCTAATAATATAATATAATAAATAAACAGAACTAAGTATTATATTGAAATTTATAATGAATTTTATTGAAAATACATGTACGACGAATTCAAGGTTAAATTATTTTTAGCGACGCCGCTCCACGTGAAGCGAGGGAGCGGTGGCAATCATTTTAGCTGGTAACTGAGGGTTTAACAGTTTTTATGCTCGAAGCTTCGTTGATCTCAGTGTTGGTGATAAGCCATAGTGCATTTGAAGTGGTTCTAAAGATGCTATTTTAAAGATTTAAATTATGTTTACATTGAAGTCGTCATTGAAGTCAAGCACTTCCCCACAGCTGTGCGCCACTGGTTCAAATTAACAACATCACCAACTCAGTGAGGTATGGAAAATCACTATATTGTAATTATAATACATATTTATGACTTTAATATGTAACTTCTATATATGACTACAATGTTAACATAATTAATAACATCACTGACATAATATACCTTTTAGAAAAGAGATAACCAAAAATTAGTGATATATAAGTCATATACATTCCAGGGCTTACTTTTCAAGTTGGTTAAAACAATAATTTTAATGTGGACTGTCAAAAACATTGTAGCGTAGTTAAACATATTTAACATGACGAATTCTTGGTTTGATTAATAAATTCTCGAAGTAAGTTTAACTAACAACTAAACTACAGGGGAATGAATGTTATGATTCAATTAATAAATTTATAGAGCTCTTAAAACCATTGTCTACCGAGCCAAAACTCGGGAGTGAAGCTGAGACAAATTAAACTACAATTTAAGTAAGATGTGAGCACATCTTCTGATATTTAGATTTTTTCAAAGTGAATTATTTATGAATAGATGAACTGAAAAGTACGTGGTTTTGGAAGTGGATGTCTTAAGAGTGAATTTGTTAAGAAATTAATAAGTCTAAAACTAGTTAAAAGCGTTACTTTGAGGAAATCCTTCCCCCCGGACTTCCAAAGAGTTAAGACGTGTTTATAGTTTATTTTATTACTTGTATTTTAAATAAATGTGGCAAAATAGTGATAAAATATTAGGAGCGCATAAAGCCCGAGGCAGTTTACGAAGTGCAAGTGACATCTGCGGCAGTGATAAATATTCAACAAACTAAATTATATGTGTGAGTAAAACTATTACATTTATAATCAACAAATAAATAGGACACAGCAAAAGACACCACACGTTAGCAAAACGATAAGAAGAGAGACGGTTATATTTTATTCGTACGGTTGCATTAGGAGCACGAGTTTTCAAATATACTGCGATCAGACTTTCTAACTCATATTGTCCTGGTAATTTAACGTTGAGGCGTCTTTTATTTCAAAACCGGTTATACAATGCCGATCAACCGCACACCGCCGCCCGCCTTGCCCGTGCCTATGAGCTCTGATGATACATCACAATCGCAGACATCGCAAACGTGTGCAATCGACGCGATAGAACGGACGACAGAACTTCACAGGGAATCGGTGCCTGATATTCCATCGCTTACGTTAAATGTTACTGAGCGTAAAACAAGGAAACATGACGGAGTGAATCCTAACATTATGTCTTATATGGGTGAAATGTTTTCAGTTTATACGAATGAACAAGCAAAGCTTTTCAAAGATTTACAAACTTTGGTTTCTAGTATAAAAGAACAGAACGATGAATTAAAAAAGAGTGTCGATACTATGTCAAGCAAGTATGATGAGTTTCTATCACAGATATCTGTTCTAGAGGCAGGGAAAAAGCAGGATAGATATATTATACAACAACTACAGGATAAAATAGAAAATATGGAAAGAAAGTCAAGATTTTCAGGAACAGAAATAAGAAACATACCTAAAAACAACGAAGAATCAAAGGAAAATGTATGTAGCAGTGTTAAAAAATTAGGGGAGTGTTTGAATGTAAATTTGCAGGATCCGATAATAATTGAATTTAATTCAGATATTATTAAAGAAAAGATGTTACATGAAGTAAAATAATTTAATAAAACAAAACCAAAAAATGAGAAATTAAATAATTCGCATCTAAATTACTCACAAAAAAAAAAACAACCCTATATATGTCACGGAGACGTTAACACAGAATACTCAAAAACTTTTCTATCAGGCCAAAATTTTCCAAAAAAGTCATAAATATTTATTCTGCTGGACATATTGAGGCATTTCATACTTACGCAAGAATGAAAATTCTTCTCAAATTAGAATAAATAATGAAACAGATTTAGAAAATCTACGGAAGACCGAATGACTAGTTTAAAGTTTTAGATTACATATTTTCGCATCCTTTATTTTCTTTTTAAGTAGCATAATAAGAATAAAGTATATTCTAACACTATACCTTATAATACACATAGTCACAATTTAAACACAATACATAAACAAAAATCAAACATTATGTACACACACCTTAATTACATCTTTTATATTACACTTACATTTTATAACAAATCATATTCACTCATTTCATATATACAACTTACAGTTACATTTTTTCAATCAATTTATCCAATAAAAGATGTGGTCACAACGAGATTTTGTTCGGGAAATTTAAAGTAATAAATAAAAGGCGATAATAACGCTCTAAGCTTCACTATTAACTTAGATAAAGTTACGGTATCAAGATCGATAGCCTGTGACGTTGAAGATTGTTATAAGTATTTGTCACCTAGTGTATCCAACTTCACAATTATTACGCAGAATATACGAAGTATTAACTGCAATTTTACAGATTTTGAAGTATTACTGACTAGGTCATTGTACTAAGTGAATGCTGATTGCTTAATAAAGACAACTTACCCAAAATTAATGGTTATAATTTATGCTCCAATAATTTTAATAACAACCAAAATGACGGATATTGTTATAATCACAATATATAGGTCACCTTCATATAAAAACTTAGAAAACTTTTTTCCTTATTTGGATAGTGTACTATAGAAATATTCGAAACATAAAAACATAATTATAATAGGAGATATAAATATTAACATTAACAGTAAAACATATATTAATTCGGATAAGTATTTACAACTGACAGCATTCCACGGGTTATTACCCACTCATACTCTAGTAACACGTGACGCAAGTGGTTCGTGTATTAATCATGTTCTGCTAAAAACGAATAATCCTTCACTTACTATAGTTCCTCAAACTTCAATCACTGATCAAAAACCTGTAATTTTATGTATAAAAAATAAACAACGTCAACAGTTTTATACAACTACTAACAGAAAAATAGATCACGATAAACTTAATTCGGATATGCAAAACATTGACTTTTTACCTATTTATAATATTAAAGATCCAAATACTTCTCTTGAATACTTAGTTAATAAAATAAAAACAGTAATTGACGTTAATACTAAATTAGTAAAGTGCCAAGACAAAAAAAGATCGTCAAACCTTGGATTACGACTGGCCTTCTTAGATGTATTCGTCACCGTGATAAACTACATAAGAGGGCTAGACGACTTCCAGATAGTGAAATTTATCAAATTATATACCGACGATATTGTAATCACTGTAACGCATTGTTAAAAAAGGTAAAGAGAAATTATGAACGAGAGCGAGTGAATATGGCTAAAAATAATAATAAGAAGCTATGGGAAGTACTTACTGATATTTTAGGTAACATGAAAAACAAAGGGTATAACAGAGAACTGTTAAATATATCCAGCACGCCGCAAATATCTATTAACCTTATTAATAATTATTTTGTAAATGTAGGTAAAAGTTTGTCAGAGAGTTTTAAGGTAGAAAATAATAATAGTGAAAGTTTTAATATTAACATAGGTGAAGAACCTATATTAATATTAAATATATATTATATATATATATACCAGTTTAACCCCCAGAAGACACAAGTTTGCGCGTTAACCGCTAAAAAGAACCCCTTTGTCGTATCCCCTCAGTTTCAAGGCACTCCCCTTGTTGCCTCAGCCAGTATCGGAATCCTCGGCGTCGACATATCGAGTGACGTGCAGTTTCATGGTCACTTGGAAAGGAAGTCCAAATTGGCCTCTAAAAAGCTTGGCGTGCTCAGCAGAGCGGGACAGTATTTCATGCCGGCACACCGCCTGCAACTTTACAAGGCGCAGGTTCGGCCGCACATGGAATACTGTTCCCATCTCTGGGCTGGGGCTCCCCAGTACCAGCTTCTTCCACTTGACCGCATCCAGCGCAGAGCGGCTCGAATCGTCGACGACCGAGTGCTTTCCGATCGGCTCGATTCACTGGCGCTGCGAAGAGATGTTGCATCTCTTTGCGTATTTTATCGCATCTATCACGGGGAGTGCTCTGAGGAATTGTTCGGATTAATCCCAGCCGCCAAATTTCGTGAACGCACTACACGTCAAACGTCCCGATACCATCCACACCATCTGGATGCTTGGCGGTCCACCACTGTACGTTTCACAAGGAGTTTTCTTCCACGTACAACCTCTCTGTGGAATAGTTTACCATCGGCGATTTTTCCGGACCGATACGACCTGGGGACCTTCAAGAAAAGAGCTTACTCCTTTCTAAAGGGCCGGCAACGCACCCGCAATTCTCCTGGTGTTGCGGTTGATCATGGGCGGCGGTAGTCACTTAACATCAGGTGAGCCGCATGCTCGTTTGCCTCTTCTTCTATAAAAAAAAAGAATCAAACTATTACTTAAATTCATTTGCTTTATTGGACACAGATGAAAGTGAAGTAAAACAATTAATTGACAATTTGAAAACCGACTGCTCAGTTGGTTGGGATGGAATCTCGAATAAATTTATTAAACATTTGTACTTACACCATTTGTTTGTACACCATCATTTAAACATTGATTAAATATACAACTTGTATATTTAATCAATGTTTAAATGATGGTGTATTCCCTAGATATTTTAAGAAGTCCGTAATTCGACCTATTTTTAAAGATGGTGAAAAAACCTATGTAAGTAATTATAGACCTACCTCTATATTACCCGCTTTATCCAAAATTTTAGAGAAAATTATAAATAATAGACTTACAAAATATCTGGAGAAAAATAATTTATTTTCAAATACACAGTTTGGTTTTAGACATGGAAAATCAACAGAGCATGCCCTTCATACTCTTACAAATTTTTTTTCATCGTATTTAGACAGTGGAAAAAAGTGTATTTCAGTTTTCTTCGATTTGGCGAAAGCATTCGACACAATGTCGGTATCAGATGCACTCAACTCAAATTATTTAAAAGTTATCTTTCTGAGAGATATCAATGCGTTAGTGTGAATAATATTAACAGCAATGATTTACTAGTAACACACGGCGTACCACAAGGGAGTATACTCGGCCCAACCTTATTTCTAATTTATATTGATAATTTTACAAAATTTGATCTCTTTCAGGGACATATAATTTCACATGCAGATGACACTGTTTTGATATTTGCTGCGCATACGTGGAAAGACATATTCTCGTCTGCACAGATAGGTATAAATGCAGTTACTAATTGGTTTTACAATAATAAACTTTCAATAAATATTACGAAAACAAAATATATAGTTTATTCATTAAAAAAACCTATTCGCAACCCTGAAAATTTTAACTTAGTGATTCATTCATATTTATTTATTTATTTATTTGGGTACACAAAACGGAATAACACCAAAACACGAACAACACATATGATTGCTTAACAAGAGATAACAGCTGTTCTTGCCTTTCACTTGAGTCTGTTGAATATATTAAATATCTAGGGGTTATAATAGATAGTAATTTAAATTTTAAACAACATATTAACACACTTAGCAAAAGGATTCTTAAATTAATATATATTTTTAAAACTATAAGACACGTTTTGTATCCAGATATATTAAAACGAGTTTACTTAGCTTTATGTCAGTCTATTATAACATACTACATATCAACGTGGGGCGGTGCCTCTAAAACGGTGCTACAAAAGATAGAAATCTCTCAACGTGCTATACTCAAAGTTGCATCATTTAAACCTTTTCTTTATCATACATCACAGCTTTATACTAACTGTCACGTCCTTACAGTAAGACAACTGTTTATATTAACGATCATTCAGAAACAACATAGCTTATTGTTATACAACCGAACTTTAACCAAATTTTTAGTAGATACACTTTTCTTTTATAAAAAATTCTTTGCTTTTTGGGACACTTATATAGTAAATAAATAATTAGATATTTACCACCTTAGTAAAATAAATTGTAAAAAAAAACCGTACATAATTACCTACAAAAATTAACTTATAATGAAACTGAAAACCTTCTTAGTATTCAGAATTAAACATAAATTCTTATATAACTGTTGTCCGTAAAACTACCCGTATAAAATCATAATAACCAGACACATACACGTACATGAGCAAACACACACACACACACACACACATACACACATGTATACACACACATTTTACATGCTCCTCTCCCATAACTGCTCATACACATTACACTCATAACACAATTACTCCTTACAGTCATACATTACACATCTTATGAGAAAGGAACGACATAAGTAGTATAAATTATTATCTTGTTTGTACCTTGGTATAAGTAATAAGTGGTAAAATAGTATATAAACATAATATGTGATCCAATTATGTAATTTCATTGTAACTTTAATTTTTGCTTGCATTTAACTTTTGCTTGCATCCTAATATTTTTATTAATTAACGGTGGGGATATGGCGTTGACAGCTGATGCACAGGTCTCCTAGTTCGGCTATAGATGCTATGTTTTGAGGTATATGTACCAATGTAGCTTTATTAAATGTTAAGAAAATATCTTGATGTACAACCTCTTGGAAATAAAGAACTTATTATTATTATTATTAATCAATTAAAACTGCTAAGTGTGATCAGCCATTGTTGAGTCAATTTTTACTAACAGTGCTTGGTTTAGAGGCAAAATATTTGTCAGATTATCGACGGTTGTATGATTATCCTAGTGTAGAAGAGTAGTGGTGTTGGGTTTGGTGATTAACGGCGGGAGGTGCTTTTACAACTATAATTTATTTTAACATCTTTAATCTACAAATATTACAAAACTCGTTATCAAAATTGAAGATTCAGATTTATTTACTATAGTACTTTTGACCGAATTTCGATTGGCGTAAAATTTCAACGGTGACTAGCAATCTGTGAATCTCTCTTCTCCCTCACTTTCATAGTTCGGTAAGAAGGCAATCCGAAATGACCGCACTAAAATAAGACGCAGGACTAACATCTTAACGTGTCTTTTGATATACGAGGGTAAAATACCTCTAAATCTGGACTCCAGGCTGTTAGAATAACTAATAACTGATTTAATTAAGAGAATCTATTGTAATATAGATATTAATAGTTACTTTCCAACCACTTTGCAACCTTAGTGCACGCAATTGGCAGGAGGTGCTCTTCAAACTAGGTAAGACACATCATTTTATTTTATTCAGCGTATTACAAAGTAAGTATTAATATCTTTTTTATAATAACTGATTTTTTCCCGACCTTGGTTTCAAACCTGGAACCACATGTTTTCACGTTTAATTTAAATTAGAGAGGAGTTGGAAAAACTAAGAGCTAAAAGCACTTACTCAGAAAAGAAGTTGGAGAGTGCGGAAAAAGAAATAGACAATTTATCAATAAAAACGTCGATTAGTTCTAAAACTAATCATAGCCTATGAAAATAAGAGTAAACACTTGCTAATTTACATTGCTAAAGAAAAAAATGTATTGTATATTGTGAACCACTTCATTAGATTAAATGCCTTACAGCGTGTTATTACGGGTTTTAATGGAAACAAAAGCCCGTATAATAACACGCTGTGAGGCATTTAATTTAGGTCCTCAGAGACGACAACGTTATAGATGTATCTTTTTTTTTGTTTGTGCAAGTACAGGATGGATGGATGGAGGAGGATTTCTATTCCTTTATTCTCATAGTCCAATAGGACGACAATTTGACACAACTGGAGAGAGATCAGGCGCAGGAGCAACGATTTTAAGTGCTTTCAGAAGCACGAGAGATTGACATCACCAACATAATGACTTCAACTACCGCTAAAATTGACAGAAAATCCCATTTTGTTAACTTATTAATAAATGTATTTGGGTATAACCCGAAATTCAATCCTGGACTCTAATGACCTCGAGTTGTGCTTCCATAACCAGATCAACGAGGTAGTCAAAAATAATATTAATTATAAATTTAATATAAAAACATATAGTACATAAGATATTTTGTATTCTGAATTTTCAATAAAATTATATTAGAGTAAATTAATTCGGTATATAATATTTTGGATGATCATTATGGATGATAATAACCCCTGGGAAGGGTGATCGCTACCAAGCTATTTCTAATTTGTCTTGTGTTGTTAATTGTAAACATGATTGTAAGCTATTATTTCAAAAAAATCCTGCCGGGTTTTTTCTTGGTTCTGCCCAGGACAGAGGTTTTTTTTTATGCGAATCAATGGTAAATGAAAAAAGTGACTTTCAATAAGTATTGTTTATAATCTACATTATATAAAAAGTTTCTGTTTCTGTTTCTGTCAGTTCGTAGTTATTTAAAAAAATAAATTAAATTAGCATTTAATTTATATGAGACTATCCTTCCTAATTACAGGTCGCGACGGTGCTCGTGCATTGTCGCAGTGCACCGCCTGGTAGGGTCAACATGTAAAGTGGGAAAGGTATCAATGAGAAGGAGACTTGTTAATTTGTCTAGGACTTTAGTTAGATTACCTCTTTATTCTAATCTTAACTCTCATATATAATTATGTCGTGTGGGCTACAACACAACTCAATAGTACAAAATAACTTTTCATCATTTAATAGATTGTAACTATTCGTTATCACATTTAAGAATCTAAACATAAAACATTAGTGATTTATGGATCTTTGGATTTGACTTTGCCTTGACAATGAATCTTTTGAAATACCTGGAGGCAGAACTATACTTATTTTTTAGGGTGCTGGTGTTTACATCCCGGGACGTTGATACTTCAGCCCAGGCCCTGTAACATTTCTGCTTATCAAAATGTCAACAGGTTCCTAACACATTCATTTGCCGTAAGGCTGCGACACACAACGTATCCTTTATTAAAAAATATTATGAGCTCACCACGTGACGTGATGACTGAATAAGTCATTATGAACGTGTAAAGAAAACATTTTACTAAACAAGATAAGCATATTATATTTTAAACACGGAATGATGTTAACAAAAAAAAAATCACTAGCGGGGCAAAAAGTTTCGTGTCATTTCTTTGTAATCATTGGACGCCATAAAAGGGGGAAAAGCAGGGTACGATGATATGGATCGAGCGAAAATTAGAGATATCGGACCGCGACAGGAGTTGGATAATCATTTTATGCCATAAAAATCTATCATTTCAATTTGATTTTTTATATTTTTGTTAAATTTGGCCGTGTAATGACTGCGAAAAAGTTCCGCATATTGTCCGGGAATTTCTAATAAATTTATCTCTTTAAGGCGATTATGGAAAAAAACAAAATAAATGACCTTCGACATTAGGGCATAAATATCTCGTTAAAACCAGATTCGTAAAATATCAAGACCGGCAATTGGATTTTTCTAAAATCTTTCTTGGTGAGAATCTGGCGCCTGATAAAGGCTTCAATACTTCTTCACAGATCGTCAAATTGAGAGAAATTCTTATAAAGCCTGATAATAAGTTATCAAACTACTAATTTATCATGTGTTCAGTGGTGAAGAAAACATCATTAGGAAACCTGCGTGCTTGAGTAATAAAATATTTCGAGGATATGTGAAAAAGTAATTATGGGAGTTCCGAGCCGTGGACTGAGTTCGAGAAGTCGACTGTAACTTTTCTAACATCTAAGCACAATGGTATACCTCACAGCCTGTAATTATACTGGTTCTCTATACCTTTAAAATCCAAACACAGCACTGCACGCACTGCCATTCGCCGGTAGAAATAGGTAAAAGGGTAAAAATCCACCCCTGTGATATTGAAAGAACTGCCCTTTGTTGATATTAGGCGGTTATTTGATAGCAATTAGGACATGAAATTTTCTATCTGTTTGTCTATCCGAGCTAATCTTTGGAATGCTGAATTGATTTTAATAAAACTTTAAAAACAGATAAAACGCAATACCAGGCATGATCTAGGCTATATTTTATCAAATACCTTGAGATTCTTTGCCAAATTTCAAAATTTATAAAATAAATAGTGTTTGATTAACCAATAATAAAAAGAAGCTGGAGAGGCTTTTAATTAAGTACAACTTTTTTACTATAGTACTAGACACGAATACAATAAGAATGTTGTTTAATAAAATCATATTAATAAAAACAAAAACAACAAAGAATTAAAATTACTTTGGTAAGTAAAATATATTAACGAATAAAATATATTTTTGGTGGCATGACGTGGAATAACGAGGGTCCATTATTGAAGGACAATTCGCAATAGGCTTGAGAGGGATATGAACAAATGAAATATTCATTTTAGAGGGATAATGACACTTGTGATAGATAACATTTCTTTATAGCTTTTTAGAGAATGCTATTATAACAAACTGATACATGTCAAAAAAGTTCAACCTATCCAGTCCACAGATTCGCTAGATTCCTAACCGTGCTTTGAGTAATTCTTAGAACTTTCAGCTGAAGTCTTGTGAACGACGGATAGTGGTGTTGATTTTGAAATTAATTTATATGAATTGCAAAGCTATTGAAGCCGTAGTTGAATACTGGAAAATTTTAAGTTTTGTATCGTCATTATCATCATCATCACTACAGTCCTTTCACAAATCCAATGTTGGACAAAGGCCTCTCCCAAGTATTGTCACAAAGCATAGTCCTGAGCCACCTGCATCCATCTGAGATCAAATGACGACTTTATATAACAGTCTTCTAGTCTCAAAACTTTACTAAAATAATACATTTATATAATATAGACGACTGGCAATCTTTATATAGTAAGTGTATTGATGCTAATAAAACTCATCTCTATGTCTACGTCATGTCTAAATTATAAGCTTGATTCCTCGACCGGGTTACGATAGTAAATTATAAATGACATTTGAATCGTCATTGGTTGCAACATTTGACAAATCAATGAGCGTTTGAAAATAAACTATTTCGTTTGTATAACGACAAATCATACAATCCGCTACAAAACACCCTAAACTACGAGTGTTTCCAACACTAAGTAAAAGTTACGAAACATTATCCTACCAGTACGCGTCAGGTTGGGTCAGGTTGGTTGCAGTACAGAAGGTATGAGGCGTCTGGTAACATAGTCACCAATCCGATTTGCAAGAAGGATTCAGATTTCTGCAACGTGAAAGAGTAATGTGGTCTGTAGTTCTTCAAGAGAGCGTTGTCGCCTTTCTTGAAGAACAAGACTACCGCACTTCTGCTCCACGCCTCCGGAGTATTGCCACCATGGAGGACGAAATTAAAGAGCTTCTGAAGGACTTCAAGTACCGGTGTTATACCCGCTTTCAGGAGTTCCGCTGTGATTCCATCCTCGCCTGCGGCCCTGCCGTTTTTAAGGTGCTGGAGAGCCATTCTAATCTCGCTCAGACTGAAGTCCGGGATATCATCAGAATAGTGTCGGATAAGACTTGCTCTTGGATCGTTACTCACACTTGCGTGTGGCTCCAACGATGATGTATACAGCTGCCCATGGAATCTCTCAATCTCACTCAAAATCTCAGGTGTCCCAGAAACGATGCTGCCACACTCAGTCTTTAGCTTTGACAGTTGCCTCTTTCTGGCAGACAGATCTCTGGCAAATACTTTGGAGCCCTGGTTCCACTCGATCGCTTCTTTAATACGAGCAGTATTAAAGTTGTGTAAGTCTTGATCTGTCTGTTCAGTTGCCTGTATGCTGTCAAATCTGTTGATGATTGCAGCCCCTTATCCCGTCTAGCAGCCATGAGATTAAGAGTGTGATCGGCGAGTTTTTGTGTTCTTCTGGGGCAGGTCTTGCAGAACTTAGCTCCGACCGCATGGACAGTTTCCACGAGCTTTTCATTCATATCGTCCACTGCATTGCAATCTTCTAGGCACTGAAAGCTGTTACGTAACTCGAGCTGAAAGGTTTCGGGATTTTGGACTAGAGCACGAGGGGGACGGAGCGTTGACTTCATTAGATGAGACCTCTCCAACTAAACGTTTAGGTTCAGTGTGCCTCTAACCATTCAGTGATCGCTGCCAGTTTTCACCCTTGCGATCACTGAGACATCACTGAACAGTTGGCGTCTGGTCGTCATAATGAAGTCAATCTCATTTGTTGTGGAACCGTCGGGGCTCGACCAGGTCCACTTTCTGTGGGGCCGCTTCTGGAAGAAAGAGTTCATCACAAAAGTCCCTCTTTTTCCATGAAGTCGGCCAGTTGCTGGCCCCTTGGGTTCCGTTGCCCTATCCCAAATTTCCCTACCTTCAGCTCACCGTTCTTTCTTGTGCCCAGTTTTGCGTTGAAGTTTCCCATTAACACTGTATAGTGAGTTTTGGAGGAATGCATGGCTTTAGAAATGTTCTCATACATTTTCTCCACCTTTTCATTGGGATGTTCCTACGTTGGCGCGTAAATCTGTATGACATTCAGCGAATACCGTTTGGTGATTCTGAGTATAAGGTACGCAACCCTCGTCGATACACTCCCGGTCTTTAAAAACGAGAGACTTGTGCACGATAAATCCAACACCTCCTTGGGACAGATGGTCGCCCTCCCAGTGATAGGACAAATTGCCGGATTCGAGAATCACTGTGTCCTCCCCCTCTCTTCGGACCTCGGATAATCCCATAATATTAAAGCGCAACTTGTCTATCTCTTCTTCCAACTCCAGGATCTTCTCGTCAGTCCTCAGGGTGCGTGCGTTAAATGTTACCAGGTCGAGTCGTCGTAGGTGGAAGCCTAACCTCCACCGGAGATTCTTAGCACCCCCTGCCCCGCCGTTACCATGGTCGCCTAGCCAGAAATAGCGGGGCTGCCGGGGACTGGGGGCCGTCTATTTGTGTAATTCTTCATGGGGGGTATATTGCCATAGTTGCCACGCTTGGCGAGCGGGTTGGCAACCGCAGTTTTTTTGTTGTTCAGTTGCAGTTATCAGGAAGATTCTGCTGCCCATCTCCTGCCTGTTTCCCTCTGTCTCCTTTTATGATACCCACGGTAAGATATGGGGTAGTGGATATTCTTAACCTCCACTACACGGCAATTCACATTCATTAAACTTAAATTTAACTTTTTTTAAAAAACTTTGAAAGTTGGTAATTTTATATCGCATAACCTCCATTCGTACCGAGAAAGCGAATTTCTAATGTACTGTTACTGTTACTGCATACGTGGAATGCTAAGCTTTGAAGGAAAATCGCCGTTTCTAAGGATCTTTTACCGTTCTAGTTCCGAATATTTCCATAAAATGAATTCACTTTCAATTTAGATATTATGAATTCCGACAATTTTAAAAAACTTATGTCAAGTTTTTTTAAAACATATCAACAAGAGTTTATAAATAGAGCATGTTGCCAGTGATAACACTTTAAAATCTAAAATTTGGTATTTCAGTGCTGAGCACATGGTAAACCAGCACTTAATAATTTAATTGATGCCGGCGGAGTTGCAAAATCAATTGAAGTTTAAGTGCATCCAGTTGACAAATGTGATATACTATCCACTTCAATTTCTTCGCAAATATCATATCATAATAGGTATATGTATGATCATAATTAATTACTCATTGAGATGTAACAATAATCAAGTTAGTGATTAGTTATAAGCCTACATGCAGAAAAGTTATTCTACAAATAAGGAGAGTATTGTGACATACTAATTGTACGTAAATTTACGTAATTGTGTGTAAATTTTAATACCACAATTTTCATTTTTAGTTTTAAAGCTTTTATTTTATTTATATTAATATATAAAGTAAAAGGCTAAATAAGTGATAATTAATAATATTTGACTTCTTTCGAGCACAAATACTGTCAACTACTCACAATGGTGTTGATGAAGTGTGCTAACTGTAAGAAAAATATTACCAAAAAAGCGCCGAGTCTGGTATGTAGCACGTGCAACATTACTCCGTCCTGCACCAAGCTGTTTAATAAACAGATTAATGGTTTAGGTTTAAGACATTTATTTTCTTAAAAGATTTACAAATCACTTACAGAGAAAATACATATTATAAAGAAAAAAAACATTAAGCCGATTGGCGTAGTGAGCTAGTACTATAATAGGTCGCTAAAACTTACTTTCTAATTGAGTGCTTAATAATTTATTTAGTAATATTACACATAAATAAAGAGGGTAGTTGCAAAAGTATTCGTACCAAAGCTAAGCAGACCATCGTTACTTCCGTCAAAATTGAATGAATGTGGCCATAGGCTTGTGGCCATAGGCCTTAACAAATAACTCGTTAACAACGTAACACATTAACTATTTTATTGTGTTCAAAATTAATTTATAGTGTTAGCTGTTATTGTTTGTATTCATCTTTTAAAACCATTACTATATGTAATACGATACTATAATTAGGTAGTGTTTCTTTATTTAGTATATTATATATTTAGGTATTAATTTGTTTGTAATAATATAAGTAGTGTTGCACATACGCATAATGCAACGTATATATACATACATACACACATACGTACATACTCATATATACACACATATAGATATATACACAAATATATGTATATACATAAGTTATCTTTTCTCATATCTATAATCATACTGTGTATAAGTAATTATATTGTATTATCTCTATACAACTATTTTATTGTAGATATTATTATTAAGGTTGCATGTTTACTTCATATATGTAGATTAGATATTTATGATTATTAAGTTATTATGAAAAATTCTTTAAAATGTGGCTTTTTAGGTAATTTGTTGTAGTGTTGAGCTCCCTCATAAAGAACACTCCTTTTTTCATAGTTTGTTCTATATAATCTCAACATAGGTTATTAGCCTGCCTTGTCATACGTTTACGATAATCTTTTTTGTAAATGTTATTTGAGAGTGGGTAGCATTAGTAAGTATTTTCCTAATAAAAATGCATATTTTATATTTGTACGTTTGGGCTAGATTAAGTAATTTGGTTTCTTTATATATTTGAGTGGTTGGTGTTAAGTATTTATATTGGAATAATATTTTTATGATTTTATTTTGTGTAACTTGTAGTTTTGCAACGTTGATTTAGTAGCTGAGCCCCATACCTCAATCAAATAATCTAAATGAAGCTTAACTAAAGAGTTATATATGGTATATTTGACATGTCTCGGGAGATATCGAACTATAGTTTTTAAAGCTCCTGTTAATGAGTAGATTTTACTATAGATCTTCTCAATATGTTGTTTCCAGGTAAGTTGAACGTCAAGAACAAGGCCCAAATATTTCTTGTTGTTTATTTTGGTTAATATTTCACCATAAATAGTAAGAGGATTGTGACTTTCAATTTTTTTTTATTTTTCGCACTGAAGATTACGTATTTTGTTTTTGAGGTATTGATTGTTAAAAAGTTTGACTGTAGCCAGGTGTGTAATATGTGTAAATCTTGCTGGGCTTCACTTAGTACTGATTCTAGCGAGTGACCAAAGTAGAAGAGGTTGGTGTCGTCGGCGTATAAAGTGATATCTGCCTTTAGTCCTATTTCATATATGTTGTTTACATAAATAAGAACAAAAGGGGTCCCAATATTGATCCCTGTGGAATGCCACAAATAACCGGTTGGGGGTTGCTTTGCTGATTAATAATTTTGACAACTTGAAATCTATCAGAATGATACGATTTAAAAATGTCAAATGCCTTTCCTGTGATACCTATGTCTTTTAGTTTTAATAATAGGATGTCATGGCTGACTGTGTCTAAAGTCTTTTTTAGGTCAATAAAAATACCCAATGTAATTTTTTCTGATCAATATTAAGTCTTATGTTGGTTACTAAATCAACAGTTGCAGATATAGTGTTAGACTTTGGGCGGAAGCTATATTGCTTTTTATAGAGGTAATCAATAGAAGTCAGGTAGTCATATAGTAGTTTATGTAGTATTTTTTCAAATAATTTCGACATTACTGGATGTACCGATATTGGTCGATAATTGTTTGGGTCTTGTTTGCTTTCGGCTTTAAAAATAGGACTAACTATCATAAAATAAAATAGCCATCACTTATACATTTATTAATACAAATAGCGAGGTTTTCTACCATATTGTCTTTAATACACTTTAAGGATTTTGTGTTCTAGCCATCTAAACCGGAACTAGCGTTAGAATCTAAGTCTTTTATTATTTTCAGTACCTCGTCTGCGGTCGTTGGGTTTAGTTTTGATAAATCAGTGTTGTTGTTTTTAGGTTTGTTGTATGACAGTGTTTGTGTAAAGTTTTTATGATATTTTTTTTGTGGTATTTTATTTACAAGTTCAGGGCCTATAGTAACGAAAAATCTGTTAAAATACTCACAAATTTCGTTAATATTTGAAATTTGACCATTGGGGGTATTTATTTTTAAATACCTTAGGTCTGCCAGATCTGATTTATTATTTGACAGTCTATTAATTAGTTGCCACAGTTTTAAAGGACATTTCTTACAATCTGTGAAAGCCTTATGATAAAATTGTCTTTTAGCTGTTTGGATATTTGCAAACGTAAGGTTTCTTTGTTTTTTAAATTCTTCTCAAATTTTCATTTTCAGGTGTTTGTTTTAAGCTGTACCATAGTTGGTTCCTATTATTTATTAAAGCGATTAGGCCCCTGTTTATCCACTCTTTGCAAGGCGGATTGACCACTTTTGTTTTCCTTATTCTATTTTTTTCAATAGTTTGTAGTTGTTGCCATTCTAGCTCCTCATGTACTTGAAATGACTTATTTTGAGAAATTTCTTCAATATCGTTCTGCAGGTTGTTATAGTTAATTACTTCATATTGAACTTTTTTTATGCGTTCGGTTTTCGGTCTGTTTAACTCAAGATATATTTGTTTGTGATCAGCTATGCAGGATTCAATAATAGACATTTGGAAAGTATTATTTTGTAAGTTGGTACATACATGATCTATAATAATTTTGGATGTTGTGGTTTCACGAGTGCTATAAATATGTGCTGAATACTCGGTGTTGATTTTATTCAATATTCCAATGTTATTCTCTCGCAGCAGTTCTTTATATTCTTTTACGTGTTTGTCGTTAGTTAGTAGGTTAAGATTAAAGTCGCCGAAGATAATAACACGCTTTCTTCTTGCAAGGTGTTGGTTATAGTTTTTAAGAAACTTGTCAGTACTTGCTACTGGATGTTTGTATATGGCACCTATGACCAGAGAAAAAGTGTCAAGATATACCCATAAAAAGTGGTTTCCGTCTCATTCTCGTCACATTGATCCTCCACTAATTCGTGTTTCAAATCCTTATGAATGAACAGAGAGACTCCACCACCTCTAGAATCTTTCTGTAGTTATAGTAGTGAACATAGTTTGGTAGTTTTAATCTCTGTGCTTCGTCTTCGTTTTTTATCCAAGTTTCCGTAATAATTAAAATATGAATCTTCGTTTCGAGTGATTCCATAATACAAGGTATTTCATCTAGTTTGCCTGGCTTAACTAAACTGCGAATATTGGCGTAGAAAAATTTTAGTGCTTTGTTTGTAATAGATAAATCTGCATAATTATAATGATATTTATGAGTTATAAATTTATCCTTACTTTTTGTTATTGTATTTTCTCCGGTGACCCGTTTATTTGCTTCCTGTTTTATTATTTTGGGTGTTCCTTTTATATACTTTATAATTAAGTCGAATCCTTATGAATGAACAGAGAGACTCCACCACCTCTAGAATCTTTCTGTAGTTATAGTAGTGAACGTAGTTTGGTAGTTTTAATCTCTGTGCTTCGTCTTCGTTTTTTATCCAAGTTTCCGTAATAACTAAAACATGAATCTTCGTTTCGAGTGATTCCATAATACAAGGTATTTCATATAGTTTGCCTGGCTTAACTAAACTGCGAATATTGGCGTAGAAAAATTTTAGTGCTTTGTTTGTAATAGATAAATCTGCATAATTATAATGATATTTATGAGTTATAAATTTATCCTTACTTTTTGTTATTGTATTTTTTCCGGTGACCCGTTTTTTTTGCTTCCTGTTTTATTATTTTGGGTGTTCCTTTTATATACTTTATAATTAAGTCGAATCCTTATGAATGAACAGAGAGACTCCACCACCTCTAGAATCTTTCTGTAGTTATAGTAGTGAACGTAGTTTGGTAGTTTTAATCTCTGTGCTTCGTCTTCGTTTTTTATCCAAGTTTCCGTAATAATTAAAACATGAATCTTCGTTTCGAGTGATTCCATAATACAAGGTATTTCATATAGTTTGCCTGGCTTAACTAAACTGCGAATATTGGCGTAGAAAAATTTTAGTGCTTTGTTTGTAATAGATAAATCTGCATAATTATAATGATATTTATGAGTTATAAATTTATCCTTACTTTTTGTTATTGTATTTTCTCCGGTGACCCGTTTTCTTGCTTCCTGTTTTATTATTTTGGGTGTTCCTTTTATATACTTTATAATTAAGTCGTTTTCCCCTTTTTCTTTGCACTGACGTAACTCTTCTCGAAGATTTGCCATTTCTTGTTTTTGGTTCGATGTCTGATCGGAAAAGATTTTTATATTACTTACTTTGCAGTCAAATTTATTTTTTTAATAAGGTTTTTGCTATATCTGGAGTTGAAAAGCAAACTTTTAGTGGGCACGTTTTCTTCCTATTATACTTGCCTAGGCGCATTATTCTTTCTGGTTGGAGGGTAAGTGGATAGATGCCTGATAGTACTTTCATTACTTCACATCTATCATTTCCCTCTTTTCTTCCATATATTCTGAATGTGGTTCGAAAATGCCAGCGATTATTATATTCTTGGCGCGCTCCAAAATCTCTTGAACTTCGGTCATTATATCTGCTTAACTATTCGCTGTCGGTTTAGGACGTCCATGGTAAGGGGGCACGTACAGTGCTCTGAAGAGGCTGTACATCATTTTCAATACATTTTTTTTTCTTCGTTATAAGTGACAGTATTTGTTAGTTTTTGTATTTCAGACTTGAAGGTATTATGTTCTTTGAGCAGCAAGTCCGTTTTAGTTTTCATATCAATAAGTTGTTCATAGATAGATTTGATATCTGTTTTTATAGAATTGATGTTTTCTGTCTGGGATTTACCAAACTCCTTTAACACTTCTATAATTTCCTTTTTGAATTCATTGAATTGGACCGAGAAATCATCCTCAGGCACTTTTCTTTTGCGTTGTGACACATTTTATATTCGTGCTCAGTTGCTGCAATGATTGACAGGTCAGGCTGGGAACTACTATTCCCACTAATAATATTCATTTTGTCACTAGATTTGGTTATAGGTGAACGTTTGACACTCATATTGTTGTATGTGTAAATAAATTTTCCGGAGCGGAAAATTTATTTACACACAACAATATGAGAAAGAAAAGAGGAAAAAACGTATGTGCGTGACCCTCACTATAGAGTAGTTCTTTCTGAAACCAGTAGTAAAGTAAAGGTAAATTAAACATAAGAATGACTTTCAATTAATGTTATTGATATTGAATAATAAACTTTCTATTTTTTATTTCTACTATTTGCAATTCTTAAATATATATATATATATATATATATATATATATATATATATATATATATATATATATATATATATTTAAAAATTGCGTGTCACGTTGTTTGTCTGGATTGTATGGGAGTTTATCGAGAACAAACAACGTGACAAGTTTATTGACCACATTGGTAGGCCAATATATAATAATCTTACCGACAAGCATATATGCGTATGCATCGATGAGAAATAAGCGTTAGGACCATACTGAATAGAAGTCTAAGAATGAGAGTTTATGCTATTTAAGTTTCATTTTGTCTTTACAGAACGGATTTCCCGAAACATTTGCTTGAATATTATCAAAGTAATTTGTACGTTATTTTAATGAACGATCCTCTCAGTATGTATTTCCGTTGCATTTACCCACCGTTTATTCAGTTATGAGAGGTCGTTATGTTACCATTCACTCTTGTTAGGTAAGAAACGAGGCGCGGCGGCAATATCATTAAAATAATAAAAGGAATAATTCGTTTTATAATTTTATCCAAAAATAAATATGGTGAGCGCATCAGCGCATAAATAATACCTTGCCTAATAAGTGGTCTGGATAATAAATTTAGAAGCGAACTTACTAAAGTTAACATAAATTATAAATTAAAATGTTTTTACCTAAAGCTGTTATCCCCATTTTTGTAATAAATATTATTAAAAAAGTAGACGGAACAGCACAAAACACAAACCTGCGTGGTTTTTGCTGTGCCGCATAGCAAATTTTTATAAATTTTTAATTGATAATAAATTAAAAAAATGTATTACTCTCATAAAACATTACGCAAATTGTATGCAAGTAATATTTTCGTTGCGTAATTTTTGCGTGTCATTATTTATTTGTGTCCAAACATACAACACAACCTAGGATAACACACTTCACTTCAAACCCGATGGGATGATGATATAATATAAAAAAATTATTTTTTTTTTAGAAAATTTTACGTTTATTTAATCATAAATTAATAATTTAAAAACGATATTATAATATTACGTAGGTTATGAGTCGTAGTGAATAACTTTTTCGGTATGCACGTAACCGAATATCGTCTGCCGTTTCTTTCCTGTTTTCTTGTATTCCTTTTTAAAGCCTTTTTTAGCGTGCAGTTTCTTCTCAGCCAGTTGTTTTTACAGCAAAAATTCGTAAGCGGTAACAATAATATTTGCATGGACAACAAATTATAGCCTACTATTATGGCCCTAAGAGCGGGTGAAATGCCTAAATTCTTGAATATTGTTCGCGACGGCCTAACAACCCTAAGAAACAAAGTGATAAAGAATATTGTTTTTTGTATTAATAGTGAAATTACCAAGAAAACTGGATGAAAACGTGTATTAATATAGTTGTTTAACATATTTATAACTCTTAGTATATTTGTATAGAATGTCGTTTTGATAACAAGTAATATAAACAATTTTTATTATATACCAAAAAATCGACCAATCACAGCGCGTCTTATCGTAGAACTCTCTAGAAGTTTTTAATTAACTGCGTAATAGTTTATACCAAAAATAATGAAAATAATGTTATGTTCTAAAAGAGTTATAAATATGACATTTAATTAGCATATGGCTTATAGATTAAAGAAGTATAGGAATATTTTTTTATAATTAAACGCATTTCGTAGTTATAGAAAAATTAAAGAATTAAAATACCCAAATATTATGAAAATTTGGGACATTTTGTTTAATAACTTTTTACAATGTTAATGTTTTTAGTAACCTTTATGATATAATAATAAAGTACCAGACTACCGATTTAATGATATATAGCATGTTAGTGTAGCAATTAGTTTTGTATAGAGAATACACACTTCACACATAGTGAAAGTGTTAGCTAGTCGAAAAAGGTCATAACTGACATTCGCAGTTACACATAGTGAAAGTGTTAGCTAGCCGAAAAAGGTCGTAACTGACATTCGCAGTTACACATAGTGAAAGTGTTAGCTAGCCGAAAAAGGTCGTAACTGACATTCGCAGTTACACATAGTGAAAGTGTTAGCTAGCCGAAAAAGGTCGTAACTGATATTCGCAGTTACATATAGTGAAAGTGTTAGCTAGCCGAAAAAGGTCGTAACTGATATTCGCAGTTACACATAGTGAAAGTGGTAACTGATATCCGCAGTTACACAAGTGATAAAATCAGGTAGTTTAGTTGATAATAGCTGCTAGTCAGTAGTGTTAGAAAACCAGCTACTACCAATAGATATTTGATACCACCGTACAATTTAAAGAAATCTTTTGAAATATACAGTGAACAACCCTAGTTCAACAACCGTGATCAATAGTTATAAAATTTCGCGACTAATCAATCAGTTGAACCGCTGGCCACTACCTTGCTATTTGTATTTGTTAATCGTGCATTTTGATTTTAACTGCAGTCCACAATATTTCAGCGGCACCAACAAAGACGGCGGTGAGAGTACCCACCGGAACCTATAGGTGTAGGACGTGAGCGACTCGCGAATTATCTTCGACAACATTTACTCCGGAGAGTTTCGCCTGTCCGGCACATTCGTTGGTCCTTCGAGCAGGATATATCCGTTTGTATTTCGGAACCGGGTAAATAGTCACCACCGTATTAAAACCGCAGAATTTTCAGATTCAAGATGCCGATCACCCGTTCGCAAGGAAGGGCAGCCAAGGCGTGGACCGTCGGTCTGGAAGGAGGTTCGTCGGCCAGTAACGCCGCCGTCCACCACCAGATGCCACCACGCTCACCGTCAACGATAGAGGGCGCTGAGGCGCCATGCCGCCCCCCCAGAGGGGGGGGGGATACCCCTGCCCGCGCCGTCCACTACGGCCCGCACAACGAAGCAGAGGGAACATCTAGATGGCAACGATGACTTTAGCCGTGCATCATCGCCACCAGCCCGGGAAGACACCCACACCGAAGAGCCACCGAGGGGCCACACCGATTAAAGTACGAAGTCAAAGAAGATTGTTCGGCCCAATAGAAGAATTTTGAAGGCTCGTGAAGAAGTATTGAAGATCAAACTAGAACTTGCGCAGATCTCCTTACAGATGGCTGAAGAAGAAGACGAATCAGACGACTATGATAAAGATGGTCACTCCAAAAGTGAGTACGTTCGATCTTGGCTCGAAAACTCTGTAGCCAAACAAAAGTCAAATCAAGGCGCAATCACCGGAGGGAAGGCCAACCCCGGAAGTTGCTGACCACAGTGAGCCCCAAAAGGAGCTCACGAACCAGGATTCCTATCCAGAAGACGTACAAAAGGATCCCATGCCACAGAAGCTCAGCCAGGAATCCACCGTTAATGAAGACAGGGGGCTCCTACCAATTGTATCAGAGCTCACAAACCAGGATTCCTATCCAGAAGATGTACAAAAGGATCCCAATCCAAAGAAACCTAGCCAGGAACCTGTCATAAGTGAAGACAGGGGGCTCCGTCCATTTATATCGGAGCTCACATCCGCTATAGCCGCGCTCGCTGACAAACCAAAGTTAGAGAGTGCGCCACTATCGTCGCATACTTTCGCAGCGTCGAAAGCTATAATGACACTGCCAAGCTTTAGCGGAGCACATACCGAGTGGCTTTCATTCCGTGCCATTTACGAAACAACCCGAGGCTACTTCAATGACATTGAAAACACTGCTAGACTAAGACGAAGTCTACAAGAAAGAGCCTTGGAAACAGTCAGTTCGGAACTCATCGGGCATGCTAAGCCAGATGAGATTATGTGAGAACTGGAGCTACAATTTGGGCGTCCAGATTCAATCGCGCAAGCAGACACCGAGAAGTTACGAGGATTAGCACGCTGTACAGAATCACCTAGAGACATCTGCACATTCGCGAGCAAAGTGAGGGGAAGCGTCGTCACTCTTCGAACCCTAAAGCGAGATCATTACCTCGTCAACGCAGAGCTGCTACGACACCTCACAGACAAACTGCCAAACTCTATACGTGCCCAGTGGTATAGAATGTACACTAAAAAATATGACTCTAAACCAGACCTCGGCTGCTTCAGCGAGTTTATTACCGAGCAAGCTCGCTTCTGCAGTGCATTTGCGCCTCCAGAAATTATAAACGAAGCACAAAGCAATCGTTCAGTACATAGAGCACACGCGGCTACTACTAAGCCGTCTCCGAAATGCAGAGTGTGCGAAAAGGAGGGTCACTACGGATCCGAATGTAAAAAATTTAAGGGAAGCAGATACCAACAAAAGATGGGAACTCGCAAAGCAAAATAATTTATGTTTCCGCTGTTTACGTTATCGAAATCAGACACACAAATGCAAAACCAATAAGTGTGGAATAAAAGGATGCACCGCGACACACAATCGACTTCTCCATAACAATACAAAGGAGAAGACTGAGGTCAAACAAAAAGAACCTCCAGAAACCGTAGCTAACTCATTCGCTGTGTCAAAGCATCAAGCCTATTTAAAAATAATTCCAGTGCGAGTAATTGGACCGGCGGGAGCTGTAAACACACACGCCTTGCTGGATGATGGGTCCACAGTTTCACTAATGGATGACGAGATCGCCAAACAAATTAGAGCTACAGGGCGGTTGGACCCGTTTAGGATCACAGCTATCGGGAACACTACCTTCGATTCACCGGAATCTCGAAGAATCAAAGTATCGCTGAAGAGTCTCCACAGCAAAAGGGTGCCATTCAGAGCACGCACGGTTGAAAGCCTAAACTTGGGGCCACAGACTGTGCGTGCAGTAGACATAGCCAAGTGCACCACTTGAAAGACCTAAAGGAGCAGCTAACATATGACTCCGGCAACCCAAGGATCCTAATAGGACAGAACAATTGGAGACTTCTGATAGCCACTCAAATCCGAAAAGGTCCACCGCACCAGCCAATTGCCTCGCTCACAGAATTAGGATGGGTGCTACACGGGGCACACACTAAAGCCCCGTATCAGCGCGTCCACGCGGCCAATCAGCTGCACAAAAGCGAGGTTACTATAGATGACCAACTCCGCGAATATTTCGCGCTGGAATCTCTCATTATCAATCCGAGAAGACCAGACTCCGATCCAGAGAAGAAAGCTGAAGATATACTAAATAGCAGCACCCGTCAGTTACAAGACGGGCACATAGAAACAGCGCTTCTCTGGAAGAAAAAGGATATCGAGATCTCTGGTAATTATGAAACAGCAATAAAACGGCTCGTTTCCATTGAAAGAAAATTAGATCGAGACGAAGATCTAAAAAGGAAATATGATAAACAAATGAATTCCCTAGTACAAAAGGGATACGCTGAGATAGCACCGAAAACTAGCACACCGGGAAGAACATGGTACCTGCCCCATTTCGACGTTCATAATGAAGTCAGAGAAGTTTCGAATAGTACACGATGCCGCAGCCAAAACAAAGGGGGTGTCATTGAACGACTTCCTGCTCACGGGTCCAGACCTACTGCAATCACTACCAGGGGTCATGATGCGTTTTCACCGCTATAATATCGCTGTCTCCGCGGACATAGCCGAAATGTTCATGCAGGTCAAAGTAAGACCCAAAGACAGAGATGTCTTAAGATATATCTGGAGAGGGGATCGACGTAATGAAGCTCCACAAGAATATAGAATGACGTTGATCATTTTCGGTGCAGCCAGTTCACCCTGCACAGCCATATTCTCGAAGAACTGGAACGCTAAAAAACACATAGACAAGTATCCAGAAGCCGTAGAAGCTATCATTCAAAACCACTATATGGATGACTATCTCGACAGTTTCCAGTCTCTGCAAGAGGCAATGCGAATATCGAAGGTATTACGTGACATACACAAAAACGCGCACTTCACCTTAAGAAAATGGGTTTCCAACGCACCAGAAGTTGTAAAAGAATTAGAACCTGACCATGAAGCATCTGAGTCAGTCGATCTGGGAAACAAAGGAACAGAGGAAAAGATACTCGGATTAATCTGAAAACCGGGTACCGATCAGCTGAGCTTCAACCTAAAGCTCGCCCGACGTCTTCCTATCAATTTGCTGCACAAAACACCAACCAAGAGGGAACGTCTCATACGGTGCGTGAAGACGGCACTATACACCGTCCTTCATGAAAGACATCCACATGAGGAAGTATTAGTCACGCTGCTCTGCGAGGTGGAGTACACAGTAAATAGCAGATCATTGACTCACATCTCTGTAGACAGCAACGACGACGAATCCATCACTCCAAATCACTTCCTTTTAGAAGGATCTGCGAGACTACCGACACCAGGAGTATTTGATGAAAAAGATATGAATAGCAAGACACTGGCGACGATCCCAGATACTCGGAACTTCAAAACCGGCGGGAGGCCCATGGGCGAGGTCCCAATCTCCAGGTGGGCGATCCAGTCCTCATAGCTGACGGCCAGTTACCTCGTAACACCTGGCCACGAGGGGAGGGTGGAAGCTGTTTACCCCGGTGCGGACGGACAGATCCGCACTGTGGAGGTACGCACAGCAAACGGCCTAATCAAGAAGCCAACCAGGAAACTCGTGCCGCTGCCGAAGTAGAAGCAACGTCGCTCACCGAAATTAATGCAGCGTCGCTGTGAGAAAATCGTCGCGCCGCTGCACGGCGGGAGAGATGTTCGCGACGGCCTAACAACCTTAAGAAACAAAGTGATAAAGAATATTGTTTTTTGTATTAATAGTGAAATTACCAAAAAAACTGGATGAAAACGTGTATTAATATAGTTGTTTAACATATTTATAACTCTTAGTATATTTGTATAGAATGTCGTTTTGATAACAAGTAATATAAACAATTTTTATTATATACCAAAAAATCGACCAATCACAGCGCGTCTTATCGTAGAACTCTCTAGAAGTTTTTAATTAACTGCGTAATAGTTTATACCAAAAATAATGAAAATAATGTTATGTTCTAAAAGAGTTATAAATATGACATTTAATTAGCATATGGCTTATAGATTAAAGAAGTATAGGAATATTTTTTTATAATTAAACGCATTTCGTAGTTATAGAAAAATTAAAGAATTAAAATACCCAAATATTATGAAAATTTGGGACATTTTGTTTAATAACTTTTTACAATGTTAATGTTTTTAGTAACCTTTATGATATAATAATAAAGTACCAGACTACCGATTTAATGATATATAGCATGTTAGTGTAGCAATTAGTTTTGTATAGAGAGTATTGCAATTTATGCCATTTGTATAGTGAAATGTTTATGCAATAAAGAGGCAAAACGGAAAATGGCAAGCGGCTCACTGTAAAGTATTGCTAAAGTCTACCTTAGGGGCTCGGGACCCAGTACCCGTAGTAGTGTGAAGAACTACCAGTGACAAGTGAAGTGAAGTGAGTGGTATCCGGTGGTAGCTGAAGTGACTAGTAGCAGTATATAGTGAATAGTGAAAGTGTTAGCTAGCCGAAAAAGGTCGTAACTGATATTCGCAGTTACACATAGTGAAAGTGGTAACTGATATCCGCGGTTACACAAGTGATAAAATCAGCTAGTTTAGTTGATAATAGCTGCTAGTCAGTAGTGTTAGAAAACCAGCTACTACCAATAGATTTTTGATACCACCGTACAATTTAAAGACATCTTTTGAAATATACAGTGACCAACCAATAGTGAACAATCGTAGTTCAACAACCGTGATCAATAAATAATAGTTATAAAATTTCGCGATTAATCAATAAGTTGAACCGCTGGCCACTACCTTGCTATTTGTATTTATTAATCGTGTATTTTGATTTAACCACAGTCCACAATATTTCAGCGGCACCAACAAAGACGGCGGTGAGAGTACCCACCGGAACCTATAGGTGTAGGACCTGAGCGACTCGCGAAGTATCTTCGACAACATTTACTCCGGAGAGTTTCGCCCGTCCGGCACAAATATTTAAGTAAGAAAATCACAATAACTCTTAACTTACTTTGTAAAGAAAATATAACGATGACAGAGGAGTATTTAATTAATGTTTATAATGGAATAAAATTGTATTTAGTCAAGCCCATATTAGAAAAATAATTCTACAAAACGGCACAAGCTCTTTAATTAGTTTTTATACTAAAAGAAAGGTCTCAAAAATATTAATACTTTTGATAGAATCAGGCGTTAGTTTGCGGAAATCAATTATAATAAAAATATTAATTGATTTGCAACCTTTCGCTAACTAAATACAATGATGTTTCTTACCTGGATTGAAGAGCACCTCTAGCCCTCCCTCAATTGCGTGCACTGACTCCGTCACCACTAGTCCCAGCACCACTTCTCCCGGCACCACTACTTCCAACGCCACTACTTCCAACACCACTATTCCAGGTAAGACACACCATCTACGATAATACGACACGTGTTTCGCCTCTACACGAGGCATCCTCAGGTGATTTAGACTCTACGGCGTCTGACCGCTAAGTGAGCGGCGAGCCAAAACAGCTGTTATTAATACACGCCGACACAACCGCTCCCCACCAAAGTAGCCCATACAGAAATTAAGAGAAAGATAAAAAGAAATTAGCCGCATAACGAAATTGCAATCCTGATAAATCCCATTATGCTAAACATCTCTTGGACACTGGACATAACCTAGCTAACGACCATTCCTTTAAAGTTTTACATACTTGTAATAAGGGGCTGCGACTATGTGTGCTGGAACAGTTGGAGATTTAAAAAAATAGTAATGGTAACAATGCACTGCTAAGCTTTAATAATAATTTTTAAAATTAATAATAATAAATAACTATGATAATATCAATAAAAACAATAAAAATAATATTTCCTTACGCAAACGTCCTCTCCCCTGCATCAAGCAGTAATAAAGTAAGACCGTCTAAAACGCTCGATCTCCTTTATGCCGACAATTTCCCACCGTTAGAGACTGACGTTGAATACAAAGAAGCCAAACTCCAGCAATGGGCCTCGAAACCTCTTAACGGTCGATTCGCTAATGAACTGAGTCAACCACATGTCGACATTGAAGCGTCGAACAACCGGCTCAGACATGGTGAGATCTTTGCTGAAACTGAGGGATTCATGGTGGCGGTTCAGGATCAGGTTGTGCCTACGAAAAATTATCTTAAGTACATTGTCAAGACAGGTACCGAAGGTGTCATCAAAAGCCAGAGACCATCCCGCACATAACTGGCGGCTGCCAGGCTCTTTCTGTAACGGAGTACACCCAGCGCCATGACAACGTGGCAAAAATTGTGCACCAAGAGCTGGCAGTAAAACACGGTCTCCTTAAGGAAACAGAACCGTACTGGAAATACAATCCATCCCCGGTACTCGAGAATGATTCGGCCCAACTTTATTGGGACAGGTCAGTTTTAACTGACCGGACCGTTGAGCATAATCGAACGGACGTAATATTAGTAGAAAAGAAGGAGAAGCGGACGTGGTTGTTGGATATTGGAATTCCAAACTCGCATAATGTGCAGAAGTACAGCACTGAAAAGTTCATTAAGTACCGGTGGTTGGCTGAAGAAATCCGACAGTTAAGGCGATAGCAGCAGGTACTTATCGTCCCACTGATTCTCTCTACCACGGAAGTTGTTCCTAAATCCCTTACTGACAATTTAGTTAAGCTGGGCATC
Organism: Parnassius apollo; assembly: GCA_907164705.1. Taxonomy (NCBI): domain Eukaryota; kingdom Metazoa; phylum Arthropoda; class Insecta; order Lepidoptera; family Papilionidae; genus Parnassius; species Parnassius apollo. The sequence goes on along the minus strand of CAJQZP010000226.1, from coordinate 548,385 downwards.
TCAGTGAGGGTGAGGAACAAAATTCAAAAAGCCGTTATTTTGGATGTGACAACGATAGTACGTCGCCACCTCACAATTTAAACACAAGAGCGGGATCTTGCGATCAGCCGATGCCACGTCTTAAAACCCTAAAAGGAGCGTTAATGGAGTACCAAAAATATTAAATAATAATAATAATAATGATAATTAGTCACACAAAATAGCGAGCAACCGCGCCGTGCGATAACAAATATCGCACGGCGCGGTTGCTCGCTACATTGTTTGGGAGCGGTTGTGTAGGCGTATATAAATAACAGCTGTTTTGCCTCACCGCCTACGCCCTCCTTTCTGCCAAGGAGGGTCGCGTTCGTATCCGGCTTAGAAATCTCTCGTCAGATCGGTAAGCCAATCCAAAAAGGCGGTGTTTGGTGGGTAAAAGTCTCCACATAACCACGCAGCCGGCTGCGTGGTATGCTATGAGCATTCACCGCCTCCCTCCCCCGCTTTCCGGAGGGTTGCCCATATTTGCTTCGGGCGCAAAAAAAAAGCTCACCGCTCACTTAGCGTAATGATGTTGGGAGCAGTGGTGCTGGGACTAGTGGTGACGGAGTGCACGCAATTGAGGGAGAGCGGGAAGAGCTCTTCAACCCAGGTAAGACACATAATTGTATTTAGTTAGCGGAAGGTTGCAAATTAATTAATATTTTTGTTATAATGGATTTCCGCAAAGTAACGCCTGATTCTATTAATTATCAAATTCATTACTTTAAGAACTAAGTAATTGTTACATCTGTGGACGGCTTGACAGCGTTTCATTCTACGGATTTAAAAAAAATTCAATGAATTTTATTTTATTTTTTTAATATATATTTTTTTATTAATTAAAATGAATGATGGATGAATCTGTCCTAAATGGTTATATAATGGGATAAATCGGATATAAGAATTTTTAATATATGTTATTAGTAAAAATATTATTCAGGGTAATCCGTGACGCTATATTAAGCCACTAGACGGTGTCACAGGATTTGCGGAAATCCCGGAGATATTACCGTAGTTCGTGTTGGATTTAGACAATATCACATTTTTAGAGTACAAAATAGAAAATATTTTATGAAGATTCATTCTTCATAATTCATTATAGCGTATCAAAAGTCCACCGCTGCGTATAGAGGAGACTTATACGTACATAAGTTGCTACATAAAGGGGCTATTTGCCATAATTGCCATGCTTAGTAGTCGGTTTGGGAACCGTAGCTATTTCAATATTTTAGGATGTTATTTAGTAGATGCTGCTGCCCATTTCCTGTTTCAGTTTCCATACATCGCCTCTTACGACATCGACGTGATGATGATAAGGTACTGGGGAATTTCTTATGCCGCTAATAAGCACAGGTAGTTATTAATACTGATGATATGGAGATTATTAATACTAACCCGAAAGGTGTGCGAGCTGTGGTAGGTCTAAGGGCTAAGTGCTTACATTGGGGAGCAACCCAGGTTCGATTTAGTTGCAATTTTAAGTGCTGATTTACCACGTGTTTGATGGTGAAGGAAAACATCGTGGGGGAACCTTTATATCTGAGAAATAATAAAAATATTTCGAAGATATGTGAAGTCCAGCAACACGCTTTCGGGCAGCGTGGTGGGCCCTTCCTTGCCTTGAAACCCTCTCAGAAATTAGAGGAGACCTGCCAGTAGTGATATGTATATAGTCTGTAACTTTGGCTTTAACTTTTATAAGTCTATGAAATATACAAGGTCTATTCTATATCTACTTGAGTAGCGTTCAGGAAAACGAAAGAAAACTAGCGGAAAATAATATCATGGCGAGAAGCGTCGATGAATCGATTTTTTCACGCTACGGGTTAATCGCAGGGAATGCCATTAATCTTATTTTATTTTTATTAATTTCCTCTTCTGGGTTATCTGGAAGAGATTGCTATGTAGCAATAAGACCGCCTTTTGTTTATCCCTCATTATTTGTTATATTTATGTTTTGTTGGTGTAAAATAAAGAGTATTGTATTGTATTGTATTGTATTGTATGCCGACGGGAATTACGTCCGCTGATTGTAACCTTAGTTATTTAAAAGTGTAAAAATAAACAGTGAAGAAAAAAAAAATAAAAAAAAATATTACATACATACATAAACTGTCAGACCTGTAATCCAGAGTGGTAGGCGGATACGACGGACTTCCATTTGTCACGGTACCAACACACCTCTCGCTCCTTTCACATCCACATACCTAGGTATACATGCTTGTCGGTTAAGGGTCCTCGTAATTTGGCCCATCTTCAATATATCATCAACTTGGTTGGTAAACTTCAGTGTCGGGCGCCCTTTCCGACTCTGATCCGAAAACAAATACTCATGTTGTATATACTATATTATTCTAGTCCCAGGTATCATTTTATTTCACAGAAAATTTTGTAGCAGAGAAGTCCACCAAGCTGATCCAATGTATGTTAATAGATTTCAGACATGAAATTAGAGATGTTAAAAATTAATTAGCTAAGATCCACGTAATAAAATAAAATGATCTGTCTTACCTAATTTAAACAGTACTTCCCGCCCTCCCTCATTTGTGTACACCGTCCAGGTCACAACACCACTATACTAGGAACATGTAAGCTTCATCTAGATGTTATGGTTTTCGTTCGTGATCAAACGACACTTAAAATTTTTTTATTTTTTTTATTTTTTTTTATTTTATTTAAAAGGACAACCAACAAGACGAACACTAATACATGGATTTTAAGGTAACATGAATATCAAACTAAAGCTAAGCGTCATCTTAATTATAGGCTGCCACGGCATGCAAATGTGGACTATGCAAATAAAACTTAAATAGGTTAGTTAACACTAAGCAAATGACAACTTAAACATTTTAATCATCATTTAACAATCATTATTTTTATCTGTTAAAAAATCAAACAATAGATATAGATACTTGAATCAAACAGACACCATTGACTTGAGAAACTGACCGAGCTTGCGTCTAAATTTCAACGGCTTGTCAGAAAAGATGTCGATGTTGTAAGACTTAGATATTAAGTTGTACTGTCTCTGTAAGCGATTCATGGTGGCATGGTGACCTAAGCTACTTTTGGCACCTTTTGGTGAAAATGGAACGTAACGTACGCGACGCGGCAACTTGTATGGGATATTAAAATTGACAGATCGCAATAACGCAGGGCAGTCAATGAGGCCATTGATAATCTTATAAAAAAGCAATTGATCCAAAAACAATCTTCGCCCTTGTAGGCTAGTCATTTTAAAATAGGCAAGACGTTCCTTATATGAGGGCAGCAGTTTCGCTTTGTTAGATTGGTAGGATAGGTGCCAGAGAAATCTCTTCTGTATTCGCTCGATTCGCCTGATATGAACCTCATAATGAGGGGACCAAACCTGACTACAATATTCCAAACCCGAACGAACCAATGCCAAATACAGGAGAACTTTTGTTGAGGGCTTTTTGAATTCCATTGCATTCCGCAGCACAAACCCTAGCATCTGGAAACCTTTTGTTGCGACCTGGTCAATGTGCTTGTGAAAACGTAATTTTTTATCCATAATGACGCCCAAATCGCGAATAGAGTCCACCTCTTGCAATTTTTGACCGGCAATATTGTAGGACGGCGACAAATTCGTTTTGCATCTCGAAAATCTGATAAATTTACATTTTTCAGTATTTAAATATAACCTGTTCTCCCTACACCATCCAGCGAGTCGATCTAGATCCTCCTGTAATAGCAATGAATCATTAATACCTCTGATCTGCATAGACAGTTTCATATCATCAGCGTAAAGGAAACAAGCAGCATGATCAAAGATACCCACGATATCATTAATAAATATATTAAAGAGGATTGGACCCAGATGCGAACCTTGTGGAACGCCGGAAGTTGGCTGAAAGGAATGCGATGCGTAGCCATTAACCACAACGTGCGACTTGCGTTGATAAAGATAGGATTCAAACCATTCCAGAAGGCTGCCATACACACCCAAACGAGAAAGTTTACCCAGTAAAATTTTGTGATCAACTGAATCGAAAGCCTTACTAAAGTCGGTGTATATGGTGTCTACAGTAATACGGGAATCAAGGGAGCTAGAAACAAAATCCACAAACGGGATCAAATTAGTTACCGTTGAGCGAGATGCCAAAAATCCTGATTGGCAAGGAGAAATTAAATGCTTTATGTGATAGGACAAGACCGGGCAAACCAACGATTCAAATGCCTTCCCAAAGACTGAGAGTATCGAAATGGCCCTATAGTTCTTCACGGATGCCGAATCTCCCGACTTAAAAACTGGAACAATTCTCGCCTCCTTCCAGATCGAGGGAAATACGCCATTCATTAAAGACTCATTAAATATTATTGTTAGAGGAAAGGAGAGAGATTCACAGCATTGAACTACAAACAACGAGGGTATTCCATCTGGTCCAGCTCCCTTATTCCTATCTAGTCCTTTCAGAGTTTTCAGAACATCCTCCCGCCTAAGGGTGAGACTTCCAAGGAAGCAAGAGACTGAGTATTCTAGATCAGGTACATTGCAGAGAGGCAAGCTTGGCCGGTAAACCGAGGCAAAATAGGAGGCAAAGAGATTACAAATACCAGTTCCAGAAGTTTCTTCCTTATCATCGAAAGTCATTGCAGATGGATACGCATTGCTATTGACTTTTTTTACTCTTGAGAAAGGTCCAAAACTTTTTTTGGATTTACTGATAGGGACTTTTCAAGATCAGTTATATATTTAAGATAACAAGATTCTGTTAAATCAGAGCACCGTTTTTTAATTTTTTGGAATGCCAGTTCGTCGAGTGGGTTATTGTACTTTTTGTATTTTATCCTGAGCTTATACTTCTCACGTGAGAGGCGAATAAGATCCCTGGTATACCACGGGGGAAACTTTTTTGATGCTGGTTTGCTTTTAGGAACATATTTTAAGATAGAACTTCTTAGTATTGAGTAAAATTTGTTAGTCATTTCATCCACTGAGGAGCACGAAGCCAGGTCACTCTCCCATGGTATCGAGCTTAAATAATTAGATATTTTTTCAAAATCAGCTTTATAAAAGTTATGCCTCTCATTATAATTTCGGGAAAGAAGTTTAGCTGAATACCTGGAAGGCAGCGTAAATACCAGCGGTGGGTGATAATCATCTACAGAACTGAGCTCAGAGTTACTTCGTGTCACTTTCAACTGAATACTAAGATTAGAGAGAACGAGGTCTAAAATTTTGCCTTTATGGTTTAGGACCGTATTATATTGGGTAAGATTATTTAAAGCCATGAAGTCCAGTAAAGTGCTTTCAAATGAAGTCTTAGTCATATTATTGCCATTTACAGCAAACGGTACCTCCGTATCGTTCCAGGCAATACCACTCAGATTAAAATCTCCCAAAATTACCGCTTTTGCGTTAGACTCTAAGACTCTATTAGCGTTGTCGATATAATGTTCCAGAAAATGTTTTTGAATGGGCGACGGGAGGTAGACGCCACACAATAAAAGCTTATTTGGGGTACCTTTTTCCGTAGGTATATTCAATTCGATCCAAATATCCTCGCATTTACTCTCAAAATGGTGTAGCCTACGGGAATAAATATGCTTTGACACAGCCACCAATACCCCGCCACCAGATTTGTCCTGATGAAAGCCACTAGTCTCGCGGTCGCGTCTAAAAACTGCGTAACGATCACTAAACAACTCGGAGTCAAAAATAGTGCTATTTAACCAAGTCTCACATAACACTACTATATCATAATCGTATTTTAATATGTTTTTGTACAAGTTTGTCGTCTTCGTTCGAAGACCCCTAACGTTTTGAAAATATACATTTAAACTATTGAACTTTAAGCCATATACACGATAGATTACAAAATAACAAAAAGAACCTAAGATAAATTGTCCAGGGTCGATTTATTACGCACTAAGACGTATTCAGATGTATCAGTTTTCCGCATGTATATACGGCCGCCCCGGACCCATACATGTTTGTATTGAAGTTCTTTTGCACGTTTACGGGACAAAGCGTGAAGAAGCTTATTCTCAGGTGAAAGATTTTCTACTACATATAGGGGAGTCTTCCTGTTAGGCCCCAATCCCACATGCTCCGTGTTCAATTTTTCCTGTGAGTGAGTTTTATTGTATTTCAATGCAGCGGCTAGCAGGGAGTCCCTGGAGCGAGGGCTGTTAAGTTTAACTAGAATAGAGCGAGGACGGGTACTCTCGGGGGTTCTTCTTAGCAATGCGTGAACAATATAAGATATCCGACTCGTTTATAGGGCAACATATGGTTTTGCTCAATTTTGTTACAATAGATAAAACGTTTTCAGACTTACGCTCAGGAACACATTGGATTTCCAGGTTCGATGCCCGAGAGATTTGCTCCATTTGATTAAGACGGCTAGTAATGATGATAAGATCACTCTGTAGGGTTTCCTTTTCCTTAATAATTGTGTCAATTTTAGTCTTACAGCCACTCAAATCCTTTTTACATTGCTCAAACGAATCACTCATGAATTGTATGGATTCCGTGAGACCAGTGATCTCTCCCCTAAAAGCCTGTAGTTGTCTATTCAGGTCAGCTTTCAAATCTCTCACGCATTCTTCCATGATGACCCTCATCTCCTCCTGTATAATAACACGCAACTCCGACCGTGATACATTAAAACTCGTACCAGCGTCTGACTCAAGGAGTGAATCCGGGCCTTTACGGCGCAAGGTAACGTTAGCTTTGGGGTTACTGGGCGTCGATGGCCGGACCGGTGTATTAGAGTTATCGCTGCGCGGCTTTTTATTCTTACATTCAGGGCACAGCCAATCTGCCTTAACTTCAGTCGATAGGTTTTTAAGCTGAGCAGGCGAAATGGCGACACATATGCAATGATAGTATGCCACACAGACACAACATTGCATGCATTCAGAGTCCTTAATCTTAGTATGACAGGCGGAGCATTGATGCATATTATGTTCAAAATCGCGGCAACTACGTATACATGCAAACAATGCAGGTGCAAGCGGCGCTTGAGTGCGACAGCAATTATGTCACTTGTCTCTTATCGCGCCGGGGGTGAGGTGAGGTACCCCGCGAGTCCACAGGCAGCTACCGAGTGTTATAGTATTAAAATATTATTTTTATAGTTAGCACAGCACACGGGATTATAGCCGCAACTGCTATTAGAAAGCGCTTCGTAAGAAGTAAACTCGCACGCACTGACATTGGATTTTTGCTACACTAACCGACAACACGTCCACTTACGAGTAATATATTGACTGTGACTGAAATTGCAATAGACAATTTTATTGGTGCTGGCGGAGACAAAACTGTATTTATCTGTGTATTAAAAAACATAAACGGGAGAGCACATCCCTTCAGCTATCGGCTACGTGCTAATTTTTAGGGTTCATGTGGAACTATCCCAGAAAGTAAAAACGAAACCCTCATCACTTTGCTCTCCATCCGTTCGTCCTTCCGTCCGTCTGTCCGGCTGTCAAGACCCTTTTTCTCAGAAACGGGTGATACCTTTTTCAAGTTCAATATCAAATACCGTTCAACTGATACGTAGGTATTTTATGTGCTAGAATAGACACTGCGAACAAAATAATACGGCCGTGGGGCCGCGTGGCCTTCCAAGTTGAATATCCGCTCTTACACATTTATTATTTTTAACAATTAACTTCCAGAATAATTTGCTTATAGTAATGAAAGTTAGTTATCAAATAGTATTATTAATACATATTTGTTAGTAGGTAGTTTGTAGTAGTTTTTTATCAAATAGTATTATTTAAATTATTTTGAGATAAATCTATAAATCAGAAGTGCGATTAAAACGATTTTTTTTGTAGTTTGATATTTAATTTCTAACAACAGTTTAATTCACAAATTAAAACAAATACTTAAACGAGCTTTGATTTCTTACATGTATTTCTAATGTACAATGTTAGCACTCCCTCAAGCTTCCAGATAAGGTTGCAGGATAATATGAAAATCCAAGGATAAGTGCCAAACTATTTTTTATTATTGAAACAATTTAATGAAGCAAATAAGCAATTACTAATTTAAAGCGGTGTACTGTCGCTTGGACGATTTCTAGCTATCTGACTACGATTATATGCCCGAGTGGCGGGGCGCTTGACGTCATGCATGGAAGCGGTTGCAGTAGCTGGCGGTTACATCCTCCCCACATTTGAAAGCTCTGTTTTTAAGCTACTTTTTCTACCTCCAGGAGCGGGCATACTTTATTAAGGGCTCGTCTGATTGTACCCCTTGCAGTATAAATATCTGCCTCAGGGCAAACTCCATCAGTACCTTGGTAAATTGTCTCTATTCTCCCAAGAGTTCATTTAAGTGGAGGCTTTGCATCGTCTTTGATAATTACCAGTTGACCAGGTTTGATGTCGGGTTGCTTCTTCTGCCATTTGTTGCGTTGTTGTAACTCGCAAATATACTTTTGGCTCCATCTGTATAACTTGCATCGATTTTTGCAAATCGGTGTAGTTAGTGGCCTCCCAAATAAAAAGTGTCCTGGAGTGAGAGGTGACAAATTGCTTGGAGAAGATGATAAGGGAGACAAAGGCCTTGAGTTTAATATTGTCTCAAGCTGTGCAAAAAGGGTCGTGATCTCTTCGAACGTCAAATGACTGTGCCCTAACACCCTCTTTATACGATACTTGGCTGATTTCATATAAGCCACCAAAGTTTGGAGCATACGCCGGAGAAAAATTAAATTTAAAGCTATCATCTACAACAGGTGTTCGACACAGAGCCAGAGCTTGCTTCTGCGTTAAGAATTTTTCCTATCTCTCTGTTTGTACCAACAAAATTTCTCCCGATGTCGCAAAATTTCTCTCGCGGTTTACCACGACGTGATAGGAAACGACGTAATGCTAAAATAAATGCATCGGTGCTCAACGAACTTTTTTTATTTGTGGTCGCAAAGTCAGTACCCGTAACATCAAACGCAAAGCCGGGCACGACGCGTTGGGATGGCAGAATACCCATTATTTGCTGCGCGACCTCTGCTTTCATTCTTTTACAACGCACACAATCGTTGGACGAGCGCTTGACTAGCCGTCTACCATTAATAGGCCAATAACAGTCGCGAATGAATGATAGCAATAATTGCGGCCTGCCGTGCATTAATTTCAAATGATAATACGCGAACAATAATTTTGTAAATGCATGTTTCTTGTCTAGAACAATTGGATACTTCTTATCAAAAATAAATAATGAATTATTAAGTCTTCCGCCGACGCGAATCAAACCTGAGTCATCCATAAACGGGTTCAAGCTACGTAACGAAGCATGTAATTTACTTTTTTTTTAATAGAATGAAATGCTTTTAACATAATCCTTGTCTTGTTATTTTGTAAAACCACCCTGAATGATTTGTTTAACAAATTTATTTACGTCATGAAATAGTTATTACTTTAATCGATTAGAAATAATATATTTTGGGAATATATTTCAACGTTGCTAAGGCGTAGAGTAACAATTTATGGTACAGACTAAGTAAGTTTAAGCCCGAGAGCTCTAATGCGTGTTGCAAACGACCAAGTCTCAGCGTCTCTTATAGTACGTAGTAAAATGCAAATACCAAGGTCTACAGTCTCCTGGAGGTTGAAAATTCAAGCATCTAAGTCAACGCAAATATATTTGACGGCTATTAACGTTTAAAAATGTAACATCGCAGACTCAGTCATCCAAACCGGTATAAGGTACTTCCGTTTTGTCAGCGAGATTAAAGACCTGCGTCTGGCAGACAATGAAACTATGGTCAGTTTTGATGTGCAGTCATTGTTTACATGCATACCTGTTGAACACTGCATCTCAATTGTAACTAGAAGGCTGGAAGAAAACAACATGCCCGTAGAATATGCAGTATTACTCAGACACTGCCTTACATCTGGCTACTTATTGTGGAAGGAGGAGTTCTACAAGCAAGTAGATGGTGTGGCGATGGGCTCACCTGTATCTCCCATTGTCGCCGACATATTCATGGAAGACTTTGAGGAGAAAGCCCTCCTTACTTCTCCCATAAATCCAAGATTCTACAAGCGGTACGTAGACGACACTTTCACAATTCTACCTTTAGATAAAGTAACTGCATTTTTAGACCATCTTAACAATCTATAAATTCTAAAATTCAGTTCACAATGGAGTTAGAGGCAAACAATTCCTTAGCTTTTCTAGATGTGTTAGTAATTCGGAATCCTGATAACACCTTGAGCCATACTGTGTATAGAAAAAAGACCCACACAGATAGATATTTAAACGGTGATTCTCACCACCATCCTTCACAGTTAGCTACCGTGGGTAAATCTTTGTTTCAGAGAGCACGAGGGATCTGTGACAGTAAACACCTGGCTGCCGAGCTCCAACACGTCAAGCAAGTTTTGCATGACAACAAGCTTCGGGTCCCGCGCCTACGTCACAGAGAACGAGTGAAGCCGGCCACAGTCGAGCGTGTACCTGCTGTACTGCCATATGTTAGAGGAGTCACTGACAAGATTGGCTACATCTTGAAGCGCGCTTCCATCAAAACATACTTCAAGCCGCGAAGAAGATTGGTCAGTTTTTACCATCAGTCAAGTGTAACGTCCCTCTGCAAGATGCAGGAGTGTACAAGCTTGATTGTGAATGTGGTCTCTCCTACATAGGACAAACTAAAAGATCAATTAAAACCCGCGTCAAAGAACATATAGCTGATGTGAAGAATCGACGCTCCGGGAAGTCTGCAGTCTGTGAACATGTACAGGATCGCCCCATCACTACATCAGATTTGATAGACCACAAATCCTCGCTAAAGAACACCGATTCCTTCCAAGGATGATTCGCGAGGCTATTGAAATCAAAAAACATCCTAATTTCAATAGAGAAGATGGCTGGGTGCTACCATCTGCTCGGGATCCTATAATAAATAAAATTAAAACCCAACCCAAGCATACAACTGCAAGACTTCATGATACCATAAGTTCATACTGTGTAGATCGGAACAAAAGTTAAATTTTAATCTATGGTAACCGCAACACCACAGCATACACTTACGATTAGTTGGACTGTGTGCACGTTTGCACTCATATTCTATCAAAAGAAATTTTTCAGAGATAAAAGGAGGTCCGTGTCTATCTGTCGAACGTTGAATATAGGCTACAACTTTACATTTTTAATCTTTTTTTAAATGTTTATTGATGTTTGCTGATGAAATCGTCAATTAATATTTTTTACTTTACCTTTGAAAGTTGGTGTGATATAATCAGATTTTAGGAAGGATAAAAATTAAACTAATTCATGTTTTAAGGTATATTTTGTCAATTATATTTATAAAAGAAATATAACGATGTGCCAAATTCCATTATATATAATAACTTCGGTTCATGCGAAATATGATTTACATGGAATACATTTTAAAGTTTTTATGTTTAGAGATGTACCGGGGAAATTTTTAACTTTAACATGCAACTAATTGAAAAGAAGAGAGAGAGAGAGAGAGAGAAGAAAGAGAGGCTTGTTACGTTATAATGAGTTGATGAGTTGGGCAATTTGCTAGCAGTGTCATGTAGTCGACAATATTGCTTATTTGAATCGAATTAGTGTGAGACAATGTCGGACCGGGCCGTGCCGCGCTGCTGGTCGAAAGGACTGATCCGTCCGGTCCAGGCTTATGAATGTTTTATAGATTTATGTGAAGCTGATCGAAGGGACAATTTCGAACCGGGCCATACCGCGCGAAGCGCGCCATACCTGGTTGAAAGGACACATATGTCCGGTGCTAGCCCATGAATTAAGGAGTTAGCCTGGTCGAAGGGACAGTACCATCCGATCTATGCGTGATCGAAGGGACGCACCCATCCGGTCCAGTCCGGTTGGTCGAACAAAATACAGATAGCAGTATCATCCAGGCCAGACCCGAGTGATTGGTCTTAGGAACATACTAGTTTGCAGCTGTATGATACTAGTTTGCTTGAGAGAAAAGTGTTGTCGTCTGATCCATGCAGATTCGAACGGTGGATTGAGGATGTTTGTACTTCTACTGTTACTACTGTTGTGTTGTTAAAGCGTATATCTTCTATTCTGTGTATAAAAAGAGCTGTATGTCTATGTGTGCTTAATGGAAAGAGCCAGTTGTCCGTTTCAGGTTTATATATATATATATATATATATATATATATATATATATATATATATATATATATATATATATATATATATATATATATGAGATGATGACTGGTTGAAGGGGGCTGTTGCTCACTGAGTTAGGTGTCGCCATATGAGATGACGACTGGTTTAACAATTAATGCAAGGGGTGTGGGACGCTGTCGCTCACTGAGTTAGGTGTCGTCATATGAGATGACGACTGGTTGAAGAGATGCTGTCGCTCAATGAGTTAGGTGTCGTCATATGAGATGACGGCTGGTTGAAGAGACGTTGTCGCTCACTGAGTTAGGTGTCACCATATGAGATGACGACTGGTTGAAGGGACGCTGTTGCTCACTGAGTTAGGTGTCGTCATATGAGATAACGATTGGTTGAAGGGACGCTGTTGCTCACTGAGTTAGGTGTCGCCATATGAGATGACGACTGGTAGAAGGCACGCTGCTGCTCACTGAGTTAGGTCATCATCATCATCATTACAGCCCTTCACAAGTCCACTGCTGAACATAGGCCTCCCCCAAGTAATGCCACAAAGCACGGTCCTGAGCCACCTGCATCTATCGACTTCCTGCATATCTTACCAGGTCGTCACTCCGTCTATTGGGGGGTCGCCCTACACTACGCCTACCGGTACGAGGCTGCCACTCGAGAACCTTTCTTCCCCATCGGTTATCGGTTCTTAGAGCTATATGGCCGGCCCATTGCCACTTCAGCTTACTAATCCGTTGGGCTATGTCGGTCACTCTGGTTTTACTGCGGATATCCTCATTTCTGAGTCTATCACGCAGTGTAACTCCGAGCATAGCCCTCTCCATTGCTCGCTGAGCGACCTTGAGCGACCTCATACGGCCAGCGGTGAAGGACCACGTCTCAGATCCGTAAGTCATCACTGGCAACACGCACTGGTTATACACTTTAGTTTTCAGGGATTGAGGTATACCTGACGAGAAGATGTGTCGTATTTCCCGAACGCTGCCCAGCCGAGTTGAATCCGTCGATTGACCTCTCGGTCGAAGTTGGACTTACCTAGTCGGACTATTTGTCCCAGGTAGACGTACTCGTCAACAACTTCGAGCATAGTGCTCCCAACAACTACCAGCATAGGTGTGACATGGACATTAAACATGATCTTTGTTTTTTCCATGTTCATCTTAAGACCTATCCGTTGGGAGACACCATTGAGGTCATTGAGCATAGCGCTAAGGTCCTCAAGCGATTCTGCCATAAGGACTATATCGTCGGCTAATCGAAGGTGAGTGATGTACTCGCCATTGATGTTAATACCGTATCCTTTTCAGTCCAGTAGCTTGAAAACGTCTTCCAACGCAGCGGTGAAGAGTTTCGGGGATATAACATCACCCTGTCTTACACCTCTCTGCAGTACACTTCTCGCATTTGGATAGGTTTCGTACTCCGGTTCTGTACTCGGATAGCCATCATAGCCCTACTGTACAGACACTTCAGCACTTCAATATACCAACAGTCAACTAGGCACCGCTGAAGAGACTGTAGCACCGCCCAAATTTCGACGGAATCAAAGGCTTTCTCATAGTCCACATACGCCAGGCAAAGTGGCAGATTGTACTCTTCGGACTTCTGTACAATTTGCCGAAGGGTATGTATGTGGTCTATGGTACTGAAGCCTTTTCGGAAACCGGCTTGTTCGGGAGGCTGGAAGTCGTCGAGTCTGCGTGCGAGACGATTCGTAATGACTCTCGAAAACAGCACGTAGACGCGGCTCAGAAGGGAAATCGGTCTGTAGTTCTTCAAGAGAGCGTTGTCGCCTTTCTTAAAAAACAAGACCACCGCGCTTCTGCTCCACGCCTCCGGAGTAGTGCCACCGTGGAGGACGGAATTGAAGAGCTTCTGAAGGATTTCAAGTACCGGTGTTCCACCCGCTTTCAGAAGCTCCGCTGTAATTCCATTCTCGCCCGGGGCCTTGCCGTTTTTAAGGTGGTGGAGAGCCATTCTAATCTCGCTCAGACTGACGTCCGGGATATCATCGGAATAGTGTCGGATAAGACTTGCTCTTGGATCGTTACTCACACTTGCGTGTGTTTCCAACGATGATGTGTACAGCTGCCCATAGAACCTCTCAATCTCACTCAGAATCTCAGGTGTCCCGGAAACGATGTTGCCACACTCAGTCTTCAGCCTCGACAGTTGGCTCTTTCTGGCAGACAGATCTCTGGCAAAGACTTTGGAGCCCTGGTTCCGCTCGATCGCTTCTTTAATACGAGCAGTATTAAAGTTGCGTAAGTCTCGCCGCATGCATTTGGAGATCTGTCTGTTCAGTTGCCTGTATGCTGTCAAATCTGTTGACGATTGCAGCCTCATCTCCCGTCTAACAGCCATGAGATTAAGAGTGTGATCGGAGAGTTTTTGTGTTCTTCTGCGGAGGGTCTTGCAGAACTTAGCTCCGACCGCATGGACAGTTTCCACGAGCTTGTCATTCATATCGTCCACTGCATTGCAATCCTCTATGCACTGAAAGCGGTTTTGTAACTCGAGCTGAAAGGTTTCGGGATTCTGGATTAGAGCACGAGGGGGACGGAGCGTTGACTTCATTAGACGAGACCTCTCCAACTTAACATTTAGGTTCGGTGTGCCTCTAACCATTCGGTGATCGCTGCCAGTTTTCACCCTTGCGATTACTGTGACATCACTGAACAGTTGGCGTCTGGTCGTCATAATGAAGTCAATCTCATTTTTTGTCGAACCGTCGGGGCTCGACCAGGTCCACTTCCTGTGGGGCCGCTTCTGGAAGAAAGAGTTCATCATAAAGAGTCCCTCTTTCTCCATAAAGTAGGCCAGCTACTGGCCCCTTCGGTTCCGTTGCTCTACTCCAAATTTCCCCACCTTCAGCTCACCGCTTTCTCTTGTGCCTAGTTTTGCGTTGAAGTCTCCCATCAACACCGTGTAGTGGGTTTTGGAGGAATGCATGGCTTTGGAAATATCCTCATACATTTCCTCCACCTCCTCATCGGGATGTGCCGAGGTTGGTGCGTAAACCTGTATGACCTTCAGCGAATACCGTTTGGTGATTCTGAGTATCAGGTACGCGACCCTCGTCGACACACTCCCAATCTTTACAACGTTGTTGACGAGAGACTTGTGGACGATAAATCCGACACCTCCTTGGGACAGATGGTCGCCCTCCCGGTGGTAGAACAAGTTGCCGGACTCGAGGATTGCCGTATCCTCCCCCTCTCTTCGGACTTTCAATGCCTTGCCTCTTTTTCCAGCTCCAGTATCTTCTCGTCAGTCCTCAGAGTGCGTGCGTTATATGTTGCCAGGTCGAGTCGTCGTAGGTGGCAACCGAACCTCCACCGGAGATTCTTAGCACCCCCTGCCCCGCCGTTACCATGGTCGCCACCGTAGCCAGGAATAACGGGGCCGCCGGGGACTGGGGGCCGTTTTTTTGCGTCGTTATTCATGGGGGATATTTGCCATAGTTGCCACGCTTGGCGAGCGGGTTGGCAACCGCAGTTTTTTATTATAACACAGTTGTTATCATAAAGATGCTGCTGCCCATCTCCTGCCTGTCTCCCTCTGTCGCCTCTTACGACACCCACGGGAAGATATGGGGTAGTGGATATTCTCAACCGCCACTACACGACTAACTGAGTTAGGTGTCGTCATATAATTAGAATCAGAATCAGAAATATTTATCGGCCATAATATAAAAATCGTTACAGGCAAATTATTGGCTACAAAAGTTATTAAATTGATAAGGTGAAATTATATTATTGTACTATATAGTACAATAATATAATTTCACCTTATCAATTAATTTAGTTACATTGACGCTTTATGTCATAGTATTAAGCAATTGATTTTTTGTACACGTTACACAAAAATGATGATTCCAAGAGTTGCATTGACATGTATTCGCTTATTTTGTAAATTAGGTTATTCTCAAAAAAAGTATTTAAGTTTTAGTTTAAATGCCACCGTTCGACGGGACTTCTTCCTGGTCGGCATACAAAATCCAGTTCGAAGCTGTTATGAAGGCGAACGGCTGGAATAAAAGTCAGGCCATGACTGCTCTCACACTAGGCCCGCGTGACCAGGCCTTAACAGTTCTGGAAGCTCTCGGTGAGGAAGTGACTTATGAGCAGCGCCTTGAGGCATTGGAGGCGAGATATGGCGATGCTCACCTGGAACACGTCTTTCGTGCGCAGCTTAAAGATCGCGTGCAGCGCATCAACGAAAATCTGCAGCAGTGGGCTCTAGAGGTGAAGAAGCTGGTGCGAAAAGCATACCGGTCTGTACCTGTGCTCATTGAAGGGAACCTGGTGCAGACATTCATCGACGGCATGCGCGACCTGGATATCAGAGCTGCTGTGAGGCTCGGGCATCACGAGACGCTTAAGGACGCCTTGGCCCATGCACTGGATGTGGAAGCCGTGCGGCAAGATCATCGTTCCCATCGCGTCAGGGAGGTTGCAGCAGCTACAGTTCGCGACCACAATAAAGGATAAAGCCCTAGGTGCTATGGCTGTGGAGAAAGGAGCCATCTTCAATCCAGCTGCCCTAAGCGAACCCGAGAAAGGGAAGGTATACGATCTCAGAAGGGAAGTGCGGCTAACATCACCGCCCAGCAGCAGCCGGAATACGACATTACTATCGAATATCGCAGCGGGAAATCTCATGGCAACGCAGTTGCATTGTCAGGAAGACCTTGTCCCGAAGATTGAAAACATTGTACTAGGCAAGAGAGTAATGAAGTGGTATCCGTGAGGATGCTCAGGATAGACCACCTCAGCAAAGAGTGGAAGGACAGCCTACGACATGCACAGCAGGAAGATCCATACATCAAGCCGATTCTGGAATGGATGAAGGCCCGTGCTGTTAAGCCTAAGTGGAGCGACGTCTCAGCGATAAGTTCGACCACTGGAAGCTTTTGGGCCCGATGGGACAGGTTCAGCAGCTGCTTCAGGATGGAGTTCTGTGCCGTAAATGGGAAAATGTTTGGGGAGATAGCGGTCATTTGCAAATAGTTGGTCCCTAAAGCTAAAGTACCGGATATTCTACAGCTGTACCATAATGGTTGTTCAGGAGTCCATCTGGGAGTTAAACGAACTCTACTGAAGATCCGAGAACAGTTTTACTGGGTCCATTATCGTGACGATGTCGAGGATTGGTGTCGCACATGTACAAGTTGTGCGGCTGTAAGGGGACCTCAGACAGGTAGTAGAGGAGCATCGAAATTGTACAATGTTGGTGCACCATGAGATAGGACAGCCCTTGACATTGCGGAGCCATTACAGAAAGGCGCAAGCGGGACTCCTAAGATCGTCCATGTGGATCGCCTTGCGCGTTATTATGGGGCCGATAATCCTCGGGACGAGCATGTCTTAGGAGGGGGCATTGTTGCGCGCCTACGTTGACGTCATGTACCCGGCACTAGCGCCATCTAGTGACGGGGATGAGAGCGAGGAAGGTTTCCTAGAAAATGTCAATCTTGACTTTCGACCAACAGCGCCATCTAGTATCGAACAGAAGAATTAAACTTTCTAGAAGCCTCACACTCGAAATTTCTGCGTCTGGTCGGTCGGCGCTCGTATCTACGGGAATATTCTGGATTTTAAACCCGCTGCATGCTGCGATCGGGGCAGTATTGAATTTGGCGAGACAAGCGAAGCTTCGGAGCGGAATAAAGTGAGTCAGTGTGATTAATTATTAGTGTTTTAAGTTTACTTAATGTAAAGTGGGTTAAATTGTTAATTTTGGTAATTCAATCGGCAGTTTTTGTTGTCACGAACCTCAAGCTCGTAACAAGATATATAAAGCAAAACCACTGTCATTATTTTGTCATTCTTAAAATGTTTTCTTGCCGGGTTCTTTTTTCAGACCATTGATTATTCTTACAGACTGTTTTTGACATTTTAAAACTTTTATAATATCCGGAGCATTACCCCAAATTGCAATCTCATATATTATTATAAAATGAATCTTGGCATAGTACACAGATATGAGTGTCTTTTCACTTAATAAAGACTTGAGTTTAAATAATGCATAATTACCACTAGCTCTTTTCTTACAATTTTTTTAATGTGAGCTTTATGGTTTATTGTGCTATCTAAAAATACATTTTCTTTTGTAGGTGAGTTACCACAAACACCTGACTTCGATTGATAGTGCATTACAATATTATTAGAATTTAGAATAATTTTCGGCAAACCATTCTTTTAACAAGCCCATAACATTGTTAATGTATTTTGTCTAAATTTGATAGACTTCTGTCTGTTAAACGTATATGTAAATAAACTATAATATCTGTAGTCTGTATTGCATTATCAGGAATATTAATATAAATAAAAAATAAAACAAGATATTGGAGCGAACCTAGTAGTACTCCAATCGACACAGAACTCGCTGAAGAAGTTCGCTCATTTACTGAAACAATTTGGCTGTGGTTACATAAATAAGATTTAAAATATTTAGTTAAACTCCTTTTTAAACAATGATGTGCAATTTTAATATCAATACATAATATCGCGAGCAATCAAAAGCCTTTGATAGGTCACAAAAAACACTGATACATCTAATGGAATTGTCCAAAGATTCTAGAATGAAATAAATTACTTTTCTTCTGACCATTTCCGTCGATCGTCTATTTATAAATCCAAGTTGTGCAGTTGTAAATAAATGATTTTCTTTAAATTACCTTAAAATTTTAGATTATATAACGGTTTGTAATATTTTTGATTAATTCGGCAATATACATACTGGCCTGTAATTACTGAGCTCTGTGGAATCCCCTATTTTGAAAAGTGGAATTCTGACGAGAGTGGAGTGACGGATAGAGAGCTAGTTGTCCGGTCCATGTTATCAAATGAAATGATGGCCGGTCAAAACGACGCCTTAGCTAGTGTTAGTTTGCATAAGGTCAAACGTATGAAATCAAACCTTACGTATGCATGTGTAAATGTCCAAAGATAGGGACAGTATACCTGATCATTTCAGGATAGACGAGCGGGAGAACTGGTGATTAATAGTATTTGTTACAGAAATTCATGAAGATATATACCAAGACTGGCCATGTCATCACGTCTTTAAAATACTGGTTAGGACAAGAGTAAAAAAGTTTTACTTTAACGACGTGCCGTGTCGTTGGTAACGTGGCAACCGTTGTTGTTTATAGGACTTTGAGAAAAACATCATCGGGAAGCGTACCATATATTTGCGACGAATTGCTAACAATCTGCTTTTTGTATTTTATATTGTAACGCACGCATATATGCATCATGAATGAATCTGAAGATGGATGATTTATATTAAATATATTGTGCCTGATATTTGAGGACCCCTTTTCGGTTAAAGACCTCCTCCAAAGCTTCCAGTTCCTTCCATACCTATCAGTTCCTTGTACATCCAGGGTTTCCTCGCTCTAATCAACACCGCATCAACCTATATTTCTTTAGGCCTGCCTTTTGCACGTGTTCCAGTTGGTCCTTGCCACCCTGTCACCGGTTTAGTCACCTTTGATTTATCATGCTTACTAAATGTCCTGTTTATCGCCATGTGAACCTTTGACCGTAAAACGTCTACGACTTCTGTTCTGGTCCTTAATTCCGAGTTCCTTATTTTGTCTTTCAGTTTTATAATAAGAATTGTCCTTTCCATCTATCTTCGAGATTTCACAATCCTGTCACATTTGTGCTTATAAAATATTCAGGTTTGGCATCCAAAATTGAGGCAGTGCAGTATACAATAGCATATTACTTTCTTCTTGAGATGGTAGAGTCGATTTTATAATATTTTTGTAGGTCCAGAATTTTCCCCAACTTGTTATTTTTCTTCTTTGGATTTCGTCAATGTATCTTGTTCTTCTAAATTCTATTAGTTTAACGAGATACGCTGAGTCACAGAGTCGATAGCAAATAAGCTGGATACCACCAGTCAAAATGTAGACTTGGAACTAAAGACTACTAAAACCAAAGTCGTGACGATAACATGTAACAAAAACCCTGTGGTTTCCGTGAAGTGCGTTATCAGTATACGAGTAAGTATTCAAACGTAAACTAATAACCTAAATAAAAATAACTTTGAAAAAATAAAAATTAAATTTAAATACATCGACAGTCTCGTGGCGCAGTGGATTAGAAATGAGTTGCAGCGTTAAGAGCCGCGGGTTTGAATCCCACATGGAACATATATTTGTGTGGCCTACAAATGATTGTTCCGGGTCTGGATGTTTGTTCAATAAAATGTATATGTAAACTACACCATGATACAGGAGTAAATCCAAGAGTAAACAAGGGTTTGAAACATAAAATTGCATATTGTATGTAGATGTGGGCTTATTACCTCTTCATAGGCCGATGAGTATGAGTATTGAGTATCGTCAAAGACTACTTTTTCAATGCGCGAGTCTGTAAGTTCATATGTGAATAACAGATTTTCACGAGATTGAATTATATAAGTTACTTATTTACAACACTAAAATCCCTTTATTATTGATCAAAAAAATTAACTGTCATAAATGCCATCTACATTCCAAGTAAATGTAGTCGATACATATAGATGACTTGTAAGTTCTCTAGGAGGATTACCGGGTTGTTTGTTATATACTATCTCATTTAACAATAAAATAATTTAGTTTAAAGAAACTATTTTTTAGGAAAAATTCATCTAAAATCTTCATAAATATCCTATTAACAGTTATACCGTGGCCATGGATGCTGTGAAGCGCTCGTTATAATAAGGTTATTTAAAAAAATATACAAAAAAGGGTGACAAAAGAGCACACATTTCATTTCATGGTAAGTGGGTGCTGCGACTCATAGACATTTACATTTATCTTTAATTCAGAATCAAGATAATATTTTGTCCCACCTGAGGACTAAGATGGAATGCTTTGTTTCTATTAAAAAAAGGTCTCCGGTTCTTTACACTCACCATACTTTCGTATGGTAACGGCAAACGGCAACGGCAACGGCACGGCAACATTAAGTTGCTATTTTACGCTGATATTCTGTCAGGCGCTGACCTATTGCCATCGCTCGCACGATGATGCGATGCGATTTCATCGTCCGATGAATCCGCAAGCATGATTTCTTCAGTCGCATCTCATGATCGTACTATGTTCAATAGGATATTCCGGAGATATGAATATGTTTAACGCACGGTCGCACGATCATTTTCGTCGGACTCAACGCATGATCACGCGAGCGATGGCAATAGGACAGCGTCTCAGAACGTGGTCCTACCCCGGTAAAGCCGGTCCGTCCACGCGTACTAAAACCATAGTAAAGCTGTAGCATGGCTTGAACATTTATGTCCTGTATATTTATTTATTTATTTAATCTTTATTATATACCTTATATACTAAGGGATATAAAGGGTGGACTTAATGCCTTATGGCATTCTCTGCCAGTCAACCATGGATGATTTGAGAAACTACGGCAAACAAAATAAAATGCATGCAAATGTATATCCTAAGAATGAGTTTTTTATTGCTATAATAATTAATATTTCATATTATTTATGTGCATAAATTTTGTGTAATACAAAGTTTATTCATTTCAAAGTCGACTAATTGCGTGATTAATAATTTTAATTAATAAAACCTTTGCCATAAATATTCGGCATATTAATTAATAATTACTTAATGAATTCCATAATGAGTATTATGTATATTTCTTAAATGTGCCTGAAACTTGTTTAGTCATTAATTTTGTCAACTTGTAAACCCAGTTTTGTGTAATTATTGAAATATTGTTTACTTAAATTTGACAGTCAGCTTACAAACGTTTAAACTTTAGAAATTCATAAAACATTTTTGGAGTTACTCAGACGATGCGTTAAAATTAAATTCTGTATATAAATTTAATTAATGTCTGTCTAATTCATGCTTTATTAAAAATTCCGTTAACAGTATTCTCACAAAGCAATATCGGGATATTATCTTTTTACCGCATTAAAGATGACTGTAATTAGTTTAAAAATATTATTCATTTTTAACTTTTTATTGTTTTCTTGAAGTATATTTTAATATTACCTTTAAATATTTTCAAATCACAAAATTATTTGGTTTTATATTATTTGTTTTTCAAATATTAAAAGATAACATTAAAATACACATATACTTTGGCTAAATCAAGAATTTAATCACAGGACAAGAAATTAGTCTACAAAAACCCGTTGTTATAATAGAGGGTTATTTGACTATACATTCATTCATAACAGCGTATTAAAGACCTCTGCTGAAGATTGATCTCCTTAGACTGGTCGCATAAGGTGGATATTTGCCATAGCTGCCACGCTTGGCAGGTGGGTTGGCAAATGCAATTTATTATATTCCAGTAGTTATTATGAAGACATTACTGCCTATTTACTAGTTTGATTACTCTGTATCTGTATTTGACTATTTAAAAAATAATTGGCATAAATACTTATATCTCACTACCACTATAGGATGATTTGTCTTAAGCTCGGCAAGGTGATTGACTACAAGTTATATTGGAGGATCCAGATATTTGTCGCTGTTTTTTATTTGATATTTGTGGAATATAATGAGCGAGTAGATATCTTGGCTAGACAGGCTATTACGGATGGCATCGAATACAACATATTATCCCATTACACTGATTGTATTTGTATTATAAAAAGACTATGTTACAACCTATGGAAAGAATATTTCGATTTACGTTCAAAAGAAAAGGGTGTTTGATACAAGACGGTACAGCCACATCCGCCTAAAATACCATGGATCGATAACCATAAGCTATCGCGACAGGATGCAGTAGTGATAATGAGGCTTCGTACTGGACACATTCCATCTAGAAAGTTTGCATTCCTTATGAAAAAGGTCCAGTCACCGAATTGTGATCAATGCGGTGTTCCAGAGGACTTAATGCATGTCTTGATGGATTGTGCCCACAACGCTGCCTTTCGTATTGATAAATGCCACCACATTTTAAAAGATTTCGCTGATTGTAATATAATTTTAGCTAAGCCACATTCTGACGATATAAAAATATTAGTCAAACTTTACAAGGTGAAGTTCTCGGATCGATCACTCACTTCTTAATGTGATTGATATGGGAACTTTTCATTTTACTTTTTGTGACTAAATGCATATCTTCTTCAACTTTCTGTAATTAATTATTGATTTGAGAACTTTATAATGTAATAAGTTTAAGTATACCTAATGTAATTGTTTTTTTTTTTTGGTGATGAATTAACGGAGCGACATATTCATATTGTGACTAAGCTCATAAATAAAGAATTTAAAAAAAATTATTTGTCGCTGATTCCCATCATCGTTCTGAATATTTTACGTCTTATTTCTTTTGCGCCTTCACCACAACACAAGGCAGTAAAGTAAAGGATATGCAAGTTTTTTCTCAAAGGTAAATTTTACTCGACAACTCCGTAGAATCTAGGTTCAGCATTTTACTGGAACGCTGCAGGATTGTAGCTAAAATAATTGTTCAAACTTAGGATGTTTTTCTGTCCAATTTTTGTATGTAAAATGTCTTCATGAGTAATTCTGAGTAATACTGGTAGATACTAGCTCTTTTTGTAGCGCAAGTGTGCGCAAGCGCAAGTAAACTCTGTGTTTCCTCACTCTCATAGTCCAATAGGGCAGCAGTCCGACACAATCGGAGTAAATCAAGCGCAGGACTAACGAATTTTATGTGCTTTCCGAGGTACGAAGCGAACTTTATGACTCCGGTATACTACTGAGAATTTTGTGACAGGAAAACACAATAGTTGATTTGTGGCCATGGACGAGATAAATCACTAAACCAACCAGGCAACCTCATTCGTGCTGTAACTATAATACAGGTATAGTGTAGCTCTAATTCCTAAAATAAATTATAATATCCTAGTTAATTAATCAACGTTTAAAGGGTTGGGGTTTCGTAGAAAACGTTGCTATGGCAGCTATTAATGAAAATTAAAAATTAAATATGCAGAAGCCGTCAACTGAAAATTCCTTTAACCTTAAATAAAACGACGGGGTGAGGTAGAAATAAAATTCACCCATCCTCTTCTTTGTACAGAAACATGAAACTAACTTTTAATTAAATTACAAAACCGCCCTTGTTATTTATGATGGCCATAAACCTAATATTATTCGATTACGATATTGTTCAAAACGATTTATTGTAATGAGTAACATTACTCTGACAAGATGCTCTATCAATCTTCTCATGACTCGTTCGTCTCTTTATAACCGTTCCGTTACTGATACAGCCTATTAAAGTCTACTGTTGAACATATGCCTCACCAATAGATTGCTTCATAGGGGATTATGCTATACTTGCCACGCTTGGCAAGCGAGTTGGCAACCGCAGTTTATTTTTATTTTTAGACGTTATTAGAAAGACGCTGCTACGTATTTCCTGATCTGTTTCCCTCCGTTGCCACTTACGTCACCCACGGGATGATATAGGATATTCCTACCACGCCACTACACGGTAATGTTACGTTCATACTAGACATACAAATAAAATTTTGTAATTTTTTAAGCTATTGCATAGCTTCTATTGCGGGCCTTGAGCGCGGGGACCGAATCCAGAAATTCCGTAACGAAAAAAAACCTCACGCTCCCCACTCCGACGGGCACGGAGGTGTGGCGTTAAAAGCCGTGCATCGTCTAACGTCGTTTCAGTTCGGCAGACTTCGGCACTCGGCAGACTTCGGCATGGTGTTTGTGTGCGTGCGACTAGACGTATGCGTGTACACTAGCTGCTAACTCAATGATAAAAATTCCTGAATAACCTACATGTATTGTAAGATATTAAAAATATTTTAAAATATATTAACTTCTCATTTATTCAATAAGAGAAAAAAATTTGTTTTTTTATCGGTCACCACGCTCAAAAAGTGTAACTTGATTTAATACCAAAGACTTAACTGCATAAATAAAATAAATAAATAATTATAATTGCATAAGTTGATAAAAAACGCTATGCAATAGCTTTACCGCGGCAGTCACCGAGTGCCACACGTATTTTTTTAAATTAGTTTAAGTGAATTTTACATTGTTGATCGCTTGATCGTAAGTCAGTTAAGGTCCCGTGTGCTCTGGTTCCCCACAGATTATTATTAAGACGGGATCTTTTTGATATCACACAACTGCTCAATTTCTAATTTGTACGAATTTCTAGTTTGTATGTTTCTCAATGTTGTCTGGTGCTCAAATAAATGTTTATTTCTTTGTTATTATACTCCATATTTATTTGCGTTCCATGATATACAAATCAATAAATATAAAATTATCACAATATGCACCCTGTCGGGTATATCAAATTAGAACAAAGAAGGGCGCAAAAATGTTTCATTATTCGTTATTATTATTATTACTAAATTCATTTATTCATTTAGGTATTCATATAAAGTACAAGAACATTTATAGATTATAAACGCTTTTAATTGAATTATAAAAATATTATCACCCGTTTCGTTATATAATGAGTTTGGCAGTTTATTATAGACATTTATGAACAATACGTAAGGGCCTGTGGTTGCGCGGAAAACCATTCGCGTTTCTATTTTTGACGGTAGGAACTTGCCGAATCATTATCACTTTCCAAAACGATATCATTCGTACCCTCCTATCGACACATCGGGGTGATGGGGTGGGAGGGGAAAGAAGACGATTCTAGAACATCGTGTAATCACCGGAGCCGAGGATATATAAGACACGCGCGACCGACGCGCGCCGCTCTCTTCCCGCGCGCTCGTTTGGAAACACCTCACTAGTAGAAACCGCTTTGGCCTGGAAGCAGTCGAGCTCCAGGAACCCGCCTCACCTCGTGTGAGATATCGTCGCGCATCGCCTCTCTCCGGAGTGTTCCAGAAGTCGCTATAGTGATCGACAGGATAGCAGAAATCCCGGTGAGTCAATATTCCTTAATTTACTGCCTGATTAATATTTAATAATTGTTTAACCCGTTCCAATTCTGTGTTCTCCTCATCAGGCAGGATTCCTTTCATCGATTTGGCAAGTAATAGTTTTAGTTTAGGGAAGAGCGAGTGCATTGTACCGCATGCTATAGTAGTCGCTTTACGTAAGCGTAGAAGCAATCGCAAATACAGTCCACTTTAGTTAATATCTCGCGTAATAGGTTTGAGGTTTGATCGGGGAACTAGATTTTCGGCAGCCTTAAACACGTGGCTCCACCATTTTATGGTCACTTCGGCAGGATCTGGATTGGTGTTTAGTGGTTATCCAACCATTTTCTGGTAGAATTATTAAATTAATTGTTTAGATAACGCACTCTAATTTATGGAATAGACTTAAATAGTGTTCGTTTAAATTAAAATTTTGATTTGGTACTCGCAAACAGAATTATTCATTTAATAGCGCTCGTATTTGGTTAAATTTAAAGCTTATTAAATAATTGAAACGGTGTGATAGCAACCGTTTGATACGCTTACCCCACAATTTTGATAAAATTATTAGGTTTAGCAAACGACGCGTAGACTCGACCGCAACGGGTGTTCGATCTAATTACGTAATACGGCACGCCGAGTGTTCATCCTACGTCGTTTATGCGTGTGAGATTAATTGTGATTAATATAACTTTTTATAATAATTTAAAATGGCAGTTAGTGGAAGTGAAATCAAAATTAAAACGCTTTATGCCAAGAGGGACATACTTTTTTTCGCGTGTGCAGAATATAAGTGATTATATAAAGAACATTAATATAGAGGCAGTGCGGGAAGCCTTTTTGAATGAAATCGAAACGATAGATACTTTGCGGATAGATTACGAAAGAATATTAGACCAAATTAATCATTTGGAATTACAAATCGACCCGAAATACATAGTGAACTACCAACTGCTGCTGGCATTCGAAGATATGTTGTGTCGCGTAAAAAGAACTGCAAAACTCCTACAATCTCAAAGCGAAGCAAAGCCGGAAATACAGGTACGCCCTCGTGACTCAATTAGGTTACCGCCAATAGATATTCCGGTATTCAATGGTGATATTAAGACGTGGCCCTTCTTCTTCAGTAGTTTTCAAAACAATATACACAACAACCCATCGTTATCGGACGCTGAAAAATTATATTACTTAATTAGTAAACTTAGTGGCAGAGCACAGTCGATCTGCTCGGGTTTTACACCTACAGCAAACAATTACTTATTAATATTTGAAACGCTTAAAACTAAATATGAAGATAGGAGAATGTTAGCTTCCGAATATTTGAAGCAGATATTCGATCTTAAACCTATATCATCCGCGAACATCAACGGCTTAGAGCAGTTTCTAGATAAATTTGTGGCATCGGTGGCTGCACTTAAGAATTTGAAGTTTAATGACCTTATGGACGTGGTGTTTCTCCATATAGCATTAAAGAAATTAGACTCCGACACCGTGCGTGCGTTTGAAATGGAGCATCGTAGCTCGGAGATGCCTTCCTTTCATTCATTAGCATCGTTCGTGCGAGATCAAATAAAGGTGATGCAACGCTCTCCGAACGTTAAACAGGAGATTAAAAGGTGCGTCGACCGTAGACAGACTCGACCATCTAAAATAGCAGGGTCGTTAACTTACGTAACCGCTACGCCGACATCACTCCAGCATACTTGTATAGTATGTAAAGATAAACACGGTAATTTATATAATTGTGCGACTTTTCGTAAATATTCACCAAGCGAACGTTATAAGTTAGTAAAGACAAACAACCTATGTTTGAACTGCTTAAGCGATAAGCATTTAGTTGCAAAATGCAATTCGAGTTCCGTATGTGCGCAAGTGCGCCAGGAAACATCACACGCTATTACATTTTGAAAATAGCAACATAGCGGCGTCAAGTAAGGCGGATAAGGAATTCACCCCTACTAAGGTCAACGATTCTAGCGGTCGACCTGGTGATGTCGCTCTGTGCTCATTGGCAAATATGGGAGTACAACCTCCTTCAACCGTGTTACTGGGTACGGCGCGTATTTTGGTTAGGGATTCGCGTGGAAACGAACAAAGCATCCGTGCACTGCTGGACAGCGGAGCCCAAAATAGCTTTATAACACGACAATGTTGTCAGCGCTTAGGTTTAGTAATAAATAGGTCACTTTCATGTCCTGTAGTTAAAGGCATCGGAGGTACTAGTAAAGCGACACAGGGATATATAAATTTAAAATTTTATTCTCGGATAGATCGTAATGTTAACTTTGATATAAATGCACTAGTAGTAGATAGGGTCACTGAACGGTTGCCAACCGTTTCGGTTGACACCTCGGCAATGATTGAATTTAAAAATTTGACTCTAGCAGACGACACTTACGCCGTTCCTGGAAACATAGACATGCTCATTGGGGCATCGCTTTTCCCTTATCTTTTGTTAAGCAATAAGGTCAGGGGCAACTCCTCGCATACCGCGCCTTACGCACTGGAAACCGTATTGGGCTATGTGATCCTTGGCTCCGCCCCCATCCTAGATAGTATTTCGGCAACCTCTTATTGTGGTATGGCTGTCGAACCGCTCGAGTCGTTAGTCCGCAAATTTTGGGTGATGGGAGGAGGTGAACGTCCCACCCATAGCTAGTTCAGGTGACAGGTTATGCGAGGAAATTTACGTCCGCACGACCGTTCGTGATCGCGACGGTAGATATAGTGTAGCGCTACCCTTTAAGGGAGATGTTTTATCTCTCGGCGATTCGCGTCAAATGGCGGAAAAGCGTTTCTACAGCTTGGAGCGTAGGATGCTCGCTTCGCCCCAGTTAAAGGAAGCTTACGACGGCGTCATTAACGAATATATAAGAGAAGGTTACATATCGCTTGTGGCTTCGAAATTAGATAACTACGAAGACACACCGTCGTATTTTATACCACACCACGGAGTCATTAGAGAGGACAAACTTACATCTAAATTACGTGTAGTGCTCGACGCTAGTGCTAAAACTAGCACTCACCTGTCGCTTAACGATATCCTCTATAGTGGGCAAAATTTACAGGGCAGTTTATTTAATATAATAGTCAATTTTCGTTTGTTTAGTATAGCACTATCCGCCGATATTCGCCAAATGTTTCTTTGCATAGGGGTCCGTGAATGCGACCGTAGGTTCCAACGCATTTTATTTCGTTTCAACCCAAAGGAACCTCTAATGGTGTTTGAATTTAACCGCGTTTGTTTTGGTTTAAAGTCGAGCCCATTTCATGCGTTACGCACGGTGAGACAGCTCGCTCACGATGAAGGTCCCTCTTATCCTAAAGCTAAGAGGGCAATTGAGAGCGGATTATATATGGATGATTTTGTGTATTCGGTCGATAGCGTGGAGAAGGCCACCCTAACCACCGCCGAGGTTATAAGGCTCATGAAATCGGGTCAATTCGATCTTGTGAAGTGGACTAGTAATTCGCGTACGGTTTTAGATACAATCCCACTATCACACCGTCTTTCGGCGATAAAGGAATTCGACGATTCCGATACACACAAGGTGCTCGGTCTGTGTTGGTCACCAGAGTCCGACGTGTTTAGCCTTAAGGTGAATCCGCCCGTAGAGAAATGCACAAAGCGCACAATACTGTCATGCGTTGCTAGATTATGGGACGTCATGGGTTTCGTAGCTCCGGTGGTATTGTACGCTAAGCTTTTGATTAAACAACTTTGGTTATTTGAATGCGATTGGGATGACTCGCCGCCTGACAGCATTGTTCGATTGTGGCAGTGCTTTAGAGATGAATTTCCTTTACTAAGAGAAATTAAAATACCGCGTCATATAAATGTCGATAGAAATAGCAGCATAACGGTCGTTGGATTTGCAGACGCCAGCGAGAAGGCTTACGGGGGCGTTGTATATTTCCATGTCCAGAATAATGGTAGAAATTCGATTAGCCTCATTAGTTCTAAGTCGAGAGTCTCCCCCCGTAAGGTTGTCTCTCTGGCGCGCTTAGAGCTTTGCGCAATATTAGTACTCACCAAGCTTATTACCACAGTTATCGGCGCATGTAGGGATAGAGTTCACATAGAAAGGATATTTGCCTTTTCCGACTCCACCGTCGCCTTATGTTGGGTTCATTCTTCACCCCACCGTTGGGATACGTTTGTCGCGAACCGAGTGGCCAAGATCCAAGACGAGTTAGAAACGCGGAACTTTTATCACGTGTCCGGTAAGGAAAACCCTGCCGATTGTCTATCCCGGGGACTCACCCCGATGCAAATAATGGACCACCCGCTTTGGTTCCATGGACCTTCTTGGGTTCACTTGGATCCCTCACAATGGCCAATAACCGATTTCGAACCTTCGTCAGTGTCACAACCGCCGGAAGAGAAGAGACACGCTCTAGTGGCGAACGTTTCGAGCGAGGTTTCTCCAATCATTGCTCTGGCGAACCGCTTGTCCTCTTGGTCGAAATTATTGCGTAGCGTAATTTACGTTTGTCGATTCGCGAAGCTTTTACCGCGACGTTCGTCTATCTTAGCATCCGATTACAACTATGCCGAGTCGCTAGTATTACGTGAACTTCAACGTGCGCACTTCTCCGAAGAAATTACAAGATTACAATCGAATAGAGCTTGTAGTCGCGCCTTTCAACGCCTTAAGCCATTTTTACAGGATGGGATTGTAAGGGTAGGTGGACGCTTGTCCAACTCGCAATTGAGTTTCGACCAACGGCACCCTATAGTTTTACCGCGTAAAGACCATATCATGAACTTATTAGTCGATTATCATCATAAATTGAACTCGCACGCTGGCCCCGATTTATTGATGTCGATCTTGCGTCAGAATTATTGGATTCTTTCTGCACGTAGTTTAATACGCAATCGGGTGCACAGATGTATAGCTTGCTTTCGGGCACGCCCCAAGCCGTCATTTCCGGAAATGGCGGAACTTAGATCTTGCAGAGTGATACAATCAGTAAAGCCCTTCACGCACACCGGATCTGATTTTGCTGGTCCGTTTAAGGTCACGCTCACTCGCGGGCGTGGTATAGGATCCACAAAGGCTTACGTCTGCATTTTCGTATGTCTAACTACTCGAGCAGTGCATATAGAACTCGTGGGTGATCTAAGCACAGCAGGCTTTATGGGTGCATTTAAAAGATTTCTATCCCGCAGAGGCCCTGTAAGTAAATTATATTCGGATAACGGTACGAACTACGTCGGTGCAAAACGTATTCTATCGGAACTACATGAGCTCTTAGCTAGCAAGTATTATAATTCGGAGTTCGCTCACATTCTAGCCGAGAACCGCATTGAGTGGTCTCTGAACGTCCCAGCCGCGAGTCATTTGGGGGCAATTGGGAGACTAATATTAAAAGTCTAAAGAGCCACTTATACCGAGTAATAGGAGATCAAATTTTGTCCTTCGAAGAGCTAAGTACGGTGCTCGCTCAAATTGAATGCGTAATGAATAGCCGCCCACTTTGTCGGACGTCATCTAGTGACCCCTCGGAACCGCTGGCAAACTCCAGCACATTTTTGAATTTAACGCCTCTAAGGTATCTGCCCGCCGCGGATATGGATGAGAACAGACTTAGCATTTCCGCATGCCACAAATTATTAGATCGGTTAGTGCAGTCGTTTTGGAAACGATGGAGGATGGAATACTTGCATACTTTGCAGTCTCGGCAAAAATGGAACACAGCGACAGAGTCTTTAGCTGTAGGAACTGTAGTTGTGCTCACTAAGGAGAATACGCCGCCTCTCCACTGGCCGTTAGGAATCGTCGAGGAGGTCTTTCCTGGTTCCGACGGAGTAGACCTTGAGAGTCCTGTTGTCCGTTTGTGCCCCTTGCCTCTTCCATAATTTAAATTAGCTTTCTAGATTAAAATTGTAGTTGAATTTAGGTAATCTTAGCGTTAGTTAGTTATTTGTTAGTTGATCTTAGCTCTAGTTGTTTAGTTATTTTTTTTTTGAAGGAAATCCTTCAAGGGCGGGGGAGATGGTTGCGCGGAAAACCATTCGCGTTTTTATTTTTGACGGTAGGAACTTGCCGAATCATTATCCCTTTCCAAAACGATATCATTCTTACCCTCCTATCGACACAGCGGGGTGATGGGGTGGGAGGGGAAAGAAGACGATTCTAGAACATCGTGTAATCACCGGAGCCGAGGATATATAAGACACGCGCGACCGACGCGCGCTTTCTCTTCCCGCGCGCTCGTTTGGAAACACCTCACTAGTGGAAACCGCTTTGGCCTGGAAGCAGTCGAGCTCCAGGAACCCGCCTTACCTCGTGTGAGATATCGTCGCGTACCGCCTCTCTCCGGAGTGTTCCAGAAGTCGCTATAGTAATCGACAGGATAGAAGAAACCCCGGTGAGTCAATATTCCTTAATTTACTGCCTGATTAATATTTAATAATTGTTTAACCCGTTCCAATTCTGTGTTCTCCTCATCAGGCAGGATTCCTTTCATCGATTTGGCAAGTAATAGTTTTAGTTTAGGGAAGAGCGAGTGCATCGTACCGCATGCTATAGTAGTCGCTTTACGTAAGCGTAGAAGCAATCGCAAATACAGTCCACTTTAGTTAATATCTCGCGTAATAGGTTTGAGGTTTGATCGGGGAACTAGATTTTCGGCAGCCTTAAACACGTGGCTCCACCAGCCTGAGGAGAAGAGGTTGATAAACAATCTATTTCCATGTATAAAACTATAAGAATTAGCGAATTTTCCCAAAAATTTGCATAATTCGAATATATAAATACAAATAAAGGTAGAAATTTAAAGTTTTTAAAATGAGGACGACAACCCTCAATATTTTCTATGTTACACATAATGTGAATTAGTTTTTTTTTGTAAAATGAAGGTGGTGCATCTGTACTCTTACCCCCCAGAAGAATACCCTACCCTAGCCATGCTTGTGCATATGCACGATTATACGAATATATGATATATACGAATTTATTCACAATTATTGGTTGTCGCTTACTTGAATAAAGTATAAATTAACCCATCTTTTTCTATTGTCATATAGTGAAGAGAAAGAGAGCAATTTATTTTTTTAATTGACGTCAATTTTTATGACAATGTTACGAGCTTGAGGTTCGTGACAATAAAAACTGCCGATTGAATTACCAAAATTTACACCGTTATTACCGAATACCAATTAAAACTTAAAACACTAATAATTAATCACACTGATTCACTTTATTTCGTTCCGTAGCTTCGCTTGTCTCGCCAAATTCAATACTGCCCCCATCGCTTCTTGCAGCGCCTTTAAGTACATCTTTTCTACTGAAACATCCAGAATATTCCAGTAAAGAGACGAGAGTGAGTGGGGCTTCTAGAAAGCTTAATTTTTCTGTTCGACATTAGATGGTGCTGTTGGTCGAAGGATCAAGATTGACATCTTCTAGGAAGCCCTCCTCGTTCTGGTCCCCGACACTAGATGGCGCTAGTGCCAGGTACCTGACGTCAACTTAGGCGCACAACACTGTCCCCCCTAAGACATGCTCGTCCCGAGCATTATCGGCCCTATAATAACGCGCCAGGCGATCCACATGGACAATCTTAGGAGTCCCTCTTGCGCCTTTCGGCTCCGCAATGTCAAGGGCTGTCCTATCCCATGGTGCACCAACATTGTACAATCTCGATGCTCCTCTACTACGTGTCTGAGTCCCTTCACAGCCGCACAACTTGTACATGTGCGACACCAATCCTCGACATCGTCACGATAGTGGACCCAGTAAAACTGTTATCGGATCTTCAGTAGAGTTCGTTTAACTCCCAGATGGACTCCTGAACAACCATTATGGTACAGCTGTAGAACATTCGGCACTTTAGCTTTAGGGACAACCATTTGCAAACGATAGCTGTCTCCTCGACCATTGTCCCATTTACGGCACAGGACTCCATCCTGAATCAGCAAGCTGTCCCATTGCGCCCAATAGCTTTTAATAGTAATTGATTCAAACTACTTTTACGGATTTTATCGCGTGACCCATGGTCACGGGGGACTGAGGTGACTGACGTTCCCTCAGTTCCCAGTGACCATGGGTGCTGGAAAGCACCCGAAACGTCGGGTATTAAAAATAACATAAATAAACGCGATAAAATCCGTAAAAGTAGTTTGAATAAATGTGTAGTGTTTGAGTAAATATAAGAAATCATTATAATAGTAATCTCACACTACCTACATCCGCTTGGAATGTAGTTGTCAAAATACCCAGGACTACAGGATACAGGATACAAAATTTCGCATTTTTATATAATCGCAATGCGCTCGGGATTTGACGAACGCATGCGACTGCATGGGAATTTTAAGAGGATTGAGGGGTTAGGAGTTAAAAGGGACAGAATATTTGAGATTTTTTTTAACAATTTTTCTTCACCATTTGCCTATATTACTTATTGTGACATTTTCTGCAAGTTTGGTCAGTTATTGCAAAATAAATCTGTATAATTATCAGTTCTAGTGTGACTTTTGCGGTTGGATTTTTTTTACTAAATTTGATATTAATATATTGAGGAAAACAAAGAAGAGATGGGCAGCAGTGTCGTCCTTACAACGAATAAAAAAAACTGTGACAAATATCCCTATTATGAGGCATTCTATGGGGGAGGTTTATGTTCGTCAGTGCACTTTAATAGGATGTTACAGTATGGATAATACTGTATCGGCGTCATAGCCATAGTTAGTTCATTAGTTAATTTATGACGGGCTATTTTCCGCAACTCTACGTCTACGCACGTATTTTGCGTGTAGGCAGGAATAATGTAAGAATCTCCACAGTCCTTTGATGTTGCAAGCAAATTCGGAGAGTGATCTCGGATCTGTATGCAGCGACCTCCTGACATGCCAGCAACACGTGAGCCGCCGTTTCTTCCTCTCCAATACATGCCCTGCACAGGGGACTATCTGTAACACTTATGATAAATAAATGTTTATTAAAGCAGCTATCTCCTGTGATAGCACTTGTTACTATCCTGATCTGTGACTTGTTTAGACTCATTAGAACCTTGTTTAACCAACTTTTTATTTCAGACAGGCCCTCCCTAGCTTGTCTTCTGTCCACAAAATTTTTCCAAAGCTGAGCGCGTTGATTAGTGAAGTTTCTACGTACCAGTGAACGAACATTACCAAAGGTGATTAGTATTATTCGTTCCGGCCCTATAATGGTCAGCAATATACGTATGTGTAGTCTTCACGTTATACATAAGAATTTATTAAATTGTTATTTTGTAGTATTCGGTTTCAACCTACATTCCAAACGTAGCAGCTATGGCAAATATCCTCTTGTAAGGACACCTATGAAGAGCCTTATGCTAAGCAGTGGCATTTGATGGGTTGTAATAACTAAATGAACGTATGTAATATATACAGCTATGCATTGCATAACTTATTTCTTATATATAAAAATGCTATCCATTTACTAATTCCAAAAAAAAACAGGATCTCATTTTGCAAGTTGTTACTCCGAAAAGAATCTAACCAACTTCAGATTTCCTCTAAAACAAGTATTCTCTGAGCGTTATTGACGAAATTCTTGAAATTTCCTTTGTTATAAAGTAAGGGCTTTGATCGTTGTAGCGAATGGACGGGTATCATTAAAATACTTGTACAGTGAACGAAAATCGGATCAGCGCAGTCACCGTTCCAATTTACAAACTTACCGCCGTTTTGTTTCGATGCATGTTGGTGGGTTTCGAATTTTCTCAAAATATGTTCTATTTCTTTCTTTTCTTTAAGAAATGTTGCTTAGTACATGTTTGTTTCCTCGCGTTGTTTTATTCACAAGCGATCACGTAATTACCACGTTTTATAAATTATTCTTCCGGCTACTTAGCTAACGCAAGTTAATTAAATTAAATAGGTACTTCATCGAAGGGCTGAAACAATATAAATATACACAATTATATTATTATAAACAATTAACATGGATTTTTAATTATCCTCCGGTTGGGCAGCGGGCCTAAGGGTTCCCGAGTTTGATTCCCAGGTTGAGCCTTGACCCTATTATGCGAGATGTTATACTAAGTGGACTGTATACGCGCTGGCTTCTTATGCCTCAACAAGATGGCGGATGTGACACGCGGCACCTTAGACAATGCACTCGCTCTTCCAAATCTATTGCTTGCCAAGGTTAGGAGGGGATTCTACTTGAGCACATTAGGAGAAATAAAATGGGGCGGGTTAACGGAAGGAAATGATTGAAAGTTTATATGGTTTTGTTTACTTTTTAATAAAAAATAATAAACAAAATGCTCAAGTAGGAACAAAATTACGGCAAAACACTTACCGGGGTGTGATTCTGGTGCGGCGGACGACGCTTCCGTTGCGATGATGCAACGTGAGGTGGGTTCTTCTGGGGCGCCCCAGAGATGCGATGCCAGAGATGCGAGCGAAGAC
Source organism: Parnassius apollo (assembly GCA_907164705.1). Taxonomy (NCBI): domain Eukaryota; kingdom Metazoa; phylum Arthropoda; class Insecta; order Lepidoptera; family Papilionidae; genus Parnassius; species Parnassius apollo. The sequence goes on along the minus strand of CAJQZP010000226.1, from coordinate 511,975 downwards.
GCCGCCGGAAGGTCGCGCGCGAGCCTTTATTGTCTCGGCTTTTCCCACCAAGCACCTCGGTCGGGCGCGCTTCTCATTCTTCTAGACTCCTCCCTTTCCCCTTTCAGTGTTTACGGAAGGGATATTAGGTCAAAGGATGGGTAAACGCTTGGCAATATACACTCGAATAAAATTAAAAATACAAGAATCGTTTCCGCGTAACCATCCTCCTTTATTAACATAAATACTAACTATAAAACGAGTTCAACTAATAGATTCATTTAAAAAAGAAGTAAAGAAACATTATCTTTCCCTCTAATTTCTCCCCCCTCTTTTCATCTCTTCCTATAGCTTTATTTTTTTTTTTTTTTTTTTTTTATTTTTCCCCCCCTTTTGATCACCAGTCTGTCAATTAAGTAAATTTCGGAATGTTTATTAATTTATAATTTAGTTTATAATATTATTTATAGTGCACTCTACTCATTAATTTACTTACTACTTCTTTTTATATCCTTTTAAGTTGTTTGGAAGAAATTGCTGTAGAGCAATAAAACCGAATTTTGTTTTTCTATCTATTTTTTTTGTTAAATTATTTGATTTTTTCTATATAATATAGGGTTTATTATATAGGGTAATTGTATTGTTTATCGTTTATCTTAATTTAAATTATCATGATTGAATGAATCACAAATTTGTACTTCATAAATACAAATAATAATACTTCTTTAAGACTCAATTAAAAATTATACACAGGTTCCGATTGAACTCTAGCTCCTAAAATAGGAATCCTTTGTATCATCAGCTAGGCCCTTCATAATTTTTTCACAAACAATAATAATCTAATCTACTTCAATCCAATTAAATGATATGCTACTTCATTATATTCAGATTTTCTTATAATAAAAAATATATACTTTAAAATAGTTAAAAGAAATTACTAAATAAAAAAATTTAATTGAACATAACCGTGGAAAATAAATGAAAGGAAAATGTTATGAAAAATGCGTAGGTATGTGTTTTGCGTATGTTATATTTAGTAGTATACTAAATGAGTGAAATTGATTGTAGAAATAAAAAATATGTTTCTAAAAATATGTATCAACTATTAGGTATTTACTTTCAATATACTTTCGCAGCTATCATAATCATGTTCGTTCACACACGATAAAAGTAAATCTGTTATTTGTTTGCCTCGCGACCTTCCTTTTACATAAATCATGTATTATTTGGTCGTAAACACCCGACAGGATAAGGCAATATATTACACCAGGTCATCCAGTGTATGATTTGAATAAAATAAGTTTGTCAAAGTGGTCAGGAACAGAAATTTTAAGCAACAATATAATGGTACTGTAGCCTATGAATGTTCACTCTCGATTAAGATTTTTTAAATAAAATAAGTGCAATAAAATAAGTACCTGCTGACAAGTGAATGCTGTAGCTCATAGAAATCTACATCGAATTTTGATAAATAATCGAAATTTAGATGTGGTTTTAACCCTAAAGATAGAATACCTCTTTACAATTTATAAGGTTCTATTAATCTTATAAAAAAGTAATTTATTAAGGTTCGGTTCTCTAGAATCCACCAAACGAAGCATATCAACTTTAAGCTACTATTTTACATTGGCATTCTATGAATCTATGAATTCTATAAGCGTAGTCCTACTACCTAAAGGAAGGTTGTGAGAGACATTTCATCTTAGTCCTCAGAAGTGACAAGGCATCTGTAGCCTTCCTTGTTTGAATTTCGCTGAAGGTTTCCATAGATTGCATTAGCCCTTTAACATTAACTGTAACTGTAAGTTCTTGGACTGTAAGTGCGTTTGCTACATCAGCTTTATATAAAAATAGACGGGACTTCCATGATAGCTCAAAATGACTAGGTTCTTATCACAGATTTTGAACTGATTTACGTTAAAATGCTGAATTATGCTGTTTTCTTTAGTGACCACTGCGTGGTGGTGATTGAAGAGTACAGTGAGTCGATTTGTCGGGTGTTTTAATCCGGATTTTAATAAGGATGTAATAATAGGACATAGACAAAAAAACTGAAATGCAATCATATCGAACAGTTATTTCGAGATCAATTCTTATTCACTTTTTCATCTGTTTTTGAAACGTATTTATCTATTTATTTTCTAAAAAGGATAACACAAACAGAATCACGATACCTAAAATCATTCACAATTTGAATAAGCTTTTTTTACATATTTTGATATAAGTATTATTTAAGGAAAAAACTTGCAGTGAATGAAATTGAAACTTGTTCATTTCCTGCTTATAAAGTTAAAAGTGGAGAGAGCGAGGTTCTCCACTATTGCATTGCGGCTAAACGAATAATTTCAACAAAGTTTAACTGGGCTCGAACTAACGTTAACTGGCTCTCGGTGCCACTAGCGAAGTTGACTTCAGATGTTAAAATAGTTCCCGGTCGGTAACAGCGAGTGTTAACCGCATAGATAACTTTGAATTTATGACCGACCTGTATTCAACGTTCTATAAACTTCAAGAAAACATTTGGTAGTTTCCGTTTTCAAAATTCCAGTACTTAATTGGCGAAATTATTAAAATTATTTAAAAATATAACTTTTATATTTATATTGTTTTACTCTAAGAAAGGGACAAAGGAGAGGGCTTGTCTCGAAGTTATTTTATAAAAAATGTTATAAAGATAATTATATTGTAACCAGAGTAAGCTAACATAATCCAATGAAACCGTAAGCTATAGTAGTAATCGCCAAAGCAAATAAAGTTTTGTAATCGGCCACTGCATAGATGAAAATTTTATGGCGGTAAGGAAGTCGATGGATGTATATGGCACAGGACTGTTTTTTTATCGAATAAGGGTAACAAACGAACACATAGCCTACTTGGTACCACCAAGTGGATGTTGAGGTTCATATACGTTTATATCTCTCTTCTGTTAAAAATTCAAATGTGCATACATTGCTATCCCTGAGGCGTTTCCTACGGAGGTATATGTTCATCAGTGATTGATTATCATAAAAATATATAATAGTTGCATGTAACTTAACGTTTGGTAAAGTTTTTATAAATTTATAATAAACTCAAATGTAATATGAATGCAGGGCACATATCTCCTTTCATTAATAAGATTTTTAGTAGAAATAAACGCACTGCGGTGCCACGAAGTGTTAGGTATCTTCGCAAGTTCTAGAAATATATTTTTCTTCACTTTTGAACATACACATTTGTTCACGATGTTTTCATTCACCAATGGCAATGTGGTATATCTGCATTTGAAATTGCAATTAAAAATTTGAATCGTGTCGGTAGCAATCAAAGTGATTTACTGGTGTAGTTTTAAAGTTGTAAAGAAAGCGCTCATTCCCTAAGCTTAAACGACTCTTAATTTTTTTTATAAAATAGAAGTTATAAACAAACTTACAGTTCAACTGCTTGTACGTGGCTACTTTTTTATGATGGTAAGTGGATTCTGAGGTTTGTAGACATTTACATTTTTCAAAAATAAATAAAAATGCATCAAACTGGAGATCCTTTGTCACGCCTGAGGACATAATGTAATGCCTCGTTTCCAGGGAAAAAGGTCTTTCCACACTCGTCATACAAAACATAGCAGCATTAAGCTGCTATGTCATGTTGGTATTCCGTGAGAGCGTAATTTTACTCCGGTTAAGCCGAACCATTCGTACTATAATGTAGCTGCAGCAAGGCTTAAGAAGTAGAAAAATGCAGCCTTATACACCTGCAAATAGCTTTAAACAAAGAAGGCTACACATGACACCTCCAAAGTCTGAGATAAAATTATTCACAGGCTAGTTTTTAGTTTTTACAGTTATATCGTATTTAGGGCTTACTTATTATAAATACCTTTCAATCGCTGCATCTCAAGGACGCGAGCATCTAAGCGATATTTATAGAATGTAATTGTAAAGTATAATTTTAGACCGGATTACAGCAGTACCCTCTTTGCTGCTTGGCGGCAGAAATAAATAAGACCTACTATACACGTAACTTAACTACCTACTTACTTTATACTATTTGCTGTAAGATGCAATGATGATTATTGTTGCTGCTATAAAATATGCTATAAAAATATATGAGTATAATAAATTTAAATAAAAAGAGTAATTTATAAGTATAAGTGCCATTGTAATTCGGTCGCTGAATCCATCCTTCAGATTTTCAAGCCCTGTACAGCGTATTTTAACGACCCCCATTCTGTTATTGAAGCGGACATTGTTCGTCTTAAAAAGAAGTACCTACTTGAAGAATTTTCCTAATCAAAAGGATTGTTTAATAAAGAGAATAATATTTATAATTCATAAACTACCATTCATAAAATAGATTTAATAATTGCAAATTCAAAACCTAGAACTAAATAATACACCAATTTCTTGCTTAAAAAATTATAAAGTCAGCTGAGAACTTAAAATTCGGTTTACCGTCGACATATTTTTATAGTTCCCGGCAATTCTTAGTTGAAAACTGTTGTCTTAAACTTAAAGTAGCTTACAACTTAGTAATCTTCTGGAGGTAAAACAAATTTAAGATTTGTTTATCTGTAGTCTAATAAACCTACAGTAGTAATCAACTTCGATTAGCTAAGGATATTACGAGTTTACATTAAAACAGAATCGTTGGAAGATTTTAGCACTATGCGCAAAGACCTCAGTAGTGTCTCTCAACAGACATGTCATTAAGCGAATATGGATAAGACAGGACATGTGTAACGTCCATGTCACATCAATGTCGGTAGATGTAAGAAGTCTATCATGCAAAAAAATACGAGTTTAGAGTTTTTCCATAGCTCGCTGAACGATCTGATGGTATCAGATGATCCATTAAATTTTAAATTTAATATTTTTTATATATTTTTATATAATATGTATAAAATTATATTAATATTTAATTTATTAAAAATATTTTTTAATAATTGCTTAAATTCTGGTTAGAAGAGACTACAAAATTTCGTAAATAGAACATTTTCTTTGCTTTTATTAATTTCTATCATTGGGAGACTCGTAATTGACCATTCAATAGATTCATCTGACATGTCCGTTATGAATTAACGGCTCGGCGGAATTAATTCTAATAGAAGCGTTAACATTAGTATCAATTTTATTAGATTTTTTATTGTAACTAATTGTATATTTGGATACAACAAGATGTACTATTACAACAATTTGAACGGTATTTATAATATATCTTATATGATATATAACTAACAATGCTGACAATTACAATACAAGTAAACTTTGAGTAATAATGTTAATGTTAAACAATTGAGACTGATTCTTGGCTCGATGTATTTGATTCTTCAAACTATCCAATTTTTATGACGCTAATTTAAATGATTCTAAGTCAATATTTGTTAGCATATTTGGAGTTAAAACATGAGAACTTTGGTTTTATAAATTGTATTCGCGACAATCATTTTAAACTTAATAAAACTAATTGATATTTGGCTAGGTAGGGCAGCCTTATAATTATGCGATGGGTGAAATTTAGGGTTGCCAGATGGTCGGGATTCGACTGGATTCTCCCGACATTTTAAATGATCTCCCGACTCCCGACAAAACTCAAAATCTCCCGACAATCAGCTCCTCCAAAGTTCTATAGAAAATAATAATTTAAAATTACCGCGCACCTTCACGTTCACTCCATTTTCGAACGGAACGTTTGCGTTGGACCTAGCCCCGGCCCATGTTAAACGGAGGCTGGGGGCAGGTTGCGTGGCATGAAACGGTGGAATGCTGTAAGCTGTAACCCCGCGTTCGCCCGATTCGCAGGTTTACACTATTTCACAGCTTCTAATAGTAACGTAGGTAGGTATCAAGACGCTATTGGCTTAAGGAAATTATGGACACTAAATTCGAATAGGTATTTTTTTGTGTTTTATCTGCGTTATTTATTTTTGATTTCAATTTTAAAGCATGTCATATTGTCGAACGATTTTATGGTAGCCCAATTTTAGTACCTACACAGGTATTTACGCGCGATTGGCAAATAATATCTAAGTAGCTACTTACAGAATTTAATTGATCGACAACAATTGATTGTCCGATTTATCTACCTGTATTTCTTTTTTTTTTGAAAACTGGTCCCTTATCGTCTGTTCTTACACAATAAATTATTGATAGTTAAAATAGGTATAATTATCATCAAAAATCATTAATAGATAATATTTTAATTTTTTTAAGTTTTTGAAAAATTCAAAATTTTAAATACATAAGTAAGTTTATTTAATGAATAAACGAGATTATATAATTATATGATACCATCGCAGTTAAATCGTAGTGGTTTTTTAATTAATTTCGCTACGTATTACCGATAGAAGATTAAAATATTTAATTTAAATTCACATCATTTTATTTCTATGGCTTGGTGGTACCTGGGTATATTTGGCTTGTTGATGTGGCGTTAGCGCTAATGCTGTTTTGTTTTAGATAATGTCGGAATCTAAATCACCAGAAAAGATAGACAAGGAGGCTAAGAAAAAAAAGTTTTATACTGTTTATTATAATAACTGGGAAAATCATCCAGTGGATCTACTCCAAGTGGGTACAAAAAAGATGATTTTACGGTTTTATGTAAATTGTGTCAAATTGATATTTCAATCAAATATGAGGAGAGTCGTGGTTTAGAAAAACATAAGCAGACAAAAAAAACGGTAAACTAGAATCGTAACAGAAAGTATCAGGTAATCTTCAATATATCTTGGTAAAGAAAGATAGCAATGAGGGAAATGAGATATCAAAAGCGGAATTAATGCTTGTATTTCACAACGTTACTCATAGTATAAGTTATAACAGCCTCGACTGCCTGATGAAACTAGCTTCAACTGTGTATTTTGATAGCAAAATTTCTGCTAAAATATCTTGTAGATGCACTGTGCAATGTGCTCGCCCTATATGCACAAGGACAAGTCGTTACTGAACTTAAGGACGCTGAGTATTTTTCGGTGTCGGATGTTTCTAATGTTGGAAACATCAGAATCTACCCTTACGCTGTGCAATGTTTTAATACAGAGATAGGGATATCTAAAAAGCTGCTAGATTTTTATGTGGATCCATTTGAATCGTTAAAATCAATCGTATATATATATATATATATATATATATATATATATATATATATATATATATATATATATATGTATAAATATATAATAATATATATAAATTACTACTTAACCGATTTTAATCAAATTTGCACACCGTGTGCGGTTTGGTCCAACTTGAGAGATAGGATAGTTTTTTGCCCATGAGTAATCCACAACTTTTTATGCGAATTTAAAGATTTTTAATAGCACATGACAAAGGCTCGTCGAAAAAGGCAGAACAACGTCTGCCTGGCAAGCTAGTGCATATATATATATATATATATATATATATATATATATATATATATATATATATATATATAACAAAACAGTGACAGAAGATAAAAATTTAAAATAGACTCAGTTGACTGACGATTGAACTTTGACGAAAATTGTTTAAATTTTAAATCTTTTCTGGATTCCACTAAAGGAACCCCAAAAATTAAGTGTAGTTACATTAATTATCTGTCAACTATGTTAAGTATATTTGTAACCCATTAATTCAAAAAAATAATATTTTTGTTTTACATTTTTATTTTTAACATTTATTTCTCCCGACAACTACCCCAAAATCCCGACATTTTCAAATTTTATCCAGATATTTTGGTCTTCCGATCTGGCAACCCTAGTGAAATTGCAATGTTTGGTAATGTGCAAGGCAATCATTATTAGAGATTATATTCAAGTGCCTTGTAGATATCTGCGATATCAAATATCTAAATTATTATTATCATTTGTACATTTAATGTAAATTTATTTGGATTAGACTGAACATAAATAAATCTTCCATTACTAAGCCTTTGTCATAAATTAACATTGCCATATTATATTATATTCGAATCGCATATTTCTGGAAGTGACACTAATTCAGTCAAGAGACGAGTTTCAAAAGCCGGTTATCAATTGCAGACAGAATAGAAGGGGACAAACATATTATGTATCAAACATATCAAACTTATTATTAACATTCTTACATTCACCTAAGCTATTAAACAATGCAATGATAAATGAGAATATAAGTTTGTAAATTATACTTATCATGTCGTGTAGGTAATGATAAAATCTTATAAACACTAAACTTCACAGGGTTAATTAAAGTAATTCTTATATTAAATACTATTTTATTATTATAATAATATGAACTTAATTCAGCCAGGTCAATAATTGTATGTACATTCACTAACAATGAGAAATGGGAAATTTTACATTACCTTTGCTCATTTTCTTATTGGAAAGCTCATTAAATAGCTTAATGGTAGTTAAGGAATGAGGATGGAGGTAATTTGATTTTGCAAATAAAAAGGAGTTTAATATTTTGTCTGGTATGTTTGAATCTAATAGCAGTAACCTTCAATCACATTAAAAATAGAATTTATTTTTGCTGAACTAATTAAGTCAATAGTAATTTTAGAATTTTCAGAATATATTTGAGTTTTTCGATTTGTTGATGAATTAAATTATTCATTAATTGATTAAACAATGTGTATGTTGTCTTTCATTAATGAATATATTTATATATACTTTTCAGATGAAGTAAAAAAAGGTAGATACAGCGCGGCCTTTGTTATCGGTGAAGATAAAAAACTCCGCTCCCTTATGTAAGCACACGCGTTCACGCATACACATGCATCAAACTGCGCTCATTTTCGTCAGTACTTCCCGGGGCGTCGTACAGTAAATTTGCCTATAAAATGCCGTCCTGTGCAGTTACATGTTGTAAAAATAGTACCAAAGTGAACAAAACGTCTGTAGCAATATCGTTTCAGTCCCAAACACTCATTTAACTAGGTATATTTTATTTCGTTATTCCAACACAATTTTAAAGGTCAATATTTCGAGATTGCGTAACGGGAGAATGTTGCCAGTATTATTTATTTTTAATGGTCCAGGATTTGGGTACCAAATTTAAGGTTAAGTTAAATCTAAATAAAAATATATGTATTCAGCATATTTTTTTAATTAGATTTTATTATGTTACATCAAATTGAACTCAAGTAAAATATTTAATGTTTAAGTCGCTGATGTTACTGTTTCAATTCTTGAGTACTTACAATATATTTTATTATCAATAAATATTTATGATTTTAGGTTACCAACGAATATTTTAATGTGACATGAATGTAGAAAAATGCTACAAGTCTGAGCTAAAAGAAACCAAAATCGTATCCATGCTCTTAAATTGACAGTGGTAGAGCAACGCAGCGGACGAATTGGCCGGCTCAAACCGGGGTGGTACCACGACCTCACAGAATACCAGCATGAAGTAGAGGTTTACCACTGCGTTTCTCTTGGTAAGTATAAGTGGCCAGAGGCCCAATTTCCCCTCTTCCTTAACATCATAGCGGAATCAAATAAAAAATACCCCAGAAGGGTACCCTCAACCCTGGTGACATTGAATCTATCGTGGATTCACTGTCTCGCTAAGCATCCACGACCAAGCTACTGACTATTCCTGAGCATGGCTGCTTAGGTTGCCCCACGTATTTTGGTGAGGAGTGGGGAAATTCCGCTCGCGACAAAAACTGCTAGGGGCAAGCGGAGCAATAAGACTAAGGTGACCCCTGTCACACTGTCCGTGAATTTTTGCATATCAGGAAACTTCATTTCAATCTTAACGCTGTCTCCTACCATCTGCAGACGGAAAACCCGGCCTTGCTTTTTTTAAACGAGAACAAGGTGTCCTTTCCGACTGATATTTCATATCTCTCTTACCCTGGCTACAAATTAGAACACTCCTTTATACCCCGGGCTAGAGTTTGTTCTATTTTGTATTTACTATAATATACTTTTTTCTTCTAGAAAAGTATTTTTTTATTCCGTGGAAATTTATTTTTTATTTCAACTAGTTTTTTTTACGATTTTTTAGCGTTAAATTATATTTTATAATAAACATGTTTTACATTACATATTATATTGTATATTTTATCGATGATTACATGCTCCCTGAACAATCTATCAAGACGACTTTAAAATGATACAGACGCCTCCTACGTTTAACGTTTTTTTTTAATTTTCCAATTGTTGAAGTTTATTAAAACAGACAGATATTCTTTCCCATTCGCATCTCATATTTCTCTTATATTTGTAGTTTTTTATCTTGATTTTCAGGTACTTTAAAAAAAGTGGCAACATTTCTCTGACACAAAGTTATAAAATTGGTTACAGTTTCTTATTCTAGGTGCGACATATACCTTTTTTTACTTCATCTAAGATATATTTTCATTAAGCTGACAAGTAGAAATAGCTTCGTTGTATTTTCTGGCATCATCGGCATTTAATGTACCAAATGAAAGCCAAATTCAAGAGATAGTTTAAACGGTTAATAGGATTTTCGGAAATAATATGTGATAACAAGTCATATTTAAGATAATTAGTGTTAATTACAATTCCTAATGGGTTAATAATACCTTTGTAATCTATATTTATGATCGCGGTATTCTGAATGAATTCTTCTCACAAAAGCTAGAAATGCTCGAATTATTTTATTTAAATAAGACTTTATAGCTATTATTGTCACATAGGCTACTACATTCTAATAATTGTTGAAGAAGTATGCCATAGAAGTCGGATCGTAGAATAAACCTGGACTACGTACAGTTTGTTCAATCGGTTCTGAATAACTCGAACGGAAGAGAAATCTGAAACGTTTGTTAATATAATTTACGCTGGTGTTATTTTATTAATGTAATATTTTAAGTGTTTTATATTTATGTATGTAGTGACATATTTTTAAGTGTTAACCTTAATAATTTTAAAAGGTTCTTTCAAAATTGTAGACAGGGGCTTGGGCAAGCTATGGTGTATTTTAATATAGACTAGGTCACCTACTTTATAAGTTTTTTCTCGCGAAGAGGCATCATAGTACCTTTTTGAAGATTCTTTGCTCTTATTTATATATTATAAGGCTTTTTCGCGAGAATGCTTCATTACATATACATAGTAGAGCGCGAATGTATTCATGATGGGTTGTATTTTCGGAGGAATTGTAGACGCTACTAGGGATATACGACTTATGCCCGTATAATAATACAAAAGGAGTAAATTCGGTAGAACAATATGGAGTGGTATTGTAAGATTATATTGCAGTAGCAAGATAACATTACCAATTATTTTGGTTTTTATTTACTAATGATTTTAAATATTCTTTAAGGGCAGCGTGACTACATTCTAATGTGTCATTCGTTTGGAAGTGTTATGGACTCGAGAAAATATTTTTTTATTTTAATAATGCTAGTCGATTGCTTAAACGACTTTGAAGTAAACCATGAACCTTGATCCGTTAGAATCATTTTAAGGAACCCAAATAATGAGACAAAATGAATAAGATTACGCGCAACTTCATCAGTTGTTGAAGTAATCATCAGATGGGTACAATAAAAATTGGTTAAGTCATCCTGGAGCGTTAATATGTATTTAAATTTTTTAAGACCCACTTCAAGTAGAACACCGACAATACCTCATGCTAATCCTTCAAACGGCTGCGTGTTTGAGGAAGTAATGACCATGAGCGCATTGTTACAAGTGCGCAATGGCTTATTAATTTGACATAATTTACAATCTTTTACGAAGTGTTCTCCTTGCATGCATTGAAGTGTAGTCCCCAGGACATTATATATTTGTGTTAAATGCACAATAAAGAGCAGCATAATTAAAGATCTAGAACAAGTAACGCGTCTCCTTCACTTAATACCTTTCCTACATTACAGCATGTTATTCCAATAGAACAAAAAGTTAATTCTATTATATAAACGTTTTATTCCTGGGTGATCAGCTACGGTACTCCCATGTTTTTTTTAAATGTTTGAAATTTTGTCAGGAGAAGGGTATTTGTATATATGAACCTTAATATTTGATAAAATAAAACAAAAATATAAGATATAATGTTGTAAATCTTCACGTGACTTTACTTGTGGCTGGGAAAAATTAGATAATGCTATCTCAGAATCATAGTTAGCCTTAGAAATAATTTCGTCCCTAAACTTAATTAATAAATTATTAAATTGTCGTATAAATTGTTTCGTCATAATGATGAACTTTATTATAAAGAAACTAAAATGTTTTATTTTTAGGGTCGACCGAGTGTACGATTTCAGGTTCATGTTCCGTTGATTACTACTAGCCAGTATTATTTATCATTGACAATAGCTGTTCGCAGTTCGGTATATAGTAATCAAAGTCTAGAGAGCGCGCAATTATTTTTTGTTTTGCTGAATATAAACTTTTATTGTACTCCTCAATTTGTGTATCATTAGAGATTGATTTTGTAAATTGTTTCTTAAAAAAATGTTCATACGAGTATGTAGTTTTATTAAATTTAGAATGGGTAATAGCGTTCATTGGGTTACGAAATAAAGCATCTGCATTTGAGTTATTTCTACCAGGCTTGCAAACAGCGTAATAAGAAGCGTCTTTATTTACGATAAAAGGTTGAGAGAAGTCAGGGTATTGAAGTAAAGAGCTGTTTTTGAGGTTGTTTCAACGCATATTTTTGTTCACGAAACTAGTGAAAGATTGTTTCATTTAAAAAAAAATTTCAAACGTTTTACGAACCTGGAAAATTTTTCTATAAAACAACGATAGGAGCCTGTAAATCCATAATAAGACTACGTTTTTAGGAGTCTTAGGTGTGGAAAACTGAGTCATATTTTTTTATAAAAAGGAGGCAAGCGAGCATGCGGCTCACCTGACGATAAGTGACTACCGCTGCCCATAAATGACCGCAACACCGGGGAATTGCAGGTGCGTTGCCGACGTTTTAGAAAGGAGTAAGCTCTTTTCTTAAAGGTCCCTAGACGTAATTAAGAAGTTGTGCGAGAAAGAAAACTCTTAGTAAAACGCACAGTGGTTGACCGCTAAGCATCCAGATGGTGAAGATGGTACTGTGAATTTTGACGCGATGTGCGTTCGTAACATTTGGTGGCTGGAATTAATCCGAACAATTCCTTAGAGCACTCCCCTTGGCAGATGTGATAGAAAATACAAAGGAATGCAACATTCCTACGTAGCGCCAGTGAATCGAGTCGATCAGAAATAATTCGGTCGGTTATACCCTGTATTTGTTAGCCTTGTTGCTGCACTACCTCTTAATAATGTTGACTTGGCTTTAAGGTTCAGTGAGTATTGCAGTGGAGCAGTTCGGCCACTTCAGTCTGCTTCCATCTTCGAACCTGCTTGGTTGTCTACGGACTTAATTTTAATTTCTAACCAGTTTATAATATTTAATCCTCATCATCATCATCATCATCACAGCCCTTCACAAGTCCACTGCTGAACATAGGCCTCCCCCAAGTAATGCCACAAAGCACGGTCCTGAGCCACCTGCATCCATCGACTTCCTGCATATCTTACCAGGTCGTCACTCCATCTAGTGGGAGGTCGCCCTACACTACGCCTACTGGTACGAGGCTGCCACTCGAGAACCTTTCTTCCCAATCGGTCATCGGTTCTTCGAGCTATATGGCCGGCCCATTGCCACTTCAGCTTACTAATCCGTTGGGCTATGTCGGTCACTCTGGTTTTACTGCGGATATCCTCATTTCTGAGTCTATCACGCAGAGAAACTCCGAGCATAGCCCTCTCCATAGCTCTCTGAGCGACCTAGAGCGTCCTCATACGGCCAGCGGTGAAGGACCACGTCTCAGATCTGTAAGTCATCACTGGCAACACGCACTGGTTGTACACTTTAGTTTTCAGAGATTGAGGTATACCTGACGAGAAGATGTGTCGTAATTTCCCGAACGCTGCCCAGCCGAGTTGAATCCGTCGATTGACCTCTCGGTCGAAGTTGGACTTACCTTGTCGGACTATTTGTCCCAGGTAAACGTACTCGTCAACAACTTCGAGCATAGTGCTCCCAACAACTACCGGCATAGGTGTGACATGGACATTAAACATGATCTTTGTTTTGTCCATGTTCATCTTAAGACCTATCCGTTGGGAGACACCATTGAGGTCATTGAGCATAGTGCTTAAGTCCTCCAGCGATTCTGCCATAAGGACTATATCGTCGGCAAATCGAAGGTGAGTGATGTACTCGCCATTGATGTTAATACCGTATCCTTTCCAGTCCAGTAGCTTGAAAACGTCTTCCAAAGCAGCGGTGAAGAGTTTCGGGGATATAACGTCACCCTGTCTTACACCTCTCTGCAGTTGGATAGGTTTCGAGCTCTGGTTCTGTACTCGGATAGCCATCGTAGCCCTACTGTACACACTTCAGCACTTCGATATACCGACAGTCAACTTGGCACCGCTGAAGGGACTGCAGCACCGCCCAAATTTCGACGGAATCAAAGGCTTTCTCATAGTCCACATACGCCAGGCAAAGTGGCAAATTGTACTCTTCAGTCTTCTGTACAATCTGCCGCAGGGTACGTATGTGATCTATGGTACTGAAGCCTTTTCGGAAACCGGCTTGTTCGGGAGGCTGGAAGTCGTCGAGTCTGCGTGCGAGACGATTCGTAATGACTCTCGAAAACAGCACGTAGACGCGGCTCAGAAGGGAAATCGGTCTGTAGTTCTTCAAGAGAGCGTTGTCGCCTTTCTTAAAGAACAAGACCACCGCACTTCTGCTCCACGCCTCTGGAGTAGTGCCACCATGGAGGACGGAACTGAAGAGCTTCTGAAGGACTTCAAGTACCGGTGTTCCACCCGCTTTCAGAAGCTCCGCTGTAATTCCATCCTCGCCTGGGGCCCTGCCGTTTTTAAGGTGCTGGAGAGCCATTCTAATCTCGCTTAGACTGACGTCCGGGATATCATCGGAATAGTGTCGGATAAGACTTGCTCTTGGATCGTTACTCACACTTGCGTGTGGCTCCAACGATGATGTGTACAGCTGCCCATAGAACCTCTCAATCTCACTCAAAATCTCAGGTGTCCCGGAAACGATGCTGCCACACTCAGTCTTCAGCCTTGACAGTTGGCTCTTACGGGCAGACAGATCTCTGGCAAAGACTTTGGAGCCCTGGTTCCGCTCGATCGCTTCTTTAATACGAGCAGTATTAAAGTTGCGTAAGTCTCGCCGCATGCATTTGGAGATCTGTCTGTTCAGTTGCCTGTATGCTGTCAAATCTGTTGACGATTGCAGCCTCATCTCCCGCCTAACAGCCATGAGATTAAGAGTGTGATCGGAGAGTTTTTGTGTTCTTCTGCGGCGGGTCTTGCAGAACTTAGCTCCGACCACATGGACAGTTTCCACGAGCTTGTCATTCATATCGTCCACTGCATTGCAATCTTGTAGGCACTGAAAGCGGTTGTGTAACTCGAGCTGAAAGTTTTCGGGATTTTGGATTAGAGCACGAGGGGGGACGGAGCGTTTACATCATTAGACGAGTCCTCCCCAACTTAACGTTTAGGTTCAGTGTGCCTCTAACCATTCGGTGATCGCTGCCAGTTTTCACCTTTGCGATCACTGAGACATCACTGAACAGTTGGCGTCTGGTCGTCATAATGAAGTCAATCTCATTTTTTGTCGAACCGTCGGGGGTCGACCAGGTCCACTTCCTGTGGGGCCGCTTCTGGAAGAAAGAGTTCGTCATAAAGAGTCCCTCTTTCTTCATAAAGTCGGCCAGCTGCTGGCCCCTTCGGTTCTGTAGCCCTACTCCAAATTTCCCTAACTTCAGCTCACCGTTTTCTCTTGTGCCTAGTTTTGCGTTGAAGTCTCCCATCAACACCGTGTAGTGGATTTTGGAGGAATGCATGGCTTTGGAAATATCCTCATACATTTCCTCCACCTCCTCATCGGAATGTGCCGAGGTTGGTGCGTAAACCCGTATGACCTTCAGCGAATACCGTTTGGTGATTCTGAGTATCAGGTACGCGACCCTCGTCGACACACTCCCAATCTTTACAACGTTGTTGACGAGAGACTTGTGGACGATAAATCCGACACCTCCTTGGGACAGATGGTCGCCCTCCCGGTGATAGAACAAGTTGCCGGATTCGAGAATCACCGTGTCCTCCCCCTCTCTTCGGACCTCGGATAATCCTATAATACTCCAGCGCAACTTGTCTATCTCTTCTTCCAGCTCCAGGATCTTCTCGTCAGTCCTCAGTGTGCGTGCGTTAAATGTTGCCAGTCGTCTTGTGATTCTTAGCACCCCCTGCCCCGCCGTTACCATGGTCGCCACCGTAGCCAGGAATAGCGGGGCCGCCGGGGACTGGGGGCCGTCTATTTGTGTAATTGTTCATGGGGGGGTATATTGCCATAGTTGCCATGCTTGGCGAGCGGGTTGGCAACCGCAGTTTTTTTTATATTTAATCCATTTATACTTAATTAAATTTCAGTGTGTTAAATAAATCTTTTTTTTTTTAACCTATCAGCCTGTCTCCGTATAACAGGTCGTCAACAATTTGAACCGCTCTTCGCTGGATGCGATGAAGTAAAAGGGGTGCCCCAGCCCAAAGACGAGAACAGTATTCCATCTGAGGCTGAACTTGCGCTTTGTAAGCGATGTGCCGGCATGAAATACTGTCTCGTTTTACTGAGCACGCTAAGCTTTTTAGAGGCCAATTAGGCCTTCCCTTTCAAATAACTATGAAACTGCACACTTTTCCAATTCCGATGCTAGCTGAGGCAGCAAGAGGAGTTCCTTGAAACTATATTTTATAAAATTACTAAAGTGAGACACGAAAAAGGCTTTCTTTTTAGCGGTAATCACGCAAACTCGGTGGTAACTCGAAGTTCACGTTGCGTTGTCCGTAAAGAAAACTTACACGTGGTCATGATAATGGTGATGCAAGGTCTGATGTTGGTGGCGAGTCAAACTCGGATATCTGATTCTTCATGGATTATGATGCGGGTTCACATTTGAAAGTGGAGGCTTAACGTCAACCACGATGGACCAACAGAAGTTTCTTGAATAATGCGGTGCGAGCTCGATATTACTAGTGGAGTCTTATAATCGACCACGAGTACAACCTTGCGGGCTTAAGCACATGAATTGTAATGATGGCTCGTCTTGAACACTTTTTACAGCCGCAAAACTAATTTAATTTAATTACACATCGGAGTTTAAATATAATAAATTACAAAGCTGTATACCAAACATAGTTTAGAGTTTGAGTGCTTGAATTATATAAAAAATCACTTTTTTATCCACTTGTCTGTCCAAACGCCATATTATGGCGTGTCAAATAATTTGCGCATCTGTCAAACTCCATAATATGGCGTCGTTTTATCACGAAGCTTTAGACATCAATTTATATCGGTTCTACTACTTCTATATCTTTCTAACTTTACTGTAATCAAGACAATATAACAAGGATGCAATAACAGTCCAGTCTAAAGATCACAATACCATTCAACGTGCGTGCCCGTTTCTAAAAAAAAGTTTGTTCAGTCTGCATTGCGCGAACGCGAGTGTTACCTCGATAAAATCGAACAAATAAGTAACTGTGAAGTGTTTTATCTGCAAGAAACATGAATAGGTAAATAATAAACATTTTCTAATTGTTTTTTCGTGTATGAGATAAAGATTTCGATCTAAATTTTTACTTTCCTCAGACATTGTACGTCACTTCTGACGTGACGTTCGTATTTAATCATTTGATTCGAATAAAAATTGTTATGGTGATGGCAAACTAGTATTTGTAACATAAATAACATATATATATACATACGTAATAATGATTGGTTTCGTCCAAATTGGATTTAATAATGTGTAAAATACAAAACAAAAATTGCATAATTCAAGACGCCATATTCTAGAGTTTTGACAGACAGGGAATCGATGGTCAACGACATCAAATCTGCCATTTTGTTCGATCGCTAGTTTAATGTGGTAAGAGTTGGTCACTGCGTCATCAATATTAAACTCCTCACTGTTTTATTGCGTTTGTTTTTGATAGGATGTTGCTTTGCATGTTTTTAGGGGAATGTAGTTTTATTTTTTTGCACTTGCTTATTTTAATAGTGACACGAGACTTCCACGCACGCGTGGACCACGATGTAGTAGAGGCGTGCGTGTCCGTGGTGGGAGAGGAGCGGCGAAAGTCTTAGCTGAGGCTGAGGTGGCTGGGGTTGCGGTTATTTTAATTTACTATTTTACTACGTATTGGTTTTGATTTAAGGGTGTATTATTTTAAGATTCATTAATCTGGTTTGGATGGTGATATATACAAATGATGTATAAATTATATGTGGTTATGTGTCAGAACTAGTTTTGATGTATTTATGTACACACATATAGTTATATATATTATTGATTTTCTTCTAAATTAACTTATTACTTCTGCATATGACCGATTTCGGTTGCCGGTTCTTTTGTGGTACAAAGTCTCCAGAGGTAAATTTACAGCCTAAAAAATACTGAATAAATGATTTTTTTAACTTTGAATAGATTGGGTACCGATGGCTTAGTCCACTTGTGACCACGGACCCTGAAAAGGTGTCGAAACGTCACGAAACAATTAAAACACAAAAATAAAACACAAAATCGCTAAACAATGTTTGTGGAATATTATAAACGCGTAGTCATCCGTAAGTGTTTAATTTTAATGATGGCTTCGATTCACAAGAGCTTGTATTAGCCTAGACTAAATAAATGATGTTCGTATTGTGCATTTTTTTGTGTGAATGTTTAGTGCTGACTGTATTTTTACCTATTTAACGTATTCTCATGCTTTTTTAATGTGTGGAAAAGAATAATAAAATTGAAATTAGTTCCAAAACAATCTCAGTCAGAGAACCTCCTTTATTTGAAGTTGGTTAAAAAAAGTAATTTATATGAATTTGCAAAATCCTTGATAGCGGTGGTTAAAACAGCTTTCCATGCAGTTAATTTTAAAAATTATTAATTTTGCCACTTTTAAAAAAATTGGCAGGTACCTACCTAGTTATGAAAATTGTCAACCATAAAAAATATGTTTCCTCCAATGTTATGACTTATGTTATTTCTCAACATGACTTTTATTTAAACTTTCGTTTTACATTCATATTTTTCTTTCGGAGAAAATCACATTTGGTCTTATCCACACTTATCATAATGTGTACTTGTAACTTTTGTACCGAAATTGTATACTTTTGACAGTAATTCCAAAATATTATTGTATACAAACTTGTTACGCAGCCATAATCTAGGCAATCTGCAGCGTTGCATCAGTTTACGAGAATCACGAGGCACTGCGTCAGCATAACGTGTGTACTGTGTTGTACCTGGTTCTGATATTTTACCGTGTGAATTCATTCTAGATTCAAACTTCGAATTAGAGTCACCTCTTTTAGTTGTAATAATTAATTGTAATAATTATTGTAAAGTAAATATATTTTAAATAAAGATTGCTTTTTTGCAACCTCTGGCTGGAGCCCACATAATTAACAGGCATTTGTTTATTGTTTTTCTAATAAATATATTATTAAGTTTAAGGATAGCAAGTCAGATGTAGAATAAGTTCCATGGAATTCCATTTATAAGACAATGTATAGGGGTATGTTTTTAAGGTGTTATTTACGAGTGTTTGGTTTGTGTTGTTCATTTCTTATAACTTTTAGTTTTTTTTTTAGGTCTGAAAACGTTTATCACAAGAACATAAACCAATCTATGGAAAAAGTTAACACTCCAAGCCATGTGGAGCAAAAGCGATCCGGGATTGAATTGTAAACATCCCAATTTTTGTCCCGATTTCGAGTAGAGCTATGTGAGGCCCATTATTCTCGATCTTTTTGTGAACAAAAATGTATATAGAAGTTTCTTTGTTTTGATTACTTATTGTTAAATATGCTTTTGATGCACAAATAAAACAAATAGTATAGGGAATAAAGGCTTTTATCTACAATGATTACACCTTTAATGCACAAAATTAGGGAAAAAACACTTTTCTTACTTTCACTTTCGAATTAGTATATACATAATACATAAAATAAACACTCACGCCTGTCACCCAGAGGGGTAGGCAGAGACTACGGACTTCCATTTGGCACGATCCTGACATACCTCTTTTCGCCTCCTTTACATCCATATATCTACGCATACATGCTCGTCGGTTAAGGGTACTTCTAACGTGGCCCATTTTCAAAATATCGCCAATTTGGTCGATAAACTTCAGGGCGTCCCTTCCCGACTCGGCCGTTCACATCTGGCATATAAATTTGCTTTGTCACTCTTTCCTCATTCATTCTTTCTATATGACCAAACCACCGAAGCATTCCTTTCTTAATCCTGGTCACAACATCATCTTGCATACCACATTTATTTCTTATCACGCAATTTCTCACCCTGTCATTCAGATTCAACCCTAGCATATTGCTTAAAGACCGCTTTTCTATAGCATTTATACTACTTTCGTGCTTCTTCTGCCACACCCAGCTTTCACTACCATACATTAAAGTAGGGACTAACACAGCATTATGAATTACCATACGTGCCTTTTTTTGACACATTCTGGTTCTTCATAATAGAGTGCAGTGCCCCATTCACTCTATTCCCTGCATTTAATCGTCGTTCTATATCTACCATACCTGCTAAATACACATCCCAAATACACAAACTCACCACTTGCTCAATTAACTCTCCTTCTATTCTTATTTCACATACCGTTTTTCTTTCTTCTCTTTCAAAAACCATCACTTTCGTCTGCGTCACTTTCATTCCCCTTTCTTTTAATTCCCAGTTCATTAATGTAACCATCATTTGCAACTCAGCCGCCGATGACGCAAATATATATATATATATATATATATATATATATTTATATTATATATATATATATATATATATATATATATATATATATATAATAAATTAGTATATATAATTAGTATATAGTAAACCTATATTCAAGTTATACATAATCTGATAGCTCATTTAATACAGTTTCCATAAATATATAACTTTAATTTTTCATTCAAAATGTCTTATAAATAGTCATTTTAATGAACAGCAGGAATTAGTCTAAAAGTACTTCAACAAGTGCTCGACAGAGGCACCGTATTGGCCAAAATGGTCGTGACTGACGAGTGGATATACTTAACAAAATGCTAACGATAGCAATTATTTACTTAAACATCGGTCCATAACAGTGTGTGTGCGTCTGCGTGTGTGCGTGCGTGGGTGGGGGTGTGCGTGTATGTACTACACATTGGCTAACGAACGGATAGTTATTATTCAGGGGACGTTAGTTGCCTGCTATAGATGTTAAAAAAAAAACATTGTGTATTTTCACTAAGTCATTGAAACACTTGCTCTCCCTTATTGAATAATAATTTTGCCTGTAGTTTGTTGTTGTTGTTTACTCCGAGATCATATAGTTTACATGCTTGTAGATGCGTATGGAAATTGCAAACGTATTTGCTCGAACAGTTAGGGAAAGTCGATCGTGCCATTTGCTATGTTAATTAGAAATTATAGGAAAGCTAGGAAAGAAAGGAAAGAAGGCGTATCTTCTTTCTTATAGTGGTGAAATGTGAAACGTTCAGCAATGGCGTGTGTAATCCGGTAGAAAGATCTGAACTTTAAATTGTAACGTTCAGAACCTGTGGAATATCTTAATATATATATATATATATATATATATATATATATATATATATATATATATATATATATATATTTAATTATGTTTCACGTTGTTTGTCCGCGATGAACTTACCTACAAACTACTTAACCAATTTTAATCAAATTTGCACACTGTTTGTAGTTTGGTCCAATTTGAGAGATAGGATAGTATTTTTTTGCCCATGAATGACCCAAAATCTTTTATTGCAAATTTAAGAATTTTTAATACGAAATGACAAAGGTCGTCGAAAAGGGCAGAACGACGTCTGCCTGGCAAGCTAGTAAATATTATAAATAATTTAAACTCGAAAATGAATCTGGCCATATGTGTATTTTTATAGTGTAAAGGAAAATTATAGGCTTAGTTTTCCGTGTGTATATGCATATTTAGCATTTAGAAACATTTAATTTTTTTTATGACAGTGATTTTCAAACATATTCAAGTCTTCTTGCAAATTATGTGTACTTCATCAATTTTAACCTCTATATCCCCTATACCAGATGGCATATTAGAAATAATTTGAAAGGTCTGAGTTAATGTGTGTATGGGTAGTATTTAAAAAAGATGGCTGAAAATAATCATTTAACAAATTGAAAATTCTGTGTAATCGGTACTCCATTGATATTGATGTTATTAATACGAGATCTTTGTTCGAAATCCCGTTTGGGATCTTAAAGTGCCTAAAACGTTCCTTCAATTGAACTACATTGTCATTTTTCTTCTGCAAAGTCTGGATTGCTTGATAAACTTCAGTGACCCGTAGATTCAGGCATTCAACATAGCACTGAACAAATTCCAAGAGGGTCCTTCTACCAGCCGCCTCCAGCTCCATAAGTTTAAGGTCTTCGATATCGGCTCTAATGTACTTTTTAGGTCGGTCACATCTTCTTGTATAGCATTGACACTTGCTGGTGCAAGAGATCCTAATAACGGTGAATAATCTTAAGACCACTTTTTTTATAGAACAAGATGATAAAAGAGCACACAGTCCACCTGATGGAAAGTGGAGTCTGTGGAACATCCTCCCCCCCACCCCCCAACGCTTTTTTTTTTTTGTTTTTTTTTTTTGAGACATCTACAATTATCCTCGATTGATAATCAAAATGCAAATACGTTGTCACCCGTGAAGACTTAAGATGAAATACCTCCTGCTTTTTACTAGAAACGAGGCATCCAATCTTAGTCCTCAGGGGTGATAACGCATCTGCGTTTTGATTCTTAATGGAGGATAAATGACAGAGTGGATAGGGATTTGCTATGGCAAACACTGAACTCATTTGGGTTGAGCGCTGGCTTGATACAGGCATTGGAGTCTCTTTATAGGGACTCTAGTGCTTGTGTTAGGATCAACGGGGTCTACTCGGACTGGTTTGACATCCATAAAGGTGTCAGACAGGGCTGTGTGGCTTCCCCATGGCTGTTCAACCTATTTATGGACACTTGTTTGCAAAATTTGAAAGTTGAAGAATGCGGATTAAGAATGGGTGAGTTAACCGTCAAATGCCTTTTGTACTCCGATGATCAAGTTATTCTTGCGTCGTCGGCGGCTGAGTTGCAAATGATGGTTACATTAATGAACGGATCATTAAAAGGAAGGGGTATGAAAGTGAACGCCAGTAAGACGAAGGTTATGGTTTTTGAAAGAGAAGAAAGTAAAACGATTTGTGAAATAAGAATAGAAGGGGAGTTGATCGAGCAAGTAGATGAGTTTGTATATTTGGGCTGCGTATTTAGCAGGGATGGCAGATATGATATGGATATAGAACGACGAGTGAATGCGGGAAATAGAGTAAATGGGGCCTTGCACTCTATTGTGAAGAGTCAAAATGTGTCGAAAAAGGCACGTATGGCAATTCACAATGCTGTGTTGGTCCCTACTTTAACGTATGGTAGTGAAAGTTAGGTGTGGCAGAAGAAGCACGAGAGTAGAATAAACGCTGTAGAAATGCGGTCGTTAAGGAGTATGTTAGGGTTGAATCTGAATGACAGTGTAAGAAATTGTGTAATAAGAGAAGAGTGTGGTTTGCAAGATGATTTGTGACCGGGATTAAGAAAGGAATGCTTCGGTGGTTTGGTCATGTGGAAGGAATAAATGAGGAAAGAGTGACAAAGAAAATGTATGGTGCAGAAGTGAATGGCAGAGTCGGAAAGGGACGTCCTAGGCGAAAATTTATCGACCAAATTGGCGATTTATTGAAAACGGGCCAAATTATGAGTACCCTTAACCGACGAGCATGTATGCGTAGGTGTATGGATGTGAAGGAGGCAAGAGAGGTGTGTCAGGATCATGCCAAATGGAAGTCTGTAGTCTCTGCCTACCCCTCTGGGTGACAGGCGTGAGTGTTTATGTGTATGTTTATGATAAATGTAGATGTGTATGGGCCACAGCATACACTTACCATCAGGTGGACTGTGTGCTCGTTTCTTTTTATTATTCTATAAAAAAATATAATTTTCTTTTCGTAAAAGTAAAACCTACGTCAAAAAACTAAAACGAATAAAATAATTTCAATAGAGTGAAATATCTGTATAAATAAATACGTACTCAATACTCAATATTTTATTGAGTTCTGTAAGATTTTCAGTTGTATCGTCTTTGAAATACGAGTATATTTAGGATATGCAAGTTACAATCTCATACTAAACTTAGAGTATATTTACATAATTAACCTTAGAGTATATTTAGAATATACAAGTTACAAGCCAGTTATGCTTTTGTATATATTATAAGATACTAACTTTCCCACGTAATAGCTTAAAAATAAAGCTTCTTTTACACGAACTTGATAGCTTAAAATTTCCTAACTTTGATAAACGAACCGTTTGTAAACCCAGGCTTAAGTACAGTAAAAGTGTATGCATTATTTGTGGTTTTAAAAATAAAACAACCTACATAGAAACGTTCCACTATTAGCGGCAGTCCTCATCCTAGTTTTTGTAGTTATTTTAGCAAACTAAACATTACAATTATTCTAAAATACCTCGATGAAATATTGATCCTTTTTGGCAGTTTTTAGGAAAAACAGCCAAAATGTTTCTAGATTTAAAATTGTGAGTATTTTAAATTACAGTCTTATTTATTTTCGTGAAATGCGCACTAAACTGAAATACATACAAAAATGTTAACATTTTACACCCTTTACGCGTCTGTATCATCTCTTGAATAGCTTATTATATGTATATTATAAGTAAATGTTATAGAATGTGGTAATCATTGAGTTTGTCATTTTCAACACAATACAGAGCGATTGTACATTAATTTTAGAGATTTAGTTTATGTCTGAAACCTTGCTTATATCCCCTTCAGTGGAGGACTTAAAGTCTGCATAGATATGTACAGATATGATTTCACATGAATGCATCAGTGAGCATGGTTTTTACAGTGTAATAATAATAATCAATTTATAATAAATATGGTACAAAGATGTTCGTATAAATGAATGAACATATTACACCATTTGTGGTAAATGAAAACTTATGGTTAGAATATAGGTACAATATTTAAGTAAAATTAAACGTGCTTCAGTTTTCACATCATCTCGTATAGCATTGACATTTGGTGTTATGGTAGAAAGTGAGTTCATCTGAGAAATTAAGCGTCAAAGCTCCGAAGCAATCATCTCCATATTCACGTGTGAAGAAGACTTAACTTTACTACGCTCTCTGACAATGATGGAAGAAGACTTAACTTTAAGCTTTATGACAATTTTGCTTTAATTGTATCATAGAAATTAATTTTATTGGACGCACCAAAATGGCAGTCTGTCTTTATGAGAGATGTTCTAACTCACCTCGGCAGTAGTATGTGACAGCCTTTATGTAATTGAGTCTAGCTCTAGGCACATTCATCGCCCGCCTCTCGGCGAGATGGCACTGTATGAACATCAGCGCAACGCACGACGCTGAACCCCTGATTTCGCGTTACCTTCTACGGAATGGACTGCACTTTTTGCATCACAAGCGTGTGTAATTCTTATGAACTTATAGTACTGTTACATATGTATATGTAATACTTTGTGCGCAAGAACTATCCGCAGTCATTGGAGTAAGGATCGTCTCGCGTTCGACGTCTCGCAAGCAAGCATACAAGTAAGCTATTGAAGCTCACAATACGAAACAAATCGGCATTATCCTGTCGACCCATTCATGCTACAACCATAATGCAGCCACAGCTGGGCTACTACTACTACCTACTACTTCGTAATACTGAAATTTCAAAATTTATATCCTTTTTGATTAAATTTTAAAATGTATACAAATATTCAAATTTTAATATTCGAACGACTAAAGCTTTATAATAAAGGTTGGCCACCCTAATAATACTTAAGGACTATTATTTTGAGCATATATTGTATATATATATATATATATATATATATATATATATATATATATATGTATATGTATATTTTAAGTCATATTATACTTTGAAGATTATCTACTCTATCTTGCTTATTCCCGCAAATTGCACGCCGAGGTCAGACATTGGCTTAGGCCATCATCGCTGCTTATCCCAGTAAAAATTTTTCCGCCCAAAGCTATTACGCAGTTTTTATGAACCGATCAACGTCAGTGAAATTGTGTTCTATTTTTATGAATTTAATAAAGTCAAAAGAATTGTAAAATATTTGTCTTGAACATAAAAAAAATATTAAATAATAATGACTTTCTCAAAATAAAAAGTAAAATTTTTTACTTTTCCTCATAAAATTATTTATTTAGAATTGGAAGAATAAAAACTTATTGTTATTGCTAAATAATCGATAAAAATTGAAAATTTTCCTTAAAACCGAGTTATTTAGTTTATACATAAATAGAAAACAATTAATCTCGTGAGATGTAAAGAATACTAACATACTCGCTTACCGCTTATTTAATGAAATAAAAATGGAACATCGCACGGCTTAGTGCTGTAGATGTGTAATCAAAACAAATGGCGTGGGTTTCGCCAGGATAATGCGTCACAAAATTACCACATAGCGAGATTTCGAGCTACATCAAATGGATATTGTACATGTAAAGCACTAAATATGATTATTATTACACCATTATATCCGATGCTTATACAACTTTTGTTTGATGTTTAAAATTAAAATAATAGTAAACTTTTAAGGTTTTAAGCAGAGAAGAGTAACAATATTGCAATATTATGACAATTTGTCGGTATCTGCTTTTCCGTACGATTAAAATCTGGACGTATTCAAGGCGAAAATTAATAAATTTTTATTACGCGACAGTGCAATTAACTATCTAGGGCTTTACCACCACCACTTGTCACCATATGGGACTGTAGTCAAACATTGGCTTACAATAAGTAGAAAAAATAAATAAGAGTCTACCGTGATTCCAATATCAGAGATCAGATCCAATATCCAGTATCAGAGTACTCCATCTGCCTTCCAGATCTTTTATAATAAAACTTTTATCTCGAATTTACATGCAATTTCCTGCGGTGTTTGTAATTAGCACCTAAAATTTCGATTAATAATTTAATTTGTATCGGTGGAAATTAAACTCCTTACTACGTTTTGGTCATAATTAATCAAAAACCGACAATTTGAATTTTCAACCCTTTTTCCTTAATAGGCTACAAATATCAAATCAACATTAAATTACAACGTTAAAAAAGAGTTTACAACATTTAATTTACCTTTACATAATATACACACTTTTTTATATATAAGCATATACCTATATATATATGCATAGGAATATAATAGTAGAGATTAAAGAACTATGGTTGGCTTTTGTACTCGTGTAGTGGCGATGTAAACATATCCACTACTGCTTATCATCGTCCCGTAGATCTTGGAAAAATCATCACAATCCTTATAGCATCACAAAATAATTAAAATTTGTGGCTGTGAACCCGCAGGGCAACTACTGCACATAGGCCTGCTATAAGACAATCCATGGGAAGGCCCTTTTTAGCAGTGAACTTTCGATAAGTTGTAATAGTTATGATAATGTTATGCTTAGCTTTTCAATAATTTACGTGAAATATGGTGTTAGATAAATGAAATGCAGATGCCAATGTCAAACTAAAAGTGTTCGGTTTTACCTATTACGAGTATGGCACGGAAAATTAAAAAGAATATAAAATAATGTCGATTTCATAAATTCTTCCCTTTTTAAACACGATTAAATTACTAATAATCTAAGTAAGATAAGAATAACCAACGAGCCACGTATACATACGGTGTTCCTAAAATATATTTAATAAGACGCTGTAAAAATTTAAATTTGAGTTAAGATAAGAACAGATTATGGTAATTGTGACTACAGATGCTGGATGCAATTAATGCTAGATTAACATTAAAAAGTAGTCATTAGAGGTAAAAAGATACAATTTGCAAACCAAATTACTATGAATTCACAAAAATGACAGTAAATTTTTTCTTTTATAGCAGAAATATATTATATCACAAGCTCTTGCTTGCGTTTTAACTCGAGCTCCAAAAAAATTTAATGAGATATAATTTATACTGAATTCTTTTAGAAGACATTAGCTATTCAGTTTATTTCCGACTTTATTGATTTTTAATATTAATCAGTGTGTACATAATATTAATCATTCTTCTGAGAGGTAGGTCTTTTTCTTCCTAGGAGTCTGTTTGGGTAAGTAAAAACGTCTTAACTTTTTCTATCACAAATTAAAGTGCTTGCACTGACTGTTAATTGGGGACATCAACATATTTGTGACAACAGAACAGAAAAATAGAAATAATAAAAATGATGAGTGGGAGGACTCTTTACTGTCCGGGAGTTCTCGGTAAATACTACCTTTTATCCTAATTCTGTTGTCAAATATTAATGCTTGCGCTGCAGTGTTCAGGTGTGAAGTTCATAGAGAGCCAGTAAGTACACTCACAGACTGTGAGGCATTATATCTTAGACATTAGGGATGACAACACATTACCACTTACTTTATTAAAATATTAAGTAAATTAATTTTAAGTAAATTATTTAATTAAAAGAAATTAAAATAACTAAAATAATTAGAAATAATTGAAATAATAAAATTTATTGCTATCAGAAAATTATAATTATTTTAGTCCTGAATTGTAAAGACATTTTATTAGTGTAATTTACTATAAAAGCATTTTGTTCCATTTCCTATAAATATTACACATTACTATATCGAGAGTCAGCATCTCGTTCGTAAAAAACATTGTATTTGCGTGATTGTATAATGTATGGCAGGCAACTCTATGTTTGCGTTTATATTGGCAATAAATAACAAAAAAGTGTGCAGTCCACTCGCAGTATAAGGGAAATCTTAAGAAAATTTAACTTCAAGATAATTGTACAGAGTATCAGGAGTAGGACAATTTTAGTGCTTTAGTAATTAAAATATAAATAAATTAATAAAAAACACTATATACTATATTAGTGTGGATTTTCGTTTTTATAATTTTATTTATTTTACCAGAAAATCAAAGAGCTCAATGTAATATATTTTAGCGCTGCATAATATTCGAAAGTTTAGTATAATATAGTAATGTCAATATTCTTTTTTTTCCAGATATTTATGTTTTTTTACGCCCGTAACGCCAGTGGTTCAAACGATCGTGTATTGACTGCAGTAATCTGCTCCTTATAAAATAAATTCAACGAGATTTTTAACAACGAAAGCTATCCTAGATATTGAGACATTGTTCTATACATTTCATATTATTAGCAGTGAATAGGTAAAAAATTAAAGTCATATTTAATATGCCTCAAGAAAAACTCAAGCGATATTAAATGAAACCAAACAAAACAAATTTCTCTCGTAAAAATCTAGCTCAATGCTTGATATCGATTAACGAGAGAGATTTAAAATTCTGTTTATGTAAAAGTCTTTCTTTTTTATAAAATTAAGGAAGTAACAAACAAGCATAATATGGTCTACCTAAAACTATATGGGTATAGCAATCCATGGTCACCTACACCAACTTAAAATCAAAGTGCATAGAAGAAAAATGGTATACCTCGTTACTATAAAAGGGTAACCGGTTCTTACCATACAAAATACAAAAACATAATGTTGTTACTTTTCTTTGTATAATGTGAGAGCCTACCCAAATAAGCCGACCAATTCATGCTGCACTTATAATACGGCAGCAATATGGCTCTATCTATATTGACCGTGCAGGGACCGCGTAAAGGCGGTGTAAGAATAACCAATACACTATGGCAAATATATCCCTCATGAGGCAATCAATGGGGAGGCCTATAGTCAGCAGTAAAATTTGATTGGTTGTTGTGTAGGTAGTGGCTTTATCACGCGCAAAGTGCAAGTGGGAATGTACAAACTCAAGTGCTGGAAAATTTATCTTTTCTGATGCACGAAGCGGTGGCAATGCTGGTCATTGTTTTAACACCGAATGAGCCGAAATTGAAAAGCATTCGTATAATCGTTCGTGAGTCGGTATACGAAATTAAGGATGTAAGTTTGAAGACCTTAGTCACACCGCCACCAAAAATTTTATGTGTCTGTCTAAAAGCATGATTTTTGGATATATGGTCTTTTACCAAAACCAATCGCGATGAACTTTTGCCTGATATCCTTGTCTCCATTGATGTGTTGCTAGATTGGTTTGCAAACCTGATAAATTAACAGTTCTTCCTTTCTTTCGCTTCTTTTGTTGTTAGCTATTGTTAAAAACTTAACTGAAAATACACTTCTACTACCCGCAGTATAGTGCCTAAAACGCTGGCTGAATTCCCTCGCTAAATGGAAATACTTAGCCTTAGAGCAAGAAAAGCAACAGTCCTCTTATCACCAGTGACGACGACAAGTAGCGGGTGCAGTTTCTTTAAAACCCCATTGCGCGATAGTCTCCTTCTACTTTGTAGAGCCACGCTCTGGCTAGTTTATGACTATGATATGAGTTAAAGAAAAACCATGATTTAACAGTATACCGCCGTAAAATAGCAGCTTAACACTGCTATATTTCAAATGACGAGTGTAGGGAGCTCGATTCCCTTTTTACTGAAAACGAGACAACAATAACAACGCATTTTCAATTTGATTTATAATCAAAGACAAGATGTCCCTTGTCATCCTTATTTTATAAAAAAAATACACATAAAAATTACTTTTCTCTTTAGAAACAAAAGTCCTTTATTAATACTCTACTACTACTACTAGTACATACCTACCCAACTTTATAAAATATGTAATTCAAGCCTCTAACGAACACCGCTATGGGGTAAGTAATGTCATGAGGCGTAATCCCGGCACTCGCGTGTCATTTGTTTTGATTATGCCTCCACATCCGTAGGTTGCCGCTACATAATGTTGTTTATTTTTATTTTATTTCAGCATGTGCCACACGTGTTGGTTGCTGTCGACGCAATATATTCTGTTTTATTTCTATTAGACGCTGCAAGAAGGTTTGTTTAACGTGTTACGTACTACATTAAGAAGTACATACAAAAGCAGCGCGTTTTATAATTCACTTATGGAAAAAATATTCTACTAGCCGGTGGAATTATTTTTTATACAATAAGTGTAAAAAACGAGCACACAGTCCCCCCGATAGTAAGTTGATGTTGCGGTATATAGACATCCACATCTATCCTTGATTAATCTATCCTTAATCAAAATACAGATGATGATGATGTCATTTCTTAGGACTAAGAAGAATTCCTAGATAACAGTAAAAAGACTCTTCGGTTCTGTACACTCACCATATGAAAGCAGCAGCATCAAGCTTTTAGCATCAAGCTTTTCATTGACGCTAGTATTCAGTGAAATCGTAGTTCTACCCCGATCGAGGCAACCAATTCGTGCTAGATACATGCATAATTTAGCAGCAGCATGGCTCTAAAAATAATTTTCATCCACTATTCTGAAATTTGATCTACAATTCTGAACTATTTACAGCACAGCCCATAGCCATTTAAAAAATCCATGGGTTGAATGAAATAAGGCCAAGAAAGGGCGTAGAGGCAAGACTCCGAGCGTAGCCTCCGCTACGCGACTTACAAGGCTACGGCTTCTTTATAATAGCTATGTTTTAATTCTATAGGTTGTTACTTGGAACATATTTTGGAAACATTATTTTTGGTTTTGTGTAATATTACTTGTCGAAATTTCGTTAATGGCGGTTTTGATTTATCGATTGACCACTTCGTCTAAGTTTGATTTAAATATTCAGGCCTAGGTAAGTTCAGGCGTGTAAACAGACATAGTACTGCGTGGTAGAGCCAACCTGTAGTTATATTATTAGTATAGTTGTAGCACGAATGGTTTGTTTAACCCTAGAAAGGACCACACTCTCACAGAATAATAGCGTAAAATAGCAGCTTAATCAGTGTTTCGTATGGTGAGTTTAGAGGACCGGAGACCTTTTTTACTGGAAACTGGGTCACAGTAACTACTTACCATCAGGTGTACTGTGTGTTCGTTTGTCACCCTATCCTATTAAAAAAAACTTCGATCAGTTAATTACATAATTAAACGGAAATATGTGCTAAGGTATAGTGTATCGCAGAATTAAAACCCCTAATTTCAAAGTTTTAAATTCTACTCTATTTTATTCTTATTCGATTTTGGAAACCCGTTTTTATTAGTTTAATAATAATTTAACCTTTTAAATTGGACAACACAATATCAAAACTTTAATGTCTAGAATATTAGCTTAATAGTTACAAAGAAAACTTCATTCCTTATTTTAATTTTATTATGGTATTAAAATTCTTTAAATTGTAATTACAATTGGCGATTGTGTAACAAACATACGAAAAAATACAATCGAAATACTAGCCTGACGCCTTTCGTCGTGGAGTCGGCTGAAAAGTCAATTTAGATTATTAGTTGAATTTTATCGAAAATAAATAACGTGTTCGATTCCAGTAGGAGGCCAAGTAAATAATTTTAATGCATTTTTCTCAAATTACGATTAAAACCCCGTTTCAACGAACACTGCACGGTCAGCATGATGCAACAAAGAACTCATTAATGCAGCTCCATTTCACGCCATATTGGAAATTTCTCTAGTCGACTTTTACACGTGAATGGAATATTTCAGACGAGATAAGTGGCTCACGATGTGCTGATCCTTCAATCACGGTTAGAAAATTGGAGATTTTACACTCAGTTTTTAAGTACTGAAATTGAGTACTAGTTTTTGGAATATTTACTTTGTATTAAGTAGATATTGTTCCCGATAATCTTTGGATGGACAGGATTGTAAAACAGCAAAAACCTAAGTCAGTCGGTGATGCACTGATATTAAAATTAACAACCATTTTTTTAAACACTGATATTTACAAATTTAACTAAAATTAATATAACTAAACACCACATAAATAAACTAAACATAAACATTGAATAATTACATATATAATATAAAACATATAATAAATTTTGTATTTAGCATTCAGACAATCTATTAATGTAATTACATTTTTTCCTTATTAATAATAAAAGTTCAGTTTCTATACTTTTCACTCATTCTCAACTCAATTTGGTATTAGACTTGCTTATAGAATAGAACTACAGTAAAATATAGTTCTTTTGTAATTTGTCAATTTTAGTCGTATATTCAAGTAAACATAAGTAAATGACTTGTTTTATTATATCCTAACTGAACATAAAAGTGAATTAATTGAACCATTTTCATTCATAAAACTGCAATTTTTAATTTGTTTACGTTGTATTTTACTTTATGAATAAATTTTACCCGAGAATTGAAAAAATTAGCCTTGAATTAAATAAAATTTCTGAATCGATGTCACGTGAAAGAGAAATGTACGATTATGAGCACATTAATATGCCTTTGTATTAATTATTTTTCTATTGTTTCTACTGTCCTTGGAGGTGGTATAATTATGTATAGGTACTGTATACTGTGGATTACACTATTTGCGTAATACTTCTGGTGTTTTTTATGTGCCATCAAATCTTTTTCTTTATCATTACGTAAAATTCTTCTGCTGGACATGAAACTCTCCCGTTGTAGGGAGAATTTGTACTAATCGTGAAGCATGGCATATGTCAAGCGTAACGATCGAATGTCCATCTCGACTTATGACCGCAGTGCCAGATGTCTAGTTGCTTTGACGCTGCTACGCATCTCAGGACTGAATATGTTACATTTTATTTGTTTTTATAAACATTTTATAAAGTTGAAATAACCAATAAACTAGCAATCGAGTTGTATTGCAAGTTTGTTGGTTATTTTTAATGGTTTGTTTATAGTAAGTGGCTACTGTAGCCCGTAAATACCTGGAGCCATCTTCAAATAACCTTTTGCATACTCTCTAACTGTTTTTTGAATTCATAATATTTTTATACATATATCCTGCGTGCCGTAAATCATAATGAAAGTTAGAAAAAAAACTGAAAATCGTTGTTTTCCAAGAAAATCCCGAATATCATGTTGCCGGTAAACTGGCCATTGAACGTTCTGCATTACTAACCATCACTACAAAATCACTGGCCAGTAAAGTGGACACTAACGAAATCTATATTATTTTTGTTAAGGAATATAAAAAAGACTTCAGTTATGAATTTCATAATTAGCCGTTAATTATAGAACATATTATACTTACTTCACATAGAACAATCAGTCATCAATTACAAATATAATTAACCATTGGCATTCCCAAGCCAGGCAAACCACACCACTTCCCCTCGAATCACCGTCCCATCAGCCTACTCAAGGCCATGGGTGAACTTTTCGAACATGTTATCCTCACGCGCATGAGGCGCCACCTGTTTCCAACTATTGCAGATGACACAACCCTTTGCTCTAAAGACAACTAACTGCTACATTTCCGGAACAAGATCCAAAAGTCAGTTAGTGACTTAGGAGCTTGGCTCCAAAAATGGCGTATCGACGTAAACCCGGAGAAAACCCGCTGTTTGTTTCAAACATAAACGACGCCGTCTCACTGCTACTCTGCCAATCAGAATGTTAGGAACCCCTGTACCCTGGCAAACAAAAGCCAAATACTTAGGTGTCACACTTGATACAAGGCTTTCGAGCCCCATATCAAGAAAGTAAATCGCACCGCGCGATTTTACATGGGTAGACTCAACAGCATGTTGGGCAAACAGTAAAATGTGCCTCCGCAAGAAGCGAACCCTATATAAGGTCTGTACTTGACCCGTTATGACCTACGCGGCCCACATTTTTGTTCATGTCAATCCTCGATTATTAAATGAACTTCAAATAGTTCAAAACCTCTTCAGTCGTCGGGCTACGAACGCACCATATTCAGTCCGTAATGCCGACCTCCACAGAGACTTAGAGCTCCCAACAATCCAGCAATTCCTAAAAACAGTCTCCGAGAAATTCTTCAAAGCCTCAGAGTCCCACTCAAATCGCCTCATTTGCGAGGCAGCTGCCTATGCAGCCCCACTTCGTACTCGCTATTGTGTCCGCAGACCGAGAAACTCTCTCTCGGACCCCCCCCTCCCCCGAGCAAGCTTTTGGCCGACCTGAACTGCCTCCTGGCAGCTCAGGCTGAGCCTCCACAACTCATCTCATAATCTGCCTTAGTTAGGCGGTTACTCACCCTATTCACCCAAGAGGGGATCGCGTCAGATACAGCTTAAAAGATCTCTCTTTAGGTCAATGAGCCAATCTCACAGGTGGTGTTTAGTGGGTAAAGTTTCAACATAACCACGCAGCCGGCTGCGGGGTATGCTATGAGCATTCACCACCTCCCTCCCCCATTTACCAGAGGGTAACACTTATTTACTTCCGGGCGCAAAAAAAAAACTAGCACTCCAAGCTTTGGCCGCTCCCCGGGCAAAACACCTCGCCTGGCGGGAGATTTTCTTTTCTTTCCACCTCCAAAATATTAATATACAGACAAAGATTTTGAAGGCTTGTTCAAAACTATTATTGTATGTGTTGTTATTTTTCTAATTTATTTAATACTAAATCAGATATATTTTATTGAACTTACTTTATACACAACAAACTGAGCTGTAATACTCGTAAATCTAACTTCGCTGGGCTAGGTTCCGAAGAAGTGCTTAAGTGGTCGTTAATGTAAGTTATTGCCCGCCACCTATTGAATTCATTAACGAACAACAGACGTGTTGAAAAGACGAGAAACTTATTTATGGTCAGCAATAAGTCAACCAATTTAACATAATAAGGTAACTTTGTTACAATATATTAAGGTACATAAAATCCTGAGTAGTGGTAGTTTAAGGGTAACTGCTGGTCATAAAATTCATTTTACTCGAGCAATTCAAATTCGATCGCCAAAAACACCACTGTAGAATTTATGAATTTTTTTTTAAACTGTTTAGACGATTAAGCTTCCCGCCGAAGTTATACTTTACTACCTCCCCGAACATGTGGTAAAGAAGCATAAAAATTACCTATAGTCCTCATCATAATTAGTCATTATTCCTCAATGTCACCGTACATGTTTTGCTCCTGTGTCATGAAATCTTACGGCGAACTACACAGCTCTCGAATTTGTTTAAATAAAATTCATAACAATTGCAAAGAAGCTTCTGCACGATTTAAGCAACATTTACCTAATAACATCTACTGATGTCTATCCAACAATCATTATTATTATCATCATCACAGCCTTTGGGTTTGGAATTTAATTTTATTAATTATAGGATCACAAGTAAGATGGCTAGCACCCAGCCATGTTTTTTTATTGAAATTAGGATGTTTTTTGGTATAATAACCTCGCGAATAATCCCTGATAGGATTCCTTGTCTTTGGCGAGGATTTGTAGTCTAGCACATTTGATGTAGTGACGGGGAAGATTCCATAAATTTTTCATAGACTGCAGACTTCCCGAAGCGCCGACTCTTTACATCAGCTATGTGTTCCTTTACGTGAGTTTTAAGTTATATTTTAGTTTATCTTATGCAGGAAAGACCACATTCGTAATCAAGCTTGTACATTTCTATCTGAATCTTTACTATTTACTAACATTGTACTATGAATTGTTTGAACTGATTTGCCTTATACTTGGCGGTGAAAAAAAAATTGTAAAGAAACGTAAGAAAACCGCTTGTCTGAGAAATAAAAAAAAATCAGGTGTAATCCGACAAAATGCTCTGGTACATTGCAAATAATTGTTTCAACTCCAGTGAAGAATGCAAAATTATCCATGGCCATTCGTGGAACATATAAGTATTTAACTATACTCTTTACTTTTTTTATTAAATTGGACATACCTACACTGTATGAGACGTAGTCTTTTACTGTTAGCCATAGGGCGAGTTCATGGCTGAAGGCTTAGAGCGGTCTATGCTCGGATTTTCTCTACGTGATAAAATTAGAAATGAGGATATTCCCAGTAGAACTAGAATGACCGACATAGCCCAGTGGATCAGTAAGCCAATGTATTGAATGAAGGGACAATAGCCCGGTTATATAGATCTAAGAACTGACAACTGATATGCAAGAAAGTTTCTCGAACCACTTACCGGTAAGCGAAATGTAGTGCGACCATACACTATATACAGTGACGACTGGGTAAGAGACATTGTAGTAGCTTGATGTATGCTGGTGGTTTATTTTATTATAACAGGATTGCCCTAATACGATAGATAAGTCAAACTTTATTTATAGTAGATACCATAATCGATAAACTAAAACATAGAAAAAACAAGGAAGCCTTTGTGAACTCGTTCAGTGAACATCCGAATAAATAAATCTGCTCGGTCACTGCATTGAGCGTACGTAGCGCGCGGGTGAGCGGCGCCTCGAGTAACAAGTTGGTTCTCGTGCACGCTTGTTCAACAGTCGCACTCGTCGCCGTTTGTTACTTCAATCTGGCACGCAAAACTTCATCTCTTGCAGGATTGCTGGGTTGTTAACCACACCCCATAACACCTTAAACAAGTATGTGGTCAGCGATATTTCCCTTCATAATTACAGTTTACTTTATCCTACAATATCGAAACAAATTTGTTAAAACAAATAATGCAAGAGTGCTTAAAACAAAATGTTTGTTGCAAATATACGAATAATAATGAGTATTTGCATTTGTGAATAAATTTGCAAGCTGTTGAAAACAGCTAAATTAAAATATGTTTGAATATAAAAAACACATTTGTTCTAAGTTAATTGCAAATATAGAATTTGAATTAGAAATAGTATTAGAATAAGTGACGAGAAAATGCTGACATTATAAAATTTAAAATGACATAACTTTCGATTTCCCGCCAATTTTAAACATCTAGTAAATCTTGCAGCGAAAAGCTCATTAACTCGGATTCATTTTATGCCATATTGGAAATTTCTCTCCTCGACTTTTCCGTATGGATGCGATGTATCCATCAAATGATGCAGTTGAATTTAATATAATGCAAAAAATGAAAAAATGGATAGCAAATGATTATGTAATTATTATCAAATGTTTAAACCAATAATTGCTTAGATTTTAATCTGTACTTAAGATGCATAAAATGAGTCTGTAAGACCTAGAAGCCTTCTATACCTACTTGAAACTATTTGCAGGTATCCATGAAATGTATTTCACACTTATCATCAAGTAAATAAGTTCGTTCGTCACTTAAGTTTTCTAATATTGAGAAAGAAAGAACGACATTTTTGGAATAATAGTAAATGAACAATTTTCTTCTTTTCGTCTAAAACTACAAAAACTATCTTAAAATTATTAATAGTTACATTGCCGTTAGTTTGGTCGTGTCGGTTAACCATCCCATCGGATTATGAGAGTGAGGGAATAGGGAGTGCACCTGTGCTTGCGCGTACACTTAGGCACTATAATCCTGTCCTGCGCCGATGGCTAGCCTCCGCTGAGGTAGGCCGCCGTGGCCGAAATTCAGTCTGGAGAACATTATGATTGTTAGTTACTTTGCAACCATGCGCTTAATTAAAAAAAATGGTGTGTCTTACCTAGTTTAAAGAGCTCCTTCCGCCCTCCCTCAATTGCGTGCACTATTCCCGTCACGATGGTTGCAAAGTACCTATTAATATTTTTATTATAATGGATTTCTGCAAAGTACCGCCTGATTCATCATCAATTATCTTAAAAAAAACTATCTTTTTATGTGATGTTAGTTCTGGCGGGGTGCGGGTTTTGGTTTTCGATGTTGGGGGGCCGCATGTTGGGAAAAAAAAATGCAGGGTTCCCACCAAGGGGGGCGCGCGCTCTTCTCTCTAAAGGGGGGCCCGGGGGTACCTTTTTACTTTTTCATTATCCAGTTCGCTTTTACAGTTTCGTAAACCAACTGTACAACCACAAGCGTCAGCCTTGAACTGACATTATCCTAGTTACAAAGCTAATCAGACTGTTGATACTTTGTTGACTTCATTTGAAGACGTTTTCAAGCAAATGGACTGGGAAAGATACGGTATTAACATCAATTGCAAGAACATCACTCACCTTCGATTTGCCGACGATATAATCCTTATGGCAGAATCGCTGGAATACCTAAGCACTATGACCAATAATCTTAACAGTGCCTCCCAACGGAATAATACCTCAAAACTGAAAACGAGACTGTACAATCAGTGCGAGTTCCCACTGATGACCTTTGGAACTGAGATGTGATGCTTCATTGCTCACCGTATGAGGATGCTCAAGGTCGCTCAGCGAGCTATGGAGAGGGTCATGCTCGGGGTTTTTCTGTGTGATAAACTTAGAAATGAGGATATCGGCAATAGAATCAGAGTGACTGACCTAAAGCAACGGATTATTAAGCTGAAGTGGCAATGGGCCGGTTAAAAGAACCGACAACCGATGGGGAAAGTGATGAGAGTAACAGTCTCGTACCGGTAGGCGACCCTCAGCTAGATGTTGTGACGACCTGGTAAGACATGCGGGAAGTCGATGGCTGCAGGTGGCTCAAGACCGTGCTTCGTGGCGTTTCTTGGGTGAGGCTTATTTTCAGCAGTGTGAAGGGCTGTAATGATGATGATGATGTACATGAAGTATATATTGACGATTCTGCAAGATGAACAATGATTAATGTAGATTGTTTTTGGAAAGGTGATTGTTTAGCACTTTGGACTTAGTGTGCTATTAAAAATACGCACTTAAATATAATCAATACCGAGCTTGAAAAATTTTACTGCTCTATATGGGCCCCTCCTAATTTTGGGTGGCTTTGCTTCAATCGCCACGACTGAGACGCAATTTGGTGATCGAAGTATCTGGCTTTTAGCACCTGGGACGCTGCTCCCCATTACCATTTTTAGCCTAACGTAATTTAGATTGTTATACTGTCATCTATCGTATGCATAAGATGTATTTGGCATTCACTATAATCGCTTCTTACGACACCCATAAGAAGAAATGGAGTAATATATTTTTATACAGTAGTGTGGATGCTCTGATGAGTAATAAGTGTTACGTATTAATGTTTATGGAATAAAAATTATTGTTTTATATTCATTGCATAGCTTGAGGATCCAAATGCAAATGTTTTATCACCCCTAAAGACTAAGAAAGAATGTCTTTTACCGGTAAAAATGGTCTTCGGTACTCTGCACTTACCATACGATTCATAGCAGCATTAGGCTGCTATTGCACGCTGGTATTCTATAACGTTACCACCATAAGAGTTTTAATTTCATTTTCAATGGGTTGTACTAGGGAATGAAGGGCATAAAATATAAGTTTGGCAGTAAAATTTTAAAATACTTCTAAAATATATTTCTAAGGAAGCCGTAAACATATATTATCATCATCAACATTATTACAGCCCATCAAATTCTATAACTAAAATACATACGAAGCGTAAACTACCGTTAGCATCATACTTAATTAAAATTAAAAAAAGCTTAAACGTTTTAAAAATGCTTGTTAAAAATAAAATCCGAGAACTCCGAGAGTGAATAGCGAGAGGTAAACAAGGCGTCGCAGCCACCAGTTAATTGTTAAAACTCTTAATTGGCCCAAAGTTGCCATTTTGAGGCACCAGCGCGATCACGGTACGGTTTCCCGAAAGTTTTACTTCAATTATTTCAGTCGATACTTATACTATGGGAGCAAACTTAATAGTACTGGGTTAATTAAAAATCTACTCTATGGATTTTTCGACCTATACTGTTATTTATGTCAATTCTTCCTAACTTTCGAAAGAAAGATGGAGTGAGGAAATCAGTGACATTGCCATTGCATGCGCACTGATGAGTAAAGATTCCTGCAGATAACATTATTAAGGAGAGCTTCAATATTTATAAAACAATTATTGAGAGCTTAGAATTTGGGGTTTTGAATAACACTTAGGAATTTATTTGATATATTCGATTAAACATACTTATTATCAGTTTTAGATTGAAGCATTAGAAAATTTACTAAATATATTTATTAAAAACTATCAAAATTCCTAAACTTCTAAATATAGGCCACCTCCATAGTTTTTCTCATAGTGGGAATAATTGCTATAAAGTTTCCATGCTTATACCTTTTTAGTTATTTGAAGTCAAGAACAAGTAGTCCGCCTGATAGTCCAATACGGGTTAGTGGACTACACATTTACAGACAAAAATAAATTATTATTTATATGGTATGCATAATGTAATAATGTTGTATAGAATAACTTACTGGTATTCAAGTTATCTCAAAAACATAAAGCGACACTTTTTATTTATTTATTTACCACTGACAAGAATTCAACATTATGACCTAATACAATAGTTGTAGTTACAAACTTAGAAACTAGAACAAACATAATATAGGTCTATTATACACAACTAAAAGGTATTTTACAATAAGCGGCCTTTGTGAATCCATTCAGAGCACAGTTGAACAAATCAGTCTGTTGTGAGTTCACGAGCGGCCAACCCGTCTTTCTTTTCATACAAACGCTCGTACGTGATTATGGCGTTGTAATAGATTTTCTTTGAAAATTTTGAACTAATAGGTATCTTGTGCACTATATCTAGGTTTTTATCAAAACAAAAAATCAAAATTTGGAGAAACAAATTCAGTATAAGCCTCCAAAAATCTGGTTTTTTGCACAAAATTACCTGAATTTTGGCCGTTCATAATGTACTCATAAATAATAAGACCAATAAAAATATTTTTATAAAAAGCTCGCAAATTTAATAGAATTTCTACATGACAAATATTTATTTCACAAACTTGTAAGGCTTACTGAAAAACACGTATTTCCTGGAACAAGTTTTATGAAATTTCCGCACACTATTTTTCGTTCAATGTTATCGCGTTCTCACTTGATTGTTAGTCAAGTGGCGGTGAGGTATGTGGGAGACGAGCCGTGCGGGGTTGGGGCGGGGTGAGACGGGGGAGTTGAATGACGCTCGGCTCTCGGGCACAGTCTCGGGCCTCTCGGAGTTGTTATTGTTAGTAGGTATAGAATTTGTTGACTGCGCGTACGCGAATGTGCTGTCACGGTAATATTATCTATACAGTATTGTAACTCGGCCGTATCTTTCAAATAAATGCCTACAGCCGTGCGGCACGAAAACATGTGATAGGGTTACCTGCCTCCAGCATTTTTACATTTGCCTACTTTGTGTTTTATGATTGTAAATATA
The DNA here is from genome assembly GCA_907164705.1 of Parnassius apollo. NCBI lineage: Eukaryota > Metazoa > Arthropoda > Insecta > Lepidoptera > Papilionidae > Parnassius > Parnassius apollo. The sequence goes on along the minus strand of CAJQZP010000226.1, from coordinate 469,957 downwards.
CTTTTTATATAAACAAATAAAATAGGTACTTTGTGAATTGAATAGGAAGTGTTCAATAAAAATGCGTGTCGTTTTTTGATTGGTAGATTTAATTAAAAAACCATGTTTATGTTTGAATAACAAATCGGTTAAATAAATTTGCGACCGAAAAATATTTGCACCTCGGCTGAGACTTACGAAATGCTTTATTATTAGATTTTTAAATATAAAAAAATCCGCTTTCTAATATAAAGCTAAAAATAATATAAATTAAAAATTGTTTTGGGAAACATGGACAACGTGGAGAAAAGGAATATCTTTTAATTGGTTATAGCTACTTTACAATTTATATGTTTTTTTTTTAAATGAAGTTCAGATTTATTATTTCTTTATTTCTATTCTATTATTTATTTCCTCCATTTTTTTATATATTTCACAAAATAATGACTGCGGCACAGTCTCGACTGCCTGCATGCCGAGCGCATGCCGAGATCGAGGCGCGTAGGCATAGCTCTCGCTTCGTCCGTTTGTATGAAGTTGGAATACTGTATAGATAATATTACCGTGGTGCTGTTGTATTTTAATTTTAGTGAATTCTGTTTTACCTACTACAACGGTCTTGTTTTTTTTTTAATATCGGACACTGCTTTGGCTTGCGAAAGGTTTAATGTTGTGAACAACAGAAATTATTGACTCACGTTTCCTACGCAAACTGGCAATGAGAGATAGACTCGATGATTGACTGTATTAGATGATAATAATTAATTTTTTTCTTAATAAACAATCACTTCCGACAGTTTAAAAACTGTTTTTGTTCGGAAAAAGGAATCTTCTCGACAACAGGGTTGTTTTATGTATTGTTTTTAAAATGTGACAAATTTTTTTTAGATTAAAAATTGATATTTACCCACCTGTATTTAGACTACTTTATTTGATCACCCGCCTGTACTACGGTACAAATTAGTACCCATACAAACAAACATTTGTAGTCATTTACATACGGTACGTACGTGTTAAATAATTAGGTACGTTACCTAATTTCCGCATCCTCTGATACAATACTAATACAGACAAACTGGATAGACAAATAATTTATTCTGCTCCTACTACTAGTCCTAAGCAGAATAAATCATTTACCTTTACTTTTTCGTGCTTAGGCTTAGGTATATGATAGACGAACAAAAAAGTCGAAAGGAACTCCCTGCTAAAACAAAACTGAGTCTGGTCTACGTCTGAGTATGGACGTTTGCGCGTGGAATGTGTCTTGTGTTGTGTGAATGGGGCTTGTACGCACGACGACCATTATTAACCAGTTTATAAGGATCTCTCATTGTACAAGAAATTGATACAAAGTGAGACCATTGTATACTGGAAATTTCTATCTTTATGTGTTTAGAGGTTTTTACTAAATCTGTCTGACTTTCTTTGTTCGTCCATGAGGTACTTGTATATATGAAATAAGAAAAGGCTAATGTATGTTATAAATAATTTCCATATCGTCAAAAATAACGCACGCACGGTACATAGATTGGTAAAAATACAACATAAATAAATCTCCGAGGCCAAGGTCCGTACTAGACAAAACATGCAACATAATAAAGTAATACGGCACTAAATGTAGGTATACACCTGTCCTGTATGCAGAGAAGTTTACAAAACTATGGCTATGCGCACGCGAGAACATAGTTGTGAGACGCGCGCAGGCGATTCAATATTATTGTCATGAATGGCTCACTAGCGGTCTACCGCCCGCGATTGAGTGGCAAATGTTACCGAATGCTAACCGAGCGCTCAGGCGCTATCTCTCTCTTTTCGCTTTGCCTCTTTTTCTAACATTGCGCTGGATGAAACAACATGCTTTTCAATCATACTCGCGTTGACGATAGACGGGTCGGAAAGGTCCCTCGGGCCCTCTTAAGTGCACGCAGCGCGCGCGTCAAAGTTCCGCGCTGTAGCAAGTTGGTGCGCACTTGAGGCACCGACAAGAGTGTGGCGGCCGCCGCCGTCGTCCTATGTATTTATCAGGGACACACAGCTTAACTATCTGTAGAATACTTGGGTTATGTATTTTACCACGGATCACATTTAGTAATTAAGTGGCGGGAGCGACTGCCCTTCGACTTTCTAGTTTATAATAGTCTATTATGCCGAGTAAAAATAGAGTAGGCTACAACAGAGGATAACCCGGGTACACATCATGTTGTTTAAATAATCTCACAAATTTATTTTGAATACGTTCTAGCATTAATTTATATTTGGCTTCATGTTGTGACCAAACGACAGCATTGTAAATTACATTTTACAAGTATTGCATTGCATTACTTATACATATAGCATTATACATATAGCATTGCATTCTAAATTACATTTTACAAGTACCTCATACAATGCTCTCAGAGCACCGATGTTCGTGAATCTGTTCACTAGCCACAAGACCATCCCTAAGTGGCGGTATGCTTTTTTACAAATATTAGTAAAAATTTCGAAATTGTATATCAGTAGTGAATCACACGCCTAAATCATTAACCTCAAAAAGACGCTGCAGGGGATTCTATCCATGTAATATTGATGATGAGTCGGGTTATGTGCACGATAGAATAGAATATTTCGCAACGTTTAAATATAGTTTATTTTCCAAACTCCATTCTTCAACCATAGTCATACCCTGCTGTAGCACGTCATGATTCGTCATCTGCTTTATTTTAAAAACTAATTTCAAGTCATCAGCATATAACAATCGTGTAGACCTAGTGACTACTTCAGGCAAATCGTTGATTGTTAAAATGAAGATAATATGCCTTAAATTACTGCCCTGACTGATACCTGACATTGTAAAGTAGGGTTTGGAAAGCTGTTCGCTGCAGTCAACATACTGACATCGGTGTCGTCGTGAAAAATGATAATGTGTGCGGTGTGCAGCCTACGCTAGCCAACTTCGCTAGAAGGACGTCACTGTCTACTGCATCAAAGGCCTTTCTAAAATCAAAATAGGCAACATCCACTTTTTGACTAGTATCCACTATTAGTACTATGTGTGTCATAAGCTGCAGTAAGTTCCCCGTTGTCTCCCGCCCGGAACGGAAGCCATGCTGTGCGTCGGAGAACATAGCACTTATTTGTGGGTACAGACTACTGTAAATGGACGACTCAAAATCTTTGAATGAAGTGCATAATATCGCCACAAGTCTATAATCACTGGGTGGTGAACCTCCGGTACCTTTCGGTACGGATACTACCCCAGTGAGTTTCCAACTATCAGGAAACTTGCAGCTTTAATGCAAACATTGAATATGTGTAGCAACGCTTCTTAAAACTTAAAAGAGATAAATATATACATAAATCTATAGGATAGACCTACGAGAGAGTGAGATAGAAAAATAATATGGTTGCGCGGAAAACCATTCGTACTTATTTTATTTGACGGTAGGCTGCCAAATCGGTTATCCCTTTCCAAAACGATATCATTCGTACCCTCCTATCGATACATCGGGGTGGTGGGGTGTTTAGGGGAAAGAAGATGATTCTAGAACATCACGTAATCATCGGAACCGAGGATATATAAGACACGCGCGACCGACGCGTGGCCTCTTCCCGCCGCGCTCGCTGTTGAAACTACACCGATTCTCTCCCGATGTATCTCTGGGGCCCCAGAGTGTCTGTCCAGAGGAGGTTCCAGAAGTCGCAGTTATAGTGCTCGACCGCACAGAAGAAACATCCCGGTGAGTCAACATTTTCCTAATAGTATTTTCCTGCTTGATATAGTAGTTTTAACCCGCTCCAATTTTGTGTTTTCCTAATCAAGCAGGATTCCTTTCATCGATTTGGCATAACAGTTCGTTTTTTTTTTTGGGAAGAGCGAGTGCATTGTACCGCATATATAAGTGTAGAAGCATTAGTAGATACAGTCCACTTAGATTAATAATTCGCGCAATAGGTTTAAGGTTCGACCGGGGAACTAGACTTCGGCAGCCTTAAACACGTGGCTCCACTAAATATGTTATGGTGAGATGATGGGGTACGTATAAAAATTGAAATAAAGAAGAGAGCATGGATAGATTTACTAGCAAAAAAGGCTGATAATTCTGGCGGTACGAATGATGATACTGAAAAAAGGCAGTCTTTAGACATCTAAATAAGAGAGTAAAAGAAGTAGTTGAAAGGGAAAAAGCAAAAAATAACGGATATGAATATCGGGTAACTTCCAGGAAAATAATTAAATATTCTTTAAACTCGTAAACACTGCCATTCAAAACAGCCTATGATGAATGATATAAAAGACAAGAATGGCTATATACTGAATGATGAGGTTTTGAGTTTAAAGAGAAGGAATGAATATTTTGAAAGCGTGTTTATGAGTGAAGAGACGACGTATGAACTACTAGTGTCATATTCCTCCACAAGATGCAGGAGTGTACAAGCTTGATTGTTGTGGTCTTTCATATATAGGGCAAACAAAGAGATCAATTAGGACCCGCGTAAAAGAACACATACCTGACGTGAAGCATCAACGTTCAGGGAAGTCTGCAGTTTGCGATCATATTCTAGATGGCCCCAATCATTACATCAGATTTGATAGACCACAAATCCTCGCGAAAGAACATCGATTCCTATCAAGGATGATACGTGAGGCTATTAAAATTAAAAAAAAACAACCTAATTTCAATAGAGAAGGAGGCTGGGTACTACCACCTGCTTGGGATCCTATAATTAATAAAATTAAAACTAAACCCAAGCATACCACTGCAAGACTTCAAAATACAGTTAGTTCATTCTGCGTAGATCGGACCAAAGACAATAATTAAACAGCTGAAGGTACTCCGGGTTAACTTTGACATCGGGACGTCAGTCACCTTAGTCCCCCGTGACCATGGGTGCTGGAAAGCACGCGAAAAACGTCGGCAAAGAAGTTTTAATCGATGTATAGTATTCGCATAAATACAGGGTGTCCGGTAATGAATGGATAACCTTGAAATGTCTTATAGTACAACTTATGGCCGTCCTGAAAAAAATACGAAAAATAATATATCACAAGTAGTACCTTTGATATATTTTTTTTAAAGAATCGATTCTTTTCTATCTTATTTTACTGTCTTGAACACTATGACCAAAAGTGAATGATTTCTATTGGTTTTTTGTTATATTATTATTATACACTAACTGTGTTTATAGTTAAAATGTAAACAATATGAATAGCTTTTGCAGTTTTTATTTAAAAAATTCGCAAATCAATTTATTTCTGAAAAACATGCAAAAAATATTATTTAAGCGAAGTTCAAACCTCTTGGGTATGAAAAAAATGTATGAATGTATGGGTGACCAATAATTTTACAATAATATCGGTTTTGTGTAGATTTTATAATGGTATAATTCATAAATGTATCTTCCATAAATAGTGACTTATTGCCATTAATGTAGAAAAGGAGAAAATTTGCCTAAGTAACAAAATTTGTAATATGGGAACATTTTTTAAATTGAATTGTCTCTGATCATTGGGAATTAATAAAAACACATCAGGAGTTGATCATACATGAAAACAGCTATTTTTAAACAAATTGAAACCAAATTAAGTATTAGAAATTAACTTATTTAAATGTAATAAAATAACCAATTTAAATCTTGAAATGGTTACTTTACTAGCGTGAAATGGGTCGTGTGACCTTCATATTTGCTACCTGCTGCCTTTTGTGTTAGACAAAGAGAGGTCTGAATTGGGTAAGTGGGAGAGAGAAGAGCTAAGTGTAAAAGAGAACTTAGTGCGTCACACGACCTGCTCGACTTCGCATGTATTTATTTTGTCTCCTTTGCAATTATTTAAATCAGTGTTAAAACGACCACTTGGCTATTTTACCGGCCTATTTGTTTTTCTTATTGATTTGGACTTGTTTTGCGTTTGGTGATATTTGCGACGATTTGGCTTGTTTCTGGACTAAACTGGACTTTTGTGTACCTATCAAAATGCCACGTCATCAGTACACGGCACAAGAATATGCAAACATGCATTTTATTTATGGAGAATGCAGAGGCAACGCAAATGCAGCCGCAGCTCTTTATAGGGAGAGGTACCCTAATGCTCGCCACCCAGACTGGCGTGTATTTATAAGAGTCCACGGTTGTTACTCTGAAGGAAGAATGCCGGGTAGTGGTGTCGGTGGTGCTAGCGCTGGAAGAATCGCTCGTCCTGATGTAGAAGACGTGGTGCTTGAGGATATTGAAAACGATCCTTCAACCTCTACGCGAGGAATAGCTCGACGCACAGGTATTGGTAAATCGACCGTACACGATATTTTAAAGAAAAACGAATTCCACCCTTACCACGTTACACGCGTGCAAACTCTCCAACCAAGAGATTATCTCTCAAGAGTGCGTTTTTTGCCGGCAAATGCTGGCAAAGATGGAAGAAGACCCGCAATTTTTTAATAAAATTTTGTGGAGCGATGAGTCAACGCTTAAAAGAGACGGTTACTTAAATTTACACAATTTACATAGTTGGGAACTAGAAAATCCACATCTTATGCGTGAAGACAGGTCACAATACCAATTTAAAATAAATTATTGGACCGGAATATTAAATGGTGTGATAATTGGCCCATTTGAATTACCGGGGAATTTAACGGGGCAAAGTTATTTGGAGTTTCTTCAAAATAACCTCCCCAATTTATTACAAGAGGTTCCCGAGGAGCTGAGGGAATCTTATTGGCTGCAAAATGACGGTTGTCCTGCGCATTATGCTGTTCCGGTTCGTGCATATTTAAATAGCAGATACCCAAATAGATGGATCGGACGTCTAGGGCCAATTTTGTGGCCTCCACGTTCACCGGATCTAAATCCATTGGATTTTTTTTACTGGGGCTGTCTGAAAGAGGAAGTATACTGTAAGCCCGTGCGGTCTTTGGACGAACTACGCAGTCGTATCAGAGAAGCCGCATCAAAAATATGCGAGCGACGGTACACTAGACTGCTCAGAAGATCATTTATCCGAAGATGTAGGGCATGCATAAGAGTGTCAGGCAAACAATTTGAACATTTGTTGTAAATTAACGAAAAATAAAATATTTTAATTTTAAATGTTGTTTTTTATTAATCCCCAATGATCAGACACAATTCAATTTAATAAATGTTCCCATATTACATATTTTGTTACTTAGGCAAATTTTCTCCTTTTCTACATTAATGGCAATAAGTCACTATTTATGGAAGATACATTTATGAATTATACCATTGTAAAATCTACACAAAACCGATATTATTGTAAAATTATTGGTCACCCATACATTCATACATTTTTTTCGTACCCAAGAGGTTTGAACTTCGCTTAAATAATATTTTTTGCATGTTATTCAGAAATAAATTGATTTGCGAATTTTTTAAATAAAAAATGCGAAAGCTATTCATATTGTTTACATTTTACCTATAAGCACAGTTAGTGTATAATAATAATATAACAAAAAACCAATAGAAATCATTCATTTTTGGTCATAGTGTTCAAGAGAGTAAAATAAGATAGAAAAGAATCGACTTTTCTTTAAAAAAATATATCAAAGGTACTACTTGTGATATATTATTTTTCGTATTTTTTTCAGGACGGCCATAAGTTGTACTATAAGACATTTCAAGGTTATCCATTCATTACCGGACACCCGATATAAGAAATCATTATAAAATATAGGATTTACATTGTTTGCTATAAATTTAACTTTTATCTTATTTTCTATTTAAAATTATCAAATTAAATAAATCTTACGCTGCAAAATGTTTCTGTTTTATATTTCATTTTATTTGAAGGTTTAACTTCTACCGCGTGACTTACGTTTGCGGAAACTTAGGAAGGGTTGAAGTGGAAGGAGACGAAGACTAATTTCTATATTGCTTTATTTTCTAACTTAAGTGTTAACTTAACAACTGTGGCATTGTGAGTACACAGAGAAGACTAGGCTACCTAACTTACAAACTAACTTAACTAACACTGGGCTATTTCAAATTTTGTACTACGCTGAATAGTCTTAAGTCTTTGTCTTTGTCTTAAGTATTTGTTTACCAGGCGGTACTGTATGTAAGGTGACTTCCAGATTGCTTGCAGGGTCTGGGTAGGCAGGCATATGTAACTTGTCTGAACTGCACTCATGTTTTCTTTATTGTCGGAACAATTGATATTTTTTGTATATAACCAATGAAATAAAGCAGCTAAAATAACATTAGTTTAGGTAAGGTAAACTAAGAATTTTAAGAAAATTAAGAATATTTATTGCGAGTAAAATTTATTTGAACCTCGTCAGATTAAAAAAAATATTTCTTCCGTAACTCCATCATGCTTATCGTATGGCCTGAAGCTCGAATGTTGGACTTTTAATAGCCAAGCCTTAAGCCTCAAGCGTTCTCCAGATTCCTTTTTACGATATGAAGTGTTCAGAGACATTGCTATTTAACTGCGATCTCGCGAGCGGCTCATTTGATTGTGTTTTTTACGACAAACGTTTCGTCACGAAATGTATGTTACATTTACATTTAAGGGGATGAAAAATAACCCTGACTTATTCTTTTTTCTTTTTTTAAAAAATCTTTCCCCACCTTCCATACTAGAATTTGTTGTGTATTGTGGAAACGGTTTAAATTAAATACATTGCAAAATCACAAACATCTAGACCCGGAACAATTATTTGTTGGTAATACATATAAGTTTTCGGTGCGGGTTTCAAATCACTTTACAATTTTTGTACTTATATATTTTACGTCACACTAAAAAATTTGAGGGTAATTTTATACTATCGCGGTCCCTCATTTTTTGGCTCTAGAAAATCAAAAAATCATCCGATTTCTATAATTTTTTTAAAATCTTCATTATTACGGCGGATTCACCAAAAAATTACAAAAAAAAAATTTATATTGATTTCAAGACTTTAAATGTTCATGAAAATGCACTCATTCGTGAATATGACTTGTATGACACGTTGATAACTTGATTTAAAATAATCAAATGAGGTTGTTATATTTTTTCATAATGTACACAAAAAGCTAAAGCTTTAAAATCTTTAAAAAAAGAAATATTAAAAAAATGTCTTTTTTATTTTGTTTTTATTGAGTGTAAGATCGAGGGATGCGAGCTCGAGTCTTAGGGCATCCTGACTCGGAATAAAATTAAAAATGTTTGTTTATTATTTTTTTATTTTGGTTTTTATTGATTGTAAAATCTAACGGAGCGAGCTCGGGACTTAGGGCATCCCGACTCGGACAGTTTAAGTTTAAAGGAGATGGCGGCATCAAGTGAGCGAGCGAAGAGAGCGAATAGACCATGCCATCTCCTTCGTGATTATTTTGTATAAACCACTCAGAAGTAGGAGCCACGCGGGAAAGAGTCGAGGAAAGTCCGATCAACGGAGCACCGCGAAGCGGATCTTACACTCAATTAAACACCAACATATTGACTTTTATAATTATTTCGATTTTCTAGAGCGTTTACGATAACATTTAAAGTCAGAAAAACACATGAGATAAAAGTTAATAAAGAAACGTTTTTCAATGTTTCTTTTTTAACTGTTCGTTTTTTGCGTAGATTATGAAAAAAACTTCATTTGATTATTTAAAAAAAGTTATGAACAATTATATTCGAAGAAGTGCATTTATGACCACATTTGAAATCATATAACTATATTATAATCTCTTGAGTTGAGATATTTTCCATATTTTTTTCCATAAATCCGCCATAAAACGAAGATTTAAAAAAATCATCGAAATCGGATTATTTTTCGATTTTCTAGAGCCAAAAACGAGGGGACCGCGATTAGGCATGTCTATCTAAAATCGATTAATCGAAAAATCGATTCTTTGGAGTAAAATAATAAATTATATCGATTCAGAGCACCGCATCGATTCACTGAATTGATCCAAAAAGCTCTGGAATCGGACTGATTCATCCGATTCAAGAACTAGCGATAAAATCCCAAATTAGCTGGCGTAAGACACCGCAGTTTTTTAATTTTTTCCTGTTGGGGGACGCAAAAACAACCGATCGTACTTAGTTGATAATTTGAACGCAATATTTATTTGAATAAAATAAATATTTATGAACGCATCCAACAATATCGAAAAGTTGTAATTTCATTTTCATTTCTTAAATTTTAATTCTAATCTTGCCTGTGGGATGTTGATCTAACTAAATCTGTGCTGTGAATAAAGGCTACATATACATACTACATTATAAAATTATAGCTGTGAACTTGTTTGAACTGTGTACTTGTGAATTTGCTTTATTTATTATCAAAAACATACATACTGTGAGCTGTAAGTTACAGACAGTAAGGAAATAACCAGTATAGTGTTCGTATAGCATTCATTTCAATTTTATAAATAGTGAGTTATTAGATTGAAACAGCTTTATCGAGAAATGTACGTTGCAGTTTGCACTTTTGTTAAAGTATTGTTGTTTTTAGCCTAAAATGTCAAATACAAGTGATACATGGAATCACTTCGTAAAAAAAGGGATTGAGTGGCGTATGTGCGAACCACTCCTAACACAAGCGTTTCTAGCTTACCAGGAGTGAATAAAAGGAATATTAGTAAAGTTAATTAATAAGATTACTAATATTTTATTTAAAAAAATATTAAAGGCCAATTAATGAAAAATTCGCAAATTCTTGAAATTCCACGTTTGAAAATGTAGCAATTAATTGAAAATCGATCTTTTAATCCTCGATTTAACCAATAATCGATTCTAGTATATTCGATTCAGAGATCGATTTTTTAAAAGTGAATCGACATGCCTAAACGCAATACTATAAAATTACCCAATAGAGGTTTTAAGTTTTAATGTTTTCAATAGCACTGAAGCGAATATTTAATCTATAGAATAACCTTAATTTTATGAATGATTGTTTAATCTCCAACCGAGATTACAATTACACTGTGGATCACAGTATGGATCCCACTATAGGTAATGTTTTGGAATCATCTATAAAAATTAATTCACGGCCTTTAGCCAAACAAGGTCAAGCAAACCATATCACGACACAATTACCGTGCAACGCCATCTCCCACCGATGATGCTAACTATCGCAACACAATCAATACAATTACTGTACAACGACATCTATCATCTGTGATGCTAACTATCGCAACATAATGGTAGCACAACGCCATCTGTTTATCTATGACTCGGTATTCGCTTACGGAGCTCGAATCGAGCAGTCGTGCCTATCAGCAATACAAGTGTTTAAATATTTTCAATAAAACTGTGACCTAGATAAACTATTGAAGAATTTCTGTTGAGTTGTGATTTCACGAATAACAAATTATAATGAAAAACATTTGATATAAAACATGTCTAATACATACGAAAATAGTCCTTTCAATCGGAGCACCATTACATCTCGGAGTCCGCCCAGCACGCCTCAACCACCACACCAGGATGCTTCAGACCCCATTGAATTTTTAGCCACCAATGACATAAAAAAATTGGATGACCTCAATCGAGCAGTGTCTGAATGAAGTTTGCCATATTGCACAGGAAGGAAAACTGAACTCTGAACAAAAGCTGAGAATTAATTCCCTATCGCGCAAGGTCGGTAATGCAGCCTCCAGATGGCAGTTTACTACCAATCTTTGAAGCAAAAGGCTATTTTAATGCACACCTCTCTTGAAGCACTGAGAGAAAAACAAGACCTAATGGAATGCCTAAATGATTTTAGAAAATCTCTCAAGGAAACGATTCAAGAAAGCTGTGCCAAACCATCTACAGAAAAAATGTCCTTTGCTGATATGGTCAAAACTACCAAAAATAATTACTTGCGCCCCAATACTTTCAGTTCCATAGCAATTTACCCTGAAAATAAATTAAAAACAAGTGAAGACACAAAATCTCTTGTCCAGAAAATTATATGCCCCAAACAATTGAAACTACACAAGAGGACTACGAAAAACTAAAAATGGAGGCGTTATTATCAACACTGATTCAAAGGAGGACATTCAGAAGTTAAAAAAAATCTACCCAGCTTGGTAGTTCCGGACTAAAGGTGGAAGAGCCCCATAAAAGAAGACCAAGGATTATAGTCTTAGGAATACCTACCGCCCTTAGCGAACGAGAAGTCTTTGACTGCATTTTTGAACAAAATTTAGCCGATAAGATCCCTAACTTAACGCGGGAATCTTTTTTTGTCCTCTATAAAACTAAGTCATAAATCGGGTAAAAAACAAGCACTTTCATGCAACTTTATTTTGGAAGTGCCAGCTGGCATCAGAAAGGCACTTATCAACCAGGAGCGAGTCTTCATAAATTGGACGTCGTGCCCAGTTCGAGTCTTCACACTTGTGACCAGGTGCTTCAAATGCCAACAATATGGACACGCTGCAAGAACTTGCCGGGAAACAATCGACACGTGTGGACATTGTGGTGAATTAGGACATCAGTCAAATGCTTGCATTAAGAAAAGTGATCCAGCAAAGTGTGTTTAAAAAACCGAGCGACCATAAAACAGGTGACCCCGAATGCCCGGCTAGGAAAATGGCTGAAAATAGGTATATTAATTCCATAGATTATAATGAGGGCGCCTAAGAGCGCCGCCTTTTACCTTAATTCTTTTTGCCCTAATTTATAAGTTACTAATAAGTTTAAGTTTAGTTTATATATATATTTTTTTAAATATTGTTATTATTTCTGTTGAATAATATGGATCAGTTAAGTAATGAAATCGATGCTGTCAGTTTATCAGTGGCAAAAACATGTGAAATTGATATGTGCAAAGAATATCTCTTCAAACCTGCGAACTCTCTTACTATTTTAACACAGAACATTCGTAGTATAAATAAAAACATGGATAATTTCCATATCCTCCTTCAAAGATTGGACACTGACTGCGACATCATCATACTAACAGAATGTTGGCTATCTAAAAGCCAAAGCAACCTCCCATTACTGCCAGGTTACAATACTTTTAGTAGTAAAAATGTATATAACCAAAATGACGGTGTTGTAGTCTTTGCGAAAAAAAATACGAACATATCAGTCGAGGAGCCTAATATGCTAGATTGTAGCAGGTTATTGGTGAAAGTGGGTCATGAAACTGCTATCCTTGCTGTTTACAGACCGTGTGGTTTTAAGAAAATAGACAATTTTATCACGTCATTAGACATTACACTTAGGAAACTGTCGTCGTTCAAAAATATAGTGTTAACGGGTGATATGAATATTGATATTAACCCAGAAGGCAGTGAAGGCGGAGCAAAAGACTACCTTAATATATGTGCATGCCAGGGCCTGCTTCCAGCACATTTGCTCCCTACACATCTAAGTGGTTCTTGTTTAGACCACACTTTACTAAAAACTAGGTTACCATCAATAACGCTTGTCACCAGTCCTATAGTAACCGATCATAGTGCCGTCATTCTTAACTTAAGCCTTAAAATATCGAAACCTAATTGTAAGTACTCTATTACTAAAATTAATACGAAAAACCTTGAACAAGCAATTCAAAACATTGACTTTAGCCCAGTTTATAAAACCGATGACGTAAACATCTCTTTGCCTTACTTAATAAATAACATACGAAATGCCATTGCTAACAATACTTCGTATAGAACAGTAGCTAAAAACAATAATAACTTAAAGCCTTGGATTACACCTGGCCTGATTAGGTGCATGAAACACAGGGACAAACTACACCTGATGGCAAAGACCTCTTCAGATAATTCCATTTTACAAATTTCATGTAAAAGATATAGGAATTTTTGTAACAATTTATTAAAAAAGTTGAAGTATAATTATCTTACAAACTTACTAGAAGAGTCTGGTAGAGATAATAAAAAGATTTGGCGGCATGTAAAAGATATTGCATTTATTTCCAAACAGCATGAATCTTCGTCAGAATTATTACAAAATAATGCCTCGCCGCTTATATCAGCAAATACAGTAAATAATTACTTTGTGAACATTGGTAAAAATCTGGCTGAGCAGATAACAAACAACTCTAACAATAATTGTGAATACAGGGCCACTTTATTAACTCAAAATACCTGCCAATTAAGCTCGTTCACATTATTAGATACGGACCCTGGTGAGGTGGAAAGGATTATAATGGGACTGAAAGAAACAAGCGCGGTTGGATGGGATGGATTACCCACTAGTATATTAAAAAAATATAGACAAATTCTAGTACCACCATTAACCCATATTTTCAGAATTTGTCTCTCTGAAGGAATTTTCCCAGATTGTTTAAAAAAAGCAATTGTAGTTCCAGTATTCAAATCGGGGGACAAAAAAAAACGTTTCCAATTATCGGCCTATCTCAATACTCTCATCCACGTCTAAAATATTAGAAAAATTAATTAACAACAGATTAATGAATTATTTACAAAGTAAATCCATATTATCGAATATGCAATATGGTTTCAGGCCTAAAATGTCCACTGCTGATGCTGTGCAGGAAATGACCGATTATGTCTTTCAAGAATTAGATAAAGGCAACCAATCAATTGGCATTTTCCTTGACCTTGCAAAAGCATTTGATACGGTTTCTATTCCTATCCTATTAAATAAGTTAGAGAGCATAGATATTCGAGGTAAGCAGCTTCAACTTTTTAAGAATTATTTAGAAAATCGATATCAATTCATAAAAATCGATAAGGTTGTTAGCTCTGAACAAAAAAAGTACTCATTTTGGCGTGCCTCAAGGAAGTGTATTAGGGCCAACCCTATTTTTGATTTATATAAATGACCTTTGCAATCTTGAACTTAACTCAGGTAAAATAATATCTTACGCAGATGATACCGTGCTACTTTTTTCCGCAAATACAGTTGACAAGGTTTATTCATATGCTCAGCAAGGTTTTGATAGAGTTAATAAATGGCTCCAACAAAACATATTAACACTGAATACGGACAAAACCAAATATATTCATTTTTCTATGCGCAGCTCAACCCAGCATATAACCATTCCAGAACTTTATGCACATCAATGTTACTCAGTCACAGAGTCTAAATGTTACTGCCCAGTTATTTCTAATACAAAAACTGTTAAGTACCTTGGAATAATTATAGATTCTACGTTTACATTTAAAAACCACATAAACCACCTATGCAATAGAGTTCGTAAACTAATGTTTGTTTTTAAAAAAATTCGTTCTTTTGCTGATAATAAGGTAGTAAAACAAGTATATTACGCATTATATCAGTCAATACTCACCTATTGTATAACCTCTTGGGGTGGAGCAGCAATAATAACTTAAAGCCTTGGATTACACCTGGCCTGATTAGGTGCATGAAACACAGGGACAAACTACACCTGATGGCAAAGACCTCTTCAGATAATTCCATTTTACAAATTTCATGTAAAAGATATAGGAATTTTTGTAACAATTTATTAAAAAAGTTGAAGTATAATTATCTTACAAACTTACTAGAAGAGTCTGGTAGAGATAATAAAAAGATTTGGCGGCATGTAAAAGATATTGCATTTATTTCCAAACAGCATGAATCTTCGTCAGAATTATTACAAAATAATGCCTCGCCGCTTATATCAGCAAATACAGTAAATAATTACTTTGTGAACATTGGTAAAAATCTGGCTGAGCAGATAACAAACAACTCTAACAATAATTGTGAATACAGGGCCACTTTATTAACTCAAAATACCTGCCAATTAAGCTCGTTCATATTATTAGATACGGACCCTGGTGAGGTGGAAAGGATTATAATGGGACTGAAAGAAACAAGCGCGGTTGGATGGGATGGATTACCCACTAGTATATTAAAAAAAATATAGACAAATTCTAGTACCACCATTAACCCATATTTTCAGAATTTGTCTCTCTGAAGGAATTTTCCCAGATTGTTTAAAAAAAGCAATTGTAGTTCCAGTATTCAAATCGGGGGACAAAAAAAACGTTTCCAATTATCGGCCTATCTCAATACTCTCATCCACGTCTAAAATATTAGAAAAATTAATTAACAACAGATTAATGAATTATTTACAAAGTAAATCCATATTATCGAATATGCAATATGGTTTCAGGCCTAAAATGTCCACTGCTGATGCTGTGCAGGAAATGACCGATTATGTCTTTCAAGAATTAGATAAAGGCAACCAATCAATTGGCATTTTCCTTGACCTTGCAAAAGCATTTGATACGGTTTCTATTCCTATCCTATTAAATAAGTTAGAGAGCATAGATATTCGAGGTAAGCAGCTTCAACTTTTTAAGAATTATTTAGAAAATCGATATCAATTCATAAAAATCGGTAAGGTTGTTAGCTCTGAACAAAAAAGTACTCATTTTGGCGTGCCTTAAGGAAGTGTATTAGGGCCAACCCTATTTTTGATTTATATAAATGACCTTTGCAATCTTGAACTTAACTCAGGTAAAATAATATCTTACGCAGATGATACCGTGCTACTTTTTTCCGCAAATACAGTTGACAAGGTTTATTCATATGCTCAGCAAGGTTTTGATAGAGTTAATAAATGGCTCCAACAAAACATATTAACACTGAATACGGACAAAACCAAATATATTCATTTTTCTATGCGCAGCTCAACCCAGCATATAACCATTCCAGAACTTTATGCACATCAATGTTACTCAGTCACAGAGTCTAAATGTTACTGCCCAGTTATTTCTAATACAAAAACTGTTAAGTACCTTGGAATAATTATAGATTCTACGTTTACATTTAAAAACCACATAAACCACCTATGCAATAGAGTTCGTAAACTAATGTTTGTTTTTAAAAAACTTCGTTCTTTTGCTGATAATAAGGTAGTAAAACAAGTATATTACGCATTATGTCAGTTAATACTCATCTATTGTATAACCTCTTGGGGTGGAGCAGCTAAAACTATACTACTACCACTGGAACGCGCTCAAAGAGCTGTATTAAAAGTTGCAACATTCCGCCCTATTCTATTTCCATCCCATCTCTTATACAAATCCTATAATGTCCTCTCAGTGCGCCAGTTATTTGTTATGAGCATGTTACTAAAACAGCACTTAAGATTGCCTTATAGAAGAGAGGTCACTGATAAAAGGCGCAAAGATAAAGTAATTGAAACTAACATTAGAATAAGGCATTATTTCATGCATAGATTTTTTACATTTCTCGGCCCTTTTTTGTATAATCAAGTCAATGCAATTTTGTATATATATCCATTAAAAATGGCAGACTGTAAAAAGGTAATTCGAACATGGTTACAAAATTTGTCATTCGATGATACGGAGAAGTTGTTGATTGTTTTAAGTTAATTAATATCATAAGTAAATTAATGATAATATATTTTACCCAAATAACCCTTATTAGTTAGTACCTTATTCATTTTATATAAGAAACAGAAAATATTTGTTAATGTATCTTTTAGCACATACACCTGAGATACAGGTTTATCCTAGTTCAGGTGCCTGTTATTGTAGACTATTTTTAAGTTAAGACTTATTGGAATAATTTGTACATTTTATCAAAATAAAATAAATTATTATTATTATTATTATGACTAAATTACGTTGAATACCATCTGTTTATCGATGGCTAAATTATGCTGAACAATGATGTTGCTAAATATGACCCTACCTTCCTGTGTTTTTTCGAAATACCAAATTTAATCCGGATTAAAATTTCAATTATTTAATTTCATTTTTATAACATAAGAAACCTCTACAATGGAAAGTAGTTAAAAGTTAAATTTCAGCCTATATACGTAACGCTGCTGGGCACAGGCCTCAACTTATTTATGAGAGGGTTTTAGGGCAAGGATGTGTCCGCCGCGCTGCTCCAATGCGCGTTGGCGAACTTCACAAGTCTTCTAAATATATTTTTTTTCTTATTTCTCAGACACGTAAGTTTCCTTACTATGTTTCCCTTCATCCGCGAGCACATGGTAAATCAGTATTTAAAATTGCTATTAATAATATCATTGGTGCTGGATCGAATCCGTAGGGATCGCTTACCGTGAAGTTTACAGCGAGCGCTAACCATCTGAGCTACCACGGCTACAATGGAAGTAACCTATGTAGTTGTATATGGTATAGTGAAGAATAAGATAGAAAACGTTAGTAAGATGAAGGAGCTAATACTGCCAAAACAGAACGGAAATTATAGAGATTTCAACGTTAAGGACTAAGGTGGACTGCTTCGCAACTTGCAGAAGCACTTATAAGTAGGTGATGCTTAAAGATATTCACAGGCAAAAAAGAGTGCTTCCACTTACCATCAAGTTCAGTGTGATAGAGCAAGGCTCAGCGTGTTACGATCGGAGCACGAATGGCGAATAGTTAAAAGTCAATATAAAATACTGTCTTATCGCAATTGAAGCCAAAAATAAGTGTTAATTAGCATGTTTTGACTATACAATTTGACGACAAAAAGACAAAACAAAGTTATATTTTTAACACTAGACACTTTGTATATAAGTGTGGCTGTGTGAAATTTTTCTACTATAACTTTATTATTTTTGCGCATAGTATAAATGTATAATAGATCCAGATCTATGAGCTTTATTATTAATTTTAATCTGGTTAATTTTTATTAATAAATGTTATTGTATTTTATTATGTTATGTAAAATCTATTACTGTTTAATTAATATTACAGAAAATTATGAAAACTGTATAAAATTTCTTAATGAAATAACTCAAGTAAAATATGCTCAATGTCGATATGAAACAGAAGATGAGGAAATAATAAAATAAATATGTTATGAATGGTAGCTGAAACGAGTAAATAAATTTCGACGACATTCGTTGTATTTTCAGTTTCAGTTTCATACCTACATAATATGATACTGATATCATTAGCCCTGTATTGGGTTGGGTTAAAAGTTTTATCAACATAGGAAAGGAGACGTGTTTCTCTATCTACGAATTTGATTATACCATTGTAAACTTATTCTACCTTTACACTACACTACACCTGCCAACGACAAAATATAAAAAAAGAAATGGACACATTAGTTTTTTTTTAACTTAAATCTGATAAGAATATAAATTACAAAAGTCAAAATAGATATATTCTATAAGTAGGTCGAGTGTCCAGATCCCCTCGCCTCATAGAAATTTCAAAGTCACTATAGAATTGGTATGATGCACATAAATACATAAGCATATTTGACAGAATATGGTAATACATAATATTATGTTCAAATATATAATATATAATATATAGTAAATTGTACAGGCATTTATGTTTTAAAATACTCTTTACTTATTCATTTATTCATACTTTTAAATTCAATATTTATTAGCTTAACATCATTTATTTCATTTATTTATTTTTTATATTTAGCTAAACAATATTTCTTTTTCTTTCATAGAATTTTAGCTATTCTTTATTTGATAATAAATCCACATTTCTTGTTTTATATTTTTTCGGTTTGTTGTTGTTTTCGGTATGTGAAATAAGAATAGAAGGAGAGTTAATTGAGCAAGTGTGTATTTGGGATGTGTATTTAGCAGGGATAGTAGATATGATAGGGACATAGAACGACGAGTAAATGCAGGGAATAGAGTGAATGGGGCACTACATTCTATTATGAAGAACTAGAATGTGTCAAAAAAGGCACGTATGGTAATTCAGCTGGGTATGGCAGAAGAAGCACGAAAGTAGAATAAATGCTGTAGAAATGCGGTCTTTAAGGAGTATGCTAGGGTTGAATCTGAATGACAGGGTGAGAAATTGCATGATAAGAGATAAATGTGGTATGAAAGATGATGTTGTGACCAGGATTAAGAAAGGAATGCTTCGGTGGTTTGGTCATGTAGAAAGAATGAATGAGGAAAGAGTGACAAAGCAAATTTAGGCAGATGTGAACGGCCGAGTCGGGAAGGGACGCCCTAGAAAAAAGTTTATCGACCAAATTGGCGATATTTTGAAAAGGGACCACGTTAGAAGTACCCTTAACCGACGAGCATGTATGCGTAGATATATGGATGTAAAGGAGGCGAAAGAGGTATGTCAGGATCGTGCCAAATGGAAGTCCGTAGTTTCTGCCTACCCCTCTGGGTGACAGGCGTGAGTGTTTATGTATTATGTATGTATATTATTTTTTTGTTGGTGGGAGGTGTAGGGTAGCCCCACGACAGTATGTATTAGTGTTAAGGTAGAATAATTTAAACTAGTAAAATTAGTCATAAACAGAGAAACACGTTAATTTAATACTTTCCAACATTACAAATGACAAAGGAACTCCAGTCCACCTGAAATAAAGCGACTGCTTTAGTCCATGGATACTTGCAGTCAAAAAACAATGATGAAGAAGTATACACATTGAGTACAAATCAGTGCGACACTGAATCATCATACCTTATAATTTATAGAATTATTATTTATAGATTTTTTTTTAAATTTCCCGTTCCACGTTCGAGAACGAGAACAGTATCTTACCTTGCAATATTATGCTTGAGTTTAGCAAATGACCATGCTTATGTTTTCTTATTTTTTGGTTTGTCTACTAATGTCAAAATTTTAATTTTTTTACGCTGAACGTAGCCTGGACGTTTACATCACTACAGTCTCCCTGTAATCATGGGTCCTGTAAAGCACCCGACATGTTGTGAATTAAAATAAGGTTAAAATAAACGCGATAAAATCCTTTAGTTTTGTCCGTGTGCGTGAAATTGACATAGGGATATCAAAAATTTAAAGAGGATTGAGGTTGGTATCTTACGTTTAATTTATCTTTGCCCTAATCCCTTTTGTCATCGTTTATTTTGCCCCCTGGCATGATTATGTCGATATTCAAGTCACCCTCCCGACTCAGAAAAGTGTCGCAGTGTGTCTTTGTTACTGATTCATGTTGTAACGGCGATTCTGAAATGCACAAAGGAAAAGAAAATAAACATCACGAAACCTAACTCATTTTCATATAAATATTCTATGTACGCTTAAAACTTACAACTAGATTTGAAACGTATCAGGTAAATGGCAAGTTCTCAAATAACAAAAGTCAGAATAGATATATTCTATTATACATATATATATATATATATATTCCGTTAATTGCTGTTAACTTTTAATAAAACTGAAGTGACAAACGAAGTGCAGCCCATGTACACTTGCAGCCAATTTCATACTAAGAAGGCTAGATGCATTGTACTCCGAGAACTAACCCCTTTTCTTCCGCGTACGAACTCTCTGTGAAATAGTTTATCACCGGCTATTTTTCCAGACCGATACGACCTAAAGACCTTCAAAAAAAGAGCTTACTCCTTTCTAAAGGGTCTGCAAAACACCTACAATTCCCCTGGTGTTGCAGTTGTTCATGGGCGGCGGAAGTCACTTAACATCAGGTGAACCGTATGCTCGTTTGCCCCCTCTTTTATAAAAAAAAAGATAGAATGTCTAAAATCCTGAAGTTATACTTGCTTTCTTTACCGTTCAGACCGGAAGCACTACTATTTTGCAGCAGAAATAGGTCAGAGGGTGTAACGTACTTAGAGCACTAAGCAGGAAAGCAGTGGTAGGTGCTAGACCTAAAGATGTTTTAGGCCTTCTTTCCTTTTTGTTTTATGTTTGTTATATGTCCCTATGCTTTATGTATTATGTTAAGAATCACTTATAATAAAAACTATAACAATATTTATGAAAGATCTATAAATTTAAAGACTGACATATAAATTAAATTAAGCTCTTGATTTTTCAAGAGAAATTTCTTTGAAACGAATTTACAAATAGGTTTAGATTTATTTTTATTACATAATGTTTCATCATCATCATCATTACAGCCCTTCACAAGTCCACTGCTGAACATAGGCCTTCCCTAAGTAATGCCACAAAGCACGGTCCTGAGCCACCTGCATCCACCGACTTCCTGCATGTCTTACCAGGTCGTCACTCCATCTAGTGGGGGGTCGCCCTACACTACGCCTACCGGTACGAGGCTGCCACTCGAGAACCTTTCTTCCCCATCGGTTATCGGTTCTTCGAGCTATATGGCCGGCCCATTGCCACTTCAGCTTACTAATCCGTTGGGCTATGTCGGTCACTCTGGTTTTACTGCGGATATCCTCATTTCTGAGTCTATCACGCAGAGAAACTCCGAGCATAGCCCTCTCCATAGCTCGCTGAGCGACTTTGAGCGTCCTCATATGCCCAGCAGTGAAGGACCACGTCTCAGATCCGTAAGTCATCACTGGCAACACGCACTGGTTGTACACTTTAGTTTTCAGAGATTGAGGTATACCTGACGAGAAGATGTGTCGTAATTTCCGGAACGCTGCCCAGCCGAGTTGAATCCGTCGATTGACATAATGTTTATTATTTACCGAATTTCAAATTTTCACTAGATTCCTTTTTACGACATGAAATGTTCAGAAACGCCCGAATTCAACTGTAATCTCAAAGGCAACTCATTTGACGTTTTTCTTCAGACGGATGACGTTTCGTCAAGCAAATAATATTTATTTTTGTACAGATATACCTAAAATAATACGATAAGTTTAATGTTTTTGTAGTATTTTAGTATTATATATTTCAATACAACTAAAAATATGTTTTGATTTAAAATAAAAAAAAATCTGCAGAAAAACTGGTGACCCAAATGATTAATATTTCGGGAAGCCCATAAAAGAGAAACTTCGAAAGAAATGTTTTGTGCCGCACCCAATTGAATGCCTTCGCTATTTCCAAACTAAACGTCAAGGCCTCATTGAACTCGACTGCCTGCACTGTATGCATTAGGCAAGATCACCAGCTCAGCAATTTTGAAGGGAAACTGTATTGACGGTCACTAATCAGCTAATGTTCTTATAGGTAACTCATAAGCCGAAAGTAACGAATAGTTTCCATTATTTTGGAGAACAAGGAGGTTTTAAGGATCGGGTACACTAAAATAACTATTTGACATCTTCTTATTAAAAATTGACTCAATCGTCTTATAGGATAGTGGACGTTTCTACACCGCAACTACGTGGTGAATAATTCAAATGTGTTAAACGGCTCAAAATTTTCAAATGTATGAAATAGAAGACTCAAGGTAAAAACCACAAACGGCAATACTGCCAATTTAATCTTTTCCCACCGACGAGTCGGGTCAGTCGAGCTGAAATATTTCAAACGACAAGTTCGGTTTGACAAATGTCCTCGGAGCGTCCTATGAATGCCGCAAATTACATTTCCAGATTTTTGCGTCCTATTTCTGTTTCGATTCATAGAAAGATGTGTGTAGTAATTCTCTAATCACGTTAGTGGTTTTATTTCGCTGTTAATAAATTTTAAGAAATATGATCATACCCGCATACATTTTTACGTAGTAGAGCCGCGATGCAGCCATATTAATATTAACGTTGTAGTAAGAATGAGTCGGCTTGACCGTGGATAAGCAGTGCTTTCACAGAATACCAGAGTAAAATAAAATTATAATGTTACTGTGTTGGATAACCGCAGCCTCTTTTACGAAAATCAGTTCGCCATCTACGATCATTATGATCAAAGTGGCACCGCTGGTTCTCGCACGATAAACAAAAATCGAAAGCAAGCGTGACGTCATACTGAGTCATGCTTAGATGTAGCCGTAAGAGTGAAGGTATTCAACTACCAGTGCTCGCACATAGTGGACCTGTCTTATCGAGTAAGTTCGTTTAGTTACTTTGATTGCTAAGATAAGTCTAGATTAGGTTATTGTTGTGATTGTTTTGCTCGAGGCTAACAACCATGTCGGATCCTGATGAAGACAGGGGGCCCATTGACCACAGAAAACCCCCGCTTTTGTTGTAATCAGAAGTAGGATAAAGTTCCTGTTATCGCCCCACATATAATCTTCACATAGTATGAGGGTTATTTATTTTGTGAACTATGATGCGTTTCGCGTTTATGCCTTTGTTTTTATTTTAAATAAATGTTCTAATGAAGTTTGCTGTCCCATTTACGACGTCGACGTACCTACCACTCAAGTGTAGGGTAAAAGTTTAAAGTAAAATGTGTGAGCAAAGACTTAAATCTTTTCGTTCGATTGATATTCGCCGCCGTTCCTAACCAACATTTGATAGGTACATGAGGAAAGTAAATTTATATTAAATATTGCATTTAACTTATAATCGGATGAGAAAAATGCCTGAAAGACAAGCTTATTTCAATTGACTAACCTAAGTCTATTGGGTGATTAATGACCCTGTTAAATTGTAGAGTTGCTTACTTCGTTTTATTTTGTGTTTCGACTATGTTAAAAGCCATACCTAGTAGTAGAGGTCTAGTTTACTTGTCGTTGAGATGTCACGGGACGACTGAATAAAAAGATGAATGCTCAAAAAGGTTACGGCTCTTGGACATTTCGTTTCCTTCGAATCGATCTGTGTGAAGTAAAATTAAGTATTGAAGAAGTTTCCGGTGTTATCTCCAAGCATCCATACTCGTAGCACTTGTTATTACTAGTTGGTTGTATTGCACGCTTTAATGCGTAGTTGTAATTGCAATTTCATCATCATCATCATCATTACAGCCCTTCACAAGTCCACTGCTGAACATAGGCCTCCCCCAAGTAATGCCACAAAGCGCGGTCCTGAGTCACCTGTATCCATCTACTTTCTGCATGTCTTACCAGGTCGTCACTCCATCTAGTGGGGGGTCGCCCTACACTACGCCTACCGGTACGAGGCTGCCACTCGAGAACTTTTCTTCCCATCGGTTATCGGTTCTTCGAGCTATATGGCCGGCCCATTGCCACTTCTGCTTACTAATCCGTTGGGCTATGTCGGTCACTTTGGTTT
Organism: Parnassius apollo; assembly: GCA_907164705.1. Taxonomy (NCBI): domain Eukaryota; kingdom Metazoa; phylum Arthropoda; class Insecta; order Lepidoptera; family Papilionidae; genus Parnassius; species Parnassius apollo. The sequence goes on along the minus strand of CAJQZP010000226.1, from coordinate 445,307 downwards.
TACTGCAGATATCCTCATTTTTGTACTACTACTAACACTTCAGCACTTCGATATACCGACAGTCAACTTGGCACCGCTGAAGGGACTGTAGCACCGCCCAAATTTCGAAGGAGTCAAAGGGTTTCTCAATGTCCACATATGCCAGGCAAAGTGGCAGATTGTACTCTTCGGTCTTCTGTACAATCTGCTGCAGGGTATGTATGTGGTCTATGGTACTGAAGCCTTTTCGGAAAATTGCAATTTACTTGAGTCATTCAGGAGCGATGAACATCTAATGGTACGGTGGAAAGCCTTTGTCACATAGAGACTACTATTGGTTGATTTGGAAGGACCTGGTGGTCGTTATCTCTACTGTAGGTCATATCACAAGAAGTGTGAAGATATGAGTAACAATTTGTTGCTAGTCATTGGGACATTATGATCACTGTATTTAATATAATAAACAACATAAATGATTTCTTTATACCTTAGATTATGATTTTTCGGGAAAACTTAGCAGGAAGAGTGATCAAAGAGTTCCTCTGTAATTATTATTTTACAAGGTATGTTTTGTTAGAGCGTATACATATTTTCTATCGATACGAATAGTGCCGTGCTAGCTGTACAAAGATCTGTATGTCTCTTTGTGATTGGTGGAAATAGTTATTTGATTGCTAAATGTACTTGAATCAAATCAAACAAAATCGTGATAATAGGCTTGAGTGTTTGCGACGATTTCACAGTATGCTAGAACGCTGTTTCCTCTGAATTACACACTCTAGCAACGGTAGGTTCTGATACACTTTTATGTATGACGGCGCGTATATAAAATACCTGATGGATAGATGAAGATGGTATCTTATCGATGATGGTGGGTTAGAATTGAGGGTAGATTGGAAAACTCCCCACTAGTTTGTCTGTTATAAAGTTCACTGTACATAGGCACCGTGCGCAAAGGATTCCGCTTAAGTCGTTCTACGAGTTAGTATTCAACTCGTAGAACGACTTAAGCGTTATATAATGCTTATATATCTTAAGCGGTATATAATGACAGTATCGTGGTTTTGTCCGTTGTAATAATTCTTCCGGGGAGGGACCACGCTCTCACAGAATACCAGCGTCAAATAGTAGCTTAATGCGAATTATGTCCTAGATTTTTGACCCCTCCAAAAGTATTTTATTTTACATTTCACGAATAAAGAACGTGACAACAATACTGGCGTAGCTGAGAGCGATAGTTTGTGAGAAAATAAAACAAGATAGTCCTTAGGCTGAGAATGGGAATACTGAGATATAATCCCTCGCCCGCAAAACTTGATAACCATGAATAAGCATCGTTAGTCTCGCTCCCGGAAAGGGATGATAAGGCTATTCAAGGCTTTTATTATGAAACTTGTGTTGAAATATTCTTCGAACAAAAGTTTTTATTATTCCTAAACCTTTCTCTAAAATTAGCAACTGCTTTTTCTAATAAGTTTTAATAAGAATTACTTGCATTACAATGGAACCTTATAACAAAAAAAAAAAAACTGTCAAGCGTAACAACTTTGGCCATCCCCCAAATCCCCATTCTCATATGAGGTAATCTATGAAGGAGGCCTATGTGCAGCAGTGGACTATCGATAGCTGTAATGAAGGATGGATGGATATGTAATTGAAATTAAGAATTATGAAAATTCAATGATTTCATGGTCACAACCTCCTATCTCACTTGAATTATTACGGTACATTAGTTTTATCTCAGTTTTTTGAACTCTGTTTTTATTATTTGTTTTATGTTATCAGATAAAACTCAGATGAAATAAATTATAAGTGGCCGTTTGTTTTATTTATTTATTCTTATAAAGAGTGTACATTATTTACAGTATAAATTTTGCAAAACTGTGAGCCAGTTTGTCGGCAACGCAACAGCTTATCGTCCCACACTCTTTAAAAACAATATCTCGTCATAGTCGTAGAATAGTGACGGATCTGACAAATATCAAACTTTACAGGGCAGCCATTTCAAATAATTATGTTAGATTTTTTGACATAACTTTTTTAATTCTTAATCTGTAATTATGAAAATTGGCATACCAGTTTAAAATGGGGTTTATTTTAAACTGGAATAAGAACAATAACTTATAATTAGACAGTTTTTCAGAAAAAATCACATGCTTCATTTTACTTTGGAGTCAAGATAGTCACATAGTATTATCCGACATTTTTCTTCGGAAGTTACTGTTCAGAGAAGGACGGATGTTACTTTCCAGTCATGTTCTACTGACTTAGCGAATAATATTTTGGCGGATGTGTTATCTGTTATATTCTAGTTTGACCATGTGTAAGAAGGTAGGCAGGTATTCGATAAGTAAATAGTACAGTTGGTAAGTAGGTTGGGGTAGGTAGGGTATCTTATAAATAAAACAGACTAATTTGGTCTAGTCTTTATACTGAATTTGTATTAAGAAATTATAAACAACATTATTTTGTACTACATAGATTAAGAAGACTATAATGTTGAAGCTATTTGGACCTGATTTCTTCCTTTTTGGTAAATTACTAATCTAAAACTTAAACACTAACCATTTGTTAACCAAGTTATATTATCACAATCATTTTTATAAGTAGATACGGTAGTAAAAACGTTAATTAAATGAATAAATCCTTAAAAATCACAACTTCAGAGATCAAAACAGTAAAAATTAAGTAACTAGGATTATTAAACACAATTCTTTAGCACAATTATTCAATCAGATTCATTGTTATTATCAGAAAATTACGCCCATGAGGTAAACTTCTGAAATAGTTATGATATTTGGTAGGTATTATTGAAGAATCGCAAAGGCTAATAAGATCCTTATATTTATCATTACTGATTGGAATTTGCCCCACGTAACCTTTATGTAAGATTGGATTATTGTATTGTCTAGTCTCCTTTCGAAGTACCAGGGTCATGTAGTCCTGGAGGATTTTACTGCTCTGAGTTCCATCGACACAAACTTCTTTTATGCTTGTCCAAGTAACTTTGTTGTTAACTGTATTTTTTACCCAGTTTTTATTTTCTAGCTGATCTTTAAAATCAAACACTAAAGACTGATTTACGTCTATGACTTCATAAGAATCACCTGTTACTTTAGCCCAACGTACATGTAATTTCCATTCATCTGGTGTATAAATTGTTTTATGCTCAGCAGCCCTTTCTATCACACTGTGGACAGAATCCCCCCTCGTTTTGGGTGTGGTCTTTTTCAAAGAATCTATGTGTTATAGTTATATCATATCCTTTAGCTACATGAGCATACATAATAAACACTATGCGATTCGATTCTGGCCAGCGCAATTGTCTGACCAGAATCGAAACTCTTTCACACCTTTTGATACAGACATCTTTATGAAGTCATAAACGCAACTAACTACTTCGTTGGCCCCACGTTTGGCAACACTTTCATCCCACATATAGCAATAACCTTGTTTGCCGATCATATCGTATATGGTGAAATTATAACATGACAGCTTTCGCTTGTAATACAATACACTCATTTGCCCGTGAGGACATGACAAAACCTTCTGAAAATCAAAGGTAGCATAAAATATGCGTCCATTAGAATTAACAGCGTCATTTTTATCATTCTGTTTCATGATCCTAGACACTTTTTTTGCTATTTAAATGGTTTGCATACTGTTCTTTAAGTTCATCAGGCGGATTTTGTGTTAGTTTAAAACTATGGCACTGATCACAAGTATCCTTTTTGGGTAGATGAAAACTCAAATTAAAATGACTGTTAACTATGTCTCTGTACTGTCTAAGACTGGAAGCTGTATTTGAATAATAGTTAAGTTCAGGCCAATCTTTGTATAAATTTAATATCCTAGCGATGCTCAAGTCACCATCTAAATACAGTCGTTTGGACGCTGCTCTGTTATAATGAGATTCTACAGGTACAAATGAATTAACGTGGGCACAAACCGACTTTACCATTTCATCGTCAACAACCCGATTATGATTTTTACGTTTCCCCCCTCATGTCTTTTTCTATTAAAATGCTTCCGTCATATTTATTCCTAGCTGCTAATAGTAAGCTGTCCGAACTAACCTTTCGCTAATCCAATACGTACTTAAAAACATGGTTTTACAAACCTCTATTTTTGATGAGCCCTTTGGTGAAAAATAATTGTAAGTAAATTGACGGTTATGCTTTAAATCTCTTTGAAGGCCCCCTTTCTTCTTCTGTTTTGTAGTATAATTCGCAACATGCAACCATTGTTTCTCACGATCACCTAACTTCCAAAACTTTTCAAAGTCATCCTGTCTTTCTTCGAGAGTCAACATAGTGTAACATTTATATCTACACGTGCAAGGCCTACCTATAGTTTTTGCTTGAACAATAACGCCCTTTTTGGAGATGTATTCTTTTCCTGCATTTGCTAAGCGTTTTCTTTTAATTTATTCCCAATCGTCATAATTTCGGACACGTTTTTTACCTCTACATCGAATAAGAGGCGCTGGAGACAACTGGTATGAAGATACAGCTGTGCTTGTTTGATTGACAGTTGATATTTCTGCACCATCGTGAGTGGAACAATAAAAGTCATTACATACCTCACCATGAGTTTTTACTGGTGATGGCATAGGTGTTTGTCCATTGTTGTCAACAGTCGGGGTAATCGGTTGCGGGAAAGGTGACAGGTCCGATATCAGGGTAGAAATATTTAAAGGGGTTAGAGCTGAGGTAATATTTAAGAGGGACACGACACCATGCTGATTTTCTGACGCGAGTAAATATGGTGAGGATGCATTTTCATACACGGCCATAAAAGGATCTTCTTCAAGAACACAAGTAGATGATGGTATGTTCGGGTCAATATTTTCATTTGTTGATTTTATGATTTCGCTTGTTCCGTGTACGTCATCTGAAAAGACATCTTCACAAATGTCGTTCATCTCTTCTATTACGTTGCGTGCTCCTGGAGGTAATGGCGAATGGCATTCTGAAAAGATATCAGTATATGTAAAAATAAATAGATTATTAATATCACAGGTCTGCATTTACTAAAAACGGTAAGACTATTCATAATGAAAAGATTAGAAAGTATAAAAAAGTACTTCTTTTTTATTTATACAGGTAAATTTTTACTCAAATCCGATTATTTTTTAAAGAAAAATATATTAAATATATACAAATAATCATAGTTTTTCAATAGAAAAATGGCGGAAGTGAATTTAGTTCAAAGAAAAAAGTGGGATGATCAGATACGACCGTTAGACAAAAAAGCGTGTCCACAAAATACCGGCGTTTGTAACCACGCGTCACTATCATGTCCATAGAAAAATGTAATATAGTTACATACAACTTGAAAATTTAAATTCTCAAATATAACAAAAACTCAACATAATAATTGTAGTAATATCAGCGAGAAAATATTATTTTTATAAAAATTACATTTTATATTGATTTATATTTTCCGTAGAAAACCGACGGATACTCAGAACCGACGCTTTACTTATTTACTTTGCAAAATATGTGTAAATACAAGAATTAAGTAATACTACAATATTAATACATAATTCATTAACATACCTGGAGTCCCTGGTATGCAGTCCTCCTAATCCATGCGCTCTTCATGAGTAAAACCCGTACTTTTCGAATTCTTGCTTCTTTCTTCCACAAGTTTTAACATAAGCTTTGATCGTCCTGTTTTCATTGTGGCACACCTTTTAATATAATATGTAAAAAAACTAGGCACGCAATAGCTAACAAACAGGCAAATAAAGTAAAACTAGTGCAATCGTTGATGAAAAATCTAATCCGCTGCAACGCGTGAGCGAGTTCGACGAAAAATGACGATTGCGCGGATTCGTCGGGAGTGGGAGAGGATGGCGGGAGATCCCCCGCGCGTCGAATAATGACGAGTATATACAAACGTCATTTTACTATGAGTGCCTATCAAATCCGTCTATTTACCGACTGATTATATTGAAATCCGAAATACACATAATTTTTTCTTTAATGTAGTAATAATATTTAGGCAATATAGTATCCAAATATGGTAAAAAATTAATTTCGTGTTTTTCTTAGAACCGTCACTATTCTACGATCATGACGATCTGATAATTATAAGTACTTAAATGAACATAAATAATTAAAGAAACATTCATCACTATGGACACATCGACAGATAATGTTTCGTTTTCGTCATATATATCCGCCACCTCATTACACAAGGTTGGATTTATACATATCCTTGTACGCCGTCCAAAGTGATTTTCAACCCTACTTATGATATTTCCTCCTGTGTGTAATTTGGTGCTTAGGCATTATATAATATGTCTTAGGTTTCTTAAATGTTACCATACCATGCTGTTCTAATATTATGATGATGGATTTTACTTTCATGTCTATGGGAATAATTTTGCAAATTTTAAATAACATTTAATATTTTTTATCTAAAGCATTTTTTGTTTTAAGATCAACTAATATCTTTAAGAATTTTATGTGTATAAATTTTATTTTGTAAGATAAATTGGAAATGTAAGTCCATATGCACTTAAGCCATATCCGGTCGTTGTCTGCCAGGGCATAATACAGCATATACATGATTCCTCGGTTCACAACATATTTTATATGATTACAGTAATTCAACATGCAAGTCCCATGAGAAACGATTATTTATTACCAACCCTAAATATTTATAATTCGTTACACATTCTAGCATTTAAAAGCGGCAGAGAGAGCTCAACTGATCAGTATGCAGGCAATCGTAAGTGCGACCTATAAGAGCTATATCTACTGTTTTTATAGAATGGTTATAGGGTAATATTACCATAAATTTGGTTTTATTCAAGTTTATGAAAATACTGTTACGAGCTTGACAATAAAAATTGCCGATAGAATTACCTAAATTAACACTTTAATTTTCTTTACACAAATTAAAACTTAAAACACTAATAATTAAGCACACTAATTCACTTTATTTCGCTCCGAAGCTTCGCTTGTCTCGCCAAATTCAATACTTTGATCGCAACTTGCAGCGCCTATAAATACAAGTTAGCACCGAAATATCCAGAATATTCAAGGAAACACGCGCAAGGGGCCGAGAGTTCGAGTGTCAACTTCTAGAAGCTCAGTTCTTCGTTCCGAGACTAGATGGCGCTGTAGGTTGAAAGATTAGTGATGTCGTTTTCTGGAAAGCTCCCCTCGTTCTCGTCCCTGACATTAGATGGCGCTAGTGCCGGATACATGACGTCGACTTATTCGCGCAACACTGCCCCCTCCTAAGACATGCTCGTACCGAGGATCATCGGACCCATAATAACGCGCCAGGCGATCTACATGGACGATCTTAGGAGTCCCTCTTGCGCCTTTCTGTAACGGCTCCGCAATGTCAAGGGCTGTTCCATCCCATGGTGCACCAACATTGTACAATTTCGATGCTCCTCTACTACGTGTCTGAGGTTCCCTCACAGCCGCACAACTTGTACATGTACGACATCAATCCTCGACATCGTCACGATAATGGACCCAGTAAAACTGTTCTCGGACCTTCAGTAGAGTTCGGTTAACTCCCAGATGGACTCTTGAACGCCCATTATGGCACAGCTGTAGAACATTCGGCACTTTAGCTTTAGGGACAACCATTTGCAAACGACAGCTGTCTCCTCGCCCATTGTCCCATTTACGGCACAGGACTCCATCCTGAATCGGCAAGCTGTCCCACTGGGCCCAATAGCTTTTAGTGGTCGAACTCATCGCTGAGACGTCGCTCCACTTGGGCTTGTGAGCACTGGCCTTCATCCATTTCAGAATCGGCTTGATATCCGGATCTTCCTGCTGTGCATGTCGTAGGCTGTCTTTCCACTTGTTGCTGAGGTGGTCTGTCCTGAGCATCCTCACGGATACCACTTCCTTACTCTCCTGCCTAGTTCAATGTTTCCAATCTTCAGGATAAGGTCTCTTTGACAATGCATCTGCGTTGCCATGAGATTGAGGAAGAAGTAAGCCGCACTTCCCTTCTGAATTCGTTCACCTTCCCTTTCTAGGGTTCGCTTAGGGCAGCTGGATCGAAGATGGCCCCTTTCCCCACAGCTATAGCACCTAGGGCTGTATCCTTTATTGTGGTCGCGAACCGTAATTGCTGCAACCTCCCTAGCTTGAGGGGAACGTTGATGCTGCCACCGCCAGGCGGTGCCGTTAGCTGCACTACCCTCTCGAGATCGATCAACTTCCCTTTCTACAGTTCGCTTAGGGCAGCTGGATCGTAAATTGCCCTTTTCCCCACAGCCATAGCACCTAGGGCTGTATCCTTTGTTGCCGTCGCGAACTGTAGCTGCTGCAATCTCCCTGACCCGATGGGAACGATGATCCTGCCGCACGGCTTCCACCTCCAGTGCATGGGCCAAGGCGTCCTTAAGCGTCTCGTGGTGCCCGAGCCTCACAGCAGCTCTGATTTCCAGTTCGCGGATGCCGTCGATGAATGTCTGCACCAAGTTCCCTTCAATGAGCGCAGGTACAGACCGGTATGCTTTTCGCACCAGCTTCTCCACCTCTAGAGCCCACTGCTGCAGGTTTTCGTTGATGCGCTGCACGCGATCTTTAAGCTGCGCACGAAAGACGTGTTCCAGGTGGGCGTCACCATATCTCGCCTCCAATGCCTCAAGCAGTTGCTCATAAGTAACTTTATTACCGAGAGCTTCCAGAACTGTTAAGACCTGGTCGCGCAGGCCTAGTGTGAGAGCAGTCATGGCCTGACTTTTATTCCAGCCCTTCGCCTTCATAACAGCCTCGAACTGGATTTTGTAGGCTGACCAGGAAGAAGTCCCGTCGAACGGTGGCACCTTGAACCCACGTAGCGAAGGTGTAGTAGCGACTACGGGAGCTGTAGTTCCATTCCCAAGTTTGAGTTCATCCAGCGTTTTCTTAATTTGGTTGATTTGGGTCTTAGCTTCCGACAGGCGGTTATCATGTTGAGCAACCTTATCCTTCACCTCCCGTATCTCTTTCCCGAAGGTAGCGTGAAGGTCCTTCATGAGAAGCATCTGTTCTTCCTGGCAGCCCCGCAGCTGCTCTTCCAACCGACGGACCTGTTCCTCCTGTCGGCGAGCCTGTTTCTCCTGTCGGCGAGCCTGTTCCTCCTGTCGGCGAGCCTGTTCCTCCTGCTGCTCTTTCAACAGACGGGCCTGTTCCTCTCGTCCGCGCTGCAGCTGCTCCTGTACCATCGCCATCAGAGTGTCTAAGTCAGGTGCTGCAGATGTAGGAGCTACTGACGGGCCCGCAGCCTCCGTGGCTGGCAGTTGGCCCTCCGACGTCTGCGGCGTTGTACCACCAAATCTCCTCTGGTCCGTCTCATGCTGGCGTTGACTGCGGGTACCGACACCCTCCGTATCCTCCTTAGATAAAATCGGCATGATTTTATCACACTTCTGACACCAATTGTTACGAGCTTGAGGTTCGCGACTATAAAAATTGAATTACATAAATTAACACTTTAATTTTCTTTACACAAATTAAAACTTAAAACTCTAATAATTAAGCACACTAATTCACTTTATTTCGCTCCGAAGCTTCGCTTGTCTCGGCAAATTCAATACTTCCCCGCTCGCATCTTGCAGCGCCTATAAATACAAATTAGCACCGAAACATCCAGAATATTCAAGTAAACACGCGCAAGGGGCCGAGAGTTCGAGTGTCAACTTCTAGAAGCTTAGTTCTTCGTTCCGAGACTAGATGGCGCTGTCGGTTGAAAGATTAGTGATGTCGTTTTCTGGAAAGCTCCCCTCGCTCTCGTCCCTGACACTAGATGGCGCTAGTGCCGGATACATGACGTCGACTTGTTCGCGCAACACTACCATTGTCGTGGGACCACTTATTAAATTATTTGAATCTTGCTGCACTTTTAAATATCTACTATGTTTTCCACTATACACTAGGCAGGTATCGTCAGCATACACGTATATTCTACAATTCTTGACGAACTTTTAACTTAAATTTTGAACGTAACGATCAAACGTAAACGTAAACGTAAGTCCTATACCCAAATTGCTTGGTTTAGTAGATAAAGGCTGATTTATAAATTTTCCAGAATATCAGCCTATGCGTCAATATTTTTGATATTGCATCTGCAAATGAGGACCTATTTTAATTTTTTTTCTGTTTTGTATAGCCCAATGATATACTATTATATACTATTTTATTTTTCAGTACTTCTTACAGTTTGTTAGAAATAAATACATAAAAGTTCGTAAAAGTGTAAAAATGTAACATTAATGTTTTATCGAGCAAGTTGGACCCATCATGCTGTAAGAAAAATGTACCCACATGGATCTGGCAACTGTATTCAAAAGTTGTCACAATTCATGTAGATTTTAAAATGGTATAACACTTAGTACGTTTACTTCAACTTTTTGTGGTATAGTTTTTTTCTGGCGGAAGGAAGATTTTGTGCAAATTACTCAGATATTTTTTTAAATGATTCGTCCTTTCGATTAATGTTAAGAAAAATAATTTGTTTTCACGCTAATTTCGCCGATTTTAAAACTAATATACATAGAAAAGTAAAATGTAGTTCATTTTTTTATCCAATTTTCGTATTAAACAAAACACATTCAGTATTACGATACATACGATGCTTCTCAGTTTTAGTTGCTATGACGCATAGGAATATGTAAGTGCAAGCGAGACAGAAGATATGGAAGTGACTAGAACTATTTAGGTAGGTAATCGCGTGCTGGCCATAAAATAGGCCCCACGCGACCTATCCATTTTTCTGGGAAATGTTCATTTTAAAAGTTTCTTACCGGCAAATCGTAATGAGCGGGGCAACCTTTATTCTGTAACCACATATCTCGTAAAGTTGCTAGTAGTAAGTCTTCTAATAAAATGGGCAGGTCTCTTCTTAAAAATTCCAGGTAGACCTGCCCATTTAGTGCTTCTGGAAATTCGAAAGGTCCGATTAAGCGCCCGTTAATAATACCGTTCCACTGATTTACTTTGAATTGATAGTGAGACATTCCTTCATGCATTAAATGCGGGTTCACCGTACTCAAACTATGAATGTTGTGCGTGTTCATAAATCCATCTTTCTTGAAAGTGCTTTCATCCGTCCATAAAAATATTATTTAGAAAATTCGGGTTAAAGTCGGGTATAATCCCGTTGCAAAAGAGCCTGCACTTATGATGGTGGTAGGGGGTGGTACCTATTGCGTTAGAACATCCTATGTACAGGTATACTTAGGTATTCCTGTCAAGAACGCAATGTTACGAACAGAAGTTTGCGGATCATTTCGAACCTTCTCCAAAACTTCGTCCTCGATGACAAAGTCTTCTCTACCACGTGCAGGTACTACTTTCTATGGATATTGGGTCTGAAGTCGGACAAACCAGCTTGAAAACGAATTATTTTTCTTAACATTAATCAAACGGACGAATAATTTAAAAAAATATCTAATTGAGCAATTCGCACAAAATCTTCCCTCTTCTAGAAAAAATTATACCACAAAAAGTTGAAGTAAAAGTATCAAGTATTTATACCATTTTGAAATTTACATGAACTGCGCCAACTTCTGAATGTAGTTGCCAGGTCCATGTGGGTATATTTTTTACAGTATGAAGGGTCCAACTTGCTCGATAAAACTTTAATGTTACATTTTTACACTTTTACGATATTTTATGTATTTATTTCTAACAAACCGTAAGAGGTACTGAAAAATAAAATAGTAGGTGTAGTAGGCATATCATTGGACTATAACAAACAGAAAAAAATTAAAATAGGTCCTCATTTGCAGATGCAGTATCAAAAACATTGACGCATATGCTGATTTTTTGGAAAATTAATAAATTAGCCTTTATCTTTTAAACCAAGCAATTTGGGTATAGGACTTAATTTTTTTTCGAACAGTTGTTCCATGGTCTACAACCCACTTTAGTTTGATCGTTACGTTCTGGGACAAACTGTATATCTGATTGGGCCAAGCACAGAACCAGTCGGTACACCAAATTTTACTTTTCCTATCCTACAATCCACTCCGTTGCCACGAAAAACAATATTTCCGTTTTCTAAATATATTTTGAACGAAGTTTTCACTGGACCTCTTATTCAACATTCAGTCATTTCCTGCAACAAGCACTCATGTTCCAAAGTATCGAACGCCTTTTTGAAATATACAGGCTGTCCCAGGAAACCTGTACCAGGGAAGTTCTGTGGTCTGGGGACACCAATGACTATCGATTGGACCCCATGTATGTTCCAGGATTTTTTGTAGTTTTCGAGATATGAATTTTTTTGTTATATTTTCAGTTTTTTTTTAAATTTTAGACGGTTTTAGCTATAACTTTTTCTGTGAAGTAATTCTTAGAGATTTTTTTTTGTTAGTATTATAGCTAGCATGTATTTTTGTCTGTAAAAACACCAAACACCAAACTTCTAATTACTAGTTACTAGTTGTTTAGCTCAAAAAATTAAAATTTCTAATTGAGAGATATTTCTATTTGATTTCAACTTGAAAATAAAACTTAACCCTAATTGAATAACCTCCTGATAATTTCAAAAACTTTATGGGTTTTTTAGCTCTCAAAATATTACAAAATAGTTGGTACTTTATAGGGCATTGTTGTGCGAAAATGGAGTTTAAAGTTGATACAGTTGAAAATAGCGAAATTTATTTGATGCATTTAAAATGACTTTTCTCACATTTTTCCGATTAATATGGTGAATAAATATGAATGTTAGATAAAAAGATTCAAAACAGTGCAATTAAAGTCAAATGAAAATTATTTTTTCACTTTGTGCTAAATAAATCAACAGAAATAATTTTAAGAAATAATTTATTCATTACTGTTTTCACAACGAATGTTCAAAGTGCCTGTCACTTGCTTCAATGCACAAACGGCACCGACGCAATAATTACCGCGCAAGTCTAGGAAGGCTTGTGTGTTTTGTCATATTATTGTTTGAGCTTCATTTAATTTAGTTTTTAACTCCTCTAAACACGAGAATTCGCGATGGCACACTAATTACTTATAGCATCTCCAGATAAAAAAATCTATGGGGTGGTTCTTGGCCAGGCGATTGGTGCATTACGGCCAATCCACCTCTCTGGGAAACGCTGGTTCAAATGACCTCTAGCCTGTCTTGCATAGTGGCAAGGGGCACCGTCGCACTGAAATATCATGTTCTGACGTGTTAATAAAGTGACATCTGAATCTGCCATGGCCTCCACAAAATCATTTTTTAATTTTTTTTAATAATTTTCACCATTCAGTCTCGTTGGGAGTTCTTTTGGGCCAATCAGTTATCTGCCAACAACGCCCGTCCACAAATTCACTCTAAATTGGTGTTGAAAATTGTGACGCCGAACCAGTTTCGGATTTTCCGTCGCCCAGTTATGGTAATTGTGCATATTAAATATTCCGTTGCGGGTGAATATCGATTCGTCTGTCCATAAAATTTGGTCGAAAAAGTCAGGGTCTTCGTTGTTCCTTCTTAACATCTCTTGAGAAAATTGAATTTGGCGCTGGTAGTCCGTTGCAATTAAATCTTGTGATACGGGTGATATTCCTTATTGCGCAGAATTCACAGTGCACGGTAGTGCGAGTGATTCCCGTGAAAGAAGGACAAAAATGTAACACACAAAAATATTTTTTATTATTGTTATTGTTGTCTACATTTCGAAGTCTAGGGCAATTATGTTAGGCCAATTAGGCATGTGTGGGGCCGAACCAACACATAAAGACCCTTTAAATAACCCCTCAGAACCTGAAAACTATGTTGTACAACCAGTGCGTGTTGCCAGTGATGATCTACGGAACCGAAACGTAGTGCTTCACTGCTGGCCGTGTAGGGATGCCTAAGGTTGCTCAGATAGCTATAGAGAGGGCTTTTCTGTGTGATAAACTAGAAATAAGGATATCCGCTGTAGAACCAGAGTGACCGACATAGCCCAACGGATTAGTAAGCTGAAGTGGCAATGGGCCGGCCATATAGCTTGCAGAACCAACAACCGTTGGGGAAAAAGTTCTCGAGTGGAAGCCTCGTTTCGGTAGGCGAAGTGCAGGGCGACCCCCTACTAGATGGAGTGACGACCTGATAAGACGTGCAGGAAGTCAATGGATGCAGGTGGCTCAGGACCGTGCTTTGTGGCATATCTTGGGGGAGGCCTATGTTCGGCAGTGGACTTGTGAAGGGCTGTAATGATGATGATATATTTATATATATATTTGTGTATATTTTATTTTATTCCTTTGTAACCGCCTTCGTAGTCCTGTCAATGCCCTAAGGTTAAGTGGCAGAGAATGCTTTAGTCCCTTTGATCCTGTACTTAATGTAAGGTTCAATAAAGTTTAAATAAATAAAAATAAACTAAATATATAAAAGATAAATTATATTCACTCCAAAACTTTCAATTTTGTAATAAAACACCACACTAAAACACTAATAAAACACTAGAAAAATCCAAATTTCAACACAATAACATTCACATGAAAATGGCGTAAGAAATGAACGTAGATTATAAATAAGCATCCATAAATTAAATTACTTTTTATTTCACTATAGGATAGAAAATTTCATATTGATTCTATAATGCCAAACTTCTTCATAGAAAATTAGCCTCTAAACATAAGCATTGATGAGTTGAACTGCTATGGTTGAGTGCAGTCACATTTAACCTCTTGAATATTGACGGAATGTCGAAGCGGTCAAATTTGGACGCTTGCCATTTGAGAGGTTAATATGATGCCATATGACGGCTACTCACTTGACTGCCGCAGGGACAATCTAGGGTGTAAGGAGTGATGATTACCCTTAATTGTGATGTGTGTGGCAGGGTGGCAGGCAGGCAAGACCTTCCGTTTAATTGGGACAATTTCAATCGTGATAGGTGTTAGAAGTGTATAAAGAGCGGCTTATTCACTCAGTATCTCTTTTTTGCGGTAGTACCACATAAAGTACCTATCTACACCTTATACATATACAAGTACACTGATTCATTCACTGAGCAAATGTAACTTTGTAATTCTATACATTTATATGATATTACAAAGTTATTTAAGCAGTTAGTGTATCTAGAAAACTGGAAAGAAATTAAAAAATATTTTAGTTTTTCCTTAAACAGTAATTTTATTTTAAATTTGAAGCTTCTGTATCTGCTAGAAGTGCCTTAGAGTTTTGATGATCAGTCAGTCAGTGGGTGACAAAATTAAGAAACTTTGACTAGTTATAATTCTTACTACTGTTGTTTACTTGGTCACTGAAAATTCATTTAATTTTATTCACTACGAAGTTACAGGTGATCGAAATGGCCTGAATTGCTTCGAGAAAAGTATGGTACGGCCGTGCCGCTTTTTTTCTCGACTTGGAGGGGCCACTGCCGTGCCCCCAGATGAAAGTCAAGTTATTTATTTTCCCTTTTCACCTCAGCGCGTAAATTATTACAGAAAGCACCATTGCCCTGTTTTGATGCATCAGAAAACATTTCTAAAACAAATTATGGTTTCTATTTTATTTTTGTAAATATCTATAAGATATCGCAAAATATTGGTAGAAGGAGTGAAATTAGTGTTATAATTATTACGAAATTTAAGCAAAGCTAATTTTTTTTCTCTTTCTAACATCTTTTTTTACATCCAACTATAACTAACGGCTGGACATGCTGCTGTTAGAACTCCTAAATGTGCAAACTCTTTGATGGTACATTGAGGTGCTACGTATACACGTGCTTTTCGACAAGTCTAAATATATAATTCTGCTTTTCGATCGAGTAAACTAATGAACATAGTTGGTATAAAATGAAACCTTAATATTTGCACTTATAACCCTAAAAATAAATTTTTGTCGAGATGTTCCACCGATTTGAAGCCCTGATTTCTTAAACAGTCTACTACATTGAAAATTTCGGGAATCAAGGAAGTGACACAACATTACTATTTAAAAATGTATTTATTGCTTTTCGAAGTATTCTCCGCGAAATTTGACACATTTTTCCATACGATGGAACCAATCATTGAAGCAACCATTCCATTCGGAAGTTGGGGTCTCAAAAATGGCCGTTTTGTAGGCGTCCACAGCTTCTTCAGGTGATGAAAATCTCTTTCCACGCAATTTATTCTTTATTTTAGGGGAAGTATAGAAATCATTAGGGCTTAGGTCGGGGCTGTACGGCGGATGGTCTAATAATTCTATGTTTTCTAGCCCTAAAAACTCTTTTGTTCTGTGTGCGGTGTGAGAACTCGCATTGTCGTGATGGAGGATGATGCGGCAGTTGCAGTTCTCTTTACGGCGTTCAGAAACGACCTGTGGCAAACAAATGCTAGCATACCATTCTGCATTAACCGTTCTTTGTCCCTCAAGAGGAATAGTCGTAACATGGCCAGTTTTGGAGACAAACGTGGCCACCAGTGTTTTTGCAACACTCCGTGAACGAACAATTTTTGTTGGCTTTAACTCATTTTCGAACACCCAAACTCGTGACTGGTTTTTTGTTTCGGGTTCGTACGCATATATCAAGGATTTGTCACTTGATACAATGTTGTATACAGCATTTGAGGATCCTGCGTGGAATCTTTCGAGAGTTCTGATGCACCAAGTAACGCGAGCACTTTTTGCTCTTCACATAGCGAATGCGGTATCCATCGGGAAAACAACTTTTTTACACCTAATTGTTCATGCAAGATTATTTGTATTTAACTCTTGACAATGTCTAAAGTTGCCTAAATTTCGCAGTATGTCACATGTTGATTTTCCTCAATCACCTTACGCACAGCATCAACGTTTTCTTGGGTGACTGCAGTTTTTGGACGACCTTGACGGGGATCATCACTGAGCTTGACACGTCCACGTTGAAATCCACAAAACCAGCGATAAATTGTGGTTTTGAATGGGGCTTCATCATCAAATGCAGAAATCATCCGGTCAACACACTGTTTTTGTGTTATACCACTTCGAAAGTCATAATAAATCATCGCTCTTGAATTTTCTCGAGTCATTTCCATTTTCTCAACTACTAAACAAGCTTGTCAAAACCTTGTGACAAGAGCGAGAATCTTTTTTTAAATAAATAAATGTTATTCGATTTTTAAAACCAAGGAGTTTTCAATTAAAAAGATTTTAATATGTCAGGAACAGTGGAAATATTCCATTCCCGATACTTTTAGTGCAGCCTAGGTACAGTTACCTTCATTATTTTTGTAAAAGTTCTTTGGGCTGCCGAAAGGCCATAAAGGCGGCTACTAACATGTCTCAGGCAATCTATTGTTTTTTGTTTTTTTAATTTTTTTTTTATTATTATATTTTTTTTTATTTTATTATGAGAGGGTTCGCTGTACGTCTCGCTGAATACACGCATGGAGAATGGCTTCAGTTTTATCTAAATATCAAAGGATCAATTTAGCCTTGGCTTTTTTTGCAGAATAAAGTTAACAAAAAATCACAGTTCACCTTATGGTAACTGGATACTGTGGCCCATAGAGAGAGACACCTACTATTCATAATACAACTAATTAATTTATAATTACTATACATGCGTATAGCATGGCTTTACCACGATCAAATAATGTTCTTTATGTGGTACTACTGCAAAAAAAGAGATACTGACTGAATAAGCTACTCTTTATACACTTCTAACACCTATCACGATTGATATTGTCCCAATTGCACTACACACGCGGCAGGGAATAAAGGGAGCAAGGAAGGTCTTGCGCCCCTGCCGCCCTGCCGCCCTGTAGCACACATCAAAATTAAGGGTCATCCCCACTCCTACACCCTAGATTTCCCCTACGTCAGGCACGTGAGTAGCCGTCATATGGCACCATATTAGCCTCTCAAACGGCAAGCGTCCAAACTTGACCGCTTCGACATTCCGTTACTACTCAAGAGGGCAAATGTGACTGCACCCACCCACAGCAGTTTAACTCATCAATGCTTATGTTTAGAGGCTAATTTTCTATGAAGAAATTTGGCATTATAGAATCAATATGAAATAGTCTATCGTGTAGTGAAATAAAAAGTAATTTAAAAAATTAAGATTATTTACGTTCATTTTGTACGCCATTTTCGTGTGAATGTTATCGTGTTGAAATTTGGATTTTTCTAGTGTTTTATTAGTGTTTTAGTGTAGTTTTTAATTATAAAATTGGTATGAAAGTTTTTGTTTGAATATAATTTATATTTTATTTATTTATTTTATTTTTATTTATTTAAACTCTATTGAACCTTACATTAAAAACAGGATCAAAAGACGGACTTAATGCTAAAAGCATTCTGCCAGTCATCCTTAGGGCATTGATAGAACTATAAAGGCGGTTACAAAGGAATTAAATAACATATATATATATATATATATATATATATATATATATATATATATATATATATATATATATTATCATCATCATCATAATTACAGCCCTACACAAGTCTACTGCTGAACATTGGCCTCCCCCAAGGTATGCCACAAAGCACGGTCCTGAGCCACCTGCATCCATCGACTTCCTGTATGTCTTACCAGGTCGTCACTCCATCTAGTGGGGGGTCGCCCTACACACCGCCTACCGGTATGAGGCTACGACTCGAGAACCTTTTTTCCTAAAAGGTGTCGGTTATTCGAGCTATATGGCTGACCCATTGCCACTTCAGCTTACTAATCCGTTGGGCTATGTCGGTCACTCTGGTTCTACAGCGGATATCCTCTTTTCTAAGTTTATCACGCAGAGAAAATCCGAGCAAAGCCCTCTCCATAGCTCGCTGAGCGACTTTAAGCGTCCTCATACGGCCAGCAGTGAAGGACCACGTCTCGAATCCGTAGGTCATCACTGGCAACACGCACTGGTTGTACAACTTAGTTTAAGGATTTGAAGTATACCTGACGAGAAGATGTGTCGTAATTTCCCGAACGTTACCCAACCGAGTTTAATCTGTCGATTGACCTCTTGGTCGAAGTTGGACTTACCTGGGACAAATAGTCTGACTATTTGTCCCAGGTAAACTTACTTGTCAACTACTTTGAGCTTAGTGCTCCCAATAACTACCGGCATAGTTTTGACATGGACATTAAACATGATCTTTGTTTTGCCTATGATCATCTTAAGACCGATTCGTTGGGGGGCACTATTGAGGTCATTGAGCATAGTATTTAAGTCCTCCAGCGATTCTGCCATAAGGATTATATCGTCGGCAAATCGAAGGTGAATGATGTACTCGCCATTGATGTTAAAACCATATACTTTCCAGTCCAGTAGCTTGAAAACATCTTCTAATTCAGCGGTGAATAGTTTCGGGGAAATAACGTCACCCCGTCTTACACCTCTCTGCAGTTGGATAGGTTTCGTAGTCTGGTTCTGTACTCCGATAACCATCGTAACCCTACTGTATAAACGATTGTATATTGTAATTATATCTATTTAACAATCCCTCCGGCTAACCTAAGAAGAACATATGTTATCAAGTTTATCTTGAATGTATATTATAACAACAACTGTTTATCAACAAAAGTCACACAATTTAAAAAAACACATAATTTAAGTCTAACACAAAACAATAATCTACAGTTTTGTATTATAAAACTATCAATCATAATTCCTTAAATAGCTTCTCTAAATAAAAATATGTAGTAAGAATAATTAATCGAACATCGCCTAAAAAAATACAAAATTAAAGGGAAAAAATAGACTGGGCAAAAGCTAAAAGTTCAGGGTAAGACAACAATGTATGAAAAAAATCATATACTAGAAACATTATAGTTTGTTATGGGTTTACCGGTTAAGTTATCCGTAAATATTACACTTCTCTATGGGATATGTTGAATTGTAAACATTTACTTATGTTCTCCAGCCCAGCACATTATAAAAAATAAAAACTAAACTAATACTTGATTAAGAACAAACAAAAATTAATAACAAGTGCTAAGCAGTCCAATAAACAAACGAAGTAACTAATACAGTAGTAGTAGACAAAAAACAATGTTTAATCCTTGATATATAATCACAAAATAATACATACATACATAAACACTCACGCCTGTCACCCAGAGGGGTAGGCAGAGACTACAGACTTCCATTTGGCACGATCCTGACACACCTCTCTCGCCTCCTTCACATCCATACACCTACGCATACATGCTCGTCGGTTAAGGGTACTCCTAATTTAGACCGTTTTCAATAAATCACCAATTTGGTCGATAAATTTTCGCCTAGGACGTCCCTTTCCGACTCTGCCATTTACTTCTGCAACATAAATTTTCTTTGGCACTCTTTCCTCATTCATTCTTTCCACATGACCAAACCACCGAAGCATTCCTTTCTTAATCCTGGTCACAACATCATCTTGCAAACCACACTCTTCTCTTATTACACAATTTCTTACCCTGTCGTTCAGATTCAGCCCTAACATACTCCTTAAGGACCGCATTTCTACTGCGTTGATTCTACTCTCGTGCTTCTTCTGCCACACCCAACTTTCACTACCATACGTTGAAGTAGGGACCAACACAGCATTGTGAATTGCCATACGTGCCTTTTTTGACACATTTTGACTCTTCACAATAGAGTGCAGGGCCCCATTTACTCTATTTCCCGCATTCACTCGTCGTTCTATATCCTTATCATATCTCCCATCCCTGCTAAATACGCAGCCCAAATATACAAACTCATCTTCTTGCTCGATCAACCCCCCTTCTATTCTTATTTCACAAATCATTTTACTTTTTTTTCTTTCAAAAACCATAAATTTCGTCTTAATTGCGTTCACTTTCATACCCCTTTCTTTTAATGATCTGTTCATTAATGTAACCATCATTTGCAACTCGGCCGCCGACGACGCAAGGATAACTTGATCATCGGCGTACAAAAGGCATTTGACGGTTAACTCACCCATTCTTAATCCGCATTCTTCAACTTTAAAATTTTGCAAACACCTGTCCATAAATAAGTTGTACAGCCACAAGGAAGCCACACAGCCCTGTCTGACACCTTT
The DNA here is from genome assembly GCA_907164705.1 of Parnassius apollo. Taxonomy (NCBI): domain Eukaryota; kingdom Metazoa; phylum Arthropoda; class Insecta; order Lepidoptera; family Papilionidae; genus Parnassius; species Parnassius apollo. The sequence continues at coordinate 424,388 of CAJQZP010000226.1, read as the reverse complement.
ATGGATGTCAAACCAGTCCGAGTAGACGCCGTTGATCCTAACACAAGCACTAGAGTCCCTATAAAGATACGCCAATGCCTGTATCAAGCCAGCGCTCAACCCAAATGAGTTCAGTGTTTGCCAAAGCACATCCCTATCCACTCTGTCATAGGCCTTTTCCAAGTCCATGAACGAAAAAAAACCTTTTGGTTATTGGCCAAAAACTTCTCCGCGATCATGCGCATGGAAAAGAATTGATCTGTACATCCCATTCCCTTTCTGAATCCCGCTTGCACATCCCAAATTTTTTCATCAGTTTCTTTCATGACCCTTTCAATCAGTACCTTAGCATACAGTTTTCCCACAATGCTAAGAAGGCTGATGCCACGGTAGTTTTTACAGTCCCGCTGCGACCCTTTTCCTTTATATACTGGGACTATCACGGCTTTGCACCAGTCTAACGTTACCCTTCAGTTCCCGGCATAAATTAAACAAGGTGTGCAGCAGGCCTGCCACTACTTCCTCTCCAGCCCTTAGCATTTCGAGTGGAACTCTATCATATCCGGCAGCCCTGCTTTCATGCTTCTCATTGCTTTCATTATTTCATCTGTACTTATCTCGCTACCTCTTTCCTCTTCTTTCAGAGTTTCTACTTCACTTAGTACACACGTTGTCTCCTCACTCATAAACACGCTTTCAATATATTCCTTCCGTCTCTTTAAACTCAAAACTTCATCTTTCAGAATATAGCCATTCTCGTCTTTTATAACATTCATCATAAGCTGTTTTGAATGTCCCCTGGCAGTTCTTACAAGTTTCCAGAACATTTTAATATTTTCCTGGAAGTTATCCGATATTCTTCTATCATTCTTATGCGTTCTTTCTTGCTTTTTTCTTCAACTACTTCTTTTATTCTCTTATTAAGATGTCTAAAGACTGCCTTTTTTCTTTAAATATCATCATTCGTACCGCTAGAATTACCAGCCTTTGTTGCTAGTAAATCTAGCTATGCTCTCTTCTTTGCTTCAACTTCCATACGTATCGCATCATCCCACCATAACGTATTATTTTTCTTTTCATTCTTCCTCTTACTAACACCACATACTTCGGTAGCTGCATCCACTAAACCTTTCTTTACATTTTGCCATACATTCTCCAAGTCTAACTCCTTCATACATAGTTCATCCAAACCACTTATATTTTCTTTCAGTCTACATTTGAATTTGTTTCTCTCACCTTCAACTTGTAACCTTTCTGTTCTAATACTCTGAAACGCAGTGGTAGACACAGATGATCGATGGCGCCAACGCCTGAATAGACCATTAATTCGGCATAAAACCAAATAATGATCCGCTCCTACGTTAGAACCCCGGTAAACCCTTGTATCTACCACTGCGCCCCTTAATTATGAAATCTATCAATCTTCTATCGTCACCTCTTTCCCAAGTATACATGTGAATCCTCTTGTGGCGAAAGCAAGTGTTCGTCACAAAAAGATTCTTTTCCATACATACGGTGAGGAGACTTTCACCATTGCTCCACATACATTCAACGTAGCCAGACGGGCCTCTGCAATCCACTTTTCGCCCCTCCGGGAGACAGAACGTGACGGGTGGCGAACCTCGTCGCCGGTTTTCCTCCCGGAGATTCTTCGCACCCCTGCCCCATTAAAGGGGCGCCGGGAACTCGGGGGCCATTTGTTTTATATAGTTCCTCATGGTGCGAAAATATTGGGTAGTATGTTTTACGCCGCTACCACGGCGTGGAGCCGAGTCTTTGGTATCGGCTTGTCGCTCAATTAGCACCACCCGAGGGTCACGTGTAGGGTGGGCCTAGGAATAGGTGGTCATAGCCTACGGACGCGAGCGACTTAAAATAATGTTATTTTATTATAACCACTTTATAGCAACAAATACTACTTATCACTTCTTAGCAGATCTCTTCGCTCTCAAATGTTGCTCTGAGGGAGCCGTGGCCACAGGGGGAGTTGACTTACATTTCGAAATTAAAGAAGGGAAATTAATAAATACATAATCTTATTTAATTTATACTAAGGGGGGGGGAGCGTTACAATATGAATATAATAACCAAATCAAATCATTAAATTTTGATAAGTTCTACGCCCATTGATAATGCTCCCTTTATGCTACATAACGAGCACTTAAATTATTTATTATAATTATTTAATAAATATATTTAAAACGGTACAATAATATATTAATAAATAACGCAAAGCAATAAGCAATATTGTTCATCGTTTGTTTGTTTTCTTTTCTTTCTTTAAATGCAATTTCTTTTAAGTTCAGTTTGTCGTTTATTATATTTTAGCACACATAGTTTTTTACATGTATACTTGTTTTACATGTTTGGTAACACACAATATTTTAGAAGCAATTACTAAGCCGTTTTGTAATTATTCCATACTTTGAAACATATTGCTCTAACAATCAGTATACCCATTAGGAGGATAATTTTAATTTAACAGTTGTTTGCGGCTTTTGGTTTTACGAACTTCGGAAAGAACTTCGGAAGGACAATATAATATATTTTTAAAGTTTTGCATAATATTACTATTGCATATAAATGAGCGTTACGAATGAACTAATAGTAAACTTAATGGTAATTAATACGGTAGTACTACACTGGCAAACAATTTAAAGATAAGAAAGCGGCAGATACATTCCTGAAGAGTAACATGAAATTCCTCGGCTCTCTTAGGCTTCATGCCGGAATAAAGAAACTATCAGATGGTTATTTCTAAAACCTTAGCCAACTCATCTGAGAATTGTTCTAAATCATTACGTGATGCCGACGACGGGAACTCATTGGCTGTTTCACAGGCACGCTGGGGGCACAGGTGTAAAGAAACGAACCTGGAAGGCTGTTTATGCGTTCATCTGACATCTGAAGCCACATAACCGGACGTCCACCAGCTCAATTCACCGCTCTGCTACATGAAGTGATACTGTTGTCTGACTATATTTTTATATAGAAAAGAGGGGCAAACGAGCATACGGCTCACCTAATATTAAGTGACTACCGCCGCCCATGATCAACCGCAACACCAGGGGAATTCCAGGTGCGTTGCCGGCCCTTTAGAAAGGAGTAGGCTGATTTCTTGAAGGTCCCCAGGTTGTACCGGTCCGGAAAAATCGCCGGTGGTAAATTATACTAGCTATACTAACTATACTATTCCACAGAGAGGTCGTACGCGGAAGAAGACTCCTTGTGAAACGTACAGTTGTGGACCGCCAAGTATCAAGATAATGTGGATGGTATCGGGACGTTTGCCGCGTCGTGCGTTCACGAAATTCGGCGGCTGGGATTAATCCGAACAAGTCCTCAGAGCACTATCCATGGTATATGCGAAAGAAAAAGCAAAGAGATGCAACATCTCTTCGCAGCGCCAGTGAATCGAGCCGATCGGAAAGCACGCGGTCGTCGACGATTCGAGCTGCTCTGCGCTGGATGCGGTCAAGTGGAAGGAGCTGGTACTGCGGAGCTCCAGCCCAGAAATGGGAACAGTATTCCATGTGCGACCAAACCTTCGCCTTGTAAAGTTGCAGGCGGTGTGCCGGCATGAAATACTGTCCCGCTCTGCTGAGCACGCCAATCTTTTTAGAGGTCAATTTGGCCTTCTCTTCCAAGTGACCACGAAACTGTACGTCACTCGATATGTCAACGCCGAGGATTCCGATACTGACTGAGGCAACAAGGGGAGTACCTTGAAACCTCCATTTGTGGAGACAAAAGTGTTCTTTTTAGCGGTTAACGCGCAAACTTTTGTCTTCTGGCGGTTAAACTAGACTAGATTTTGTCACCACCAAGACACAAGTTTGTCCCGGTACTCGGAGACGTTGTCCCGAGAAATATTGGCATGGCCGGTGTACAGAGCATTACCAGTGCTGACATCTGCATAGCAATGAATGTTACGGGTTTGGAACATATCATTGATACGCAGGAGAAACAGCTTTGGCGATAGCATGCCTTGTGGAACGAAGCGCTTTGTGCCGAACCCGATCGAAAGCCTTCGCAATGTCCAAACTAACGGCCTCTTGCCTCCCTCTTGGACTCTACTGCCTCCGCCCATCTATGAGTTGTGTAGACCAAAATATCATCAGCATCAGCAACCATGGCGAAAACCGTATTGGCGATCACTAATCAGCTGGTGATCCTCAAAGTCCATTGTTTTGGAGAACAAGGAATTGATGGCGATAGGCGAGTAGTTGGAAGGTTCTGAGCGGTCACCTTTTTTAGGGATTGGGTGAACGAAAGCCGTCTTCCATGATTTCGGGACTATGCCTAAGGAGTACCGGAAAAGACGCGTTAAAACCGGTGCCAACTCTGGAGCACACGTCCTCAGCACAATTGGGGGGGATTCCGTTAGGTCCACACGACTTGTGGATGTCTAGAGAGAGGAGTGCTTTGCGAACCGAGCGCTGTGTCAGCTGCACTTCTGGCATGGAACACTCACACCGCGGGATGGTCGGCGTACTGCCCCCGTCGTCGTGGGTCGAGTTGGACGCAAAGAAAGAGCCTAGCAGATCGGCTTTCTACTTTGCGGTATGGGCCAGTGAGTCGTCCTCCTTGTGCGGAGATGGAAGAGATGGCTGCCAGAAATTCCCCTGGGTAGCCTTGGCGAGAGACCAGAATGCACGGGTTCCAGAAGGAAGGCGAACTAATTTCTCGCCAATTCTGACTATGTGCTCTGACTTTGCCTTGGAAATGACTGTTTTGAAGGACCTGGAGGCGGAATTATATTTCTTTTTTAGAGCGCTGGTGTTTACATCCCAGGACGTTGATGCGTCAGCCCAGGCTTGGTAGAACTCCTGCTTATAGCATGGTGCTATTTTACAGGAGCGACCAACCCATGGCTGAGATATGCCTCCGATGGGCACCACAGAGGAAGGAATAAAAAGTACCATACCCTGAAGTACTCATCAGCGACAGAATCCGCAGCGACATTGGAATCGTCCGGAGAGAAGCGAACCCGCCCCCAAGGGTAGGATGTATAGTGCCAAACATGGCAGCAGCCCGCATAATGTAACTGCAATTTCAGCGTGAGCGGCACCATACTCCGGACAAGACAATGGTCAGAGGAGCCTAAAGGGGCGTCGATGAAAATCTGATATCCGTCCGGGTGAGAGGTCAGCAGAAGGTCCAACAGGGAAGGTGCATGATCCTGAGCCCCCCCCCCAGAATACGCGAGGCAGCTTGTGCACCTGTGCTCAGGAGTGGAGTAACTTGGTCTTGGATGCTCAGCGAGGGATTCTCCAGGAGTGTTGGTACACTCCTGGGGTAGTTCGATATTTAATTCCGCTACCATGTTGATGGGGTTGGGCCTCCGACCACCTACACTCACCAGACGAAACGCGGAAATAGAGCTTCCACTTCACGCCGGTATTCTGTGAGGTCGTGGTACTACCCCGGTTTGAGCCGGTCCATACGTGTAACAGCAAAGCGGCCGCGTGGCTCTACCACTGTATCTCGAGTATTGTGAAAGCTTTTCGAAAGATTTGACTTGCATTTGTGAGTCGTGACCATTGAGGTATTACTACTACGTATAGAGAAGATTGCCTTGCATAATTTTGCGCCACGCTTTGCGGTAGACTGTACCACAACTGTTTAGTGAGTGTCCAACGCCCGCACAGACGAGTCGTGTTCGCCTCGCATAAATAACAACTTCAAAATGCCTGGTTGTGTTCTTAAAGATTGCAGTTAACACTCCATAACATCAAAATGATAGTTTAATATTTCATTAGTAAGTAGGCATTAAAACGTTAAAAAATCTTTATTATAAAGTTTTTCGCGTTGTTAAAATGTTCCCGAAAATTGAGCAAAATGCAAAATCCATGGGAGCGACTTGTTGTTCAATACGTTGAACGATACGCGTAAGCGCCATGAGATTCCTGGCGCTTATGACGTTTTAGTCGCGAGAAAACTAATCTCTAATACAAAATAGCGCTGCATGTTTTAATAGTTTGTTTAGACGACTAATTATTTTAACTATTATTTTAGCGCTGCAGCGAACTTTAGTTCTAACCCTTACCATAATGAAGCAAACTTTTGGTTCGGGATGTCTGTTCTATACGCTAGTAGTATATTTCGATGATCGTAACAAGAGAAAGATGATATAATAAATATAAGACAGTCACGTTTTAATGACATTGGTCAAGTTGCTCATCCCTCAGGAACAGCCAAATTTCTTGGAATTAACGAAGCCTATTTTTATCCATGATATACGTTTCCGAATTTCACTAAAATCCCTTAACTGCATAAAAAATAACAGACACACACATTTGCTTATAAACTTTTGTACATATAAAACTAAGCTGTATCATTATCGTGATTGTCAAGTGATATTTTATAGTGTGAATCTTCCAGTGATTATAATTTTAAACATCATATCATATACACTAAAAACATCAATAATAATTACATTTTAACTATACCTACAATTTATATACCTATAATTTATATATCTACAATTTATAAACTAAATTGAGCAATTGCAATAATAAACATTATTTAAATAGTAAATAAGATAATATTTAAAAATAAATTTTTAATAATTACTGGATAAAATTTGAAACATCTATGAATACAATAAGGCACAGAGGATATTACATAAGGTTTTATTTTATTGGAGAAGTGTGACTAACAATCACATAGTTCACCTGATGGTAAGTGGTTGCTGTGGCCCATAGACATCTAAATCTATCCTGGATTACGAATCAAAATGCAGATGCATTGTCATCCGTGAGGACTAGGATGTAATGCCTCGTTTCTAGTAAAAAGGTTCTCCGATTATCTACCCTCACCACACGAATCACAGCACCGATGAGCTACTAATTTACGGTGGTATTCTGTTAGAGCGTGGTCCTTCCTTTGTCAAGCCGACCCATTCGTGCTACAACTATACTACTACGATAACTGCAGCATGGCTCTACCACGTAGACGTCTCTTTTTTCTGTTTTACTAAGCACACTAATACAAATAAATAGTCCAGTAACATGCTGGGTATTTATATCAAAATATTTTTGAGCAATTTAAACTAGATAAAATATTAAATCTCATATATATCATAAAAACAATGTAGCATACATCTACAAATATATAAAATCTGAACAGGTAAATTTTAAGGCAATAAGTGGTATAAAACTAAGTCAATTCCCGCCCTCTGTACGCAACGGACTTTGATGCGGCTTATATGTATAATATATAATACATAAATATTATAACATTCCACCCGTGCGAAGCGAGGTAGAACGAAGGTTGGCATTGCCAGGTACAAGACAGTTATATTTCCGTATTTCCTTGTCTTTACATCAGTAAATATATAACTTGTATCTATAGTAATTGACTATAAATTTACAAAGCAATTGCCTATTATCAATTGAATATAACAACTTTGATAACAGGCAATCGTATTAAGTTACAGGATGTAGCGATTTCATAACAATATTTTGTATTTATTTGTACAAGAATTTAATGAAATATTATGATTATTATTGACCACACAGTTTACGTTATTGTAAGTAAATGGTGTGACTCATAGATATCTACATCTATCCTCAGTTAAAAATAAAAAAATCAAACTTGTTGTAGTCTCTTGGGACCAAGATGTAATGCCTCGTTTCCAGTAAAATGAGTTCCCCGTTCTCAACACTCACTACACGAAACAATAGCATGAAGTTATTATTTAAGCCTGTAATTCTGTGTGAGCTTAGTCCTTCTCCGGTAAAGCCATTCGTGCTTCAACGATAATATAGGTGCAGCCTGGCTCTGCTACGTATAATATATGATTAAAATAAGAGAAAGGCTGAATATTGCTTGGGCTATAACTTTTTTATAAGGGGCTAACAAGCATGCGGCTCACCTGATTGTAAGTGACTACCGCCGCCCATACCTACGCTAATCCGTCAAACTCTTTAATAAAGTAAAATTAAGTTTGTGCATTTAATAGCTTTTTAACGTGTAGTGGCTGTGTAATTCCCTGTGTCATACAAATTACACAGGGAACAAAATCAGAAAATGGGCAGCAGCGTCTTCCTACTAACGACTAAAAATTAAAAAAAAACGCGCTTGTCACGCGTGGTAACTATTGCAACTCTGAGGCGATCTATTGGGGAGGCTAAAGTTCTACAATGTACTTTGATAGACTGTACCGGTTTTAATAACAAAAATAAGCATATAAGTTTTAATATTAATACGCTGTGGCTTATGACTTAAAATAATTTTCTTGATTTGGTTGTTAGTGTTGGCTAGAGAATTGTATCTACAATTACGCTGCTGATCTCTGTCGAAGCAGACACCAGTGTAAAATGATCGTGGAAATTTTAGTATTTGTTCTGACTACTTTAGTTGTGTATTTTATTTATATACATAAACGAATTCATAAAAATTTCAAAGAAAGAGATGTAAGATATAACCCTGGTGTACCTATTTTTGGCAACGTATTAAAAAGTACATTTGTCATAAAGCATATCGTTGAAGACATTGATTCTATATACAAAGAATTTCCAAACGAAAAGTAAGTAACTCTCTTCTTACACAATGGTTTTTTTAAATTTCCTGGTGGAAAAGTAAAAATTTAACTACATGGTTTATGTCATAAATTAATTAATGGCATATCTGATACAAATCATGTTAACAAATAATTACGTTGGTTATCCTAAATATATTTTTCGAAATTAGTAAATATAAAGCCTATTTAGTTTTTATAATATGAATAACAGCTTAAGGTTATCTAATGGTTCAATATGACGAACGTGTATCGAAATTTGTACACAAACAACAGAAATCTATAAAAATATGATTTTTTATGTACAAATATTAATGAATATTTCTAATATTAGCATTAATCTCTCAAAGTAAATCGATCATCCTCAAATTTGTTGTACCAGCAGTAAACGACTGTTTTAATAGAACCTCTATCTGTACATGTCAGTAGAAGTCTATCAAAAGATTCAAAGGATTGTAGGCGACAATTGAAATTGTAAAATATCACCGCTTAAAAATGTTTCCGAAGTAGATTCGATCGATATCGAGAAAAATAAAAATGAAATTGTACGCATTCCGAACAATCTATCAAAAAAAAAATTAATGATAATGTATGAAGGAGCCGAATTATATAATAAATTGTCAAGTAATATCCAAGTATCAAAATACATTTAAAAATAATGAATAATAATATAATCCACTTCCAGTCATGCTTGCTTTTTGTTACAAACATGTTAATTTGTATTCCCGACCGAGTATCAAACAAACAATAAATAAGCTACCGTCAAAACATTTGATAAAAAATGTTTGTTATTAAACTTTTGAAAATATTCTCAAAAATGTCTATTTTATTTTTTGAACTTTTCCCATGTAAGTGAATCTACTTATATAAAAGTATTATTACACACTAATGAGAATAAATAAATATCAGATCAGAAAAAAGTTAAGAGAAATTGTATTTCGAACTTTCGTACTTTTACTTGTAAATAATCGTATTTTCAAAATTAGTAATTAATGTAGCGTACTGTAGGTAGCAATATGCATTTCCAACCGAATATTCGAAGTTCGAACACTTGTAATAACCTGAGGTCGTAGTAGTAAGGTTTTCTACTGACTTCCTGGGTAATTCTCCTATATTGTATTCAGAATATTAGCTTTTCGACACTTATTCTCACAGGGCATTATGATTGCTTATTCAAATTTTAAATCCAAATTATAGTGTTTTCCAAGGAGTACGTCATGAAGTGATTCTAGAGTTAACCTACAATCCTATTCTAAAGGTAAAAGTAAACTTACGGTCAAGTCAAGCTTTACCTTTATATAAGAAATGCTACTAAATCTTCTAACCAAAACGTATAAACGCAATTATGGTGGTGTATCAAGGGCGTAAAAACGCATCGCACGACCACTCGCAATGTCGTGTGCCGTTGTATGTGTTACCAACTTCTCGATCCGGGCGCCATCTTGCTAATATGAACATCTCGAATGCTCTACAATCACCGGCAATGAACGTCGAGTTCAAGTATGATTGCCCTATTGAGAGACGTGCAGGGTCATTTTCTACGGTTTTGGTTAAAGGTTTTTAGGTTTGGGTTAAAGATATTTAATCTCAAAAAATGCATAAAACGAAAATATCTGAACAAAACTTTAACTATGGGTATTTTAAAAGCCTATTTTATGTTATTGTCACTTAATCTTAATAGATTCTTCAAGAAGATTAATGCTACTACTAATACCTTAGTTTCATATAAATTTGTCGATTAACGTGTCATTTAGATTTTCAATAACTAACAGGAAAACATTGTTATTGATATTTAGATTAATTAATTATAAAATATATTTTTATTAAAATAAATGAAATATAGCTTTGGGCGACACCATGTAACGTATATTTTTTTATGTTACTGATTACCTTAGTAAATCAAGTTCTTTTCAACTTTTTTTAAATGTGCATCCATTTCATTACAGCTTATTGTATTGCCTCACACATTTTTATTTGTAAAGATGCTGGTACACTCCTAAAGTAAATTTAAAATAAAATAATTTGTGTAATATTTACCATAATATTTCCTCCTAACAAATTATTCTCTTCATTAGTGCTATATGTTTTTCTTAGTCTAATAAATATGTATGCATTCCAACATTATATTTTTAGCACGACGCAATTTGTGCATCTATTGCATATTAAATTATTTAATACACATACCTACTTATTTTTATTATAATGTTTTTACTAGCTTTGCGTGTATCTATCAACCTATCTATCAATGCAACGGAATCTTACCTAATGTAAATTTCACCAAATCATAGACGGCAGATTGACATGAACATTTGCACTCATATTTACACTCGATTACATTACAATAATAAAATAACTTTATCCTAGTATTACGATTAGGATTACCAGGATAATTATCTCTAGAATCATCGCAGTTCAATAAATAGAAATGTGTGTTTATTAAGTTTTCTTCAATCAAATAGTATTATTTTAATATCAGAAAGTGTACATATTATGTTTATATTTTAACGATAATGTCATATTCTATGTTTGTTAATGTTCTCTATATTGTTCAGAAATAATTTTTAGGTATGTGGGGTATATCGAGAGCACCACACCAATCATTCTTATCAGAGATCCGGAATTAATCAAGCATATTACGGTCAAAGATTTTGATCATTTTGTAAACCATAAAATGTTCGTACCTGAAGATATTGAGCCATTGTTCGGTGACAGCCTTTTATTGATGAAAGGTATGTATTATTATAATATTCAAAAGGCTTTATTATCATCTTGATCACCATCATCATTACGACATATCAATGTTTCCCTTCTGAACACAGTTCTCTCCCATAGACTACTTCATTGGGGGAATATTAGTCCAACTATGTCTATGAACAACGCTTGGCAGGCGAGTTGACAACCCCAAATTTGCATTATTTCGAGTTGTTTTCAGGAAGATGCTGCAACACTCATGTGATTTTATGTAGTAGTGAATATTCTTAAGCTGCCACTACACAGGCACGGTAATTTTATCTATAAATATTACCGTGACACGGGGAATCAGACTTTATATAGTTATATAACTAACGATTATTTTTTAAGTTTGTAGAACATATTACTGCACAATAAGAGGAATGATAATGGTGACGATGAAACTCAAAATAAAATGATATAATTCAATATATTTCAACATAATATCAATATGCATTATAGTTTGGGTGCCTTCTATTACAATATTTTTTATAAGCATGCAAATTATTACTTTATAACATTAACAGGTCAGTGAATTAAAATTTTACTTTAACTCGTCTTTAATTTAAAGATTGTTTGCTTAATTGTTGTTAGAGTCTTGACACTTGTTTACAATATCAATAATACGGTTCTCATTACATTGTCTTTTAACCTTGACATATAAGTGATAAAGACACTTAAAACGTGAACATGATTACAATGTATAAATTTTAAAAATAAAATATTGTTGGAAATTATTACCAAAACCATCCAAATAAAAGAAACGGTAACGAACCCTCTCCACTATCAATAAAGCTCTCCACTATCAAAATAGCTAAAAACGACAAAAGTGTGAGAGGGGATGCTCAACTCGCTCCCTGGCTCAAATGACCGATCATTATCTTGCACTAAACCATACATTCAGTATAGACCAATACAGTTCGACCAACCGTGATATGCTCCCGTCACAATCACATACCGTTGTAACATGAAAAACCCAATCACATGATAACACCAAAGTATGCAAACCAACAACAACAATATCCATCTCAATGTAACACAAAGTAGCCTCTCAGTAAAATTATCTTTCTTGCCACCACTAGAAGACAGCTCCGTAGCGCAATGTCTGAGCAATGTATATCTGCGTTGGGGGCCGCGGGTTCAAATCCCCCACGGAACAAGTATTTGTAAGGCCCATGGGAAATTACTTTTTTTTTGCCATCAATCCCAACAATATATAATTCATTGACGTTGAAATATGTAAAAATTGAGAAAAACATACTTTACAATATCATATATATACAAACAAAAAACAAAGTGAAATAATTTGTTACTATTTTATTAAAATTTTAGTATAATACTGAACAATGGAAATCACAACTTCATGTAAAAAAAATATTTTTATATGTGCTGATTCAAAAAAACCCAGATGACAAATGGCGGAGCATGCGAGCAACGCTGAGTCCGGCTTTTACAGCATCTAAAATGCGTCAAATGTTGCCGTTCATGACAGAAATTAGTGACAACATTGTACAATATTTGAGAGGTAAGTCAATTTTGGAAAATTTTTCGTTAATTTAATATATCACTGATAAAGAGAAATCATCAACAACAAAGTAAAAAAAAATCTAATAAAAAATAGTAAAAAGAACTAAAATAACAATCGTCAGAGAAGGAAACGAACTCAAACCGGTCTCACAGGTAACTCTGAATGGAGGGACTAAGCAGTATGCGCTATAAAGCAAAATGAATGTGAATGTTAATAAGGCTTGCCTTATTAAACCTGAATCAATCAATAATATCAACTAATAAAATAACTCGTAAAATGTTTCAAGCTATTTCAAACATATTTAAATTTGCCGCGCACTCCACTGTTCGACACATGTCGACCGATGACCTCGTATTGCCTTAGCGATACTGCTGCTGTCATAAAAAATGAGTTTTAATAGAGCTAATAGTTGTCTCCCTCGCTCGCGTGGGCTTTTTACGGGGCTTTCGAGAAGATGATCGCTCTCTTTCTAACCTATGGCAAAATATTTTATAATGAAATATAACTACGATTGTATATATAGCAATTAGTATAGGGATTTAAAGCCAGGCTTTTGGGAATAAATTTGTTAAAAGTGGAGGCGCACGGGCAATACGTTTTCAAGTTCATTTGACGTTTCAATGTTTACTCGTATTTACTCTGTGTGCTTATCTTAAGCGATTTAATATTACGAGTTCAACATTTATGTTTTTTTAAAGATTTTGAACGAAAATTGAGGATAATAGTGTTCCTTGTGATGAATTGAAGTGTTTTAAAGTGATAATCGGAGAGGAAATCTTTAAAATTTGTTGAGATATTACACAAGGTTAAGAGTGTATTTCAGACTTATCAATTATCGCAATTAACCCTAGCTCACTAACGTCAAGTAACGTTATCACTAACCATTCGTAACTTTTACGACGGATTAAAATATCAATAATTATTTATATAATCAACTTTATTTATAACACGACCTTTATTAGCAGTCTTAGTTTAATCGTAATCAAATAACATAGTCTGTTTTGGAAATAAGCTACACTGAACAATGATTGCATATGGAAACAATATGCTCCCTGCAAATTGCTTTTTTGCAGCCCTTACAGAAGTTAAGTTTCAGTTACTGTCATACGACGTTTCTCTGCATGACAGTAACTGAAAATGTTGTGGTTTCTGGGAACGTCTTGACTAGAACCTTCCTGATTATCATCAATTTTCAAGATCTCCGCGATGATAAGCTTCAAATTTTATTGCAAATTTACAGTCTGATATCGCTCTTTCAGCCAAAGATTCATCAATTCGTCTGCCATTTCCAATCCAAAAGGCCTTCGTTTCATGGTTTTTTTTTCCATTTCGGATCACATTAGAAACGTGAATGACATAAGAATTCACTGTAGACAGATTTAGAATATCGTAGAACAAGCACAGTGGCCATCGATTGGCTGGTACTTATGATCGAGCACATCTGGTCTACAGTATCAACCACACCCATTGTGGAATTATAGAATTCAATCATTTCGGGCATCTTAGAATTGATATTGATTGCAGGTTGATCATATATAATAGAAATGAGGTAAACAACCTTATTTCACTTCGGTTTATATGACACCCAAGTAATTTCTTTATAGAAACCGAACATTGAAGTACCTACTTGTCTATTTCTAGAATTCTTCATTTCAATGGGAATCTCTTGCTTATTGCTTTGTAGAGTACCTACTACTGTGAGCTTATATAGCGGTTTCAACAATTCAGCGGCCAGAGGAACCGATGTGAGTAAATTATCCATGGTTATATTCCCATTCTACCAATGGTACGTCTTAGTTAGCTCCTTCAAAAAATAATTTGCTAAAGGTTCGTTACCTGTGTTCATGTTTTTCCCCCATATAAGGCATAGCATTGCATATGTATTTTGTACTAGAATCAGCCATCATCACAAGTTTCAAGCCATATTTGTTGGGCTTATTAGGCATGCACATGCGAAAGGGACAGCGTTCTCTAAATCCGACCAGTTATTCATCCAAGGTTATGTAAGAACCTGGTTTGCACCATTTCCTGCAGTCCTCTACATGATTACCATCCTATGATATATCCTATGATATACCAAAGAATGTGATTGATTATCGGTGATTGACTCTGTTTCCGAATCAACTAACCATTGCACAATTTTTTCATCTAGACTCCTCAAATCCATCTAAAAGTATAAAAAACAAAAACTAAATACATTTCAAATCTAAAATAAAACAACAAAATAATACAAAGTTGCAAATAACATTGAAATATATTATAAATATAGTTATTTTTGCACAAAAATTATATGTTCTAATAGTAATTATTGAAAATAAATGCACAACTTTGAAAAAAAAAAGTTACGTAGATACTAACCTTTCGTAAATTTTACGATGATCACGCGATATATCGCGATCTAATAAGTGTGCAGCCACAAGGAGTGATTGCGGGTCACTAGGGATGCGAATAAGGAAGGTATTGGAAACGGGCAGGGTGGCGGGATTCAGGATCTTACCGAAACACTAAATACGTAGGGTACGCGTCGTCATTTTGACGAATGGTTAGTGACACAGGGTTAAAAACAGTTATTGGTACAATTAAAACGTTCACCAACATTTTACGTGGACGTAATTAAATCTTTCCATAAGAAAGCGAGACGATTCCACTTATCTTATCTTATCTCTTATCCATTAGAATGTAAATATTTTTTTTTAATTTTGTACACAGTTTGTTTGTACTTTGTTCGTGTTTTACTTTTGTTCATGTATTGTATTGGATGTAAATATTTTTTTTTCTTTTGCTTAAACAAACCCAAACGGCTTTCTTCAAAGCCACCGAAGCTATGCAATTGCTGATATGTAATACAATCTATCTAGCAGTGGTATGCCTTCTGTGTGCTTTGTTAAACACGTCCTTGACAGCACTGAATATGAAACTGAAGCGTGGAGACAGATCAAGATTGGTGTATTTTTATAAAACTGCTAAAACAACAATCTATATTTTTATCAATTTATATCTTGGGCTTGCCCTAGCTTGGAGCTCTAGCTTCGCCACTGGTAATTTATGAATTTTATTACAATTTCTAGCAACTAAAAATAATTTTATTCGATAGTTTATACATTCAATAAGAATCCCTGTAAGTTTTATCCATAAATATTGTCTCAAAGTGAAAATATAGCAAAATTTGTAAGTTAGCAAAAAATTTGCAATTCCCGCCATTTTACGTCGCGAGCCAACCGGCGTATCGAATAAAGTCGCCTTTTGAACATACAGGATAATTCCGACAATTTTTATATTCAAATGCTCTTAGAAGTTCTCTTAGGAATTTAATAAGGTTGTTTTTTACAAAATTCAAAACGAATAACTATAATTTATTTGATGATAATATTTTCAGTCTTGCATTTGTAACTCTCCTATATAAACTGATTTGACAGTTCCAAATAGCAATCCACTACTATTTTATCAAACATGAGTTAATTACTAAATATCTTACTAAATGTCTTACTGGTAATAAAAAATACTAACGTATAAATTACTATAATAATTATCACAGCTATACGTAGGCAATCCCATATATTGCTCAATAGGTTTATGCCATTGTTGCCACATTTGGCAGAGTTGACAACCGCAGATTATTTTTTAATTGTTATTAGGATAATGCAACTGTGTTGTTTGTTTCCCTCTATCGCCTCTAACGAAGCTTACGAGACAATATGGGGTTATATTTACCATAGGTTGTAGAAAATTATTAGAAAATTACTATATAGTATTACAAAATACGAGTATCAAGTAGAGTTATATTGGTACAGTATCAAAAAGTTTTATTATCTCCCTCTATCGTTAAGTTGAAATATTGTCATCATTATATGATAAAGTCGATTGTAGTGAATGTTTTAATTTGAACCCGAGATAAAATATTGTATGAGCTTGAAACTTTAGTCTTTTATTAATAGAATAAGGGTGACAAACGAGCAAAGAGTCAACCTGATAGTAAGTGGATGCTGTGGCCCATAGACATCTACATTTATTCTCGATTAAGAATCAAAATGCAGAAACGTTGTCATCCCTGAGGGCTAAGATGGAATGCCTCGTTTTCAGTAAAAAAGGGTCTCCGGATCTCCACACTCACGCTCCGGATCTCTACATTACGCTGCTATTTTACGCCGGTATTCTGTGAGAGCTTGGTTCTTCCCCAGTTGAGCAGACCCATTCGTGCTACAAACGTATTATATGAATATCATTTAAATTAATGTATATTAATATTTTAACCAACATCAGCAAGTGCAATATTGTTAGGCGGTAAAAAAATTAAAGACAATTTAATTCTAAAATTAAATATTTGACTTTCAATTTTAGATCACATCGCAGAAGACATCGACGTCTACGATGTGATACGTCGCTACACAAACGACGTCATTGCTTCTTGCGCATTCGGTTATCAAGTAAATTCCCTAAAGGATAAGGATAACGAATTTTACACAATGGGCCAAGCGCTTTTTAATATGAATACTTGGCAAAGACTTAAATTGTTTTTTGTAATGCATATTCCGAAAGTAGCAAGGGTAACTATTAATTCACTATTGGCAAAATATGAATTTAAATCGATATTGGAAAAATTAAAATAATTAATGCACATTACAAAATTTTCAGTTACTGGGATTCAATGTTTTTTCTGGCAAGTGTTCAGGCTTTTTTGAGAATTTGGTGAAAACTACAATGGAGCATAGAGAAAAACATAATATTGAGAGACCGGATATGATCCAGCTTCTTTTGGAGGCTTCTAAGGGTAAAATTAATTTAATTATCTAAATAACTACTAATATTACATTTTATTTAATGGAAGTTTAATGGAATAAATTAATATTAACAGGTAATTTAAAAACAGAGAACGTTGATATAAAAGACGATATTGTTGTCGAAGCAGAAAAGCTTAAACAGCATACTGATGTTAAACGTAAGTTGTCTTATTTTATTTTAATTCTAATAAACTAGGGACGTAATCCACTTTTCTACTGTCAAACAGTAGTGTGTGCAATATCGTGTTCAAACCTGGATATCAGTCTCTGCATTAAGATCGTAAGTTCGTATCCATCATTCTACAAACCAAACTTGATGTCGTGTCATGTGCGTGCACCGTTGCGCACTAATTGTCTGTTACTGTCCCCCTTATCCTCATCGGGCAATATTCTTAGTAAATAAAATCTGAGTAAGCCCTTTTTTAAGTAAATATACTGTAATATCACAGTTTATAAAACTGTTGTGAAGCGGCTTTGGTGTCAGGCTATGCCGCAGCCCGCGTAGATACTTAATATTTACATCGTCAATTTTCGATATTATAATGATCATTATCATGTGTTAACATTATGAACATACTTATAAGTTAAAAATATATATTAAACACGGTCGTTTTTTTATTACTACAAGAAAAAGAAACATTTACATGTGTTGAGTCGCTTGCTTCCGCAGGCTTCGACCACCTAATCCTAGGTTTATCCTACACGTGTCACCTAGGTGGTGCTAAACGAGCGACAAAGCTGAAAGAACAGGCTCAGCTCCTCGCCGTGTAATAGCGGCGTAAAATATATCACCCGCTAGTTTAACATCATGAGATAACAAAGAAAAATAAAAAACCCCGAGTTCTCGACGCCCCTTTAGTGGGGCAGGGGTGCGAGGAGGGAAGAAAACCGGCGATGAGGTTCACTATCCTTCGCATTCAGTCGCGGAGGGGCAAAAAGTGGATTGGGGAAGCCCGTCTGGCTACGCTGAATGTATGTGGAACAATGAGTGATCAGATGGATGAAATATGTGTTGTGATGTATGATAGAAGAATAAATATGTTAGGTATGTGTAAATGAGAAGAAACGGAAGAGAAAGGATGAAGAGAAAGAAAATGATATGTATACCGCGTACTGGTCTGGTTTAAAGAAGACCGATCGTGCGTGCCAGGGAGTCGGTATCATCTTTTCAGAAATAGTGGGTCAATGTGTGAAAGAGTGTGAATGTGTAAGTCCAAGACTGCTATAGATACGAACAAAAGTGGGCTTAAAGAAGCTTAAAGGCTTAAAGAAGCAGCTGGAAGATAGTAAGAATGGTGTCAATGAAATGTATCGAAAATTAAAATATTATGTTAGGAAATTTTAATGGAAGCGTTGGGATGAAGAGGCTTGGTTATGAAAGGATTTTGGAAACGTTTGTTGACGAAAGTAAATGAGAACGGTGAAAACCTACTCACCGTATGTGTGGAAAAGAATTTTTTGTGACGAACACTATATTTCTTCATAAGTAAATTCACATGTATAAATGGGAAATAGATGATAATAGAAGCATAATAGATTTCATAATTATGGATGAAAGAATGAGAATTGCACTGGTAGATTGAAGGGCTTACCCGGTGTCTAACGTTGGGATGAATCATGAATTGGTCTTATGCCGAATTAATGGTCTATTCACACGTTGACGGCATCGTACATCTGTGCCTACCACTGTGTTAGAGCTTATAAGAATTGAGAAGTTACAAGATAAAGGTGTCAAAAAGAAGTAAAAAGTAACATGAGAGAAAATACACGTGGATTAGACAAATTGTGTATGAATGATTTAGACTTAGATACTGTGAGATAAGAAATGTATGAGAGATGCAGCTACTACTATGTACTAGATATGAGGTGTAAGTAAGAAATGAATGAAAAGAAAAATAAAGCGTTATGGTGGGATAATGAGGTATGGATGGAAGTTGAAGCACAGAGGAGGGCATGATTAGATTTACTAGCAACCAAAACTTAATAGTTAATTCTGGTGGTATCAATGATGATTGTAATCCCTGCCTACCCATCTGGGTGACAGGCGTTTATATTTATGTTATATTTGTTAAGTGTTATACTGTCAAATATTTTCGTGACATTTTATTTTTGTAGAAGTTTTCAGTCTTCGATCATTTTTAATTGTGTAGTGTATTCGCATTTCGATAAACAAATTTATCAAAAAAAAAATGATGGAAACGAGCTTGGCTGTCATTAGAAATAAACTTTACTTAGCTAATCATATAACTATAATAGTTATTTACTAATAGATATTATATTTTTCGAAATCGGCACTTAAAATTAGTTAAATAATTATTATAAAACACGCTCGCGTCAACCGTATTTATTGTACACCATACTTAGTGGAGTGTGCTGGCATAAGGCCGCTCCCTGCCTCACAAGTAAATTCGTTTCCCAACAACCTTTAAACTGTGGTAATACTATCAAAATGCTTAAAGTTACGCGGGCAAAGAATTATTAATATTATATTGTGTTTAATTATTGTTATTGGTTTTTACCATTATAAAATGTAAAATAAGTAAATAAATATAATTTAAAATGGGAATATTGCATTTTTATAGATTAAAAAGAATGACTATAATTCCATCTGGCGGTGAGCTAACATGAAGCCTTAGATAGTAAATTCTACTACCTTAGCGTTACAGAAATCTATTCACTCTTGCCTTGAAAACGATTTATTGTAATTGGACGGCAAGACAGATGCAGGCTAGTTAAGAAAAATTCCACCTGGTGGTAAGCGGCGATGAAGCCATAGATGGTAAATCCTACTATCTTAGCGTAAGACGTCTCTATTCACTCCTACAGACACCCAGATTGGAATTGGACATAAAGGCAGGCACGGGCAAATCAATTCACTGCTCAACATCCTTAATGTTAACGGTAATGATGATTATTTATAATTTGTTTTGATATCTTTTCCAGAATGGTCTCTAAAGGAATTGTCGGGTCAAGTGTTCCTTTTCTTCGTTGCTGGATTTGATACCTCGGCTACAGCTTTGGTTATGTGTGTCCATGAACTGGCAATTAATCCCACAATACAGGAAAATTTGTACGAAGAAATCAAAGAATTTGAAAATAAAAATAGTAGCCTGATTTTTGAGAACATGAATGAGTTGAAGTATTTAGATAGCGTCATGAATGGTCTTGATTTTATTAAAATTTACAAAACTATCAATTATATAAGTTGTTACAGATAATGAAAATTTGATTTCATAATTTTGCTTTTCTTGTCATTCAGTATATGTCATCGAATACTATAATACATACATAATAGAATGGGGAGTGGGCGAAGCCCACGTAGCTACTAAAATGTCACTAACACGTAGCTACTAAAATGTCATTCACACGTATAAATGTCAACACGAGATGTGTTTTGACGCAACAATCGTTGCCAAATTTCGTATACAAATTATTTAGAAAATGCCAAATATCACCCTATTTACAAATAAATATTTATTAAAATTTAAATGATTTTTTTTAATGATGATCTTGAACATTTATCAAAAGTCTAAAATGTGTAAATTTATTCAGTCTGTCAACACAGTGAATCGGGTTTGGCGACGCCAAGCCTCATATAAAATAAAATTGACAGCATACTATGGTGTATTATAGTATTCTATGATATATATGGTCAATTGGTTGCAGTAATTATAATAATGTCCTCCAGACCGAGTTTCAGTCATGGAGGCCAATTTCTAGACATTTGCTAAGGGGGGGATTATAGTGCCCGAGTTATGTGCAACTATAAGTGAACTCTCTATTCCCATACTCTCATGGACCGTTGAGACGGTTATCTCTTACCCAACGGCTTTATGTGCTTTCCGAGGCACGGGGGTGAAACACCGCCAACTTC
The DNA here is from genome assembly GCA_907164705.1 of Parnassius apollo. Lineage (NCBI taxonomy): Eukaryota > Metazoa > Arthropoda > Insecta > Lepidoptera > Papilionidae > Parnassius > Parnassius apollo. Next base: position 402,975 of record CAJQZP010000226.1, on the reverse strand, counting down.
CTGTCTCCGGACTGTTACTGAGAATTTATCACAGAGGAACCCAATAACTGATATTAACCCACCAATGGGTTTGAACTCGAGACCTCATGATCAGAAATCGCGTTTACGAGCACTAGACCAATGAGGCGATCAATATAATTCATGTATGTAAATTAGTTACTTTGTTTAGTATACGGTTGGGCAAAAAGAACGCGTCAGCTGGGTGTTCATAGTCACTACGCTTGGATAGTGGGCTATAATACCCCTGCTGTACCCTGCAATACCTTTGTATCCTATATCCTATTACCAAACTGAGAATTTAGTACAGGTTAATTCCTAACAATGTTCTTACTGATTTTTTATAGAAACATTTCGCAAGTGGTCACCTGGATTAGTAATTGACAGAGTGTGCACAAAGTCTTATGAATTACCACCACCTCATGAAGGAGGAAAACCATACAAAGTATGTTTCTTTAAATGTTATGTTATGTTCTGTAACCTTTGAATAAAACGAAATAATATTCTTTGGATAATTTTTAACATTCCTGAAATGCTTTATTTTGTTTATAAATGCAGTTACAGCCCGGAGATGTAGTTTACAATGTCATGAACTCTATACACATGGACCCAAAATACTATCAAGACCCAGAGGTATTTGATCCTGATAGATTTTCAGACGAAAGGAAACATGAGATTACACCCTTTACGTTTATGCCGTTCGGTACCGGTCCGCGTTCTTGTATTGGTAAGTTAAAATTAAAGTAGTCGCAGTGAGCGTAGACTGAATAAAGAATTAAAAATATCATAATGATTTCTTAAATTTACGCGAACACTACACATTGAATAAAACTATTATTTACGGTTTTTATCGCGTTTAATTACTTTAATTTATTTTTATTATTATCCCGACGTTTCGGGTGACGTCCCAATGTCATAGTTAGTCCGGCTACCTTCAGTTTTTTTTAATATTAATTTTTGGTCCGATTTACGCAAAACGAGCTTATAGTGTCATGAAGTCTTGAAGTGGTATGCTTGGGTTTGGGTTTAATTTTGTTAATTATAGGATCCCAAGCAGATGGTAGCACCCAACCATCTTCTCTATTGAAATTTGGATGTTTTTTAATTTCAATAGCCTCGCGTATCATCCTTGGTAGGAATCGGTGTTATTTTGCGAGAATTTGTGGTTTATCAGATCTAATGTAATGGTGGGGACGATCTTGAACATGTTCGCAGACTGCAGACTTCCCGGAGCGTCGGTGCTTCACATACACATTCATTAAAAATATCCTTAAGTATTTTACGCTGGTATTCTGTGACAGCGTTTTATTTTATAAGATACGGTGACAGCAATCATATAGTCCATCTGATGGTAAGTGGTTGCTGTGGCCCATAGACATCTTAATCTATTCTCGATTACGAATCAAAATGCAGATGCGTTGTCACCATTAAAAACTAAGATAGAATGCCTCGTTTCCAGTAAAAAGGGTTTCTGGTTCTCTACGCTCACCATACGAAACAGAGCAGCTTTAAGCTATATCTTACGCTGGTATTCTGTGAGAGCGTGGTGCTTCCCCGGCCGAGCCGACCCATTCCTGCTACAACTATTATAAAATTATTCTACCCCCGTCACTTTCGAAACACATTTGTGATAACACCGTAATATAGCTGCGACATGGCTCCTCTACGTTCAGAATCTAATGGATATCGGTTAATTAAGTAGTACTTATTATCTACTTTACCGCGTAGTGTAAGAATATCCACTACACCATTTCGTATCGTGGGTGTCGTAAGAGGCGACAGATGGAAACTGAAACAGGAGATGCGCAGCAGCATTTTTCTGAAAACAACTGGACACTATAAAAAGCTGCGGTTGCCAGCCTAACAGCCAAGCGTAGCAGCTACGGAAAAATCCTCACTAGGAGAAAGTTTTTGAGTGAGGCCCGTGTTCAGTAGTGGATTTTTGTAGATTGTGATGGTAATAGTAAAACCACAACTACCAAAATTGCTACGTTACTTAAATGGCAGCTTGCACCTTAGCCATCACTCCTCTTCACGCGATTTACTATAATACGTCTTGTGTAAATGGGATTATTATACCACTATGTGTTTGTACGTGGTAGAGCCATGCTGCAGCTTTATTATGATTTTGGCGCAAATGAATCGCATCAGCCAGGATACGGCCACGCTCTCGCAAAATATCAGCGTAAAATAACAGCTTTTTGCTGTTGTGTTTTATATGGTGAGTAAATTTCAAAACTAAATCATTTAAAAAAATATTACCCAGAACAAAGGCGGACAAGCCTTAAAGTGAAGTTGAAGTGGTGTGCGGCAAATGATTTATGTCATAAAATTTAAATACGAGTATTACTACTATGTAGTATATTTGTCATCTTAGTATGCATGGATGGCTGCTGGTTAAATACTACAGCATTTATTTACATTCGAGTACATTGCGAGCTCGCTTATCACCATTTTTGAATAAAAAACTTAGTTTAAGTTAAATTTGTGAAAACCTTACACACTTCGCACACTTCGTCTGTGGGTTTATGAGGCTTTGAGGAAAAACTTTGTGGAGCCACATGACTTGTCTCAAAATATAGATTAAATCATTCATGTCTAATTAATTAATCTACATCTGAATTCTTTATTATAGGTGCCAGATTTGCGTTGATGGAGCTCAAGGTGCTACTTTATTACCTAATTTTAAACTTTAAGATTTTAAAGTGTAAGAAGACAGTCGACCCGATTATTCTAAAGCCTGAAGACTTTAGCATAAGAGCTTTAGGAGGGACATGGGTACGTCTAGAGAAGAGAAGCTAGACAAGCTATGTTTTTTTACTTGTCAAAACATCCTACATTTTGTAGACAACGATTTTTATCTTATAATAATGCATTCTTTAAATATATTAAATAATTCTAATTAACCCGCCAACGGTGACGTCGATTTGACTTACATCTTCGGTGATCCCTTTCCCACGCACCGGGGTTTTCAATGGAAGATTTTTCAAAATATTTTATTTACTGACCATTTTATTTATTAATTATAAATTATTTGACATTAAAACAACAATATTTCATTAATCACAGCCTCGTTTCTTTACTTTTTCTTATGATTAGACAATTTCACATAGACCCTATAAAATTAGTTAGTTTTTACACATAGCTATTTTAAAAATTTGAAAATTCAATAATCAACATATTTTTAAAATTAATTCATTCTTATCAGTTTTTGCACTCTACCTTAACTAACTTAGTTATAATAAACAAAAAATTGCATCTTACCAACAAAAAATAACAAAAAAAAAAAAATTCTTTGAAAATCACTATTCTTCAGTCAAGCAAATACTGTAATAAGGCACTACATGCTCAAGACACAAATGTTTCTTGCACTTGTGGCAAGTATATTTGGTCTTTCTATTTTTTTCCATTCACATACAAAGCAACAGCCATTTCGTGATGGACCAGACGCTTCAGGTACCTCATCTATCTTCAAAATTTCAGACAGTCTTTGTCTCATTAACCGCGGCAGGTGCAAGTGCATCTGTCGTTCTCTTATGTGGGGTTCAGTTAATTTCATAGCCAAATTCTCAATAAATTGACGACGTTTCATTTTGGAATTTTGGTTGTTGGCTGTATGTATCACCTGACTGTTTATGGTACTGATATTTAGCATAGCATAAAAAACTGCCATAGGCCAGCGTCTTGTTCCTCAAGCACAATTGTAATTAGCACACAAACGATCTACCACGTCAACCGCCCTTGGTGTCATTGTAACACAAAATGATATCTGGTTTTTGACTTTCGGCATCAATTGGAGAACGTTTTTTCTTGCTTTTGGAACATATGAAACCAATCGCGAAACCCAAACGTATTTGAGTTCACAGTTCGACCACGCAATATGTTGAAGTCAGGGGGAATTTCTTTCTTATTCTTCCGAATTGTTCCGACTGTGGTGAGACCTTTCTCAAGCAATGCTTCAGATAAGGGTATACTGGTATACTGGTAAACTAATTGCCTGTTGTGACGTTGCGACCAGTATTGAAAATGGGCTCGCATAATCTTTGAACCACAGCCAAATCAGAATTGTCTTGATTGTATGGGCCTGCATCTGGCTGTTTTCCGGGATATATTTCCATATTGAATGTATAAAACATTTTAGCGTCACACAGAGCTTGAATTTTGATACCATATGGATTTTGCTTATTCGGAATGTATTGCCTAAATGACCACCTTTCGCGAAAAGCTTCCAACTTTTCATCGACAGTCACAAAAGCAGATAAAGTGTAACTATCCTTACAATTTCGGACAAATTTCTGGAATATCTCTCGAATGTGGCAAATTTTTTCTAGTTCTTTTCTTTGTATCATTGTAGTACTATCATCAAACCTCAGAGTTCGTAGAAGAAATTGAAAGCTATGGGCAGACATTGAAAGCCGAAATATTTCCACTGAACCACCATCCGTTCGAAACAACTCTTCAGCATTCAGGTGATTCGATTTTTTCACTCCGGCTAATAGAAGCAAACCAGCAAAGCATTACCTCGTTGAAATCAGTCTGTTTTGCATACGTTTCTCTAGCATAATTATCTTTCACGGAAGCAATGTTTTGGTTGGTATATTCGACAATAATCTTAATTATAGTATCGTCAAAGAAGTGTCTCCAAATTCCAAGAGGGTCCTTTTCACTAGATATAACTCGTTTAGGTCCTGGTAACTGAGTTATTATATTGAAACCTCTAGTACGGACAGATTGGCGGTGAGGTTCTGTGCTCCATTTCGTACTTTTATCATTTCCTAAATAAAAGGCGCTGTTGTTACCTGAAGTTTCTCGTCACTTAGCTCCTCTTCGCTGTTTGAATCCTGTATGTCGTTTGGTTAAGGATTCTCCAGTTCGATGTCACTTCCAGCTTCACTGTCTGAAGACATTGATGGTCTGTCGTCATCAAGCAGTTCATGAAGAAGCGATTCTAGACGATGCTGTTCCCTTTCGTACGACATACTGTAACAAAGTTTATATTTGAAACAAGATAGAATAATTTTGTGATATTTTGATAAAATCATGCAATAAACTTACTGATTATAGGATAATACAATAAAAAAATAACAAAGGTAAGTAAAAAATGTACATAAATCAGACAAAAAACGAATAATCAATAATTCAATTCGGCCTGTTTTACTTACATATTCGGTGACCCCGGTGTACCGCACCGTGCTGGCGCCAAAACTCAGGAACGTAAACCTGCTCCGAGGTTGCCGGGTGAACTGACGGTGTGGGAGGGGAAATGAGGCAGCTACTCGAAATCGCGACAAAAATCGGCGCCGGGGGAAAAAGTTATTCGAATTTTTCGAGTCACCCGGTCCCACAGACATATAGGTCACCGTTCCCGGGTTAAATAAATGTTATGTATCATAAAATTTATGTTAATATGTTTTATTTATTTATTAAAATAATAAAATCTGAATGCTATTGGATGATATTGTCTGTCTAGAAATCCATCTACGTAGGTATTAATTAACAATATATAATATGTTATTTCCTACGAGCGCTATCCATCTGAGCTACCATTATTATTAGATTTACCACGTGCTCAGCGGTGAAGCAAAACATCGTGAGGAAACCTGCATTTCTGAGAAATAAGAAAAAAAATATTTCGAAGAAATGTGAAGTTCACCAAAACGCATTGGGGCAGTGCGGCGGACAATTGCTTGCCCTAAAACCGTCTCAGAAATGAGCGGAGGCCTGTGCCCAGGAGTGGAACGTATATAGGCTGTAACGGCCTTAATTATATAGTAGCAATGTAAGAACAGGCATTACCTCATATAGTGCCGTAGTTGTCGTAAGAGGCGATAGAGCAAAACAAACCAGGAGATGGGCAGCAAGAGACTATAGCTTCAGCATGGCTTTACATGGTAGATTCATGCTGCAGCTATATTAATTGTATAGTTGTAGCACGAATGGATCGGCTCGACCGGTGAAGGAACATGCTCTCGCAGAATACCAACGTCAAACAGCAGAACAATACTGCTGTGTTTCGTATGGTGAGTGTAGAGAACCGGAGACCCTTTTTACTAGAACGAATTCAAAAACTACATTACATCTTAGTCCTCTAGGCTATCAACGCATCTTCATTTTGATTCGCAAACGAGGATGGATGTAGATTTCTATGGGCCACAGCAACCACTTACCATCAGGTGGAATGTGTAATCGCTTGTCACCTTTTTCCTATAAAAAAAGCATCTTCCAAATCCCCTCTACTAGGCAATCTATTGGAAAGGTCCTTGTTCAGCAGTGGACTTTTGATAGGCTGTAAAGGTAATAGCTAGAAGGATACACATTCAACTGTTTTTTGGATGCAAGGCAAGATAATGGATTATTTATAGCCTATATAGTATGTATGAAGAATCCGTTCTTAGTATACAGAGTTTTTGAATTCGTATTTGTGAGCATTGCACTAATATGTGCAGGGGGTGCTAAGAATCTCCGGTGGAGGTTCGGTTGCCACCTACGACGACTCGACCTGGCAACATTTAACGCACGCACACTGAGGACTGACGAGAAGATCCTGGAGCTGGAAGAAGAGATAGACAAGTTGCGCTGGAGTATTATAGGATTATCCGAGGTCCGAAGAGAGGGGGGAGGACACGGTGATTCTCGAATCCGGCAACTTGTTCTATCACCGGGAGGGCGACCATCTGTCCCAAGGAGGTGTCGGATTTATCGTCCACAAGTCTCTCGTCAACAACGTTGTACAGATTGAGAGTGTGTCGACGAGGGTCGCGTACCTGATACTCAGAATCACCAAACGGTATTCGCTGAAGGTCATACAGGTTTACGCACCAACGTCGGCACATTCCGATGAGGAGGTGGAGGAAATGTATGAGGATATTTCCAAAGCCATACATTCCTCCAAAACCCACTACACGGTGTTGATGGGAGACTTCAACGCAAAACTAGGCACAAGAGAAAGCGGTGAGCTGAAGTTAGGGAAATTTGGAGTAGGGCAACGGAACCGAAGGGGCCAGCAGCTGGCCGACTTTATGGAGAAAGAGGGACTCTTTATGATGAACTCTTTCTTCCAGAAGCGGCCCCACAGGAAGTGGACCTGGTCGAGCCCCGACAGTTCGACAAAAAATGAGATTGACTTCATTATGACGACCAGACGCCAACTGTTCAGTGATGTCTCAGTGATCGCAAGGGTGAAAACTGGCAGCGATCACCGAATGGTTAGAGGCACACTGAACCTAAACGTTAAGTTGGAGAGGTCTCGTCTAATGAAGTCAACGCTCCGTCCCCCTCGTGCTCTGATCCAAAATCCCGAAAACTTTCAGCTCGAGTTACACAACCGCTTTCAGTGCCTACAAGATTGCAATGCAGTGGACGATATGAATGACAAGCTCGTGGAAACTGTCCATGCGGTCGGAGCTAAGTTCTGCAAGACCCGCCGCAGAAGAACACAAAAACTCTCCGATCACACTCTTAATCTCATGGCTGTTAGACGGGAGATGAGGCTGCAATCGTCAACAGATTTGACAGCATACAGGCAACTGAACAGACAGATCTCCAAATGCATGCGGCGAGACTTACGCAACTTTAATACTGCTCGTATTAAAGAAGCGATCGAGCGGAACCAGGGCTCCAAAGTCTTTGCCAGAGATCTGTCTGCCAGAAAGAGCCAACTGTCAAGGCTGAAGACTGAGTGTGGCAGCATCGTTTCCGGGACACCTGAGATTTTGAGTGAGATTGAGAGGTTCTATGGGCAGCTGTACACATCATCGTTGGAGCCACACGCAAGTGTGAGTAACGATCCAAGAGCAAGTCTTATCCGACACTATTCCGATGATATCCCGGACGTCAGTCTAAGCGAGATTAGAATGGCTCTCCAGCACCTTAAAAACGGCAGGGCCCCAGGCGAGGATGGAATTACAGCGGAGCTTCTGAAAGCGGGTGGAACACCGGTACTTGAAGTCCTTCAGAAGCTCTTCAATTCCGTCCTCCATGGTGGCACTACTCCAGAGGCGTGGAGCAGAAGTGCGGTGGTCTTGTTCTTTAAGAAAGGCGACAACGCTCTCTTGAAGAACTACAGACCGATTTCCCTTCTGAGCCGCGTCTACGTGCTGTTTTCGAGAGTCATTACGAATCGTCTCGCACGCAGACTCGACGACTTCCAGCCTCCCGAACAAGCCGGTTTCCGAAAAGGCTTCAGTACCATAGACCACATACATACCCCTGCGGCAGATTGTACAGAAGACTGAAGAGTACAATTTGCCACTTTGCCTGGCGTATGTGGACTATGAGAAAGCCTTTGATTCCGTCGAAATTTGGGCGGTGCTGCAGTCCCTTCAGCGGTGCCAAGTTGACTGTCGGTATATTGAAGTGCTGAAGTGTTTGTACAGTAGGGCTACGATGGCTATCCGAGTACAGAACCAGAGCTCGAAACCTATCCAACTGCAGAGAGGTGTAAGACAGGGTGACGTTATATCCCCGAAACTCTTCACCGCTGCTTTGGAAGACGTTTTCAAGCTACTGGACTGGAAAGGATACGGTATTAACATCAATGGCGAGTACATCACTCACCTTCGATTTGCCGACGATATAGTCCTTATGGCAGAATCGCTGGAGGACTTAAGCACTATGCTCAATGACCTCAATAGTGCCTCCCAACGGATAGGTCTTAAGATGAACATGGACAAAACAAAGATTATGTTTAATGTCCATGTCACACCTATGCCGGTAGTTGTTGGGAGCACTATGCTCGAAGTTGTTGACGAGTACGTTTACCTGGGACAAATAGTCCGACTAGGTAAGTCCAACTTCGACCGAGAGGTCAATCGACGGATTCAACTCGGCTGGGCAGCGTTCGGGAAATTACGACATATCTTCTCGTCAGGTATACCTCAATCTCTGAAAACTAAAGTGTACAACCAGTGCGTGTTGCCAGTGATGACTTACGGATCAGAGACGTGGTCCTTCACTGCTGGCCGTATGAGGACGCTCAAGGTCGCTCAGCGAGCTATGGAGAGGGCTATGCTCGGAGTTTCTCTGCGTGATAGACTCAGAAATGAGGATATCCGCAGTAAAACCAGATTGACCGACATAGCCCAACGGATTAGTAAGCTGAAGTGGCAATGGGCCGGCCATATAGCTCGAAGAACCGATAACCGATGGGGAAGAAAGGTTCTCGAGTGGCAGCCTCGTACCGGTAGGCGTAGTGTAGGGCGACCCCCCACTAGATGGAGTGACGACCTGGTAAGATATGCAGGAAGTCGATGGATGCAGGTGGCTCAGGACCGTGCTTTGTGGCATTACTTGGGGGAGGCCTATGTTCAGCAGTGGACTTGTGAAGGGCTGTGATGATGATGATGATGATGATGGCACTAATATGTACTGTAAGGAAACACAGAGTACCCTTTTATGGCACAGGCTAAGTTTGAACCCGATTTAAAGTATAATCCAGGGGTAAAAAAAGGGGTACACCTTTGTCGGTAACGTATTCCAAAGTAATTATAATATTTAATAATAAAAGTAATTATATAATTCTAAAGTATATATATATATATATATATATATATATAACAACTTTTTCTGTAGCAGTTATGGAATTAAAGCCTATTTAATTTTTAGTCCATTTAGTGTATATGTATATTCATTATTAAATTCTTCAATCAGACCAACAAAATATTTGGGAAATTGACAACAGAACAATGATAATGAACGTATAATTTGGGTGTTTAATATGTCTATTAGTACTAACAGAATACGAAAGTGTTTTTGGTACTGTCAAACCTAAAATTAAACGAAGAGTCAGTTCAGCTGGATTTAGTTTTCGGTCATTGCAACAATTAAGATAAGGTGTTGAAGCTATTTTATTTAAAATATTGTAAATTGTATTAGAATAAGCCGATGACAAACAAATTATATTTGTTATTAAACCAATTAAGGTGTTCTTGTGTTTTTAAACACCACTAAACTTTGATGACCTTTATTTGCTTGCATTTAATGGCTTATACAGTATATCGTTTACCTGTTACAAAATGTGAAATTTACTTTGACGAAGGTTTCAGTTTCTGTTTTATACGAAAAATTCGTTTAATTGGACACAGTACAAAAGAAGTATTCTTCAGTTATAAATTGTTCTATATTTAATATGCCCTTAAAAGACTTCTACTTACTGAAATTAGTGTTAAACAACAGCATAATTCTGTGACGAATAAAGAAGAGTTTCTAATTCTTAAGAGGATAATAAACTGAAATGCATATACATATTTGTATGTAAGAAAATTCTGACGTAACATATTGTTACGAGCTTGAGGTTCGTGACAATAAAAATTGCCGATAAAATTACCTAAATTAACACTTTAATTTACTTTACACAAATTAACTAAAAACACTAATAATTAAACACACTAATTCACTTAATTCCGCTCCGAAGCTTCGCTTGTGTCGCCGAGTTCAACTCTGCCTCCATCGCATCTTGCAGCGCCTATATATTTAAATTAGCAAAGAAATATCCAGAATGTTCAAGTAAACACGCGCAAGGTACCGAGCGTTCGAGTTTCGACTAGGCGCTGTCGATTGAGTAATTTGTGATGTCATTTTCTCAATGCTCCCCTCGCTCTCGTTCCTGACACTAGATGGCGCTAGTGTATCGTCGACTTGAGCACGTAACACTGCCCCTCCTAAGACATGCTCGTCCCGAGCATTATCGGCCCCATAATAACGCGCCAAGCGATTCACATGGACGATCTTAGGAGTCCCTCTTGCGCCTTTCTGTAACGACTCCGCAATGTCAAGGGCTGTTCTATACCGTGGTGCACCAACATTGTACAATTTCGGTGCTCCTATACTACGTGTCTGAGGTCCCCGCACGGCCGCACAACTTGTACATGTACGACACCAATCCTCGACATCGTCACAATAATGGACCCAGTAAAACTGTTCTCGGACCTTCAGTAGAGTTCGTTTAACTCCCAGATGGACTCTTGAACGACCATTTGGCACAGCTGTAGAACATTCGGCACTTTAGCTTTAGGGACAACCATTTGCAAACGACAGCTGTCCCTTCGACCATTGTCCCATTTACGGCACAGGACTCCATCCTGAATCAGCAAGCTGTCCCATTGGGCCCAATAGCTTTTCGTGGTTGAACTCATCGCTGAGACGTCCCTCCACTTAGGCTTGGTAGCACGGGCCTTCATCCATCCCAGAATCGGCTTGATGTCCGGATCTTCCTGCTGTGCGTGTCGTAGGCTATCCTTCCACCCGTTGCTGAGGTGGTCTGTCCTGAGCATCCTCACGGATACCACTTCCTTACTCTCTTGCCTACTACAATGGTTGCAATCTTCAGGACAAGGTCTTCTTGTCAATGCATCTGCGTTGCCGTGAGATTTCCCGCTGCAGTGTCTGATAGTAAAGTCGTATTCCTGCTGCTGCTGGGCGGTGCTGTTAGCCGCATTTCCTTTCTGAGACCGTTCACCTTCCCTTCCTAGGGTGTGCTTAGGGCAGCTGGACCGAAGATGGCCCCTTTCCCCACAGCCATAGCACCTAGGGCTGTATCTTTTATTGTGGTCGCGAACCGTAACTGCTGTAACCTCCCTAGCGTGAGGTGAACGATGATCCTGTCGCCGCCAGGCAGTGCCGTTAGCTGTACTACCCTCTCGAGATCGATCAACTCTCCTTTCCACGCTTAGTTTAGGGCAGCTGGATCGAAGATGGCCCTTTCCCCCACAGCCATAGCACCTAGGGTTGTATCCTTTGCTGCGGTCACGGACTGTAGCTGCTGCAACCTCCCTGACGCGATGGGAACGATGATCCTGCCGCACGGCTTCCAACTCCAGTGCATGGGCCAAGGCGTTCTTAAGCGTCTCGTGGTGCCCGAGCCTCACAGCAGCTCTGACTTCCAGGTCGCGGATGCCGTCGATGAATGTCTGCACCAGGTTCCCTTCAATGAGCGCAGGTACAGACCGGTATGCTTTCCGCACCAGCTTCTCCACCTCTAGAGCCCACTGCTGCATGTTTTCGTTGTTGCGCTGCACGCGATCTTTAAGCTGCGCACGAAAGACATGTTCCAGGTGAGCGTCGCCATATCTGCCTCCAATGCCTCAAGGAGTTGCTCATAAGTCACTTCCTCCCCGAGAGCTTCCAGAACTGTTAAGGCCTGGTCGCGCAGGCCTAGTGTGAGAGCAGTCATTGCCTGACTTTTATTCCAGCCGTTCGCCTTCATAACAGCCTCGAACTGGATTTTGTAGGCTGACCAGGAAGAAGTCCCGTCGAACGGTGGCACTTTGAACCCACGTAGCGAAGGTATAGTAGCTACTACGGGAGCTGTAGTTCCATCACCCAGTTTGAGGTCGTCCAGCGTTTTCTTCACGTCAGCCACCACGTAATCAACCCGATTGTTCACTTGGTCGATTTGGGTTTTAGCTTCCTTGATTTGGGTTTCAGCTTCCGACAGGCGGTTGTCATGTTGAGCAACCCTATCCTTCACCTTCCTTATCTCTTTCCCAAAGGTAGCATGAAGGTCCTTCATAAGGAGCATCTGCTCTTTCGACCGACGAGCCTGTTCCGCCTGCTGATCTTCCAACCGACGGGCCTGTTCCTCCTGTCGGCGGGCCTGCTCCTCTTGTCGGCGGGCCTGTTCATCCTGTCCGCTCTGCAGCTGCTCTTTCAACTGACGGGCCTGCTCTTCCTGTCGGCGAGCCTGCTCCTGCAGCATCACCACCTAAGTCAGGTGCTGCAGATGTAGTAGCTACCGACTGGCCTGCAGTAGGTGGCTGGCCCTCTGACGTCTGCGGCGTTGCACCACCAAATCTTCGTTGGTCCGTCTCCTGCTGGCGTTGACTTCGGGTACGGACACCCTCCGTTTCCTCCTTAGGTAAAATCGGCATGATTTTATCCCACTTCTGACACCAATTGTTACGAGTTTGAGGTTCGTGACAATAAAAATTGCCGATAAAATTACCTAAATTAACACTTTAATTTACTTTACACAAATTAACTAAAAACACTAATAATTAAACACACTAATTCACTTAATTCCGCTCCGAAGCTTCGCTTGTGTCGCCGAGTTCAACTCTGCCTCCATCGCATCTTGCAGCGCCTATATATTTAAATTAGCAAAGAAATATCCAGAATGTTCAAGTAAACACGCGCAAGGTACCGAGCGTTCGAGTTTCGACTAGGCGCTGTCGGTTGAGTAATTTGTGATGTCATTTTCTCAATGCTCCCCTCGCTCTCGTTCCTGACACTAGATGGCGCTAGTGTATCGTCGACTTGAGCGCGTAACAATATATTTTGAACACATTATTTTCCGTGGTAAACTTTCAAATAAAGCCCAAAAAGACACGTGAAAAAATTTTTTTTTCATATTTTGACAACCACGACCAACACTGGTAATCGAGGACCAGTACACGTAACGAGTGTCCTCCACAATAAAAACAATATAATGCGTGTCGTTAACCTTGTTATGTTCTCTATGTCCCGTTTGGCCTTTAAGACCCAATTAAAAATATTTTTGTAATTTTTATGAATAAGGTTGAAAAGAACATTACGTATTGTACATTTTAGATATAAGTTTATTGTTTACATTATTTTTTCCGCCTATTTATCATCATCAGCAACAAGCAGAGTAACAATACTCTGCTTGTTGCGCAGATCACATCTATTTATTATCTGCACACATTATACTTATAAATATACTGTATGCTGCGTAGTGGCGATTAAGAATATCCACTACTCTATATCTTCCCGTGGGTGGGGGAAACAGGAAGAAGGTGGGCAGCAGCATCTTCATTGATACTTCCATAGTACAACAAAAATACTGCGGTTGTTAACCCGCTCGTCAAGCATGGCAACTATGACAATATACCCCCCATGAGCAACGATACAAATAAATGGCCCCCAGTCCTCAGTAGCTTTCCAGGATATTGTGGCGACCATGATAAAGTCAGGGTAGGTGGTGCTAAGAATCTCTGGTGGAGGTTCGGTTGCCACTAAAGACGACTCGACCTGGGAACATACAAGGCACACACCCTGAGCTGAAAGAAAATATAGACAAGCTACGCTGGAATATTATAGGATTATACGAAATCCGAAAAGACGGGGACGACACCACGTCGTAGTAGACCACAAAAAATCTCCTAACACACTCTTAATCTCATGCCTGTTAGATGGGAAATGAAGCTGCAGTCTTCAGCAGATTTAACAGCATACAGGCAGCTGAACAGACAAATCTCCAAATGCATGCGGCGAGACTTACGCTACTAGAACAATACTTGTATTGAAGAAGCGATCGAGCGGAACCAGGGCTCCAAAGTCCTTAAAGAGCCAACTGTCTAAGCTGAAGTGTGACAATGGGCTCACCTGTGTCTCTCATTGTCGCCAACATATTCATGAAAAACTTTAAGCAGAAAGCCCTGCTTACTTCTCCCGTAAATTCAAGATTCCACAAGCGGTATGTAGACAAAACTTTCATAATTCTACCTTTAGACAAACTAAATGCAATTTCAGACCATCTCAAATTCATAATTTCTAAATTCAGTTCACAATGGACTTAGACGCAAACAAGTATTTAGATTTTCTAGATGTGTTATTAGTAATTCTGAATCCTGATAACACCATGAGCAACAATATGTAGAAAAAATTCTCATACAGAAATATATTTAAACGGGGATTCTCAATACCATCTTTCACAGATCACAGTTACTGTGGGTAAATCTTTGTTTGAGAGAGCACGAGGAATCTGTGAAACTCGAGCTTCAACACGTCAAGCAAGTTTTAGATGACAAGAAACTTAAGGGCCTCACACCTATGTTACAGTAAACATGTGAAACTGGCAACATTCAAGCATGTGCCTGCTGTACTGCCATATGTTAGAGGTGTTACTAACAAGGTTGGCTACATTTTGAAGCGTGCCTGCAATTAAGCAGCTGAAGAAGATTAGTCAGTTTTTACCATCAGCCAAAAGTAATGTCCCTCTGCAAGATGCAGGAGTGTACAAGCTGGATTGTGAATGTAGTCTCTCTTACATAGGACAAACAAAACGATCAATAAAACACGCGTTAAAGAAAACATAGCTGATGTAAATAATCGACGCTCCGTGAAGCCTGCAGTCTGTGAACACGTACGAAATCGCTGCCGTCACTACATCAGATTTGATT
Source organism: Parnassius apollo (assembly GCA_907164705.1). NCBI lineage: Eukaryota > Metazoa > Arthropoda > Insecta > Lepidoptera > Papilionidae > Parnassius > Parnassius apollo. The sequence continues at coordinate 387,841 of CAJQZP010000226.1, read as the reverse complement.
ACTTACTTACTAACTTACTTACTTACTTACTTATCTTCACGCACAATCCCTGACGGGGTAGCCTGAGAAAACAGATCGCCAAGCGTCACGATCCTTACATACCTCTTTCGCTTCTTTCAGGTTCATTAACTTCTTCATACATGCACGTCTAGGTATCCGAGTACGCTTGACCTTCCCCTCTTCGAGTAATTTGCTCACATGGTCTTCGAAAATTAGTCTCGGTCTACCTCGACACCTTTTAATATTTACTTTCGCTCTATATATTTTCTTCACCATTCGGTCTTCACTCATTCGCTCAACGTGCCCAAACCATCGAAGTACGCCCCTATCAATTTTTGTGATAAGGTCATCTTTCAGTCCTGCCATATTGCGAATCTCTTTGTTTCGCTTTCGGTCGGCTATGGTAACGCCGCACATTTTACGAAGAGATCGCATCTCCACTGCATTCTTGCTTTTATGCTTCTTCTGGCATACCCAGGTTTCGCTGCCATATAACAAAGTCGGTACCAACACTGCGTTCTGTATTGCAAAGCGTGCACTCTTCAGTACGCCTTGCCTTTTGACTAACGCATTCAGGGCACCATTGACTTTGTTCCCGGCAGCGACACGCCTGTCCACATCTAAATCACATCTTCCATCCCGGCTGAAAGCACTCCCCAAGTATACAATTTCATTTACCTGTTCTAGAGATTCCTGATTTACCCATATTTAACATTTCGTTCTCTCTTCGTCCTTTTCAAATACCAGAACCTTAGTTTTATTAGCATTCAAACGGAGACCTTCAATTTCACATTCCTCTTTCATACACGTGACTAATGCCTGCAGTTCTGCTTCTGATGGTGCAATAAGCACTGGATCATTAGCATACAGCAGACAATTTACTTTAATATCACCCAATTTCACACCCAAACAGCTATTTTTCAGCTTCTGTAAACAGCTGTCGAGATACAGTATGAACAGCCAGGCAGACATGACACAACCCTGTTTTACGCCCGCTTGGACGCTAAACATGGGTGACAGGTCATGCCCTATCCGCACACAGGCTTTACAGTCATAGTAAAGTGACTGCACAGCCCTTAACAATCGACCATCTACACCATATTCCGGCAACAGTTCCCACATTTTCTTTCTTATAACCTTATCAAATGCTTTCTCCAGATCCACAAAAGCACAGAAAATCCTCTGGTTAACAGCCAGAAGCTTTTCCGTGATCATGCGGAGAGAAAAATTTGATCCGTGCATTCTCTTCCAGGTCTAAATCCGCATTGTACCTCCCATAATAATCTTTCCGATTTCTCTTGCACCCTACGTGTCAGAACCTTCGAGTAAACTTTACTTGCTAAACTGGTCAAGCTGATCGCCCGATAGCACCCGCAGTCAAAATGTGAACCTTTACCTTTATATAAAGGCACACTGATCGCGGATCGCCAGTCATCCGGGACACCTCCCATCCGCTAGCACAAATTGCACAGCAGATGGAAGCTGTCCCAGACGCGAGGCCCACCGTACTTGACCATTTCAGCAGTAACTCGGTCTAGTCCAGTAGCCTTACCATATTTCAAACTTCGAATCGCACGTTCAATATCTTTCATGCTGATGATCTCAGTGTCATCGAGGTCCGTGTTTGGCATGCCAGTCACGGCGTCACCCCCGGATCCTTCACTAAGATCATGACACGCATACATTTCTCTATAAAATTCGCTCCATCGTTGCATGACGTCAGATTTTTCTGTGAGGACGTCATTGGTTTTCGAAAGCACTTTGTTCATTCTTAAGGCTGTCACACTACTCCAGGACCTTCCAACCTCTTTCCAGAAGAGTTTGGAGTTTTCCTTAAAGTTGTGCGATAACCTTTCGTCCGCTTCTATTCTACACCTTTCTTGTACTACTACTAAAAAAAATTAATAACTTTAATCTGGAGGTAGCCGTGGTTAACTATGCTATAGGGACGTCGAACACCTCAGTCCCCCCTCCTATCCATGACAATGGGTGCTCTGATGTGCTCGAAACGTCGGGAATATAAAAAAAGTTAATATACGCTATATAATCCGTAAACACTAGTTTTATTTAAATAAAAAATTAGTTTCTATAAGTATTCTTGTAAATGTATATTGAATAAAAATAATGTTATTATATTCTTTTGTTTTATCTTGTTGAAAAGTTATTTTTTATTTTTATAGTTATTAAAGTAGCAAACGATGTAAAAGTCTTTCTAATATTAACAATAGTAAATAACCTAAAACAAAAATGATCATAGATGTGTTGTTATCTAATAGATCTGATATAAAATGCCTTATATCCTGTTATGGCGCGCGGCGTCTTTAAATCGATTTAGCACAGAGACAGTACACAGAAAGAGAACTCACCCTAAAAAATATCGCTTAGACGTCATAGCAGGTAGAAAAATGTATACGCTTGCTTTCGTACAGATTGCAGTAAGTTAATCATCTGTTTAGATCTATGTCTATGTTTTCTCTGATTTCAGCACCTCTAAGGGACCTTGATGACAAACTAAGGTTCTCAGTTGCCGGCTACTTTAATGATACATTGTTCAAAGGTTACATTATACGATTGTTTTTATGTTTACAAGTATGTGGGGTATATCGATGGCACTTTGCCGATTATACTTATCAGAGATCTGGAAGTAATCAAGTATATTACGGTCAAAGATTTCAATCATTTTGTAAACCATAAAATGTTCTTTCCTAAACATATTGAGCCAATGTTTAGTTACAGCATCTAAGTGATGAAAGATATATTATATTTATTGAAAATATTTTATATAAACGTGACTAGTTAAACATTTTTTCGAATATTTCACATATTATGAAGTCATTACATCAAAAATAAACAGAACTAAACAATCTTAACTTGGGATAGGAAACAACGCCCAGTAAGTGAAGCATTAGATACTCGTCCTAGGCTTGCCAATTCGCTTGCCGAGCGTACCAAAAACGACAAATTCTTTAAATTTTAAGAATTTAATGCCCAAATCACACAGAAAGGGACTGATGATGTGCATTCAGAAAACATTTTTATTATCTTAACAGTATTTTAATGAAAATATCGTTTGCTTTCATTTTATTATGATTATGTCACTTTTTTTCTATAAATCGATAACACTTATGATAGATGTACTTATATGCAATATTGTCTTATTAAGCATTGATAAATAGGCACTTAATTCTTAAAATGTAGGTAAATATTGTAGCAAAAGTAAACATAATACTCACTCGTACATCTCATTGCTTAGCGCAGACTTAATATAATTTCCGAGAAGGTTTTGAAGCAGGAAAGTGTTCATTGCATTACACAAATGTGTATTAGGCGACTTTACATGTCCTGTAAATTTATTTTAATTCCTTAAACATGTAAGCTTTCCCACCATGATGTATTTTACCTAGGTGGTGGTAATTAATATTTTCATTGGTGCTCATCATCAGCATCGTCATAAGTTACTAGAATAGCATTAAATTTAACAGTATTTATTCCTTGAACTGCCTTGACTTTCTTATAGTATGATTGATATACTATGAGTTGCTTAAGAGAGTAGAATCCAATATAAAAAACATTATAATGTCACTTTGTTTATTGCCGTGTAGTGGCGGTTAAGAATATCCACTACCCCATATCTTCCCGTGGGTGTCGTAAGAGGCGACAGAGGGAGACAGGCAGGAGATGGGCAGCAGCGTCTTCCTGATGACAACTGTGACGTAATAAAAAACTGCGGTTGCCAACCCGCTCGCCAAGCGTGGCAACTATGGCAAATACCCCCCAATGAATAAATACACAAACAGACGGCCCCCAGTCCCCGGCGGCCCCGCTATTCCTGGCTACGGTGGCGACCATGGTAACGGCGGGGCAGGGGGTGCTAAGAATCTCCGGTGGAGGTTCGGTTGCCACCTACGACGACTCGACCTGGCAACATATAACGCACGCACCCTGAGGACTGACGAGAAGATACTGGAGCTGGAAGAAGAGGTAGACAAGTTGCGCTGGCATATTATTGGATTATCCGAGGTCCGAAGAGAGGGGGAGGACACGGCAATCCTCGAGTCCGGCAACTTGTTCTATCACCGGGAGGGCGACCATCTGTCCCAAGGAGGTGTCGGATTTATCGTCCACAAATCTCGTCAACAACGTTGTAAAGATTGGGAGTGTGTCGACGAGGGTCGCGTACCTGATACTCAGAATCACCAAACGGTATTCGCTGAAGGTCATTCAGGTTTACGCACCAACCTCGGCACATCCCGATGAGGAGGTGGAGGAAATGTAGGAGGATATTTCTAGAGCCATACATTCCTCCAAAACCTACTACACGGTGTTGATGGGAGACTTCAACGCAAAACTGGGCACAAGAGAAAGCGGTGAGCTGAAGGTAGGGAAATTTGGAGTAGGGCAACGGAACCGAAGGGGCAAGCAGCTGGCCGACTTTATGGAGAAAGAGTGACTCTTTATGATGAACTCTTTCTTCCAAAAGCGGCCCCACAGGAAGTGGACCTGGTCGAGCCCCGACGATTCGACAAAAAATGAGATTGACTTCATTATGACGACCAGACGCCAACTGTTCAGTGATGTCTCAGTGATCGCAAGGGTGAAAACTGGCAGCGATCACCGAATGGTTAGAGGCACACTGAACCTAAACGTTAAGTTGGAGAGGTCTCGTCTAATGAAGTCAACGCTCCGTCCCCCTCGTGCTCTAATCCAGAATCCCGAAACCTTTCAGCTCGAGTTACGTAACCGCTTCCAGTGCCTAGAAGATTGCAATGCAGTGGACGATATGAACGACAAGCTCGTGGAAACTGTCCATGCGGTCGGAGCTAAGTTCTGCAAGACCCGCCGCAGAAGAACACAAAAACTCTCCGATCACACTCTTAATCTCATGGCTGTTAGACGGGAGATGAGGCTGCAATCGTCAACAGATTTGACAGCATACAGGCAACTGAACAGACAGATCTCCAAATGCATACGGCGAGACTTACGCAACTTTAATACTTCTCGTATTAAAGAAGCGATCGAGCGGAACCAGGGCTCCAAAGTCTTTGCCAGAGATCTGTCTGCCAGAAAGAGCCAACTGTCAAGGCTGAAGACTGAGTGTGGCAACATCGTTTCCGGGACACCTGAGTTCTATGGGCAGCTGTACACATCATCGTTGGAGCCACACGCAAGTGTGAGTAACGATCCAAGAGCAAGTCTTATCCGACACTATTCCGATGATATCCCGGACGTCAGTCTAAGCGAGATTAGAATGGCTCTCCAGCACCTTAAAAACGGCAGGGCCCCAGGCGAGGATGGAATTACAGCGGAGCTTCTGAAAGCGGGTGGAACACCGATACTTGAAGTCCTTCAGAAGCTCTTCAATTCCGTCCTCCATGGTGGCACTACTCCAGAGGCGTGGAGCAGAAGTGCGGTGGTCTTGTTCTTTAAGAAAGGCGACAACGCTCTCTTGAAGAACTACAGACCGATTTCCTTCTGAGCCGCGTCTACGTGCTGTTTTCGAGAGTCATTACGAATCGTCTCGCACGCAGACTTGACGACTTCCAGCCTCCCGAACAAGCCGGTTTCCGAAAAGGCTTCAGTACCATAGACCACATACATACCCTGCGGCAGATTGTACAGAAGACTGAAGAGTACAATCTGCCACTTTGCCTGGCGTATGTGGACTATGAGAAAGCCTTTGATTCCGTCGAAATTTGGGCGGTGCTACAGTCCCTTCAGCGGTGCCAAGTTGACTGTCGGTATATCGAAGTGCTGAAGTGTTTGTACAGTAGGGCTACGATGGCTATCCGAGTACAGAACCAGAGCTCGAAACCTATCCAACTGCAGAGAGGTGTAAGACAGGGTGACGTTATATCCCCGAAACTCTTCACCGCTGCATTGGAAGACGTTTTCAAGCTACTGGACTGGAAAGGATACGGTATTAACATCAATGGCGAGTACATCACTCACCTTCGATTTGCCGACGATATAGTCCTTATGGCAGAATCGCTGGAGGACTTAAGCACTATGCTCAATGACCTCAATAGTGCCTCCCAACGGATAGGTCTTAAGATGAACATGGACAAAACAAAGATCATGTTCAATGTCCATGTCACACCTATGCCGGTAGTTGTTGGGAGCACTATGCTCGAAGTTGTTGACGAATACGTTTACCTGGGACAAATAGTCCGACTAGGTAAGTCCAACTTCGACCGAGAGGTCAATCGACGGATTCAACTCGGCTGGGCAGCGTTCGGGAAATTACGGCATATCTTTTCGTCAGGTATACCTCAATCTCTAAAAACTAGATTGTACAACCAGTGCGTGTTGCCAGTGATGACTTACGGATCTGAGACGTGGTCCTTCACTGCTGGCCGTATGAGGACGCTTAAGGTCGCTCAGCGAGCTATGGAGAGGGCTATGCTCGGAGTTTCTCTGCGTGATAGACTCAGAAATGAGGATATCCGCAGTAAAACCAGAGTGACCGACATAGCCCAACGGATTAGTAAGCTGAAGTGGCAATGGGCCGGCCATATAGCTCGAAGAACCGATAACCGATGGGGAAGAAAGGTTCTCGAGTGGCAGCCTCGTACCGGTAGGCGTAGTGTAGGGCGACCCCCCACTAGATGGAGTGACGACCTGGTAAGACATGCAGGAAGTCGATGGATGCAGGTGGCTCAGGACCGTGCTTTGTGGCATTACTTGGGGGAGGCCTATGTTCAGCAGTGGACTTGTGAAGGGCTGTAATGATGATGATGATGATTGTTTATTTAACTACACTATTTTAGTAAATAATATATTATAGTAATAATAGACTCAGAAATGAGGATATCCGCAGTAAAACCAGAGTGACCGACATAGCCCAACGGATTAGTAAGCTGAAGTGGCAATGGGCCGGCCATATAGCTCGAAGAACCGATAACCGATGGGGAAGAAAGGTTTTCGAGTGGCGGCCTCGCACCGAATGGCGTAGTGTAGGACGACCCCCACTAGATGGAGTGACGACCAGGTAAGAAATGCAGGAATTCGATGGATGCAGGTGGCTCAGGACCGTGCTTTGTGGCATTGCTTGGGGGAGGCCTATGTTCAGCAGTGGACTTGTGAAGGGCTGTAATGATGATGATGATGATGATTTTAGTAAAAATCACGGGAATTAAAGGTGCGTTCTCACTCCTCTCACTATGTTGAAATATCTTGTCACTACTTGTCTCTTGATCCCTGCGATCTTGATCTACCAAAATTTTATTTAATTTTATTTTATTTGTGCTGAAAGGAAAATCAATAAATCCAGATGACAAATGGCGGGACATGCGAACAACGTTAAGTCCGGCTTTCACACAATCCAAAACGCGCCAGATGATGCCATTTATGACAGATATAAGTAACAAAGTTATACAATATTTAAAACATTTGTTTATTTAAGCAAATCCTTGTGTTACTAAGCAAAAAAGGCTCACAATATCCAAATGTATGGTGACAGTGACAGTGTCTGCAATATGAAGTAAGACCTTCTCAAATGCAGGCTAACTGGCAACGAAGAGTAGTGCATGATATAATTAATTCAATCATTATAGCTTATCGAAATTCCACAGTTGTATTATATATCCGATAGGTTGCCATAGAGTTTTTTTTTATAGGATAGGGTGACAAACGAGCACACAGTCCACCTGATGGTAAGTAGTTGCTGCGGCCTATAGACATCTACACCTATCCTCGATTACAAATCAAAATGCAGATGCGTTGTCACCCGTGAGGACTAAGATGGAGTGCCTCGTTTCCAGTAAAATGGGTCTCCCGTTTCTACACTCACTATACAAAACACAGCAGCGTTAAGCTACTATTTCACGCTGGTATTCTGTGAGAGCGTGGTCCTTCCCCGGTCGAGCCTACCCATTCGTGCTACATACAACTATACTACTAATATAACCGCAGTATGGCTCTACCACGTATAAAATACTTGTGAAATATTTGTCAATAGTTGCGACGATGGCAAGCGGGTTGATATCCGCGGTTTTTTTATTGATTTGAGTTCTTCTCATCATGATCAGGTTCTCTTTGTTATCTCCTACAACATACTCGAAATAGCAGAAAAATATCAACTATGATTCTATTACGCCGTCATTACGCAGCAAAAATTAGAGTCAAAGGTCATCTTATTCTCCTACGTACTCAGCTTAAATAGTACGGTAAATCTCCTTCACAATAGCGGAGTTAAATGTACAGCGCGGACCTAAAAAAAGGTTGATAAAAAAGGTAAGTAAGTTTCGCATTCTATTACTAGTCGTGTTCGCATCCAGTTACTAACCCAAGGCATGGCAACTTTGACAAATATCTTTCCTGTAAGGCAATCCATGAAGGAAGGCCTATGTTCGGCAGTGGACTTTGATAGACTGTAACGGTAACGGTATGCTCCATTTACAGTACGAGCCAGTACGAATGGGTTTCGATTTGCATGGTTGGGTGTTTCGCGTGATGGGTATAGAGAACCTGAGACTTTTGACTTAAAAAAACGCATTCCATCTAGGTTTTAAGGGACGAAAACGCATCTGCATTTTGATTCTTAATAGATGTTACGTGTAGATGTCTATATAGCTCTTACCATGCACTTACCGCCATATGGACTATTTACTCGTTTGTCACCAAAATTCTATAAAAACAGGGAAACTTTATTGGGCTCATAAAGGGAAGACAGAAAAAAAATTTGATAAATGAGTGGTCTAATACTTAAATACCTAGTTAATTAGTCACAGGTCGTGAGTTCAAATTCTTGGAAGTACCTATTACTTGTATAAATAATTACTTTGTTCCAGTGAGGTATGAATTAGTGAAAATTTTTTTTTTGCTTCATATTATTCTCAACTGTTACTCGCCGAACTTGTAGATAGAGCATATAAGACGAAAACGTACTTAAATATAATATAATATATTTTGTCATTAAATTGCACCTTGTATCATTATTTCAAGATCGGAGCGAAATAAAGTGAATTAGTGTGATTAATTAGTAGTTTTTTAAGTTTTAATTGGTGAAAAGAAAATTAAAGTGTAAGTTTTGGTAATTCAATCGGCAGTTTTTATTGTAACGAACCTCAAGCTCGTAACAATACCTAACTAAAATTGTCATTACATATTGCTCTCTATCTCCAGCATGTAAAACTCGAGTTAATTTGAGTATGTAGAAATGTTCTTATATTGTGCTTTTAGAAACATGACGGAAGTGGGCATCTGCTTTAAAACGGGCAGAGTGTGCACAAAGGCTTATGAATTACCACCGCTTGCAAAGTAAATTTTACTTTACAATCTATTTTTAAATAAAATTAATTAACTATTTGTCAGATAATTTGATGCATTCAAAAATTGTGCATTCTCAAACTGTGTTTTAATTCAGTTACGCTCTGGCGATTTCGTATATAATGTAGTAACCTCCATTCAAATGAACCCGAAATACTATCCAGATCCAGCGGTATTCAATCTTGATATATTTTCAGACTAAAGCAATACGAGATCAAACCTTTTACATTTATGCCGTTTGGCATTGGTCCGCGTGTTTAAACCGTAAATTTAGAACAAAACTGGCTACGGAGAACCTAAACCGTAAACCGTGAAAGTAGACTGAATATAGATAACTTTATTCCATTTTTTCCTTCACCAGTCTTTATTCGCAATGTGTATATTTCATAAACCTGACCTAATCACTACGTTTGGTATACAAAGTGCTGCATCTATGACTTTGCTCTTCGTCACAAAACTGGGCTACGCTGAGGATAAACAGGATGGTTATAATGACTTTTGATTGTCTGAAATTTGCATGATAGCCTCTAACGACATCGTGCGACAAAATGGTGAATTCTCTTATGCCGCCGTGTCCACTACTATTTAGAAACTAGCTATTCTTCATGACGTCTTTTTTTGAATTTATTACAGTTGGATTTCATCGGTTTTCATTTATTTAGTGCGGAACAGTAATTGCTAAAATAAAACTAGCTTAAGTTACTCCTTATAACATCAGATATCTGCCAGTAGAAGTCAAAATTGGTGCAGCCATTTTGGAAATTAACTGAAACAAAGAGACAGATAGATAGACAGACAAAATTTTTAACTTTTTTGTTATAATTGTATACACTTTCATACGCATTTAGTAAACGGATGTTATTTTGACTTTACAAATAGACACATCAATTTTATTTGTTTGTATAGATAAGAATGCACATTTAGCAGATGTATTTAGGCCATGGTGCATACTTTAAACGCCGTAGAAACTACAATAAACAGTTAATAAACAAATCAAAACTCAAAACGAAGCGAAAGTGTAAAATTACACATACTGGGACTTACGGTTGGTGTACAGCAATAGATTTATTGCAAAGTATTTAATAAAAATAATCCTCTACAATTACTTATTAGTATACGACTAAGAAGTTAGATCAAATGAGTGGCAAAGCATCCTTATTTTGTTTTGGGGGTATATGAAGACATCTGTAGGACTAAAACATCCACTTACAGTAGTTGATGTGATAAACGAACACTCACTATACCCAATGGTAATTGGGTATAGTGCTTGTACGTTTATCACATTCACTTGTATGTACAAAACTTAATTTACTTTCGTAACGTAGCTCACATGTACATTGTGTATGCTGTTTGAAAAAAAAATCAGAGGAGGCTTGTGTCTTGGCATAAAACATATAAAGGATGCTTTTAATTAATTAATTAACCCTAAAATTTAATATTTTTTAGTTTAATATTTGCGTTGTCAGAGATCAAGGTGTTAATTTATCGTCTCATTTTAAGCTTACCCGTTACCTCTGACAGCGCGCGACATGTTATACTCCCGTTCCCTCAGGACCTTAATGGCGGGAAAATTTGTAAGTTAGGAAATTTTTTGCTATATTGCAAATTTTGCTATATTTTCACTTTGAGACAATATTTATGGATAAAACTTACAGGAATTCTTGTTGAATGTATAAACTATCGAATAAAATTATTTTTGGTTGCTAGAAATTGTAATAAAATACATAAAATTACCCTGTATAGCATAGTAGTAGTATATACTTCAATTTTTGTTTTTGGAGAAATTTATATGAAAATGTTTGGAAATATGTATATTTTTATGTTTTACGTGTTTCTATTCGTTACTCATACCAAAATATTAAAATATTAAAAAATTAAAAAAAAAAATAATATTTTATCTGTATGATACTTCGAACAATATTTCAAAAATAGTTTTGTGTGAATTTGAAATAAATACAACGTCAAGTTATTTGAAATATGTAAGAAAACTATATTTACTTACATTTTACACTAAAAATAAATGAGAATTTGAAAAATAACACACCCAACCGCCAAAATGGGCCTTCCAGATTTTGAAGTACTTTTGGCAATTTACTTTTCACTTTTTATACCACAAATTATATATCTACGTGTTCACTATATTACAAGGAATATAAAAAAGTATAATACTTTCGTTTTTAGTCCAGACACAAATATAAAATTCTAAAAAAAAGACGGAGCACCTTCATCAAAACGACACGTGGAACGCCGAAAGTTCAGAGTGATTTCTTTTTTTTTCTTCTAAGAAACATTGCCAGGTTATGGTTTAAAATAAAAGAGCATATCTTTGTCTTTGATACTATTATCTATTGCATATTGTCTTTGGTTTTGTTTTAAAGGAAAAAATAGTTTTTTCATAAGGCAGTACTTCTGATCCGACCTGATCTAATTCGACCCGTACCAGAGTCGATGTAAGGTAGGTATGGTATGATCTAATTAGATCCGTAGCCGAGTGAAAGGGTGATCAATCACACAGAGTCAATGTACAAGCTGTAGGTAGGACATGGGTACGCCTAGAGAACATATGCTATACAAGGTAAAGTTTTTTATTTGTCAAAATATATTCTACATTTTTGATTACAACGGCTTCTAGCTCGTCATTAATGTATTTGAAAACCCAGTATATGCTGATCTTGCATTAGTTAGCAGTAACTAGTACTGGGAGGTCTACTTACACTGACCGTTTTAAGGTCATTGACATTATAGGTGAAAAAACCAAGACCAACCAACAAAACAAAGTATTCCAAATTACATTTCTTAAGAGACATATATTTGAGGGCATTCATGCTATATACAGGTAATTTCCAAATGAAAAGTAAGTAATAAGTTTTCTAAACAATTATTGTTAATTTAATCTGCTTAATAGTTAAAATATTATATAGTAACATTTCCACTCATTATTTTAAACAGTTATGTTATTAACTTTATGTGGAGAATATGATATTTGGTGGATTATTTAATATGGTATTTTAAAGCCTATTTACTATTTAAATGCCATAGTGTAAATGAAAGCATAAAAAATGAAATGGCTCCATCAGACCTATAAAATATTTTCGAAATTAACAACAAAACAATGACGATGAATGTATAAATCAGGTTCTTAAAACGCCTATTCATAGTAACAGAATACGAAGGTTTCTGTTACTGTCAAACTTAAAATTAAATTTTAGGCCAAGTTAGAGCTGGAAGTTGGATTTAGTTCTTAATCATTGTAACAATTAGAATAAACCGAAAAGGATATTTTAATTGAATAACTATTGTATTAGGATCAGGTGATGCCAAGCGATTTATATTTGTAATATCTTAATAATGATAAAAAATTTTGTATTCTGCAAAACTATTTCTAACCAACTTTAGTAAATGACACGCATCTAATATTAAATAATGTTTTTGTCCTATATAGTAAAAGTACGGTCTAAATGGAGCGGTGCTCAAATTGGCTCCTAGTATTTGTGCCATATTTATATTAGATGTTATGCCATCAAAAGTTACAGAAAAAACTTTTACAAAATCTGATAATGAAGCAATACCCTGTTTTAGAAGTGTTGCTTTCTGTGAAGCAGTAAATCCTCTTCCAAAAAGAATAAGCTTAGCAGCAGTGCTTACACTGGCACATTCCGCAGGTTGAGTATAGAGAACCGGTATAATATTATAAGCTGTAAGCTATTTTATCTTCATCTTCAGGGGGTGAAAACACATTTGTAGCTTTCTTTATTTGAAGCTGACTGTAGGTGACCATATTTGGCGTACTGCAGTAGCCGTTTAAATTAAATGATACTGTACGTTCCCTTACTACTTTCGTTTTATAAACAATGTACATCACAATAATGACGACAACAATTTGTACACATTTGAATATACGCAAACGAAATGAACATATGTACAGTAAATATATATAAATAAAAAACTACGCACGAGTATAAATAATGTGGGTATTGAACCAGAACGCAGCTTTAGTTTTAGTTTATTTTTTTTATAGTTGTATATTTTTTGGGAACCCAGTCTTCTCTATTTATTATTTTTAACCATTTTGTTTAACCTGGGTATTTTTTGGAAATCTGAAACATTGTAAGACTTTAATTTATCTCACTAAAGTATTTACTATAATGCCAAAAGTTGAATATTTAAAAAAAAAACTACGAAGTAGCATCCAAAGATATGCCTTTGCCTGTTATAAACATATTATCGATAAGATGACATCAATAGTGTCAATATTTACAAAACTAAGATTTGGAATAGCGGGAATTCACGTATTTGTTAAAAATTTTATTATAATTCTTACGCATTTAGAGCATTATCCTTACCTTACCCTTGCCTTTGTTACATTTCTGTAAATGTAAATAACACGGCAAAGAGTTCACAATACTTACTTGTTGAACCATGTTAAGGGGATATAGTAAGTCAGCTCAAATTCTAATTTCGCCCCCACTTCTCCGCGCGTCGTATGCTATGTACCGACATGTTTTTAATCACTAATACTGTAAGTAGAAAGGTCGTTAGACACTTATTTCATTAGGTTTATCTTATTTATGCCTGTTTCTTAACGCAATCCCAGTCACTTCTTATTTTTATTACAGTTATTTCCCATTTTACGTCGTCCTGTAGCGTAATGTGTATTCTGATCGTAAGCGACACAACTTCTCCCTTCAAAAGCGAGAGCGATACTAACGGGGCGACAGGAATCAAGCTTACGCGCCGATAGTTTAGGTAATTTCTTTTTACAGTGAAAATAATGGTATTTTAAAAAAAGTACATAACATAAACACTGCTTTATAGTTAGTTCAGTTAGTATGCAAAGTTTCATGATCTTATTTAAAGTATTTTATGAATAACAACGGTTTATTGTTTATTTTGAGGTAACTTTGGATTTTTTTTCTATCGAGATAATTTTACAAAATCGTGTTTTCGTCTAACATAATCCTTAACATTAATCCTCAACTTTACCATATATTTATTTCAAAATTAATGCTGCAATATTTTCGGCATAACGAAGGATCTTGCTAAGCCATTTGAGATTATATTTCCCCCTTAATGCCTATCGCTGATAAAATACTGCTACACATTAAACAAAATTTAATTATGTTATTTCTGCTGAGCTTCTTGATTTTTGATATGATGTTTTAAAACACAAACTGTCAATGTCAAGTCAGGCAAGTGTCAATGTGTCAGTGCCGTACGCGAAGTGTTGATTCGTTTTTTAAGATAAAAGTTTGTCATTACTTGATGAAGAATAGATGTCAATAATATTATATTAAAACTATTAACAACAATAATAAGAAACATAACATAATAACTATAATATTTCAAATACATCATAATATGTTATTGTAGAACACAAGACAATTCAAATCGAAGGAAAAATAAAAAAGCTTAGGAGGGGTACATTAACCAAAGTTGTCGTGAACTATCTATTTTTTGTCTCGGGTAAGCTTTCGAACATTATAATATTGACGCAATAGTAACAGATAGTTTAAACATAACTGTTTACCTGCGGTAGCTCTCTACTTATAACTGATTGCATGAAATTGAGACCGGCTATAACGGCGTAGTGAATAATAAATGTGAGGGTTTTATTTTCATAACCGAGTTAAAAAAGGTGGCAATTTTATATTCCAAGAGTATGTTTTTTATGCACCGTATTTTCTAGCGGAAAAATCTTAACAGATTGAATTATTTTTTATTAAATAGTATTATTATATATATTATTATTAGTATAATATACTTCCTGAATAATGGCTACAAATAAATTTGCAGAAAAATCAGTGCTCTTGTGGTGACGTCGAGCCTTGGGTGATAGGCAAAGCCCTGGAATGGGATGCTACGGGCTTCGACACTTTCGCAGTCTCTGGCAGCTGAACTACCTAAGTAGCGAGCTAGTAAGTACGAGCGGTGACTTTCGTAGAGAAACTTCATCCGCGACTGGTCGTTGCTGCTTTTGATAAGAGAGCTGGTTGGTTATTTTATTGCTGAAAAACTAAGTATAGTCATTCAGCGAGCAAACGCACCCAGCTTTCTTGGCACTATACTGCGGGGAGTAGGACTGTATTATAATTTAGGTTTTATTCTAATTATATATATATATATATATATATATATATATATATATATATATAATTAGAATAATTTAATTATAAATAAATAAATATTAATTATTAATTATTATTATTTATAATAATTAAAATTATTATAAAATATTATTATAATAATATAATTTAATATATATGTATTTAATTATATTATTATAATAAAATTTTATAATAATTATTATTAATTATTATGAATAATAATAATTAACATTAATTTTTATTAATAATTAAATTATATATATATATATATAAATATATATATATATATAATTCATTTAAAGTTTTTGTATACATGTATAGATGGGAATCCATTTAAGTATTTTCTTGTTTCGCCTGTTTTATTCTACAGAATTCACTAAAATTTTATTTTTATAGCTACCAAAATATTTCCTAGCGAAAATCGGAGATTATAATGGGTCCCACAACAAAGCGCCGACAATGTGGATTTATATCCTGCGGTCGCTACTGGCGCTTGGTGACAATGAATTAACATTAAAATAACTCGCAAATTACGTACTAACAACCGAACTGATTTAATGCTACAAGTCCCGTGCCAAATCGCAATACTTTAAACTTCCTCATTTAAAAAAAATACTTATTAAAAATTAAAAGTGGACATAAGTCCGCTTTTAATTTTTTATCCAGCGATGAAAATAATAAACACACATTTACACGCGGTAAAACCATCAAGTTAAATCCTATATACGTCCCACTGCTGGGCGCAGGTCTTCTCTCATTTTGGAGTTAGATAAAAAATATCAGCCTCGCTGCCCCATTGCGTGTTGCCGAACTTCACATGTCCTTGAAATATTTTTCTGACAATATTTTCATTTACCGCCGATTACGTGGTAAATCAGCGCTTAAATTGCAATTAACAATCTCATAGGCACCAGCGGGGATTGAACCCGGGTTGCTCGCGTACTGTAAAATTTGCAGCGAGTGTTTAGCCTCTGAGCTACCACGGCTCGTAGAGCCATGCTACAGCTATATTGTGGTTGCAGTACGAATAGGTTAGCTCGAAAGGGAAGGACCACACCAAAGCAGCAGTTTAATGTGCTGTGTATCGTAAGGTGAGTATAGTGATTTGGACACCTTTTTACCCTAAACGAGACATTCCACTTTATTCCTCAGGAATGGCAAGGCATCTGAATTTTGGTTCTTAATCAAGGATAGATATAGATGTCTAGGCCACTTACCATCAAGTCAACTGTGTGCTCGATTGTGTGACAAAATGTGTCAATGATTGCTTTGTATTTTGAAGGTAATAATTGCCACTAATAGCATATAGGTATATAAGCAGTAAGCTCTAACGGGAAGCAAAGTGTTGAGTGGCCTCCAACTTAATGGAGTAACGGCAGCGTTGGCGGCGGGTAAACGGGCTCAACAGCAGCAGAAGTGTCGCGCGTGGGGAGACGCACAAAGTGAAGTGGCATGTAAATTCACGCAATATGTATGCCTCGTTTGCAACAGACAAGAACATTTGAAACGCAAGTGTCAGGTCCTAGCGACATCGCAACAGCACTGTGTGGTTTTGAACGAAATAGAAAAAGAACGATGCAACGAGGAGAAGATGAGGTAATTATAATGATTAAAATTGAAAATAATATTAATGACATGGAAATTGATACGTCGTGAACCGTCGTGGATTCAAGGAATCACTCCTCATTGATACTTCTCCGCAACCTGGATAGACTACAGAAAGGCGTTCCTACTCGGTGCTCCATAAATGGCTAAAAAGGCTACTCTAGCTGAACACGATTGACTGTACAGTTAGAGACATCCTAGAGCAGTGTATGGGGCAGTGGAGTACGACCCAGGATAGGAAGAGGTATCTTCCAGGGCGACTGTCTGAGTCCAATCTGGTTCTGCCTCTCTTTGAACCCTCTCAGTACTTTACTGGAGGGCTCCGGGAGGGGATTTCAGCTTCGGAAGGAGATACAAAAGTGACCTACATTTTCTATATGGAGGCGAATAACTTGAGTGACGTCAAGTTATTCGCTTCCAGTCGCTCCCATCTTATGGAATTACTAAACATCACTTGTAAATTTAGCAATTCTTTTGGAATCGAGCTGGGGACGGATAAGTGTGCGGTCCTCCATGTTGAAAGAGAAAGGGTTACTAACTGTGAGGGCAGAGATTTCTACACCCATCAACTTAAGGACCCTTTCTGAGGCTGAAATATATCGATACCTGTATGTTTCAGCACTTCAGTAATTTTGAAGTGCCTTCAAAAAATCAAGACAGATAGGGCAGAAGGCATCTTAGTTTTTCCTTACTGGCCCTCTCATCCATAGTTCCCAGTCTTAAGAAATATATGTACCTGCAAAATTATTTATTTAGACGCTAACCAAAACCTCTTAAACTTTTCTTGCAGGAAAAGGAAATAGTTTCAACTTTCCTGGGAGTTGCGAGGATATCCGGGACGCTTTCCTAAGAAAAGAAACCCCTGAAGCAGCCTTAGACATAATGTTATCTTCTTTGGCACAAAACACCTTACAACAGTATGGTTGCACCTTGTAAATTGTGGTGGAAATATTGCAATGACTTAAATTTAAATCCTTACAATACATTTGCGGGACCTATAGTTCTATCATTTCTTACAAATCTTTCTTATCTTCTCTTAAAAGTCTTTTTAATCGTGGTGCGACAAGTGGCTCACTGTATAGCCACAGGTCTGCTTTGGCTTTATTATTAAATACTGATGTTAGTTTAATAATAACTTATTTAAAAGATTTTTAAGGGAATATTCAAATTAAGACCAACGTTTCCGAAATATATTAGTACATGGGACCCGCAGGTAGTACTTATTTACATAGAACAATAGAAACCTCATGACGAATTTTTATTGAAACATTAACGAACAAAGTAATTATTCCCTTGGCTTTATGTACGGCCCATAGGACGCAAACTTTATCCTTAATAAACATTAATAATATTAAAATAAGTCCCAGTGATATTAAAATTGCAGTTTACGATTTAGTTAAAACTTTTGCTGCGTGGCGTGAACAGCCATTGTCAGTGCTTCCCTATTTTAGGAATAATATTGTTGCATGAATAAGTCAACTAGCGCCATCTAGTGTCAGGAACGAGAGCGAGGGGAGCATTGAGAAAATGACATCACAAATCGCTCAACTGACAGCGCCTAGTCGAAACTCGAACGCTCGATACCTTCCGCGTGTTTACTTGAACATTCTGGATATTTCTTTGCTAATTCAAATATATAGGCGCTGCAAGATGCGATCGAGGCAGAGGGAACTCGGCGACACAAGCGAAGCTTCGGAGTGGAATTAAGTGAATTAGTGTGTTTAAATTATTAGTGTTTTAACTTTAATTGTGTAAAGTAAATTAAAGTGTTAATTTAGGTAATTTTATCGGCAATTTTTATTGTCACGAACCTCAAGCTCGTAACAATTGGTGTCAGAAGTGGGATAAAATCATGCCGATTTTACCTAAGGAGGAAACGGAGGGTGTCCGAACCCGAAGTCAACGCCAGCAGGAGACGGACCAACGAAGATTTGGTGGTGCAACGCCGCAGACGTCGGAGGGCCAGCCACCGGCTGAAGGCCCGTCGGTAGCTCCTACATCTGCAGCACCTGACTTAGGTGCTCTGATGGTGATGCTGCAGGAGCAGGCTCGCCGACAGGAGGAGCAGGCTCGCCGACAGGAGGAGCAGGCTCGCCGACAGGAGGAGCAGGCTCGCCGACAGGAGGAACAGGCCCGCCGATTGGAAGAGCAGCTGCGGGGCGGACAGGAGGAACAGGCCCGCCGACAGGAGGAACAGGCCCGTCGTTTAGAAGAGCAACTCCAACGCGATAAGGAAGAGCAGATGCTCCTCATGAAGGACCTTCACGCTATCTTCGGAAAAGAGATACGGGAGGTGAAGGATAAGGTTGCTCAACATGACAACCGCCTGTCGGAGGCCGAAACCAGAATCGACCAAGTAAACAATCGGGTTGACAACGTAATGGCTGACGTGAAGAAAACGCTGGACGACCTCAAACTTGGGGATGGAACAACAGCTCCCGTAGTAGCTACAACACCTTCGCTACGTGGATTCAAAGTGCCGCCGTTCGACGGGACCTCTTCCTGGTCGTCCTACAAAATCCAGTTCGAGGCCGTCATGGAGGCAAACGGCTGGAATAAAAGCCAGGCCATGACTGCACTCACCTTAGGCCTGCGCGACCAAGCCTTAACTGTGTTGGAAGCTCTCGGTAAGAAAGTGACCTACGAGCAGCTCCTTGAGGCATTGGAGGCGAGATATGGCGACGCTCACCTGGAACACGTCTTTCGTGCGCAACTTAAAGATCGTGTGCAGCGCATCAACGAAAACCTGCAGCAGTGGGCTCTAGAAGTGGAGAAGCTGGTGCGAAAAGAATACCGGTCTGTACCTGCGCTCATTGAAGGGAACCTGGTGCAGACATTCATAGACGGCATCCGCGACCTGGAAGTCAGAGCTGCTGTGAGGCTCGGGCACCACGAGACGCTTAAGGACGCCTTGGCCCATGCACTGGAAGTGGAAGCCGTGCGGCAGGATCATCGTTCCCATCGCGTCAGGGAGGTTGCAGCAGCTACAGTTCGCGACCGCAACAAAGTATACAGCCCAAGGTGCTATGGCTGTGGGGAAAAGGGCCATCTTCGATCCAGCTGCCCTAAGCGAACCCTAGAAAGGGAAATTGAACGATCTCAGGAGGGTAGTGCGGCCAACAGCACCGCCCAGCAGCGGCAGGGAAACGAGTAAAAGCCAGAACTGCGGGGCGGGTGCTGGCTGATGTTAAAAGAGCCCCAAGGATCTCGATCTCACAAACCCATGATGGGAACAGCCTAATCATAAAGGGCGAGATCAACGGAATGCCGTGTAAGCTGACCATAGACACTGGAGCCTCTCGTACGGTTGTTAGTTCCCAACTTATAAGTCAGTTCCTTGGGGACTCCGCATACAACCGAGAACGCCTTAATTTGGTAACAGCCACCGGTCAGCGTATACCCGTCCGTGGAGAGAAGGAGATGGAGTTGAAGCTAGGCAACGTGATCTACCTGCATAATGTCATCGTGGCTGATATAATGGACGACTGCATCTTAGGCCTAGACTTTATGAGGAATAATTGTTGTGAGATCGACGTTAAGCAAGGTGTTTTGAAATGTGGACAGGAGGAACTTTTTATGGAAGGTGCGTTACCAGGGAACGTGTACAGCATCAAGAAGATTGTTCTTCCGCCGAGATCGGAAACGATTGTTCCGGTTAGTCTACCTCGAAACGCTGGGCAAGCTCACCGTTGTGTACTTGTGGAAAGGGTAAACAATGACCTTCCATGGAAAGTAGCTCGAACCTTGGTCAGGACCACTGACATCTCAGGAGTACGTGTGCTGAACCTTTGCGACCGGGAACAGATTATAGAAAAAGGCACACTGGTTGGTACTTGTGAGGAAGTGGATTGGTTACGTCAGTGCCAATATATATCGAGTGGGACCCCCAGCAAGGATTCAGAAACGAGAGTGACCACACTTTTTGAAGACTGTCGCAGTGTTCTGTCCCCGAACGAATTGGTCAAGGCGAAGAAGTTGTTACTCAGGTACGCCGATGTATTCTCATCAAATGATGCTGACATAGGAAAGACTGGCCTAGTTCAACACAAAATAAACACAGGAGAGGAATTGCCTATCCGTCAGCGGCCAAGAAGATTGCCGGTAGCACGTGAAAAGGAAGTGGAAACCATGATTGAAGGAATGGTGAAGGATGGTGTTATTGAACCTTCCTCTAGTCCATGGTGTTCACCAGTGGTGCTGGTGAAAAAGAAGGATGGCAGCATGCGGTTCTGTGTTGATTACCGCCGTCTGAACGACGTTACAAAGAAGGACAGCTATCCCTTGCCAAGAATTGATGACACGCTGGACATGCTTACAGGAGTAAAATGGTTTAGCACGCTGGATCTAAAAAGTGGCTACTGGCAAGTTGAAATTGACCCTAAGGACAAGGAGAAAACTGCGTTCTCGACGGGAAAGGGTCTGTGGCAATTCAAAGTAATGCCGTTTGGGTTGTGCAATGCTCCAGCAACGTTTGAAAGGCTGATGGAACTTGTACTTACCGGGCTAATTGGCGATGCCTGTCTGGTCTACTTGGATGACATCATCATCGTGGGCCGTACGTTTGAGGAACACCTTCAAAACCTGGAACGCGTGCTCATGAAGATTCAGAGTGCCAACCTCAAGTTGAGCCCGAAGAAATGTTCACTATTTCAACGTCAAGTTAACTTTTTGGGGTTTGTAGTATCGGAAGAAGGTATCCGCACAGATCCAGAGAAAATCGCCGCTGTCAAGGATTGGCCGGTTCCAAAAGACAAGACGCAGGTTAGAGCATTTTTGGGTTTGTGCTCCTATTACCGGCGATTCGTGAAGAACTTTGCAGATATAGCCAAACCTCTGCACAAGCTAACCGAGGAGAAGCGACGTTTCTGCTGGGATGAAAGTTGCAATATCGCATTCCAGGAGCTCAAGGACCGTCTGTGCAAAACACCTATTTTGGGATACCCTGATGCAAGCAAAGAATTTATAGTTGACACAGACGCAAGTGATATAGGACTCGGCGGTGTGTTGTCTCAACGGAATGGTGACCAAGAGGTCGTGATAGCGTACTTCAGCAAGTCGTTGTCAAAACCGGAAAGGAACTACTGTGTCACAAGACGCGAATTGCTAGCTGTGGTAAAGTCGTTGCAACATTTTAGCAAATATCTTCTGGGACGAAAATTTCACTTACGAACTGACCATGCTGCACTAAAATGGCTATTGCAGTTTAAAAACCCAGAAGGACAAGTTGCGAGGTGGATTGAACTACTGCAGGAATACGACTTTGAGATCGAACATCGCAGCGGGAAATCTCATGGCAACGCAGATGCATTGTCAAGAAGACCTTGTCCTGAAGATTGCAAACATTGTACTAGGCAAGAGAGTAAGGAAGTGGTATCCGTGAGGATGCTCAGGGCAGACCACCTCAGCAACGAGTGGAAGGACAGCTTACTACATGCACAGCAGGAAGATCCGGACATCAAGCCGATCCTGGAATGGATAAAGGCCAGTGCTCCCAAGCCCAAGTGGAGTGACGTCTCAGCGATGAGTTCGACCACTAAAAGCTATTGGGCCCAGTGGGACAGCTTGCTGCTTCAGGATGGAGTTCTGTGTCGTAAATGGGAAAACGTTCGGGGAGACAGCTGTCATTTGCAAATGGTTGTCCCTAAAGTTAAAGTACCGGATGTTCTACAGCTGTACCATAATGATTGTTCAGGAGGCCATCTGGGAGTTAAACGAACTCTATTGAAGATCCGAGAACGGTTTTACTGGGTCCACTGTCGAAACGATGTCGAGGACTGGTGTCGCAAATGTACAAGTTGTGCGGCTGTAAAGGGACCTCAGACTCGTAGTAGAGGTGCATTGAAATTGTACAATGTTGGTGCACCATGGGAGAGAATAGCCATTGACGTGGCGGGGCCGTTTCCGGAGAGTGAAAGCGGTAACAAGTATTTCATGGTTGTGATGGATTACTTCACTAAGTGGCCAGAAGTCTTCGCCATTCCAAATCAAGAAGCTTCAACAGTTGCAGATAAACTAGTTCATGAAGTCTTCTGTCGTTTTGGAGTACCTTTAGAGATTCACAGCGATCAAGGAAGGAATTTTGAGTCTCAAATATTCCAGGAAACTTGCCGAGTTATGGGTACTCATAAAACAAGAACTACTTCTTATCACCCGCAATCTGATGGAATGGTGGAACGATTTAATCAGACATTGGAGAGGTACCTAGCAAAAGTTGTAGACAATCGGCAACGAGATTGGGACAAGCACATACAACCGTTTTTGTTGTCATATCGAAGTTCTGTTCACGAAAGTACAGCAGTGACACCAGCTTTCGCAAACTTTGGAAGAGAATTACGGCTGCCTGCAGACCTGATCACCGGGATACCACCCGATGCTCCACGCAGTATAACCGATTATGCAAATGACTTGCGGAAAAAAATGAATGACGTTTATGAGCACGTCAGACAATCGGGCCAGCAAATGTCTGAAAAGATGAAAACCCGGTATGACCGCAAAATGAACAACAAAGGGTTCGACGAAGGTTCACTTGTGTGGTTGCACAATCCAGTCCGCAGCAAAGGGAAATCTCCTAAGCTTCAAGCTAAATGGGACGGCCCGTACCGGATTGTAACCAGGATCAACGATGTGACCTACCGGATACAGAAAGGCGCAAGAGGGACTCCTAAGATCGTCCATGTGGATCGCTTGGCGCGTTATTATGGGACCGATAATGCTCGGGACGAGCATGTCTTAGGAGGGGGCAGTGTTGCATGAATAAGTCAACTAGCGCCATCTAGTGTCAGGAACGAGAGCGAGGGGAGCATTGAGAAAATGACATCACAAATCGCTCAACTGACAGCGCCTAGTCGAAACTCGAACGCTCGATACCTTCCGCGTGTTTACTTGAACATTCTGGATATTTCTTTGCTAATTCAAATATATAGGCGCTGCAAGATGCGATCGAGGCAGAGGGAACTCGGCGACACAAGCGAAGCTTCGGAGTGGAATTAAGTGAATTAGTGTGTTTAAATTATTAGTGTTTTAACTTTAATTGTGTAAAGTAAATTAAAGTGTTAATTTAGGTAATTTTATCGGCAATTTTTATTGTCACGAACCTCAAGCTCGTAACAATATGCACATAAGCCAAACAACTGCTATCAAAGACTATAATATTTCCCGAACAGAACAGTTGAGAACTAGTAAGGTGGATAATTTATTACTAACGTTGAAATGCCCGAAGATCACTCAGAGAGACTCAGCCAGACGAACGCGCGATGGATTAAAAAGTCCTGGCGGAAAGTGGAGTGGATGTGGTGACGTTCAGCGTTCACAGTACAAGACACGCTGCCACATCCGCGGCTAGAATTGCTGGCGTCTCACTCGATGTAATTCCAAGGACCGCGGGTTGGAGATCAATGTCTATTACATTTGCTAGGTTTTACAATCGACAAATAGTAGACAATAATGAATTCGCAAGAGCAGTCTGTACCAAAGATTAATCTCTAACAGTTAATAATGTCTAAAGATTAATCTCTAACAGTTAATAATGTAAAATTATCACATTATAATTTTTCTAATGAGCTTTAAACAAAGTATTTTAATTAGTTGATAAAATTTGGTCACGTATTTTACCTTTAATGTAGAATATGTTTCGGCAAAACTAATCTCTAAACATCTACCTGTTTAACTTATATATGTATATAAAACGCATACATAACATCTATATCTTCGAATAATGTGACTAAATAATAATGGGTATAATTGCAAATTAAAATTGAAAACCTGTAAGCTTACGTTAAGATATTATACGGGTGAAACCATACGGTCAGTAGGGTTGGGTCAGTAGGGTTGGGTCAGTAGGGTTGGGTCAGTAGGTAGGTATTGTTACTTACGGAAACCGATCAAAATGCTTAGAAATGTATGTAGTTAAGGATGGCAAAACACCACTGTTCATTAGACAGTGGCTAGCAGTGTCAAATATTAAATTGCCTAACTATGATTAACAATTATAAAATTGTTTAGGCTGTGATAAATTCAATTTCAATGTATTCGGTTCCAGATCCACTGAGGTGTTTGCGGAAGGACTCGGGCGGTATGCGGGGCCGCTGCTAACGTTGATATACGCGAGGGTGCACGACCCATGTACATGTGCGGCCTTTGGCGTATGCGCTGCGCGAGCCTATTGAGCGCGCGCTCGAGTAGCACTTACGGGATAGTATCCTCACACCAGTCGAACATTCTGTTTCGGTTACGCCTATTGTACCGGTGCTAAAAAAGGATAGTAACACTAGAATTTGTGATGATTATAAATTAACACTTAATAAAATTTTAGAAGTTATTGACCGTTATTCCCTTCCCAGTATTGAGGATTTATTGGTTAGGCTGAACAGGGCGTTTTAACAAAATTGATCTCTCTCAAGCGTACGCTTAAATGGTTTTGAATGATACAAAATATATACTGTAATTAATACACATAAAGGTCTGTTTGGATACAATCGTTTAGTTTATGGCCTTTCGTGGGGATTATTCAACGCTGTTTGGAGGAAATGTTTGCAGACATACCTCAGGTAGGTGTCTTTAGATAACGTTGTTATTACTGGACAATCAAAAGCGGAACATATAATTAATTTGTAGAAGTAATCGAAAGGTTAAAGAAAAATGGACTCAAGGTCAAGAAGAGGAAGTACGATTTATTTTGCGAATTCCATTTATTATTTAGGACATGTGATAAGTAAACACGGCGTACACACTTGTGCCAATAAAACTAAAGCTATCATAAGGGAAGAAAGGAATCAAAATGCCAGCGAGTTTCATTCAAGAACGCTAGATGAATGTGTCGATCATTTTTACTCAACTTTCCATATGTTGAGGGATACATTTATTCTATCCAAAAATATTGTCAAACATCAATATATCCACGTTAATACTCTCGAGCGTTAACTTAGGTTATCAAGAAGCAATATAAATATCATATAAATTTTACAATAATCGCAGTGATCATGAATGTATGAAATTACGTCGTGTTAGGGCAAAAAACTTAGAGAGTTAATTAACACTGACTTCCTAGCATCTTTTGAGAACTCTATTATTAAGAACCCTAAAACTTCTGGAGTTCTATAAAATCGCACTCGAGTTCAAAAGTTATGCCTGGTACTCTTTTTTATAACAATAAAGTAGTCAAAACTGGCAACAGTATTTGTGAAGCGTTCTCAGAGTGATTTTTTCCTCCTGGATGATAACAGTACACAGCCTACTTCTGATCCTGCCCATATTGACTATCCATCCTCTATTGCGGATATCTCCAAAATCTACGTCAGGGAACAAACTGTTCTCAATATCTTGCTCAAACTTGACCAATGTAAATCTGCTGGCCCAGATACCCTGTCGGCCGTATTTAAAAAAAATGCACAAGGTCATTGGTAACGCCTGTAACTCTCCTATTTAATAAGTCTCTAGCAGAATGTACTGTCCCTTCTATCTGTAAATCAGCATTCATTACTCCAATACACAAAAAGGGCCATAGAGATCATATTAATAACTTCAGGCCTATTTCCAAGTTATGCATACTAAGTAAAGTCCTCGAAAAATAGTGCATTCCCGATTATATTTAGCTAATAGACTTCACGACTTCCAACACGGTTTCCTCCCCGATAGATCTACTGTCACAAACTTGTTTTACTTAATGACTTTCTTACTGATTCCATGGATAAAGGCCATCAAATTGATGTCCTCTGTATAGATTACAGTAAGGCATTCGACCGAATAAACTATAGTAGTAACCTCTTATAGAAGCTTGAATTTGTTGGCATAAGCGAAAATTTACTTCGCTGGTTTTCCCCTTCGCATATTGATAACTGAACCCAAGCTGTAGTGGTAAATAATTACATTTATAGCTTTTTTTCTTTTTTTTCCTCAGGGCTCGTTGCATCTTTCTTCTTCATTCATCATTCAGCATCTTTACTCTTTGTTATATTTATCAATGATATCAACAACTGTCTGTGTAACTCTTGTCTATTATGTTTCTCAGATGACACGATTTTTTTTTAGATTCTTCATTAAAAGACGCAGAAGCATTACAAAATGACTTAAGAAACTTACTTGATTATTGTACCTATAACCATCTCGATCTCAACTCTACAAAATGCTCAGTTGTCACAATCAGCCATATATCCAATAAATTGCTGTACGATTACAAGATTCGAAGGCAATCGTTGTCCAGAGAATGTTCCATATGCGACTTGCGAGTCAACATTACTTGAAACTCCTGTTCGATAAACATATCGAAAATAACATTGACCAGTCTTGCAGAACCTTAGAGTTTGTGATGCGTTACTCTAAACACTTCAGACAAATTAAAACCTTGAATATTTTGTACTGTTACTACATAGGATGTATTTTGGAATATGCATCACAGGTATGGAACCCCCAATATAATACTTACATATCTCGAAATGAACGTAGCCAGATAAAATTCATGAAACACCTTTACTACCGAATAAATGACCACTACAACTCTAAACTCTATTATGAAAAATGTAGAAAGTTTCATCTCGTATCATTCAAGATACGAAGACAAATAGCTTCAAGCGAAATCGACTGTCCAGATCTACTCGTGAAGTTAAATATCCTCCAATAACCAAAAACTCCAAAAAATGTTAGACGAAAGGTCCCACTATCACTACCCGCGGCCAAGACTAATTATAGGCAGAATAGTATAGTAGTAGTAGCAGTAATGTACCGTGTGAGCAAGAATTTTAATACTGTATCCCAATTGTTTAATTTAGACCTATTCAACACGAGTACCATTTCGGCGAGACGAGTTCTGAATAAGCCTTTCTTCGACTCCAGCCGATGATATTATTTTTTTGTTTTTGTTATTTTGTAATGTTTACTTATTTAATGCATGATGTTACCTAGCTTTGATGTTGTTAGCTTACGGTAGGTACGACAGTGTCCTTATTGTGTTACTATTTGCAAAAATTGTTTTCTACCTACTCTGTTTTATGTTAACTGAGGGATTTCCGATTAACTTAATAAATAAATATATAATAAAATCCACTCGCCGCGATATAGAACCAAGAAAGCTGGCTGTGTTTCCTTAATGAATTCTAGATAGCTCAACTTAGTTTTTGAGCAATAAAAGAACCTAACAACTGCTCTCTTCGAACCTAACAACGCAGCAACGACCAGTCGGGGATGAAGTTTCGTTAGGAAAGTCACCGCACGTGATTGCCATACAAGAATAGACTCTACAGCGAATGACACAAATATTTAGTCATTTTTCAAAAATTCTTTTGAAAAACTTTTTTCAACGCTTAGGTAGTTCAGCTGCTAGAGACTGTAAAAGTGTCTACGCATGTAGCATCCCATTCTAGGTCTTTGTATATCAACCAAGGCTCGACGCCGCCACAAGAGCACGGATGAATTTTTCTACAAATTTAATTGGGGCCATTATTCAGGAATTCATATATATAATAAAAATAACCATTTCAATCTGTTAAGCCTATTCAGCTACAAAATACAAAACACCGTGCATAAAAACGTTCCCTTTGAATATAGAATTGCTTCCTTTTTATAATCGGTTAGTAAAATAAAACCCTCACATTTATTATTTACCTACGCCGTTACGCCCGGTCTCAATTTCATACAATCAGTTAAACAGTTATGTTTAAACTATCAGCGTGTCTAGTGTGAGCTTTTGTAATAGTGTTCGATCACGAGAGCGTTAACTATAATTTGTATGGAATAAACAAGCTCCAACTATTGACAATAATCGGAAACACAATTTGTGAGTGCGAGTTTAATAATTCGGCGATATTGACCCTCGACAATTGACTCGCATTCGACAGTGAGAACGTTAACGCTCGTGATTGGTTGTTTCAAGAATTTTGCGAGTGCGAGCAACAATTTTGATCGTTCAAGACGTAACTTTACGTCTATCAAACAAGTTAGGTCAAACAAAAAGATCTATGAAAACCCGCATGAAAGAACATACAGCTAACGTGAAGCGTACCCACATACATTTACAATAGATTTGACAAACCACAAATCCTCGCAAAAGAACACCAATTCCTACCAAGGATGATACGCGAAATTACTGAAATTAAAAAACATCCAAATTTTAATAGAGAAGATGGATGGGTGCTGCCATCTGCTTGGAATCCTATAATTAACTAAATTAAACCCAAACCCATGCATACCACTGCAAGACTTCATGATACTATAAGCTCGTTTTGCGTAATTCGGACCAAAAATTTATATTCAAAAACTGAAGGTAGCCAGACTAATTACGACATTGGGACGTCAAACATTTCAGTCTTTTCCCGTGACCATGGGTGCTTTAAAGATCCTGAAATTTCAGGATAATAAAAATAAATTAAAGTTGTAATTAAACGCGATAAAATTCGTAAATAATAGTTTTATTCAATGTGTTCGCGTAAATTTAAGAAATTATTATATACCTAATCATCTTAGAATACTGTAATTGGTATTATTTTTATTTAAAAATATAAGGTTGCAGACCGGAGGTGGAAAAATGTACATTACACCCGATGAAGCACTGGACTGTGTAACATCTATGTTATGTGAAACATGGACGTGATTTGGTCATGGGAGGTGGTAGTAGTGTTGAAAATTTTAACACCAAAATTATTTATTTTTAACAATCCTTACAAACCCTCTATGTTAAATTTTACCTGTTGTTGCTTGTTACTAAACAAAGCAGACCATCTCCTTGATCTTATGGTGCGAATGCTTGTTGCAGGTTTTTAACTACTTTGTGTTTTTTTTCTGATTCATAAAGAAATCTTAAGGCTGATCACCCAAAGGTTTGATGAACAAGATAAGGTGTCAAATATGCATGTAGTACATACATACATTAATAATATTATTTTTATTTACACTGTAAAGAAACGCCAAAACATTCTTTTGTAATGTTATTGCATTAAATATAAAAACATTTCGATCACCATATTCACAAGGGTTGTTATGAGCCATGTATTCTCTAATTGTAATAATGACCCTTTTTATACAACAATTTTTAGTAAAATTTTAAATTTTTGTTTGAAAAATACAGAAAAAAATATTTCGAGCTTCACTCAAAATGCAGGTTACTTTTAAAAATGATATTTTAAAAAATAATAGGATCAGAGTGAAAAATGATCCCATAGTGCACCTGGTGATAAGTGGTTGCTGTGGCCCATAGACATCTATGTCTATCCTCGATTATGAATCAGAAATGCAGATGCGTTGTCACACGTGAGAACTAAGATGGAATGCCTTGTTTCCAGTAAAAAGGGTATCTGGTTCTCTACACTCACCATACGAAAAACAACAGCATTAATAGGCTCTACCGCGTATAAAACTTATTAACATCACAAACATATCACAATAGGAGTAGAAATAAAATTTACTACCCGCTTCATAGAACCACAAAATAAATAATAGTAGTACATACTAGAACTCAATTAGGTAAGAGAAATAAAACGTTTGGAGAAGCAAAACCCTTTATACAATTTCCTAAGGAAGTTGTCACCCATATTTACAAACAACAAAGAACAAAACGATATTCTTGAGAAAGAAGGACGAAGTGGGAACCATGAGGTAAGCATTTAAGTCGCCTTAGAGGATGTGATGTGTGTATTCCGACCCTAAAGATTCCAGAGTCATTTAGAGACTGGAGAAGTAATCAACAGAAGGGGGACAATACACAAAACTAAGATCTAGTTTTGTTTCCTTCACACACATCTAGAGTCTACAGAGGTGGAAAAGGAGGATAGGAAGGAGGCTAGGATTTTATAAGAAAAGCCACAGCCGCGATATATAGCATCACCAATCCTTATTCTGTCCACCTAACTATTGCGTATCAGAGTAAAGTCAGAAAGAGGATAAGTGGTCAAAAGAAGGTAAGGTTTGAACCAACTCTAAAAAATCAAAACGGCATGAAAATAAGCATTCGATAAAGATTTAATTAGGTCGCTTTAGTGACTGGGTACGTTTTGTGCATTGATATGACACACGTTCAACGAAGAGTGTGCATGATTAAACGACATCGTCATCATTATTATCATTACAGCCCTTCACAAGTCCACTGCTGAACATAGGTCCCCACAACGCACGGTCCTAAGCCAACTGCATCCATCAACTTCCTGCATGTCTTACCAGGTCGTCACTCCATCGACCTACACTTCGCCTTTCAGAACGAGGCTGCCACTCAAGAACCTTTATCCCAAAGGGTTGTCGGTTCTTCGAGCTATATGGCTGGCCCATTGCCACTTCAGCTTACTAATCCGTTGGGCAATACCGGTCACTCTGGTCCTACTGCGGATATCCTCATGTCTAAGTATATCATGCAGAGATACCCCGAGCACAGCGACTGATCGACTTTGAGTGTCCTCATACGGCCAGCAGTGAAGGACCAAGTTTCAGTTCCATAGGTCATCAACTTTTTTCTTGTTTAAAAGAATATTAATAATGCTATAAACATTACTAATATTTCCGTTAACCTGTCGTGGCAAGCTTAAATTATTTGTATTACGAGTGGTTCACGCCAGTAGTCGAATGGCGGAATCAAACCCACGACCTTTTTGAGTTCGCGGTCCGCGCCCTGCCATTAGGCTACTGTCACTTTTGTTCTGTTTAAGAGCAACACGTACTGATTGTATAGTCTCGTTTTCAGGTTTAGAGGTATAGCTGACGAGGAAATGTGTCGTAATATCCCGAACGCTGCTCAGCCAACTTGATTCCGTCGATTGACCTCTCAGTGGAAGTTGGACTTACCTGGTCGGAATATTTGTCCCAGATAAACGTACACGTCAACAACTTCGAGCTTAGCGCTTCCAACAACTACCGGAAGGTGTGACATGGACATTAAACATGATTTTTGTTTTGTACATGTTCATCTTAAGACCTATCCGTTGATAGACACTATTAAGGTCATTGAGCATAGTGCTTAGGTCCTCCAGCGATTCTGCCATAAGGACTATATCCAACGAATATATACTAATACCGTATCTTTTCCAGTGAAGTAGCTTTAAAACGTCTTCCAGTGCAGCGGTGAAGAGTTTCCGGGGATATAACGTCACCCTATCTTACATCTCTTTGCAGTTGGATAGAATTCATACTCTGGTTCTGTGCTAGGATAGTCATCGTAGCCGTTTTACAGTTGAAACTGGGAGTATCGATGTCGTCGTCCAATAAATATGGAAGAAAATTTATGTCTCGAATTGTAACATTAATTAGTATGTGACGTGGTACATATACGGAAATGTGAGCTTTACTTTGGTTTTCTGTGAAAACGTAATTCTTTCTCAGTCGAACTAACCCATTTGTTCTACAACTAAAAGCTGCAGTATGGTAATAGATGCAGCATGCCTCTGCAATATATAAATTAAATTATTTGTCTACAGTTTTTCATTAGAGTATAAAGATACCGTGGAATTTTTTATTTATTTCAACAAAGTAACTGTTTTAATTACAAAACAATTTCTTCGTGTACATTATATATCTTTTGTTTGTCTTGGCACTGCTTAGTATTCTCTTATACATATTTTTGCCTCTTTTAAGCTTTTATTTACAATTAAATTTTACTTAAACTGAATATAGTAAAGGTACTAACTAAAGTAACAATTGTGGAACAAAATATCAAACATTTTTGGCGTATAAATTTTATATAAAACGTATAATAGTGTTACGAGCTTGAGGTTCGTGACAATAAAAACTGCCGATTGAATCACCAAAATTTACACTTATATTCCCGAACACCAATTAAAATTTAAAACACTAATAATTAACCACACTGATTCACTTTATTTCGCTCCGAAGCTTCGCTTGTCTCGCCAAATTCAATACTGCCCCGATCGCGGATTGCAGTGGCTTTATATAGGGCTCTTTCACGAAAACATCCACAATATTCCCGATTATTCAAGTAAATACGTGCGCCAATCGACCAGGCACAGAACGTTCGAGTGTGGGGCTTCCAGAAAGCATCTGCGTTGCCATGAGATATCCCGCTGCGATGTCTGATAGTAAAGTCGTATTCCTGCTGCTGCTGGGCGGTGATATTAGCCGCACTTCCCTTCTGAGATCGTTCACCTTTCCTTTCTAGGGTTTGCTAAGGGCAGCTGGATCGAAGATGGCCCCTTTCCACACAGCCATAGCACCTAAGACTGTATCCTTTATTGTGGTTGCAAACCTCCCTGGCGTGAGGGGAACGATGATCCTGCCGCCGCCAGGCGGTGCCGTTAGCTGCACTACTCACTGCTCATAGCATACCACGCAGCCGGCTGCGTGGTTATGTGGTGACTTTTACCCACTAAACCCGACCTTTTAGGAACTGGCTTAACGATCTAACTAGAGATCTCTAAGCCGTGTACGAACGCGACCCTCCTTGGCAGAAAGGGGGGGCGCAAACCCCGATCATGGCTTGCAGTGGCTTTATATAGGGCTATTCCACAAAAATATCCACAATATTCCAGAATATTTAAGTAAATACGCGCGCCAACCGACCAGGCGCAGAAAGTTCGAGTGTGGGGCTTCCAGAAAGCTTAACTCTTCTTTTCGATACTAGATGGCGCTGTTGGTCGAAATTCAAGATTGACATTTTGTGGGAAGCCCTCCTCGGTCTGGTCCCCGACACTAGATGGCGCTGGTGCCGGGTACAAGACTTCAACTTAGGCGCACAACAATAGGTTTTCTTAAACTTTACTCTTATTCGAGAGTTTTTGGTATTGTTTATCTGGAATAGTGAAGCAAAAATGTGATTGTTGTCTTCGATTGTTTACCTATACGATATACTGTATCATCTTATTTACGCGCCTACACACGGAGTGTATTTTTAAGGAATGATTTTTTTAAATGTATTTTGTTTGGTTATACGTTTTGTTTATTTGTTCTTTTTAAAAATGATTTGCATAGACAAATATAACTCGTTATGATTATTTTTTTTAATTTCTTTTTTTATAGGATAGGGTGACAAATGAGCACAC
Source organism: Parnassius apollo (assembly GCA_907164705.1). Taxonomy (NCBI): domain Eukaryota; kingdom Metazoa; phylum Arthropoda; class Insecta; order Lepidoptera; family Papilionidae; genus Parnassius; species Parnassius apollo. Next base: position 353,901 of record CAJQZP010000226.1, on the reverse strand, counting down.
AGTCCACCTGATGGTAACTGGTTGCTGTGGCCCATAGACATCTACATCTATCCTCGATTACGAATCAAAATGCAGATGCGTTGTCACCCGTGAGGACTAAGATGGAATTCCTCGTTTCCAGTAAAAAGGGTCTCCGGTTATCTACACTCACCATACGAAATACAGCAGTATTAAGCTACTATTTCACGCTGGTATTCTGTGAGAGCGTGGTCCTTCCCTGGTCGAGCAGACCTATTCGTGCTACAACTATACTACTAATATAACTGCAGCATGGCTCTACCACGTAGGTGAGATTATCATTGAATTAATATATATTTTGTTTTATAATTCTTATTATACAAAAGTTTTGTTTTTAAGTTTTGTGCTGGTAGCTTCCTTATTTTCTCCTTTGGTATATAATTTAATATGCATGGTATTAGAAATTTACATGTTCTCTTACCGTAGTAATTATTAGTTCTAATAATTAGTGAATTTGGTATTTTATTTCTAGTGCTATAATTACGTTCCTTTGGGGTTGGGTTCATCAAGTATTCATAAGATTTATTTAAAAACATGTATTTCACCCTTTTATGTATGGGTAAATTTTTGCAGTACGTACAATTAGCCAGTTTAAATCAGTTTATTAGTAATAAGTATTTTTTAGGTATTAAAAAATGTTACAATTTATTTCTTAGGTGGTATACGTAACGTTAGAAATAATTTATCTACGAAAACGAATACACAAAAGTTTTGTTTTATTCTCCTTGACAGCTTTAACATGTGGTAAAGTAATAAGTTTACCTCATTCTACAGTTTTGCATTGTAAAAGTTTGCATTATTAACGTAGTCTGCTATGGAAGAACTCGGATTTGTTCTTGAAAATATGTGAGTAACAAGTTAAGTTAGATACCATGTCTGCTAACTTTACTATTCAGACGTCGCTATGTTGAAGAATACGGAACCAACTTCTTCAATTAGCATTTTTAATAAAATAAGGGTGACAAACGAGCACACAGTCCACCCGATGGTACGTGTATTCTGTGGCCCATAGATATCTACATTTATCCTCGATTAAGGATCAAAACGCAGATGCGTTGTCACCCCTTAGGACTAAGATGGAATGCCTCATTTCCAGTAAAAAAGAGTATTCGGATCTCTACATTCACCATACTAAACATAGCAGTATTAAGCTGCTATTTTACACTGGTATTCTGTGAAAGCGTGGTCCTTCCTCGGTTGAGCCGACAGATTCGTGCTACAATTATAATATTGCTGCAGCGTGACTTTACTATGAATATTAACATGTAGGATAATAAAATACAATTTCAAGAGTTGATTGAAAGTTCTTTAGCTGACTAAATAAGTAATATTTACAAAAGCGACAAGGGAGGGAATATACTCAATAAATATGTATAAAATGATATGTTTTATAAATAACGAAATTGAGAAACCAACTAACAGTGCAGCTGATCGTAAGTGGCTTCTGCAGCACATGAACACTTGCAACCAACTTAAAACAAAGAAGGTCACAGATGCGCTGTCATCTTTGAAGACAAAGATGGAATAACTCACAGCCTGTAATTGTACTGGCTGTCTTTAGCTTTCTGGCAGGAACACAGCAGAGAAAGAGCTTGTGTTTGGCGCTAAAATAGGTAAGAGAATGGTACCAACCCTCGGACTCCTTGACAGTTAAAGAACCCTACCACCTAGTTCACTACAACGGACAATAGAAAAATGTAATAGGTATTTTATCACATTACTAATGCTAAATAAAAAGCCATTTTTTATTATATGCGAGCAACTATGCAGGTCTAGGTAAAGAGACCAATATCACTGTGACCTAAAAGATCTATTGTGATCGCTGCTATGGCTATAGTTCACGGCTAAGCCCTGTGTCTTCAATGAATAGAAGGAGTTGCTTAGCCGTGAGCCAATTTCACTTCTTCTGGGCCAAAAAAAGCGATATTGCACATGAAATGAACTATCAAAGTTAAAATACGGGTTGATAATCCCAAAAATGAAAAAGTGAATACTGGTATTAACAAGATTAGACGGTGACTGGTAAATAACAACCAAAGAAATAAACCAAACCGAAAATTCTCATAAAAATAAAAAGCATAAAGAAAAAGTCTTGGCTTACAAATGGAATGTAAACATCGTGCAAAAATAAAAGACTCTTAAAAAAATTATTATCTCAAACAAAAAATCCAGTACTAAATAAGTATTATAAAAATTACTCTAAAATACTTAAAAAAAAACTGTAAATATTTCAAAAAAGAACTATAATATTAAACGAATAAAGAATTCTGAAAATGTAATTAAATCAATGCGGAATTTTGTAAAGGAACAAACTAATAAGCTTTCACAAAATAAAAAGAACATAGAACTGATTGTCCAAAATAGTATCACTGCGGACCCTCTTCAAATAGTTGAGTGTTTCAATAATTTATTATTGTCGGTTGGTAATGATAACGCTACTTTTGGCACAACAGGTGTAATTGTTCAGCCTGTCCTTCATTCCGTAAAGAATTCATTCTTTTTACAACCTGCTACTAATCAAGAAACTATAAAATCTATACGTAATTTAAAAAACAAGTGTAGCTTCGGCCATAATAACTTACCTCCTTGTCGAATTAGGAAATGCGCCGAAAAACTAACCCCAGTTATAACATTCCTGGAAAATCAATCGTTTACAGAAACCAAAGAACAACTAAATTTTCAATAATTAAACTCTATACAAAGGCTCTAAAACTGACTGTAACAACTATCGCCCTATTGCTATTCTTCCAACGTTTTCAAAAATATTTGAATCTGTTACGTCTAATCGACTATACTGTTACTGCAAAAAGTTCAATTTATTAAATGACAATCAATATGGCTTTCACAAAAACAGATCAACAACTACAGCAGTATACAAATATGTCAATGATATATTAAATATATTTAATAAAAAGGAAATACCGGATCGGTATTTTACTGGACATGATTGTCATTGCAAAACTGAGCTTAATAGGGAACTGCAACCCTTCGAATTGGAAAGGAAGATCTGTGGGAATTATAGGGATCCGCGGTATAATAACATTTTCACCTTTTCCTCCGCCTGTCAAAATTGTAGCACCGATTATGTTCCGTCCAAGATGTGTCACACGCAGCCTTATCCCGTTGCATGACCAAGGAGCATCTACATTTCGCATTAGCATGACTGGGACGCCTAATTTTAATTGAAGCTTATGTGAGGGCACCTGACAACTCTAGAGAATTTAGAAACTCTACGGGATATGAAGTGCTCTGTTCTGTGTCCATAACTGTGTCTACTGACAAATACTCTGTTATTTCTCCTGCTACTTCGCTTAATATATCTGAATTTATTTTGTTAACGCTCTCATTTTTGGTGCAAGAATCGCCCTTTCACATAACCATTCGTTTTCATGCATGTTGTTCGTTAAATCTGAATAAACACTCGCAATTAATTCGGAATGACTCTGTACTAAATTACAAAAATCTTTCGTCAATTTAACGCAGCCCTCAGCATCCGTTTCCAACCGCCCATGGCCAATTTTTAATAGTGTGTCAGCATAGTTTCCAGCATTGATATCATTATACAAATGCACTCTCATATTCGTAGTTAAACTGAATTTTGTCACCTTGTTCCATAAAATAGACGACTTTACGCATGCTTTAATTTCATCTGCAGGTGTTCCCTTTTGAATGACAGGTAAAGTTTGGTGAAAGTCACCAGCCAGTAAAACCACCATTCCTCCCATTACATCGGTATTGCTGCGCAAATCCTGGAGCATTCGATTTAATATTTCTACAGCTTTTTTATGCAATATTGTACTTTCGTCCCACACTAAAAGTTTGCATTGTCGTAGCATTATACCTCGTGCACTATTTTTGCTAAAGTTGCAGATCGGCGATTCTTCCTGGGCTAGATTTAGAGGGCGTTTTAAAACAGAATGTGCAGTGTGGCCCCCGCTTAGCAGCGTGGTGGCTCTACTGGAGGAAGCTACGGCCACAGCAATGTTTTTATCTTTCCGTACTTGCGCTAATAATAAATTTAACAAAAATGTCTTCCCAGTTCCTCCAGGGGCATCTAAAAAGAAAAGTGCACCATTTCCAGATTCAATTTGTCCTAATACTTTGTCAAAAACTCATTTTTGTTCGGGAAGCAAGCGGGATACAAATTCGGCTACTTGCTGCTGCAAAGCTGGTATATCGTAGTTTGTTTCATGTATAATTTCATCACTTAGTTCATTTTCGGTTGTTCGCACAGGGCTTATCATTCCAAAGTCGCTTAATTTGTTGCCTACCATTGCCATTACTTTATCTTCAATTTTTCCAAGTGCTTCATTATAAATTTGGTTATTGTATGTCATGTTCGCGTGTATCTGCTGTAACCTTCGCAAAATATCTTCCGCCATGTACTCTTTATATTTGTCCCACAATTAATGTTGCATAAAGATCCCTAATTTTGGCTGGTGACTGGCACTGCACAGCTTCTCCATGGTTTCACCCCAGTGATTATCGTTTTCTAAATGATGCAGAGCTTCACATGCTTCTCTATAAGTTGCGTATTCCTGACTGTTGATAGTTTTAAGGTCTTTATATCATGTAGGACCCCGAACATGGTGCAGCAGCAATCGTAAACAGAAACATTCAAAATTAGTTACATGGACGGTATACACACGACCAAGGGCATCTGATGACTTTACACCGGGCCAATTTGCAACAGGTGCGCCTTGAATAGGGCGTTTTCATTTTTTTCTAAATGTGTTCCAAGTATAATAGCGAATATTTCCAATGGGAACGGGAACGAGATGTTTTTCCGCGGAAAAAAAAGCCTATATCACTCTACAGCCACCGAACTATCCCCATACCAAAATTCATGCCATGCCGACGCTCTGTTGCGACGTGAAAGAAGGACAAACAAACAAACATATTTTCGCGTTTATAATATTAGTATGGGTTTGCCGACAATAATCAAAGACCTTTGTACCTTGTTTGCCGATGATCTTTCTGTAGTCATCCCTTTCCACAATAATACTAATAACAATCTTAGCAACTGTCTACATTGTGTGCTTACAGATATATCTAAACGGTTAAAAATTCACAATCTCATCATAAATTACACAAAAACTAAGATAATACAATTTAAGCCGTATCAAAAATGCCCCCTATCTATAAATTATTCTTACAACGATACTAAACGTGTTGATTCATATACATTATTAGGTATAAACAAAGATTCAGGTATAAATTGGAAAGAACACATAAAGAAAGTATCATCTAAACTTTCCCGTTTCTCGTATGCACTATACAAACTTAAAAAAGTCACAGATTCAACAGCCACGTGTGCATACTATGCTTATGCCCAGTACGGCATTTTACTGTGGGGAAACAGCACAAGCGTAAATAAATTGTTTATTTTACAAAAAAAATGTATCCGCATAATTACAAACATAGATAGCACTGACACCTGTAAAGCCCACTTTATTTCATTAAAATATTATATATATATACTAGAAGTATGTAGATTTGTTAAAAAGAATATGCACCTTTTTTCAATATACTCCCGGCCTCATTTTTTACGTCCTATTAAAAAATTTGCTCCACCTATCACAAAACTATAAACAGTTAAATCAGGACCCCATGGTATGTGTGTAAAAATTTATAATAAAGTGTCTACAAAAAGAAGAATCGTTGAATAAATTTTAAAGAGAGCTTAAAAATATTTAATTGAAAAAAACAACATGCCCGTAGAATATGCAGTATTACTCAGACACTGCCTTACATCTACCTATTGTGGAAGGAGGAGTTCTACAAGGAAGTAGATGGTGTGGCGATGGGCTCACCTGTATCTCCCATTGTCGTCGACATATTCATGGAAGACTTTGAGGAGAAAGCCTTGCTTAGTTCTCCCATAAATCCAAGATTCTACAAGCGGTACGTAGATGACACTTTCACAATTCTACCTTTAGATAAAGTAACTGCATTTTTAGACCATCTTAACGGCAGTTAGAGGCAAACAATTCCTTAGCTTTTCTAAATGTGTTAGTAATTCGGAATCCTGATAACACCTTGAGCCATACTGTTTATAGAAAAAAGACCCATACAGATAGATATTTAAACGGTGATTCTCATCACCATCCTTCACAGTTAGCTACCGTGGGTAAATCTTTGTTTCAGAGAGCACGAGGGATCTGTGACAGTAAACACCTGGCTGCCGAGCTCCACCATGTCAAGCAAGTTTTGCATGACAACAAGCTTCGAGTCCCACGCCTACGTCACAGTGAACGAGTGAAGCCGGCCACAGTCGAGCGTGTACCTGCTGTACTGCCATATGTTAGAGGAGTCACTGACAAGATTGGCTACATCTCGAAGCGCGCTTCCATCAAAATATACTTCAAGCCGCTGAAGAAGATTGGTCAGTTTTTACCATCAGTCAAGTGTAATGTCCCTCTGCAAGATGCAGGAGTGTACAAGCTTGATTGTGAATGTGGTCTCTCCTACATAGGACAAACTAAAAGATCAATAAAAACCCGCGTTAAAGAACATATAGCTGATGTGAAGAATCGACGCTCCGGGAAGTCTGCAGTCTGTGAACACGTACAGGATCGCCCCCGTCACTACATCAGATTTGATAGACCTCGCTAAAGAACACCGATTCCTTCCAAGGATGATTCGCGAGGCTATTGAAATCAAAAAACATCCTAATTTCAATAGAGAAGATGGCTGGGTGCTACCATCTGCTTGGGATCCTATAACAAATAAAATTAAATCCCAACCCAAGCATACAACTGCAAGACTTCAAGATACCATAAGTTCATACTTCATAGATCGGAACAAAAGTTAAATTTTAATCTATGGTAACCGCGGTTAACTATGACTTATGGACGTTGAACATCTCAGTCCCGCCCGTGACCATGAGTGCTGTAAAGCGTTCGAAACGTCGGGTATTTAAAAAGTAAAATATACGCCATAAATTCCGTAAAAACTAGTATTATTTCAATTAATTGAATAAAGTTTCTATTCGTTGTCAGAGTTTTTCTGTGAAAAATAATAATTGTTTAATATGAATATGTATACCTCTTTAATATCGTTGTTAATACTGCAAATGTTTATTAAACCTAAAAGTAATGTTTAGTTTAAGTAAATAAAATTAAATTCATCTTTCTAAATTAATTAGAATAAAGTGATATATAACATAATATAATATAATATTGCTACGCCCTATCAGGGCTCATGTTTGGCTCTAATATATCTAATAAGAACTATATATGTAACCACATGAACGCAATAAAATGTATGAGATTGAGTTTGAAAAAGTTGAAAAAGCCTAAAATATGTAGATCTACACTCCTAACTCTTCGCTGTTTGATAAAAAATAATTGTGTATTTATTACTATGTTAATAGTTTTCATAATTACTATTTTAGTCTTTTATGTGTTTAAAACTATTAGAGAATCGTGGTTATTAATATAAGGATAACACTGTAGCAATTTTTCGTTGATAGATATGTGTTACCACTGTCGGGGTTTATATATAATAATAATAATGCCAAATATAATAATAATAAAAAGGCTAGCCATCGGCGCAGGACAGGATTATAGTGCCGAAGTGTATGCGCAAGCACATGTGCACTCTCTATTTCCTCATTCTCGTATTCCAATGTGACGGTAAACTGACACGACCGGAGGGAGATCAGGCGCAGGACCAACGTGATTTCCGAGGCACGGGGGTGAGACACCGCCAAATTCCTGACTCCGGGCAGTTACTGAGCATTTCTTGACGGAAAAGACTCATGATCACCAGTCGCACCACTACAAACACTAGGCAGTGGGGTTTATATATATATATATATATATATATATATATATATATATATATATATATATATATATATATATATATATATACTTCTCATCAAAAAAATCGAAACACCTTCGTTTTAATTTGTTAAAAAATTGAAACATCTAATTTAATACAAAAGAGTTTTCATTCCATGAAAAAAAACTGGCAATCTGGCCATTACAATGGTAAGCAAAAATTCAAAATACGAAATTAGAATTTCAGTTGTTTATCCTCTAAATGAAATGAATCACTATTTTGAGAGAAATATGCGTCTACAGTTGGAGACCATTTCACGTTTAAACTAAAAATTTGCGTTTATCTTTAACTTTTTTTTTTAATTTGTTTACTGTAACTTTAAGACGTCTGAAAAAGGTTTTATTTCCTAAAACATATGGATACTTCACCCACAGAAGCCGCCCAAGTGGTGGCATTGCTGGATTCGGGACTTAGTCAGCGTGTTGTGGCTCGAACATTGCATCTAAGCCTGTCATCTGTTCATAGAGTCTACAACCGCTATCGAGAGACTGGTATGTTCACGCGCCGTTCTGGATCTGGCAGGAATCGGGTCATTTCTGAGAGAGATGATCGATTTATTGTATCAATTTCTTTACGAAATCGGCACCTTAATGCATTTCAACTGCAGCAACAGCTTCAAGTTGTACGAAGGGTCGCTGTAAGTAACTCTACAATTAGAAGAAGATTGAAGGAACGTGGACTGATACCACACAAGCCAGCAAATGGACCAAAATTACCTGCAGACCATCGAAGAGCGCGCCTTGACTTTGTACGCGAGCACCTAAATTGGTCATACCTCCAATGGAGCAAAGTTCTCTTCTCTGATGAATATAAAATCATGTTCTATGGTAACGACGGAAGGAACAAGGACTAAAGAAGAGATGGAGAACGCTTTGAAGAAAGGGTCAGTTATGTTGATGGTTCGTGGACGGTTTGGGGAGGAATCAGCGCCGACAGTAAGACAGAGCTTGCCTTCGTGTCTGGGCCACGTCTACCTGCTTTGAACTGTCATCGGTACAAGGGACAGTGCCTAGAGCCTCACGTGATGCCCTATGCATACTTTATCGGCAACGGGTTCACATTTATGCACGATAACGCCAGAGTCCACACCGCGAGCGTCGTACGTGATTACCTTACCGAAGTCGGTATCTCCATAATGGAATGGCCAGCAAGGAGCCCGGACATGAATCCAATTGAACATCTCTGGGATAAACTAAAGAGGCAAATCCGAGCGAGAGATCCTGCCGCAGACTCACTTGATCAGCTGAAAAGTGCCATTCAGTGTAATGGGACAACATCCCACAGTATGTCATCGTAACTCTAATCCGATCGATGAAAACCGGATGGAAGCGGTGATAAGGGCTCGAGGAGGGAACACTAGTCATAAAACGTTATTTAATAAAAATTTTTCAGTTTTTTTTTCACCTACGGGTTTTCTTTCATTCATTGCCTTCGTTCTCCTTACAAAATAAGAATGACTCATTAAAGAAAACATGAAACCTATGGAAATTTAATTTGAATATAGAACAATAATATTAGAATTTGAAAACCTCATAAAACTCACTACATTGGATATCTATTCGTAAATAATAATAAAAAACTGATAATCCTTACAAAACATAAATTTGCAAGGTGTTTCGAATTTTTTGATGAGAAGTATAATTATTATAGGTATCCTATACTATTAAACGAGCAATTCTTGTATATATATATATATATATATATATATATATATATATATATATATATATATATATATATATATATATATAATCGGGATCTCGGAAACGGCTCCAACGATTTTCATAAAATTTAGTGTCCAGGGAGTTTCGGGGATAATAAATCGATCTAGCTAGGATTTATTTTTAGAAAATGTATTTTTGTCCGTGTTTTAAGGCAATGAAAAACTGCTACAATATCGTTAGAATAAGAAGGTAAATTTTGACAGATTGTTAATAGCTATAAATAGCTTAATTGGTATAATGGGCGGTCACAGAATCGTAAAACCCCGGTTCGAGCCCAGACCGACCGACCTACTTTTTTAATTTTTTTTCAAGTTCCTTTCTTTTTTGAGAAAATCTACTTTTTCGAGCCCTTTTTTTAGAATTTTTTAAAAACACGAAAATTTAAAATAAAATAATTGCACTCATGATTTTTTATTCAAATAACCAGTTCCGTTTTTTCTGTTATGTCGCTAAGATCAAAAAATATTATTTATATTTCATCAGTATGTAATTTGTGAAAAAAAATTACATTTGTATATTTATACAAATTACATTTGTATAATGTATATTTATAATTATATTTATATGACTTATAATTAATTGTTCCGGGTCCGGATGTGTCTCCCTGTGAAATTTATGTTTGTAAACGATACAGGAGAAAATCCTAGTGTGGAGGTAATGTTAAAAAAAAAACTAAAAAGAAAAAAAAAAAGAATAACACTACAATTTGCAATGAACTATTGATTTATTTGATAGAATCACGCGTTACTTTGCGGAAATTTATTATAATAAAGATATCAATATTTAATTCGCAACGCACCTCCCCCCCTCTCTCCGCTCTTGAATCCAGGTAAGACACATCATTGTATTTAATTAAGCGGATGGTTGCGAATTGAATATTGATATCTTTATTAGAACTATTGATTATTGATTATCAGGATATAAAAGAATAGTGCGTATCTAAAAATCATCACCAAAACGAAACAATTAATGTATAATAGGAGACTATGAAACATGCCAAAAGGGTCTTATAGCATCCGTTAAATGGCATTATAATCATCTGTGTGTAAGACATAAAATATTCAGATCGGTGATGGACAGCAGCGTCGAAGGTACGAAGCTGGTACTACGATCATCCATTCGTATGCGAAGCGTGACGATTAAGGTAAATCCTCCCTTAACGGGAGAGACTCATGTTTAGCAAAGAAGAAGCATTAACTTTTATGTGGTAGAGCCATGTTGCAGTTATATTAGAAGTATAGTTGTAGCACGAATGGGTCGGCTCGACCAGGGAAGGACCACGCTCTCACGGAATACCAGCGTAAAATAGTAGCTTAATGCTGCTGCGTTTCGTTTGGTGAGTGTAGAGAACCGGAGCCCCTTTTACTGGAAACGAGGCATTCCATCTTAGTCTCTCACGGGTCTGCATTTTGATTTGTAATCGAGGATAGATGTAGATGTCTATGGGCCACAGCAACCATTTACCATCATGTAGACTGTAGGTTCGTTTGTCACACAATCCTATAAAAAGAAACTTTTAACATGGACCGTGCTTTAGGGCATTACTCGGAGGTGGCCCATATTTAGCACCACTTTAGGTGGTAGACCCACGCTGCAGCTGTTACAGAATACCAGCGTAAAATATCAGCTTAATGCTGCTGTTTCCTATGGTGAGAGTAGAGATCTCTACACCCTTTTTACTGGAAACGAGGCATTCCAACACAGTCCTCACAGGTGACAACGCATCTGCATTTTGATCCTCAATGTAGATGTCTGTGGGCCACAACCTCCACTTACCGTCAGGTAAACTGTGTGGTCACACTTGTTTTATATAAAAATAGCAATACACTTGTGAAGGGCTGTAATTATGATGATCATGCTCGACATTGTATTGGTTTTGTTATATGAAGTTAATGACATAATACTATATTCAAATTTGACTTTGACTTGCACTTTAAATATTTTATACATATTATGCATTCCATATAATTAAGATATTAAAATTTTAAGTTAATTTAATTTGCCTAGCAGCAAAACATTTTATCAGTGAAATTTCATTTCGTTTAGTATGGACATTATTAAATTACAGTGCTTTTAACGAATGTTCAACGTTTTCATTTTGGAAAATTGAAATGGACCTATAGACGATTATTAATTCAGTTAATTTTTATTACTAAAGAGTTTTTATTGAAATGTATTATGTATTTTAAAATTACGTATTTTATCATAGAATAATGAAACCTAGACGAATAACGTGCTGCAGCGCCACAAGTGCGAGACGTCTGGTACCGCGATAGTTAAACCACCTGCCTATTCTCGCTAATCCCATTTAGTTTAGGAAAGGCTCCAATGCATTCCAGTGGAAAGTTTGCAAAACAGTGGACTGTGGAAGTAGTGGACTATGTGCTGTTATGTCCACACCTAGTTAAGTAGAAGCGTTGACTCGATCATTTTATTTGTATAAAAGCGTTGTATATGAGGTTATCGAGACTGCAGTCTCAATTCTTACTAACTGCATATTGCAAACGTCATACACTATTTTGTATATTTCTTGTATAATTTTAAGACTGGAGAAACAAACGAAGACGACTTTCTGATTTAGGTGTAAAAACTTTTTACAAGAAGAACCTTCAGAACGGCCGGCCTAATATTTCAAAGCAGTGGACTGTGTGCGAAGCAGTGGACTGTTCAGTGCTGATAAGGAAAGTATATAAAAAAAAATTTAATGTTATTTTGATAATTGTTATTGAGGTTTCTACACTACACTATTGAAAAAAAATTGTAATGATTGTCGTATGCCTACTACATCGGTTGTAACAAAAATGTTGCAAATTGATAAACGTGTCTGTGTACCGCATTAATTTGCCTGAGTCAACATAATGTAAGGGATTGAAAGATTATTTTATTTGTACGGTACAAGTAATATTTATTTTCATTTTGGCATTAAATTTATATTGTTTAATAAAACAACAAAAAACATTTATTATTTGAAAATTTTATATTAAATAATAATTTTAAAACAATCGTTTTAAAAATGTACGCGTCATTGACTTATATATTACTAGCGTAAGGATGCTGGATGGATGATTAGCCCATGTAAATAATTTACTCATAATATTTTCATACAAGAAAAAGTAGCGCATCTGTCATAATTCAAACGTCATAACACGACGTAACCAGTCGCAATATAATTACACAATTTTTCCACTATTTCATAGTGTGTAGTATCTTAATAAAACTAGGCGAAAATACCGTAATTTTATTTTAAGGTCAACGACTTGTATTATTATTGGATCCTTTTACTATTTAATATTAACCCTACAATATCGAGAATTTCTGTATTGTGCGTGAGTACTGCCTTGCAAAGGTCGACGACATAATTTTGTATATGCATACATGATTTTTTATCACTTTTATCGTAGTTGGTTAGTATAACTCAGTTGCAAGCCGATATATATAACGATTTCCTTTTTGCGATGATATTTTACAGGTAACAAAGAAAATGTAAGTAAAACAAATTAATCTCAAAGAGCTTTAGTTGAAGTTGTAAACAAGTTAATTTTGTTATATGTAATATTATTGTAAATAATTAGTATTAGAATATTTTAAAAGCCAAAATAAAAGACGAAAAATTTGGATATTTTTGTGTATAACAGAAACAGAAACTTTTTATTCAATGTAGATTATAAAAATACTTATTGAAAGTCACTTTTTTCATTTACCACTGGTTCGCAAAAAAAAACCTCTGTCCTGGGAAGAACCAGCAAGAAACCCAGCGGGACTATTTTTTTTTCCAATAATAGCTTACAATTATATTTACAATAAACAACACAAGACAAATTAGAAATTAGAAATAACATTACAATTATTGTCCCTTAAATAAAACATTTTTTTTTAAATCTTTGTCTTTCAGTTCCCTTCCCCGTGTTTTCCATGATAGACTCGTGATGCATTCTGACATTTATATACTTCTTAATTATGGCTCAAATAAGATGCAATCTATGATTCAATGTTGCCGGCTGATCAACAGAGTGCAAGTTTAAAACAATGAAAGTGCTCTTTCCTATAAACTTTTCTAGAGTTTTTGTTGACAGAAACATATAGTACTTTTTACCATAAATTGGGGTCTATTATTGTGTCTTATATTTTTTTTCGGCATCTAGGCATACATCAAACAGGTCCGGAGAAGGAAAGCAAAGTTCGCCCATATTTGTTAATTCAATCAGTTTATGAAAGAATAATTTTTCATTACAAACCAGACTGTTTACACAAATTTCACACTTAATCTTTTTTGTTAAACTTCTGGCTACCCATCCGGCAATATACACAATAATGAGTTCTACATTCTCTGTTAGGTACCCAAAGACGTTTTCAGTTGGGTTATCCAAAGTATGCGATAACTGTGCACAGTTATTTAAATAAACTACATCATTTTTGCTGTTATTCGTGTGTCTGGGCTTGTCTTCTTCTGCGTGACGATTCATTTCAGTGGTACAGTTAATAGCATTTACAGATGAGACAGTTAATATTGGAAAATTATCCAAAGGAATACTGTTTCCAGTAAATGACGATTTTAATGATAAGTGATTCATGCAACGCCTATACGCTCGTTTGAGTTGTATAGCGTTTGGGTTATCATTGTATCCACCGTGCTTTCTTATCAAGCTAAAAAATTGCTCTAAATGATTTTGAGACAGGCGATACGTCGAAATGTACTTCAATTTAGAATTCGACTCAACTAAATTTAAATAGAGGAGTTTTAAACTTTCTAAGCACACAATCAATCCTAAGAATCCCATTTTGCTTCTAGATTCCAAAATACTTTTTTTTCTAATAATCATCATAATTCGTGGTGGTCTGTAATGTCGTTTAATCTTTCTTTTGACATTAGCAAAAATTTTTAGACCTTTAATGTACCAATAGCCTCCTCAATAAAATAAATATTTTTTCTTTATTTTTTGGAGAAATGACTCTCTTGTATATTATTGAATAAATTAATGAAATCGACTGTCGCACTACTTTCTGAAAAATAACTACATTGTAATATTTCGTTGCAGAGTGTCAGTGCTTTTGCAACACTCGGCTTAGCAATTGAGTCGCTAATTTAACTTTCATTATTTGTTTTTTTTAAGAATATTAACAATGCTATAAACATTACTAATATTCCCCTTACCACTCGTGGTAAGCTTAAATTGCTTGTGTTACAAGTGGTTCACGCCAGTAGTCGAATGGTGGATTCGAACCCACGACCTTTTTGAGTTCGCGGTCCGCGCCCTGCCATTAGGCTACTGTCGCTATAAATTAATGTAAGGTTTACTTACCTATGATAAGATATCCCATGTTACTTTTTTCCTTGTATCGTAATTTCTGCATACATTTACAACGCAACTAGGCATATTTATGACAAGATGACAATCAAATCTGTCCTGCGCGCGCTCCACTGATGAACGATTCGGCCCTAATTTAGGGCCAACGCGTCCGTTTCTTCTTCACTGGTCCGTTTTAGTCGTTCGGTCGGCCCGGTCCTTACGCTAGTAATATATAAGTCAATGGTACGCGTATTACGAGTAACTATCGAATAATATGTGTACTAGTGTTGGTTCATCTCAAGTTAAATGGCAGTACCCATGACCTGAACAAAAACTGTAGTGCCACCAAAAATATACATTTTTTTTTAAATTTATACATTTTTTAATTTTTACTAAAGCTATTCTGGGGAATCTAGTTAGATTTTTTTTATTATCAAGCATCATCTAAGTACATTAACACCATTATTTCTAAACCTACTTTTCAAGTGTAAAATTGAATTGAATTATCTTTTTTCCATATTTTAGCAAAGAAATGTCGTTTCCTCATCATCATTATTACAGTTCTCCACGCTAATGCTACTGAGATAGAACTTTTTTACATAAAATTGTGGTGACGTGTGAACTTACGGTCTACCCGATGGTACGGGTGCGGGGATAATACAGCACACGGACACCTGAAACCATCTTTATACAAAGAAAGCTACAGAAGCGTTGTCGCCATATGATGGTATGCTTCTGAGCTTGTATTGGTCCTGGCTTGGAATGCCATAAAACATGGAAGCTACCTGCATTCGATTTCATGCATATTTTATAAGACCTTCACTCCATCTCATTAAGTATTATGTTAGTTTATTAATTCTAATACTTTGTATAATTCACGACATTGGTCGAATGGTGGATTCAAACTCACGACCATAATGTTCCAGGTTCGTACATTTTGCGATTAGGTTATATCTCTTAACCTGTAATAATAAAAATATAATAAAAATAAGGTAAAGGCACCTATTGAAATAATACTAATTTTTACGGAATTTATCGCGTATATTTAACTTTTTTACCCGACGTTTCGAGAGCTTTACAGCACCCATGGTCACGGGAAGGACTGAGATGTTCAACGTCCAGCTGTCATAGTTAACCGCGGTTACCATAGATTAAAATTTAACTTTTGTTCCGATCTACACAGTATGAACTTATGGTATCATGGAGTCTTGCAGTTGTATGCTTGGGTTGGGATTTAATTTTATTTATTATAGGATCCCAAGCAGATGGTAGCACCCAGCCATCTTCTCTATTGAAATTAGGATGTTTCTTGATTTCAATAGCCTCGCGAATCATCCTTGGAAGGAATCGGTGTTCTTTAGCGAGGATTTGTGGTCTATCAAATCTGATGTAGTGACGGGGGCGATCCTGTACATGTTCACAGACTGCAGACTTCCCGGAGCGTCGATTCTTCACATCAGCTATATGTTCTTTGACGCGGGTTTTAATTGATCTTTTAGTTTGTCCTATGTAGGAGAGACCACATTCACAATCAAGCTTGTACACTCCTGCATCTTGCAGAGGGACGTTACACTTGACTGATGGTAAAAACTGACCAATCTTCTTCGGCGGCTTGAAGTATGTTTTGATGGAAGCGCGCTTCAAGATGTAGCCAATCTTGTCAGTGACTCCTCTAACATATGGCAGTACAGCAGGTACACGCTCGACTGTGGCCGGCTTCACTCGTTCTCTGTGACGTAGGCGCGGGACCCGAAGCTTGTTGTCATGCAAAACTTGCTTGACATGTTGGAGCTCGGCAGCCAGGTGTTTACTGTCACAGATCCCTCGTGCTCTCTGAAACAAAGATTTACCCACGGTAGCTAACTGTGAAGGATGGTGGTGAGAATCACCGTTTAAATATCTATCTGTATGGGTCTTTTTTCTATACACAGTATGGCTCAAGGTGTTATCAGGATTCCGAATTACTAACACATCTAGAAAAGCTAAGGAATTGTTTGCCTCTAACTCCATTGTGAAGTGAAAATTCAGTTAAAGTTGTGGAAGGAGTTCACGTATAGATGAAATTTCCTAAGTTGTTGAAGGAGTTCATGTATTAAAGAAAATTTTCCTAAGTTATGGAAGGTGTTCACGTATAGATGTCTTGTATGGAGGAAGCTGTCGGAGGTACATACCTGCAGTTGTACATATATATGGGGTGGTCGAGAGCCCGACTGCCTGAAGTACTGTAGCACAATGACTAGTCCTATATTAGGGACTTATGATATTAAACTCAATGATACAAAAGCAATACTATAGAAGGTCTCCATGATGAATTTGTATTACAATAGTAGGGTCGTGGGTTCGAACCCTATATATTAATGACTTATGAAAGTAAGGTCTATGATACAAAAGCAATACTATAGAAGGTCTCTATGATTAATATGCATTACAATAGTAGGGTAGTGGGTTCGAACCCTATATATGAATGACTTATGAAAGTAAGGTCTATGATACAAAAGCATTATTATTGAAGGTCTCCTTGATGCATAAGCATTGTATGGGGTGGTCGGGAGCCCGACTGCCTGAAGTACTGTAGCACAATGACTAGTCCTATATTAGGGACTTATGATATTAAACTCAATGATACAAAAGCAATACTATAGAAGGTCTCCATGATGAATTTGTATTACAATAGTAGGGTCGTGGGTTCGAACCCTATATATTAATGACTTATGAAAGTAAGGTCTATGATACAAAAGCAATACTATAGAAGGTCTCTATGATTAATATGCATTACAATAGTAGGGTAGTGGGTTCGAACCCTATATATGAATGACTTATGAAAGTAAGGTCTATGATACAAAAGCATTATTATTGAAGGTCTCCTTGATGCATAAGCATTGTATGGGGTGGTCGGGTGACCGACTGCTCCTAGTACTGTAGCAAAATGACTAGTCCTTATTAGGGACTTGAAAAGGAATATTATGGTGGCGTGTGTGCTGCTTCACGAGCAATTGGTCCGAGGTAAACTTGGACTCGCTAACCGATGTGTCCTAGACATATCATCTTAGTGCCGGTGGTAAGCGGGTTTGTTGTAGCAATACGGCTTTCCCGTGGACATCGCACACCCATACCGGTTGTGGGCGGCGTCGTAGCGCATAGCGATGCGTCGTCTATCTTTCGGATTGGGAAGATGAGTGTGTTTGGTAGCACTTTTAAGTGTAACAGGCATACTCAACTTCATGTCTTAGTGCATTAGCGCTATGATACATGGAGTTTTGTCCACTGGCGTCTTAGTAGCGTGCTACTATGATACGTTGGTGCAGTTTTATATAACAACAATCTTAGTGCCGGTGGTAAGCGGGTTTGTTGTAGCAATACGGCTTTCCCGTGGACATCGCACACCCATACCGTTCTGGGCGACGTCGTTGCGCATAGCGATGTGTCGTCTATCTTTCGGATGGGGATGAAGAGTGTGTTTGGTAGCACTTTTAAGTGTAACAGGCATACTCAACTTCATGTCTTAGTGCATTAGCGCTATGATACGTGGAGTTTTGTTCATTGGCGTCTTAGTAGCGTGCTACTATGATACGTTGGTGATATTTTTTATATAACAACAATACCAACTTTGTTACCAAAGTCGATAGGGATCATGTGGGTGTGTTGTGAGGGGGCGCCACCCGTATGATAGTTCCATTTATGCTTACTGCTACTTGCGGTATTGCGTCTTGTGATGGATCTGCGGGTGTGCTGCGCCTGATTCGACGCATTCCTGTGGTTCTGGTCGATGGAGGTATACAATTAACATCTTAGTGCTGGTGGTAAGCGGGTTTGTTGTAGCAATACGGCTTTCCCGTGGATATCGCACACCCATACCGTTTGTGGACGACGTCGTTGCGCATAGCGATGTGTCGTCTATCTTTCGGATTGGGATGATGAGTGTGTTTGGTAGCACTTTTAAGTGTAACAGGCATACTCAACTTCATGTCTTAGTGCATTAGCGCTATGATACGTGGAGTTTTGTCCACTGGCGTCTTAGTAGCGTGCTACTATGATACGTTGGTGATATTTTTTATATAACAACAATACCAACTTTGTTACCAAAGTCGATAAGAGTCATGTGGGTGTGTTGTGAGGGGGCGCCACCCGTATGATAGTTGCATTGATGCTTACTGCTACTTGCGGTATTGCGTCTTGTGATGGATCTGCGGGTGTGCTACGCCTGATTCGACGCATTCTTGTGGTTCTGGTCGATGGAGGTATACAATTAACATCTTAGTGCTGGTGGTAAGCGGGTTTGTTGTAGCAATACGGCTTTCCCGTGGACATCGCACACCCATACCGTTTGTGGGCGACGTCGTTGCGCATAGCGATGTGTCGTCTATCTTTCGGATTGGGATGATGAGTGTGTTTGGTAGCACTTTTAAGTGTAACAGAATACTTTTAAGTGTAACTCAACTTCATGTCTCAGTGCATTAGCGCTATGATACGTGGAGTTTTGTCTACTGGCGTCTTAGTAGCGTGCTACTATGATACGTTGGTGATATTTTTTATATAACAACAATACCAACTTTGTTACCAAAGTCGATAAGAGTCATGTGGGTGTGTTGTGAGGGGGGCGCCACCCGTATGATAGTTGCATTGATGCTTACTGCTACTTGCGGTATTGCGTCTTTTAATGGATCTGAGTGTGCTGCGCCTGATTCGACGCATTCTTGTGGTTCTGGTCGATGGAGGTATGCGGGTGGTGATGTCTGCTGGGATGTATGGGGGACCTTGGGATGGTGTAAGCCCGACGATAGTCGTATTGATGCTTGTTGCGTTCTGCAGCATTGCGTCTCTGCGATGGTTGTTTGGTGGGACGCTATTCTCAATGGCGTTCTCTGCGTCTTGGTTTGACTCACACCTAAGTAGCTTTGCCCAAGTCGGGTCCCTTCATTGCGGGGCTGCAGACTGTCTGCCCTCCACGATGTTTTATATAACAACATAATATTATATCTCTGTAACTTTCCCACCTTTGAATGATTGAATGCAACTTGTTGGTGGGCGAGACAAACATGATCGAAAATGCATTTACTCAACGTCAGTGACACAAACCCTTTCTGATGGCGAATTATTACTCTTATCTTATAACTGCCTTTTGGCTATATCTGCCGTTGTATTGGTTGGTGGAGCATATGTGTCGACCTCATGCGGGTGGTAGCTGGCGGGAGGATCTGAGGAGACTCTCAAGGCTGCGGCCGAAAGCCGCACAACGTGGGACCCCATTCCCTTGAGGTGAGCGGTAGACTCATGACACGCTCTGCGGCTAGTAGCCGTGCTGATCATGCAACTGGTGGTGATGCCATACACTTACATCACGTCTGCAGAAGCGGCGGTCTGGCAGGTGGTGGCGCTCACGGAGGGTTTACGGCCAGTGTGCCTATTTGCCTAAACCGTGTGACGTACATTCACTGTGGCTGGATTCGTTCGTATTCTGTTTGGCGTTTACACGCATTGACATACGCGACTTCGGTCGATGTTTGTGCTTACGCACTAGCAAGGGGCCAAGCCTCTTTTACTGGTTCGCCAGTTATTTTGCTGTGGACTACGGTCCAGTTCCCGAATTAGCGTTCCCTTCGGGGGAGTGCATCAAAATGGTTGGCACTCACCGTGCACGGCGTGTGTGGGGCCGTGTACCTCCCCTATATTTTTTTAATAAATGTAGGAGAGCGAAACCCTTGTATCGGGTATTTTACGTAAAAAAGTATTTTGAGCCTTTTCCAAGCGGGAAAGACTAATGAATAATAAATTGATATTGTAAACCTGACACAAGTGGAATAGGGACGTTTCTCGAACCCTGTCTTCGTGAATGGGGTTCACTTAGCTTATAAGGCACTACCAACAGCTTTCAATTGCTCTAGTGAATATTCATTCTTCTAAAGGACACCTAAAAGAACTAAGTTACTAAACAAACACAACGTAAATAAGGGTCCTAACTAAGACGATCACGCCAAAATATTACAAACGGCCTATTATTAAACCTTTAGAAAGATCATTTAGAAAGATCTAAACATAATTTATTAATCCTGGTCACATATATATAATTTTTATCGAAAAGGGGTAAATTAATTATATCTAATATATTTATTATTATATGAGAGAGAGGGGGAAGCGTTACAATGTCAAGCAAGTTTTGCATGACAACAAGCTTCGGGTCCCGCGCCTACGTCACAGAGAACGAGTGAAGCCGGCCACAGTCGAGCGTGTACCTGCTGTACTGCCATATGTTAGAGGAGTCACTGACAAGATTGGCTACATCTTGAAGCGCGCTTCCATCAAAACATACTTCAAGCCGCCGAAGAAGATTGGTCAGTTTTTACCATCAGTCAAGTGTAACGTCCCTCTGCAAGATGCAGGAGTGTACAAGCTTGATTGTGAATGTGAGTCTCTCCTACATAGGACAAACTAAAAGATCAATTAAAACCCGCGTCAAAGAACATATAGCTGATGTGAAGAATCGACGCTCCGGGAAGTCTGCAGTCTGTGAACATGTACAGGATCGCCCCCGTCACTACATCAGATTTGATAGACCACAAATCCTCGCTAAAGAACACCGATTCCTTCCAAGGATGATTCGCGAGGCTATTGAAATCAAAAAACATCCTAATTTCAATAGAGAAGATGGCTGGGTGCTACCATCTGCTTGGGATCCTATAATAAATAAAATTAAATCCCAACCCAAGCATACAACTGCAAGACTCCATGATACCATAAGTTCATACTGTGTAGATCGGAACAAAAGTTAAATTTTAATCTATGGTAACCGCGGTTAACTATGACAGCTGGACGTTGAACATCTCAGTCCTTCCCGTGACCATGGGTGCTGTAAAGCTCTCGAAACGTCGGGTAAAAAAGTTAAATATACGCGATAAATTCCGTAAAAATTAGTATTATTTCAATGTGTAGTGTTCGCGTAAATAAAGGCACCTAATTCCGAGGGGTATATTAATATATTGACATCATATTCCGAGGCATTCAGAAAAAACTGCCTTTACGAGAGATTTACAAGCTCTTTTTACTGCAAGATCTCTTTATTTAATTGATAATAATATAACTTTGCGTAGCCATATTATCAAAAATCTGGAGCAACTTGTATATATTTTATAATAATTGTTTAGTTTTGCGTCAGCAGTTAGTATGAACCTACAATTCATACGTTTTGGACCTTGTGCACGTGAGTAACATGTTTTTAAATAGTGATTTTATTTGGTTATTTTAGCACCGTGGGTGTAATTCTTTGACTGAAACTATTTCAGAGAGTCTACTTTTAACCTCTCAAACGGCAAGCGTCCAAATTTGACCACTTCGATATTTCGTCAAAATTCAAGAGGTCAAATGTGACCGCATCCACCCACAGCACATTAACCCATAAGTATACATGTTTAGAGACTACTTTACTACGGAGAAGTTTGGCATTATAAAATTAGTATGAAATTTTCTATCCTCTAGTGGAATAAATAGTCAGTTAGAATATGGATATTTATTTATAATCTACGTTCATTTCGTACGCCATTTTCGTGTGAATGTGTTGATTTTTTATTTTTCTAGTGTTTTATAAGTGTTTTAGTATAGTGTTTTATTAGAAAATTGTAATGTTTATGTTGAGTTTTGTGTGAATATAATTTATCTTTTTACGTAAATAAATTCGAGTAATATATATAGAAATTATTGTGATTTTCACGCTGTCGACATCCGCTTGGTATATATATTTTTTGTTATCAAAATACGATTAAATCTTTTTATAATGGAGTAAAACCTGACTTTTGTTAAGACCACACGATAGAAAATTTTGTATAGATTTTATAATTCCAATTTTAAAATGCCACTTTTTCATAGAAAAGTAGTCTCTAAATATAAATTTTAATGGTTTAAATGTGCTGTGGGTGGGTGCGGTCGCATGCGACTGCTCGGGATTTGCCGGATGCATGCGACTGCGTGGGATTTTTATGGAGATTGAAGGGTTAATAGAAAACACTAAACATTTGTATGTTATCTGAATAAATCAAGATGAATACGTGGCAATAGGTGCCAAATATTTCAGCTGGTTCATAACGTCGATGTATTTCGCGGAATAACGATCTCAGGTGCTTGATTTCTTTTTTAATTTTCAGGATTGTTCGCTTTGAGTTTGACAATTGAAAAAGACAATGAACACTAAAACCTATTTCCGAGGTATACTTTTGCGTTTCATACATTAATGCAAAAGTCAAAAGTATCTATTGAAGTATTTTGTTAGTTACCAACAATTGATAACACTAACACATCAATTAATAAATACTTAAAAGTAAAAAGTGCAAAAACAAAAAATATATAACTATAAAAAAACTGAAAACAATAAGTCTCACTAAAAAAAACTATAAACCAAAAAACTTTTTGCTTTCTTTACGTTGAGAAGTTTGGGTGAGGTGGGTGTAATTCATTGTGTGGGAAAACTAGATGGAAAATTTAAGTTCCTACAAAATTCAATAACATTTTTAGCACGTATTTCATTACATTTAAGATGATTATGCAAGTAAGTATTTATTTATATATAAATTATGCAAAACAGCTGCATTTTTTACTCGGAATAGCATATGACATTTTTTGGAATGAAACCCTATTCCGATGTATAGTAGATGGTGATTAGGTTCTAACAACTACTTATTCCGCGGCAAAATACTGAGTGTTCATAATTTTAAGCAGCTTTATATACACTTTCCATAACTTTCAATAACGAGTAGGTTCCTATTTCCTTTATAATAACTTTCACAAATTTAAGTAAGTTTTAGTAAATATTTATGGATCTTAATTCACAAACAAAATTATATCATTTTACGCAATATCTCTAATGTACTAATATTGTAATAATACGACTAATATGAAAATATATAAAATTTCAATAAATTACCTCTGAATATGAGAAATGAAAAAAACATTGCTTGCAATCAAAAATAAATAAAAATATATAATACAAAGCTATTTTTATAATTTGGAATATCTACAAAATTAAAATACTCTACAATAAATCCAACTACTTATTATGTATTCTTTATTTTATTATTACGTATTTTTTAAATTGATTAATTGTTTAATTCTTATAACTAACAACTTTATTCAGTGTAGTTATGTTAGGAATATACCTATTAAACATAATAAATATTGCAATACCTAAAAAGGGTAGTTAAGTTGTAAGATATATCACATTTTGAATGACGGTCAAATGTAACACTTACTTTACAATAAATCTTTTTAATTTGAATATAAGGAAATAATAGGATTTCATTTCATAGGTTTGAAGTATATATTGATTATATGAATGTATGTCTGTTACGCAATCGTATCATATATCGCCACAAATGTGCACATACATAATAGTGCAAGGATAATACTTCTGGAATATTTCCTTTCGCTGTAACTTTTCTAAAAGAAGTTCAAAATTGGTCAACAGCACCTTGTTAACAAATAATTGCGTTATTAAAAATAAAATTTAACCTTTTAGGTTAAATTTTATTTTTAATAATGCAATTACCTACCCACGGAAATGATTATTCATATTTATTAAATTATAATAATTTCGGTTGTAGAATAACGAGCACCACGTATTATTCTTCCTACATTTCTTTTAATTTTTACACTTGGAATATACCAAATACATCGAAATAAGAATTTTTACATCTCAATAACTTATTGCGATGTAAAAATTGCCGCTGACTTCCTTTCGTATTTAATTAATTTAAAATACAAATCAATATCTAATAGCCAAACCTATTGCCTATTCCAAGAATATAAACAATTATGGTTGTGATGAAAATAGGCAAACCTTCATAAATTTTTAATTATCGATCTATATTTTTAAACTCCTTTTGAGTTTTAGTAAGAATACCGCGAAAATAGATGCCGTAGAGCATTTCACTATATATAATATTACATTACTGATAATAATATCATTATCATTTTTAAAATATATTGAAAAAATGACAATTCCTTTTTAACTAAATAAATCAAATTGTAAGAATGAAATTGTTCAATTGGTTGTTCTTTCTAATAAATAAGGGTGACAAACAAATACATAGTCCACCTGATGGTAAGTGGATACTGTGGCCCATAGACTTCTAGATCTTTAATCGATTAAGAATCAAAATGCAAAAGAAGAGTCTCCGGCTATTTAAACTCGCCATACGAATTACAGCAGCATCAAGCTGCAATTTTATGCAATTCTGTGAAAGCGTGGTCCTTCCCTGGTTGAGTCGATCCATTCGTACAACCACAATATAATTCGAACCCGTAAAAGTTATACTTTGATGATAAGTTAGGCAATAATTTATTCAATAGATAACTTTTATCCGATGATTGAATCATTAGTCCTTCATTTAAAAAAAAAGGTCACAAGTCCAGCGTATTTGTTTAATAGTGGCCAATGATGACGACGCAAACATGACTGTAACAGATGTTGCTTTACAAACTAGTATAATAACGACGTCGATGTCTGACCACCGCATTCAGACGGCGCGCCATCTGTGTTGACAATACGCATGATAAAATTAGACTCGTAAGGCTAGGTCCACACTTGATCATCTTGGCGTATCATGTCTGCGTCGCTGACAACGTGAAAACAATCGAAAGAAAATGTGTATCATCTACATATGAAAAACGTTTAACCAATACGCAGACATCGTACGACATAGTTAACTGTCGATAGTTTCTCTAATTATGTTTGTTTGTCTCAGTTCGCGCTTTTGGCCGACTCTTCGCAGAACTACCACATGCATTTGAGTCCAGTAAGTAGCCAAAATGCGTCTGTTTGCTATTCTGAAACATATGCCTGAATACACCCCAAATGCTTCTATACGCTTTCGGAGGTCCTCTTCAGCTGCCCTTCCCACCTCACATATAAAAATATAGGCCAGATATAACAGTATAGTAGACGAGAGCTCAAATATACATAATTCTGCAGTTACAGAGTTTTTTCATTTTTCTAAAGACATTTTGAGCCATTTTAATTCGGGTCTTATTTTATTGGTTGTTGCTGTTTTTTATTAATAGAGAAAGAGTGAAAAACGAGTACACAGACCATCTGATGGTAAGTGGATGATGTAACACATAGAGATCTACATTTAACCTTTAATAAGAAGTAAAATGCAGGTGCGTTGTCACCCCTGTGGAGAAGAATGCCTGGATTCCAGTAAATTGGGTCTTCGGTTCGCTATACTCACCACAAGAAACACATCAGCATTAATCTGTTATTTTAGGCTGGTATTCTGTTACATTATAGTCATTAATAATGTTCTAAGATAGGACCATGAGCTTCATCTTCGAAATGTCCATCAAACAATTCTTTTGTAAATCTTCAGCCTTATATTATTTATTTATTTAATATTCTTTATTACCCACCATACAAAAAAATTGAAATTATATATACAAAAAAGAAGATGACAGGAGTGGCGCAAATTAGTGTGATGGAAAAAAGAGTTATATAATATACTATATTTAATGGCTAGTGTGGAAGCGAAGTTAAGCTTTAAAGTGCGAGATAATGGTTCTTGACTAGTTTTTTAAATACCGGTTCGTCTTCGTCTTTCAGGATAGAATACCCCCTCTCCACTCAAATCACAAGTTACAACTAAAGTACGTGAATAATCAGCGAAAATTGAAGATATGCACTGTTCGCATAGGTGTTTCTTCTTTCATGTATCCAGTATAGGGACATAACTTAACATACAAAATTAAGACAACATAACACAATTTATATGATATAAAAACTTCTCTTGTACAAGCTTTTATATCATATAAATTGTGTAATGTAATTAATTTAAGGGTTTGATTTAATTTCAAGTTTATATATTTCATTTTGAAGAATTTAAATTAAGCTTGTTTTAAAAATTTTCTTTTACTATTAATTTATTTTTTATGTTTTATTTATCGCTGGACGTGTTTCTAAGACTAAGTCACCATCTTAGATCCGCCATCTTGATTTTTTTATCACCAGCAGTTGACATTGGCGGTCCTTACAACATTTTTTGAGCAACAACAAACTATCTCTGGCCTTTCCCGAGTTATAAATCCTTAAAATTGGTATGGAGGTCATCTCGTTTACCCCAATTTTGTTTTTTTTTTCACAACTACTAGAATTTGCTCAGGATGAAGGCCGATATTAGTATGGATACGACTCCGTTTAGTCTTACCGCTTAGCCGGGCAAGTAGTACACACATTTTGTTCGAATTCTTTTCAGGGAACAAATGATTCATTTTGTTATAATAATTTGAATACATACGATCATCTGATATCGACGTCATTTTATTTCCGGTAAACCCCTTCATATAATACCGATATTATAGGAGTGTATAAAAAATGACTAGACCGCCATCTTGGTGGTAATCGCATTCGGCCGACCTATAATGCCAAACATGGCGGCAACCTGAAGAACGCAGCTGCGATGGAATCGTGAGTGGCACCGCACTCCGGATCAGACAATGGCCTGAGGAGCGAAGAGCGGCATTCACGGAGACCTGACATCCGTCTGAATGAGAGATCAGCAGAAGGTCCAATAGTAAGAACACGATCTTCCACATCGTACGTAGGTGAGTTAACCAGTTGTGTTGGACCATATGCTAAAGCAAAGTCATAAACAGATCTACCAGTATCTTGGGTTAAACGACAACCAAGCCATTCAGCGTGGTGAGCGTTAAAATCACCAAGCGTCACGATATCTGCGGATGGGACCTGTTGTAGCATTAAGTCTGCAGCCATTTGGACGTGGTCGCTGAGTTTGTCTGCGTCGCTATTACCGCTATGATACCTATGGAGGCACCTGTAGACGAGGGGATGGTCGTTGCTGTCACCGTGCAGCCATAGGATGGACAGGTCCGTACCGTACTGTTACCGAGGCGTCGAAAACAGATGTTCTTTTTGACGCACACGCAAACTCCAGCATGAGACACAAAGGAGTGTTCTAATTTGTACAAAGGGTAGAAGAGATACGAAGTATCAGCCGGAGAGAACACCTGTGTCGCGGTTATAAAGAGCAAGTCTGGCTTTACCGTTTCCAGATGGTAGTGGATGGAGTTAAGGTTTGAATGAAGTCCCTTTATGTTGTTTGTTGTCTCTGTCTTATTGCTCCTCTTGCTCCGAGTAGGTTAAGTCTCGAGCGGAACGGAAGCCGAAGCCGGATCTCCAACGCTTAGGAAGAGAAAGTTTGCTTGAGCGTGGATGCTCAGCGAGTGATTCACCTTAATCAGGGGTGCTGGTACCCTTCTGGGGTAGTATTCTTTTTACTCCGCTATCTTGTTAAGGGAAGGGGATTGGGCCTCCGGCCACCTGCACTAGCCAGAAGAAAAGCAGAAGCAGAGTTTCTACTTCACACTTGTCTTCAGTGAGGTCGCGGTACCAACCGGTTTGAGTCGGCTCATACGTGCACCAGCAAAAGCTGCCGCTTGTCTCTACTACTGTTAAAATAGTTCATTGCTATTAAGGCTCAGCCGATACGAAGATTCTATTTTGTGATATTTTACTATGTCACTATCTTTTACACGCGACTTCGTCCGAGTGGAACTACAAGCGTAGAAACTTAAAAACCCTGCAGACCTATAATAGCGGTATTTGGGCAAGTGTATAAAAAAAAAAACAATTTAAACTCAAATTTTTGCTATTAATAGGGGTCAAGGTATGAGTTACCGTTTTAATGGAGTGACCACTATGAACTGGAATTAATCCTGATTCGGTCAAGATTCGCGATTAAAACACTTTTTTTACATAAAAAATTCATAAATTTCTTTTTCTTGAGTTATGGAAATGAAGAGATTTTCCAAAAAATTGTGACGTGTGATGAAAGGTGGATTCTCAACGTTTGCAAGCCAGAAACGCAATGGCTAAAGAGAAGTTACAGTAAAAAGTCAAGTTACATGTAAAAAGCTAATGTTAATTGTTTGTTGGTCATTTCATAGTGTTCGTCCCCTATATTTGCTAGACATAGTACTAGTCCTTTTTTTTTGCAATTCGGACGTTTGTAAGTTTACTGCAAGGAAAATAATATAAATGTTAATATTGCTTCGCCATTATTTTCTAAGGCTTTGCCTTTTAGCTGTACGCACTTGTGTGTCGTCCAATTTTATCAGTAGAGATAGTAAAAGCTTATAAAAATTTGTCTCGGTCCCTTTGAGACAAAAAACTCTACTGGCTGATGGTCTGGCAGAGAGTTTTGTACCTACACCTATAACTTGGCAACCATTTTAAAAAACCCACTATTTAATGCTGACAGTTAGAGCTGTGTGGTCCCGAGCGTTACCCTGGGATAGATATGAAATTCGGTATTAAAGAGCTCATTGATAGTTACGTCACCAAAGGGAATAAAGTACTTTATCGCTTTACGCACTACATTACAACAACCGCATGACTCGACGAATCCACTTCTTTCATCACAAAATATTAAGGCATAGTAAATATTTTATTCGAAAACAATCGCACTAGTATCCTCAATAAGATGAGGAGTGTAGCGGCGCTGTCGTCGCACTACAAGCGAAACACACCGAAGCCTAAATCGCGCTATCAACATTCCGAATCATAAACAGTATATATTACTTGTGGTGACCGCTGAATAGAACTTCTCCGAACTATCACTCGGAGTGTTGGCCGCTCCCCGGGCATAACACCTTGCCCGGCGGGAGATCTCCCCTTTTCCTTCTACGACCACAAGGAGTATAAGCGGAATTTTCAGTAAGCATGGTCCTTCCCTGGTTGAGTCCTAATACTGACACCTGACAGTAAGTGAATACTATGGCGCATAAGCACCTACATCAATCTTCTATTGAAATACAAAATGCAGATGAATTGTCACCCTTGAGAACTAAAATAATCATTTCTAGTAAAAAGGTACTCCGATTCTTATTTGGTTATCCTTTGGTGAGAGTGTAGTCCTTTCCCAATTGAGCCGACTCATTCGTGCTGCAGATATAATGTAGCTGCACCTTTAATACGTAAAAAACAGCACAATTTAATAAAAATGCTGGAAAATTATATCAACGAAATAACCTCCACTCCTATACATAATACGCCAGATTCATCTCGTTACGACGCATCATGCAATCCAATTTCAGTGGAAAACTTTTCAACGTTGGAGAGGCATATTACATGATAATGTCAACTTTTGTTAACTGAAGTATTATATGTAACCAGATTGATTAATATTGCACTGGCAAGTTGCATTCAGTAGCATAGAAATGAATAAAATGAAGTCCGAACTATGTTGTTATCCTGGGAATAGACCTGTGTACAGCGGTCTTTCCTATTTTAAACCTATATATCATTTTATTTTTTGACTTATGTTCAGCAATTTTTTTCCCTAACTTGTGATTACTCTTGATTTTTTCCTAATGTTTCATGTATCTTCTTAATTCAATGAATATGAGCATGGTGTGATGTTTTTTGTGCAGTGAATGAATTTTTTAATAGAAAATGGGCACACGAACATGCGGTTCGCCTGATGGTAAGTGACGAAGTCCCTAAGTAGTTTCGGTTCGGGAAAATTACTGATTTTAAAGAACTTCACAAAAAGAAGAAACGTGAGTTTTGTCAAGATTTGAGTTGGTTGATTGCATTAACATGAATTTGCTGTTGAAGAAAAATGTGAATCGAATATAATCTATGTATAATAGTATGCGTTGGACTGGTTTTTTTATAAGAAAGGGAGCAAGCAAGCATACAGCTCGCCTGATGGTAAGTGATTACAGCCGCCGAATTGCAGATGCGTTGCCGGCCTTTTAAAACGGAGTAGCCGCTTTTCTTAGGGCTCT
Source organism: Parnassius apollo (assembly GCA_907164705.1). Classification (NCBI taxonomy): domain Eukaryota; kingdom Metazoa; phylum Arthropoda; class Insecta; order Lepidoptera; family Papilionidae; genus Parnassius; species Parnassius apollo. Next base: position 323,237 of record CAJQZP010000226.1, on the reverse strand, counting down.
CTATGTCGTATCGGTTCTGAAAAATCTCTAGTGATAGACGATTCCACGAGGAAGTTGTGCGAGGAAGAAAACTTCTTTTAGATCGCACAGTGGTGGGTCGCCAGTCATCCAGATGATATGGATGATATCGCGAGTGTTGTCGCGGTATGTGCGATGGAGAAATTGTGCAGTTGGAATTAGTCAAAACAATTCCTCAGAGCAGTCCCGTGGTAAATGAGATTTAATACGTAAAGAAATCACAGTCACAGTTGTCACACTAAAAATGCCTATCGGAGCTCAGTGACCGACGATTCTAACGATTCTGCGCTGCATGCTACTATAATGTTAAAGTACACTACTATAATCCGTTCATACTGTAATACTTATAAATCGGCACAAGTCTTTACAAAATATTTCATAATATTGTTTTATTTTTTTCCATTATCTTAATTGACACGATTACTGTCAATATTATAAGTTTCATCGTTTTCCTCAAAATTGAAGAAATAGTGTGTATCTCGAGGTGCTAAAGCTAAGTACAAAAATATATTATAATGCATTAAATATTCTGAAAAAAAGACGATAGTAGAAAGAAAGGAGAAAATCAATAAGAAGGAGGAGGAAATAGAAGATGATATTAGTTCACGAAATAAGGATGAACTGTTTAAAAATTTTAATTATAAAAATGTTCTTGCTTGCTGTATGCTTCTTGCTTGAATCCAAGAAATGTTAAAAATACTTATAATATACATAAAAAGTAAAGAATAAAATCACTTACCGTTTTATAGTGGTATACGGATATCTACTATCTTATATTGTACCGTAGTAGGTGTCTTAGGAGGTTACGGACGGAAAATATAAAAGAATTGCCAACCCCGTCTGTCAGTCATGGCGTGGTCGTATGAGGAGGCTGATTTTCAGCAGTGTAATTTTGACCACTGGTGTTGTAGTTGTTCATAAAAGCGATCGACACTCACCTTCAAGTGAGCCACATGCTTTTTTACCACGTCTATAAGAACAGTCACTATTCTCTGGCGCATCCAAGCACATAATCCACAATCCAAGTGTACCAACTTGTAGCGGCTGCGCAACAGCTACTCCTAAATTCGGTAGTATTTAAGAATATAGGATCCGGTTAGGGTATGAGCGCACTTAAATAAAAAAGCGGATAAAAAAGAAACGGTTCGCTTACCGTCGCGCTGCAGTAGTATTTTTCACTAATGTTTACTTTATTTGGGTAGACTGTTAAGTTACGCTACTGGAATAATAATAATATTATGGTTTGTTTCAGGGTGCTTTGTAGTCCAATATTACAATGTTACTTTAAAAATTGGTCATGCACCACAACCTTAAATAAAAACATCACAAGGAAACCTATTCATCTGAGAAATATTGCACTGAATTCGATTCTTTCCTGCTTCATAACGCTTCATAAATAAATACATTAATTTCAATTTGCGATAGAATCCGTAAATAATAGTTTTATTCAATGTGTAGTGTTCGCGTAAATTTAAGAAATCATTACAATAATTTCACTTTAAAAAAACTCTCAAAATGAGAGGAGGCCTGCGACCAGCAGTGGGACGTGTATAGGCTGTAACTTTACTTTAAAAATAATCCTACAATAATTTTTAATGTGATTAGACGGTAAAACCATGCTGCATCTATATTATGATTGAAAAACGAATGGGTCGATTTGATCGAAGTAGTACCATGCTCTCACAGAATACCAGCGTGAAACAACGGAATAATAATGTATTTCGTATGGTGACTGAAGAGAATGGGTGACCACTTTTACTAGTAACGGGGCATTCCATCTTAGTCCTCAGGGGTAACAAAGCATCTGTCGGGGATGAAAATGTAGATGACCGTAGGCCACGGAATCCACTTACCATCAGAAAAACTGTGTGTTCGTTGACCACTCTTTCCCTATAAAAGTAACTTACAATTCCGGGCGTTGAAATTTTCTGAAATTTTGCTGTAGTAGGATAATCTACTATCTCTTATCATCCCATGGATGATGTAAAAGGCAACAGAGGGCAATAAAACCAGAAAATGGAAAGCAGCATTTTCGTATACATGAAATATAAATACTAAATAAACTAAAAATAAACAATAAAATAAAATACTAAAACTACCAATATTAAATAAAAGTACTCCTCGGTCGTAGCAATTACAGTAAATATTCCCCCTGTATGATAATATATCGATATTTTCATCAGCCTCTCCTATACCAAGTGACATATAAGTTCTTTATCCCCTGCTAGATATTTCATAGTTACGGTAACTGCTTTGCCACAATATATACTGCGCAAGTGGAATGGTGAGCCCCAGCTAAAACTCCCGCATTGGTAATACTGTCCTACATTATTAGGCGCGTTATATATTAATTACTTTAGAGTTTACGAATGTACTCAGCGCCAAGTACAATGCACGCATACACACTTACCAAAACAAAAATAAATACAAAATCAAGCACACGCATAAACACACGCACACAATGTTTTTTTTAAATAGAAGTAATGATCTTTTTTCTTACGTATGAAATGATAACTATTTGTAATATATAGCAATGAAAAGCGGAATTTATCTGACACAGGTGTCATTATTTTCAGATTCACATATTCATCACAACTTGCTCTCTTTAATTATCATCATCAAAAATTGGATCGTGTTGTAAGGAAACTTTTTTAGTGATTACAATCATTCCTTTCTACGTCTTTTCAGCTTCAGGAAAATTTTCAGAGGAGGAAACATGTCGAACATTTTCAGACAAGCGGAGATATATCTTATTTAAGTGAATTTTTAATGTTTATTTTTACTTTTCAATAGGATTATCTATAATTTTTAATAAATAATTTACACTATTTACTTATTACCAGTGATATGTATTACATAATTAAATTTAAATGTTAAATTTATTACAAAATATTTTATTAAAAAGAACAAAATAAGAAGATTGAAAGTGCGTTCACATAATAATTTATTTTTACGTTTATTATTTATATGTCCTAGAGCAGGATATAAGGCTAATAATTTCCTGTATTTACGCGAACACTACACAGTGAATAAAGCTATTTGTACGGATTTTATCGTGCTTAATTTACTTATTTTTAATTCCCGACGTTCCGGGTGCTTTACGATGGACGGGGGGGGGGGGGGGTGCTTTCTTTTAAAAACTTGAGTATGAAAACTTGTTAGCCAATGAATTTGTGACGTAATAGCTATCCCAAGTACAGATGTGCCCAAAAATAAGATCTATGTACATGTTACATGGCCCTTTCACAACTTAATTTATTTTTCTCAATGAACAAATATATGGTTGCATGTTCACGCTTTAAAACTAACTACAAAGCCATCATACCGTTCAATAATCATGTATACAAAAACGAAAAGTAAACATTTAATAAAACAGATGCCATTCAAAGAAAAATGATTCGTTCTTAATAAACAAATCATTTTTATCGGCAGAATATTCAAAATGCGCTGCACGTTTACCACGCTTCGCATTATTCCGTTTTGCTTATTTTGGTCTATTTTCTAGAGTAGGCTTTCAAAAGGAGTTCTTCAAGTATTTCCTTATATTTTAAGGTATTTGAGAAAACATTTTTATGTAAACCGGAATATAAAGTAAATGTCCTCAAATGAAATTATATATAACTGAATTTTCATAGCGACCTATAATATAAATTCATTTATTTATTTATTTATTTAGGTACACAAAACAGAATAACACCAAAACATGAACAATTGAAAATAATAAATACAAAGTTACAATCTGGATGGTATTCCAAAACATGTGTACACAAAATAATTAAAACCTTACTTATAAACATACTATATTTATGAACTTATGTTGTGGAAAATTTTGAAAAATTAAATCTTTATTAAAATAATGTTCATTAACCTACATATTTAAATTTAAATTTAAATTTTAAGCCTTGAATGCCTTATTTACAAAATATATCTAATACAGATTTTTTTGAAATTGTTTAATTTGTTATTAAAAATATCTATATTTTTACTATTATTAATCAATAAGTCATTATATAGGCGACACATTCTTACAAGAGGATTGTAATAGGACGTATTATTTCTATAAACTTGCAAAGCAAAAGTATTTAGGAAAGTATACCGACGATGGGGCTTAGTATTAATCTTGACAAATGAAAGGAGGGTGGGGGAATCTATAAAAGAATGAATAATTTTGAAAAGGCAAGTCATATCCTGATATTTACACCGAGTTTGTAGTGACATAATGTTAAACTTTTTTAGTTTCTCTTCATAGGAGGGCAGACTTCTATTTATACCGTACCTATAGCAGAGGATTGATAGAAATTTCTTTTGAACACGTTCAATACGATCTACGTGGACAGCGTAGTATGGAAACCAAATAATTATGTTGTACTCTAAAATACTGCGTACTAGGGAACAGTACAAAATAAGAAAGCTTCGTGGATTTTTAAAAGTCTTTGCAGTTCTAAATATAAAGCCAAGAAGTTTTGTACTTTTAGATATTACATGATCGTAATGATCGCGAAACGTAAGCTTTTCATCAAACAGTATTCCAAGATCCTTAACTACGGATTTTCTATCAAGTACCTGTCCATTTATTTTATACTCAAATGTAAGTCTGTGCTTCTTGTTACTAAATGATAACACAAAACATTTTCTCGTATTCAGATGCATTAGATTTTCCATACACCAATTATGAATGGAGTCTAAATTCGACTGAAGATTGAACGAATCGCTGAGTGTATCAATAACGGAAAATATCTTCAAATCATCTGCATACAACAGGCATGGATATGTCAATTTATCAATGAGATCGTTAATAAACGTAATAAAAAATAAAGGACCTAAATGGGACCCTTGTGGCACACCCGATGTCACAGAAACGGGTGAGGATTTGAAACCTTTTATAGTAACTAACTGACTTCTCCTGTTGAGGTATGATTCAGTCCATCTCAACAGACTCCCATGTATTCCGTAACATGCTAATTTAATACATAAGATATTATGATTTACTCTATCGAATGCTTTAGAGAAATCGGTATATATGCTATCAACCTGTTTTCTCTTGGCGAAAGCACTGCAAAGATAGTGTTTGTATTCAAGTAAATTAGAAGTCGTCGATCTGTTCTTAATGAAGCCATGTTGTCGAAGCGATAGGAAAGGTTGAATATGATGATAAAGAGAATCATACACCAATGATTCAAACAATTTACCAAGGCAAGACAAGATGCTTACGGGTCGATAATTTTCGCAATTTGATCTGTCGCCAGATTTATAAATCGGAACAATATGAGCTATTTTCCATACTGATGGAAAAATACCTGCCTTAATGGATGCATTAAATATAATACACAAGGGATTACTTAATTCCTTCCCGCATTTCTTAATGAATAAAGGAGGAATACCATCTGGTCCAGAGCCTTTTCTTTGGTCTAATTTCGCGATCTTTTGCTGTATGTGGTCTGGTGTGATTGTGATATCACTTAGGGTACAATTACTACGATTGGATAATTCATTGTGAGAATATAAGATAGTCTCCTCTGGGTTTGCAAAGACAGAACTGAAATAATTAGAGAAAAGCTCACATATTTCTTTTTCATCGGAGGAGGTGTGATTACCATATTTCATCGTTTTGGGAATGCTATTAGCATTATTTTTCTTGTCATTGACAAAACGCCAAAAGAATTTTATGTCGTCATCTAAAGAAGATTCGACGGACGATACAAAATTTTTATAGTCATTTTTAATAAGTTTTTTACATCTGTTGCGTAACATGGAAAATGTATCATAATCCCGAGGATTCTTATATTTTTTGAAACGACGATGATATTTTAGTTTTTCTTCTAAGCTTTGCCTTAAAGCAGGTGTGAACCATACTGGATAGTTGTTTGTGTCAATTTTGGTCATAGGTGTATGTTTTGCAATAATATTCCTAAGCTCTGCGTAAAATGCGTCAGTCATGCTATCAATATCTTTATGAATTGACAAGATATTATGCCATTTAACTGATTTTAATTCAAGATTTATTTTTGAATAATTGCTTTTGAAAAAATTTGGTCGTTTTTGTTTTTTGTTTTTAAAATTATTTGAGTTTATTTCAACAAGATTAATATCTGCAACTAATGAGGGGTGGTAGTTATCTAAGCGACTCAATGGCTCCACTTCATAAACCTGAATGCTGTTCGAACTGAAAAGAATTAGGTCTAAAAATCGTCCGTTGTTATTTGATATACTGTTATAATTATCAAGGTTACATATTCTAAGGGTATCACAAAGCAGATTAGCTTTTTGACCTCGCGGGTGAAGAGGAATCATATAATTATACTGTGATGATTTGGACCAGTCAACGTCGGGTATATTAAAATCCCCTATACAAAGAAATTCTTCTGTGTTGCGATATCGCATAATTACGTTTTGACAGTTTGTAAAAAATTTATCGATGCAGTCTAAAGGCAGATCTGGCGGAAGATAACAGAGACAAATATTAATAATTTTAACATTAGTGGCTTTTGGCAATATACTGATCCACAAGTCTTCTAGCTCACTATTCCAGGAAACTTGATAAATAAAATTTATTTCTTTTTTAACGGCAATTAGAATTCCCCCGCCCTCAGATTTACGTGCATTTGATTGATATCTGTCGCGCCTTACAACATTATAGCGAGTGTCAATGAGTTCACCGTCAAAAATAGTGCTATTTAAGTTTGTTTCAGTTATACAGATAATGTCATAATCATTATTAAGTACATTAAGATAGAACTCTTTTGTTTTTGATCTTAAGCGATTAACATTTTGATAATAAATTAACATTATACAAGACTAAAATTCCCAAATACATAAATCAAATATAGCAACAGAAAAAAATTGTCATATTATGACAGCTTGTTTAAGCATTCAATATTTCTAATGTGTATGCAGGCCGCAGTGTCTTCCTTACGAATATATATACGTCCGAACTTAACCCATACATACTTATATTTCTTCTCCTTTGCAAAATTTCTAGCAGCAGCATGAAGAGCCTTACATTCCGGAGAAAGATGTTCAGTCACATAAATTTTTCGCTTTTCGCAATTTAATCCGATGTTGTTGGTATTCAAGGGATTGTCTTTATTGGCTTTATTATAACGATAACATGCGGAGAGAACTTGGTCCCGTAAGCGTGGGTTGATGAGAGTTACAAGAATATTTCTAGGGCGTTCGGAGGAGATGTCGTATTTGGCAACTCTACGGCAAGAATGAATGTTCTCATCATCTATTTGAATATTTACTGTTTTACACAGGTTGCGGAATAACAACATTGGATTTTCATTTCGACTTTCTGGTACTAACTGAATTTCAATATTTTTGCTACGGGAAATTTTTTTCAATTGATGTTAAACGATTGGTCAGAACATTAATCTCCTTTTGAAATCGCAGAGTTTCAGATTCTAGGTGTTTTATTATGTGACTCTTATTTTCAATTTCTTGCTTTAGGGAAGACTGTTCATCACATATAAAGTTAGTGGTTACAGTAAAATCGTCTTTAAGCTGCTGCACAACTGAGTCCATCTCCGCTTGTACTAGGTTTTTGACGTCATCCTTCAATGCTTTTCTAAAACTTTCCACGAAATCCGATAGATAATTATTAAGTTTTTTATCCAATAAAGTACTAATTTTACCCATGGTGACGAGATTGTCGTCGTTTGAGGAAAATAATTGGGAATCGGTTGATGAACAGCTTGAATTTTCAAGGGGCGAATTCAATGGTTTCTCTACGAGTGGTACAAGCGTTTGTTGGACAGGCGTATTGACATTCGATTGTTTACGTTTAGTTATATTACTACAAGATGGACACATCCACTTTGATTTATATTCAGTAGTTAAAGCCGTAAATTGTTCTTTACTTAAATTTAGGCACTCAATATGATATTTTGAACGACAGTGATTACATGCTAAGTAGCTGTCAGTGCGAAGTAGCTTCTTATTGCAGGCAGAGCAATTCATATTAATTGTTTTGCTAATCTCAAACTAAGTAATTTTTGTAAATAAAGTTAAAAAAGACCTCAACCGTTGGGATTCGATCTAACGCTTCTTATACTTATTTTCTTGTTGCGTTAATGCGTAAGCCACAGCGCCAACTGCTCGCTGATATACACTTTGAATAAGCGATTCACTTTACGGAGATAAATGTTCGTTGAATAATGTAAGTGACTTATAATTTATTGCATACCCGTTGCAAAATAAACAACTGACTGCAACTTTTAAAAATGACTACGGTGCTTCTCACACTTTTTGGAGTATTTCTATCACAATTAATCACGAAAACACTGAATGATTTAACCACTCGAACACCAATAAAATACTGCATCTATTGATATTAATTTTAAGTAAGTTTAAACACTAGACACATTTTATTTTTTTTAAAAACTAGGAGTGCACGAAACCGTTACTGTCGGCGATCGCGGTAGGTCCGCCTAATTCCTGCCTTAGTGAGTAAATAAATTCATTTATTGTTATGTGGAGGTTAGGATAAATAAGCGTTATAAGTTAAGTGAAAGAAAATAAAGACGTTTTTACGTGGTAGAGCCATGTTGCAGCTATATTAGTAGTATAGTTGTAGCACGAATGGGTCGACTCGCGCGTAATATTAGGGGGTAGGACCACGCTCTCATAGAATACCAGCGTAAAATAGCAGCTAAACGCTGCTGTGTTTCGTATGGGGAGTGTAGAGAACCGGTACCTGTTTTACTGGAAAAGAGGCATTCCATCTTAGTCCTCTAAGGTGACAACGCATCTGCATTTTGATTTGTAATCACTGTTATGCAGAGGATAGATGTAGGTGTTTATGGGTCACAGCAACCACTTACCATCAGGTGGACTATGTGCTTGTTTGTCACCCTTATCCTATAAAAAAAGATAAAAAACAAGGGTGCAAATCTAAACTCCAACTCTAGGCAATTATTATATCTGATTTTACATGTCTTAATCAGTATCGTTAAACTGGCTGTCAAGGTAATTCTTTTAGTATATGTGGTAGGGGCACGCTGTAGCCATATAATTGTAGCAGAAATGGCAGACCCTTTTGTGCTACAACGAAACGGGCAAGAACCATGCTTTCACCGTGGATCGTACTATTGATAATCAAGACCCTTTTCACTAGTAACAAAATAATTTCGTCTTAGTCCTCAGGGGTTTGTATTTTGATTCCTTACCGAGGATATATGTAAATGTCTATTTATATATTGTGAGTACTCAGTGTTGCTGTTGCATACTTCATTAATTGCTATTTGATACCTTGTTATTACTTTTGATTGCTTACTGTGATCTACAATAACGATATCAATATAATGAGAATATTTAAATACTACTTAAAATATTGCATTCACTCTAAAAGTAACAAAGAGAGGACTTAATACCGGTCGGAATTTAGTCCATTGTTTGGTTGATATATAGTGACAGGTGACTCAAATAGATATTGTAGATTAGAAACCAGAAATATTTTAGTGTTATCTCATAACGTTAAGTGGCTACTGGAGACTACCTCCCATGACAAGTAAGATGAATGTTTACGTATTTACTGACGAATAAGATAAATATGTATGTATGTACCGGAAGCCAAAAATTAAACTTGCTGCCTTATTCTTCTGAACAGAGACCAAAAACATTATCCTTCTTCTGGAGCAGTCGGGTAAAAAAATGAAATTATTACTTTAAATTAATGAAAAATAAAAGAAAAATACAATATTAATAAAATTAAATAAAGTAAATAAACAAAGAAAGCAACAACAAATATGAAATAATTAATTTTATATGAATTTTTTGACCGATCGATTTAAGGAGTTTTTTTTTGTGTGAGCATCAATTGAGGTCTTACAAGACCAGTATCCCTGCGCCATAATAATATCATCGCTACTTTGGCTACAGTTCATTGATAGTAAATCCTTATAATTGCAACGAATTGCAAGATTTGATTAGGTGTGAGGTCTCAAAATAATTACGTAAGCTATTACTTATTAGATTGAATGACTTGATTCAGTGATTTCAGTGCTTTAATCCACAGGCATACAAAACAAGAAACAAGACATTCGAATTTAGACATATGTTATTGTAGAGTTAACGTAATTTAAAATCTAAAAATGGTTTTAATAAAATAAATTAAATAATATCACACGTTCACCGTGTGCTTGTATATTCAATAATATAATCAAATTTAATCTCCCTCTATAATCAAATTTTGCAAAGTTATGTCATTCAAAACGACAAAGATAGGGAAGGTTAAAAATATAAATCGAATAAAGAACCTTAGGGAAATTTATATACTGAGTATTTTATTTGAAATATATGTTCATAATGCATTGCTAAACATTTGTATAAAGTAACATATATATAAATATTTAACAAATACATAACATTTGTACATACGTAATATTCTATCGTATCTACCACAATGAGTGCTCAGAGCAATTATTTGGAAAAATTCCAGCCGCTTAATTTAACCATCGAAAATCGCGACAAAACTCGAGATACCAGCCATATCATCTGGGTGATTGCCAGTTAAACACTTTGCGATTTAAAGGAAGTTTTCTTACCCGTACATCGTCTACGGCTTAGAGACCTTTGAGAAAAGACTACTCTTTTTTAAAAGACCAGCAACGCATCTACAATTCAACTGGTTTTACAGTTGTTCATAGGCGTCGGTCGTCACCATCAGGTCAACGTCGGAATTCTCGTATGCCTCCTCTCATATTAAAAAGAAAACGTTACTTTTCTTTTAAATCATCATTAATAGCATCAAGAAATAGTAAATGATCAAGGCTAGATTTTTATTTCATAGAATGATGGTGACAAACGAGCACACAGTCCACCTGATGAGAATGTGAATGCTACGCTCTGCATACAACTGTATCTATCTTCGACTAAAACAGGATGCCTCCATTACTACTAAAAAGGGTCTCCGGTTCTCTACACTCGCTATACAAAACACACTACGTTTCGGCTATTACTCTTCGCTGGTGTTCTATGAAGTATTATTCTGACTCGATCGGGCCAACCCATTTCTATTGCAACTATATGGCTGTAGTGTAAATCTACCACATAAAAAATTGTAAACAACTTGTTGAATAGTAAGCAACCACAAAATTATAAAAGCTATGTGAGTTTCGCGCAAAACAATTCATAATTCCACTATCAATATTTCTTCTGGAACAGCAATATTTGATTTTTAGAAAATGTCTCAGTAAACTTTAATCTTTGAATATCTCTAAGTTCCAGAATATTTAAAAGGCAATAAATTTTTGTAGAAAGAATTTATGTCACCAAACTTTTCGGAACAGGAAACAAGTCGACAGCCATTTGTCGAAAAGCGATTGGCTCTTATCGAAGAGTTAAGACAGATGTAATCTTCAGTTTTCGACAAGACTTTTGTACGGATTCTTGTTTGTAAGAATATACTTTATACTGAGTCTTTATTTTGATTAAGTCATTGTTTTTATATTTATATATTATATTGTTTTCATATATTATTTTCATACGTGGTAGAGCCCTGCTGCAGTTATATATAGTTATATTAGTAGTAGAGTTGTAGCAAGAATGGGTCGGAACGACCGGGGAAGGACCACGCTCTCACGGAATACCAGCGTCCAATAGTACCTAGCTTAATGCTGCTGTGTTTCGTACGGTGAGTGTAGAGAACCGGAGACTCTTTTTACTGAAAACGAAGCATTCCATCTTAGTCTTCACGGGTGAAAACGAATCTGCATTTTGATTCGTGATCGAGAATAGATGTAGATTTCTATGGGCCACAGCAACCACTTACCATCAGGTGGACTGTGTGCTCGTTTGTCACCCTATTCTATAAAAAAACTGTTTTTATATAATATACTTTTAAAAAAACTAATCGGAGAGAGACAGAGAGAGGGAGATAGAGAGAGAGAGAGAGAGGAGCGCGATACTAAAAGTTTTACGTGATTTCAAAAACCGCCTTCTGTTTTACTTTCTCTCTATCGCCTCTTATGCCACCCACGGAAAAATAAAGAAGAGAAGTGGTATAATCTTACGCTGCAACTACACAGTACGGATTCGTAACCATATTACTAAACATGTTTTACTACTATAACAGCCGCTCAACGACCGGAGTGGAGGTCTTTAGTGAAAGCCAAGGGCAAAATGTTTGAAGAGAACCACTGCTTTGAATTGGATGCCCAACGTGATGATATAAAAGCACGTCCGTCTTATGCAATTAACTATAATTTCTGTAATGTTATGCTTACCTGCCCGCATTGAATAAAATTTGCATGAAAATTTGTAAATAAGATCGGATACGTTAGCCATGCACGAGCACACCAACGACAGGACCGGAGTTGAAGAGGTCGCCGTGGCCGAAATCGGTCAAGGAATACCTAGGCTGCACTAAAAGTATTGGGAATGGAATGTTTGCACTGTTCCTGTCATATTTATTATTGCAGCTGTACGTAATACGCAGATAAATGGTCTCCATTGGTACTGACCGCTGGTACCAAATTTCGTTTTAGAGGATATTATCGTTATTTATTGCCAGCAGTTTGAATAAATGATCAAAGCGAAGAATTTTCAATAATCCATTGGAATTTGCAACACTCACAACGCTTCGCTAGGTTTTAAGTTAGAGGTATATCAAACGAATGCTAACTTGAGGTGGTGTTTATGGTTCACTAGTATTCAATAATGACAATTGAACCATTATAATGGCTACAGAACAATTTTGAAGCAAAGGAGATATAAATTTATTGGAATCTTAATTCAAAATTTGTAGTTCAAAAGTTACGAAATAAAACCATTGTTCAATATGTATGCCGATTTAATTAAATGCAATGACTGCCGATTTAATTAAATAAAATTTTACGTTAAGTTTTAACAAGAATTTTATATAGCCATGGACAGGAAGCAATAAGTTTTTTTTGGCGTCGTCGTCGACATCGAACAAATAAAACAAATAAAATTAATTCCCATTCTGAAATCAGGGCCTTAATTCTCCTTTTCTTTAGAATGAAGATGAAATTTCTTAATGATACGTTTACAAAGCAATATTTACAAAAAAGCGAACTGAAAATTAACGAAACTTACGGGCACGATATAAACAAAAATTGAAAGTGAAAAGCAACTTTCTCACTTATTCGGTTTGATACACAAGTGTTTAGACAACGAAATTGAAGAGCAAAGTTCTCACCTATTGATGTGATACTCCAGCAATTTTCAAACGGTATTGAAGAGTAACGTACTCACCGAATCCGCCTGGTACACGAGCGTATATCAAAAGACAATGAAGAGCAATGTTCTTACCGCATTAATTTGACTTCACCAAATAAGCTTGATACAAGAGCATTAATTATCAAACGAAACTAAAGAGTTACATTTTAACTGACTTGAGTCGATGATGTGTATGTGTTTATAAATCGAAACTAAAGAGCAACGTTCTCACTAACTCTGCTTGATACACGTATATTTATCAAATGAATCTTAAATTTATTCGGATAGACGATATGTGGTAAGCTAGTCGCAATTGCGGAGACGTATCTATTGAAATGATTATGAAAGGGCTATTAAAATTTACGCAAATTTTCCACGTGTTGTTTGTAATAAAGCGTTATATACGTGATACGGCAAAATTTACAAACTGCGAAATTTCACCTAAATCGTTTTAGATGCTTCCGAGGAAGTATTGAAATTTTATTTTATGGCGTGTTTATATATATTATTCTCATCTAGTCACGCTGTATTATATTTGTATTATATTATATTTCCATGAATAAACATTCACAATCATCACCATTCATCATCACAAATCCACTACTGACGATAGGCCTCCCCCAAGGAATGCAACAAAGCAACTTTCAAAGCCACCTGCATCCATCAACTTCCTGTATGTCTTACAGGTTGTCTCTCTATCTAGTGGGGGACGAACTACGCTTCGCCTGCCAATACGAGGCTGCCAATCGAGAACCTTTCTTCTCCATCGGTTGTCGTTTCTTCAAGCTATATGACCAGCCCATTGCCACTTCAGTTTAGTAATACATTGGACTATGTCGGTCACTCTGGTTCTACTGTCCTCATTCCTAATTTTATCACGCAGAGAAACTCTCCATAGCTTGCTGGGCGGATTTGAGCTTCCTTATACGAAGAACTGTGTAAGTCTGGCAACATGCACTGGTTGTACAATCTAATTCTGCGATTTCGAGGTGTACCTGAAGAAAAGATGTGTCATAATATACCGAACGTTGTACAGCCGAGTTGAATCTGTTGATTGATCATTCAGTAAAATTTAAACAAACCTAGTCGGACTATTTGTCCTAGAAAAACACTCAACAACTACCGACATAGGTGTGACATGGATATTTCAGATGATTTTTGTTTTATTTATGTCCAATTCAAGACTTATCCGCTGAGAGGCACTATTGAGGTCATTGAGCAGTGCTTTGTTCCTCCAGCAATTCTGGCAAAAGGACTGTACTGTCGGCAAATTGAAGGTGAGTAATGAACTCGCCATTGACGTTAATACCGTATCCTTTCCAGTCCAGTAGCTTGAAAATATCTTCCGGTGCAGCGGTGAAAAATTCGTCGGGGGTATTACGTTACCCTGTCTTACATCTCTCTGCAGTTGGATAAGTTTCGTACTCTGATTCTGTACTCAATCGTAGCCCTACTGTAAAAACCTGTGAACCTGTGGACTGTATCATTGCTCAAATTTTGACGAAATCAAGGACTTACTCTTAGTCCAAATAAGCAAGACAAGAAATTGTTCGGACTTATGTACAATTTGCCAAAGGGTATGTATGTGGTCTACGATACAAAAGGCTTTTCGAAAACCAGTTTGTTCGGGAGGTTGAAAGTCGTCAACTTTGCGTGCAAGGCAACTCGTAATAACTCTCGAAAACAGGACGTAGACGCGGCTCAGTAGGGAAATCGGTTAGTAGTCCTTCAAGAGAACGTTGTCACCTTTCCTGAAAAAACGACCACCGCACTTCTGCTCCATGCCCGCACCCGAGATATTGCCGGTTTCAAGATGTTGGATAGCAACTCCAATCTTGCCCAAAGTGACGTCCCGGATATCATCGGAATGGTGTTGGATAAGACGTGTTATTTGCTAGTTATTCACACATTCTCAATCTCGGGTTTTTTTTTCGGCATTCTTCGGTGATACGAGCTGTATCGAAGTTGCGTAAGTCTCAGCGCATGCAATTGGAGATCGATCTATTCAATTGCCTATATACTATCACATCCGCTGAAGACTGCAGCTTCATCTAATGTCTTACAACTATGGCACTAAGAGTGTGTTCGGAAATATTAACTGTTCTTCTGCGATGGGTCTTACAGAACTTAGCTCCAACTGCATGAGCAGTGTCCACAAGTTTTTCATTCATATTGTCTACTACATTGAAGTCTTCTAGACACTTAAAATGATTTTCTAACTTTAGCTGAAAGTTTTCAGGGTTTTGGATTAGAGCACGAGGGGGACGGAACGTTAACATTAATAGACGTGAATTCTCTTACTTCACGTTTAAGTTTAGTATGCCTGCCATTATTCGGTGATCGCTGCGAGTTTTCACCCTCGCGATCACTGAGACATCACTGAACAGTTGTCGTTTGGTCGTCATAATGAAGTCAATCATTTTTGTGGTTCGTTTTTGAAAGAAAGAGTCAAATATAAAGAGTACCTCTCTCTCCATAAAGTAGACCAGCTGCTGCCCCTTTGGGTTTCGTTGCCATATTCTGAATTTCTCTACTTTTAGCTCACCGTTCTCCGTTCGAATAAAACAGTATAATTTTTTTGGAAATTTTGAAAGATGCGTGGGTCTAGAGATATCCTCATACATTTTCTCTACTTCATCATCGGGATTTGACGAGTGTGGTGCTTAACCCTGTATGACCTTCAATGAATATGTTTAGTGATTCTGAGTATAAGGTACGTAACCCTCGTCGAAACACAAGAGACATTTGGACGATAAATCCGAAACCTTATTGGGACAGATGGTTGCTCTCCCGTATATAGAACAATCTGCCGGATTCGAGGATTACCGTATCTGCTCCTCTCTTCGGACTTCATATAATTCTATGATATCCCAACGCAACCTGTCTATCGCTTCATCTAGCTCCAGGATCTTCTCGTCAGTCCTCAGGGTGCGTGCGGTAAATGTTTCCGGGTCGAGTCGTCTCAGGTGGCAGCCGAACCCACAACGGAGATTCTTAGTACCCCCTGATCCGCCGTTACCATGGTCGTCACCCTAGACAGGAATAGCGAGGCCACCGGGGATTGGGGACCGAAACTTCCATTCTATTATCGACATATGGCAATTTACCCCATAAATCCATAGTTGCCACGCTTGGCGATTGTGTTGTCAACCGCAGTTTTTACTCTAGCTGAGTATTTTTAACCCGCCAATACTCGGGGAATAAACATTAGAGTAAAGTAAATAATAAAAAAAAAATTCCTTGTCTATTTTCCCCTCTACTACATGTGAAAATCTAAAATTACTTAAACTGAAGTCAAATATATTATATCCTCTATTTTAGAACTAGAATTTTTCTTCAAAATTTAATGGAATCACCCTAGAAGGAAAGCATATTATTTGAGTAAAATGAATCATTGAAATCGGTTCACAATTTCCACAGGTAAAATATAAAATCTTTAAACAAAAATCAAATATGAAACTTTTTTCCCTATTTTCGATCCTTAGGGGATATTTTCTTCAAAATTTAATTGGACTACCATCGAGCTAAAGCCCATTATACAAAAAATAATCATTAAATTCGGTTCACAATCTGCGAAGATATCGCGTAACATAAATACAAAAACATATACTCGAATTGAGAACCTCCTCTGTTTGAGTCAGTTAATTTCTACATAATACTTAAATTTGTATAAATTTTCATAGATAAATTGAACACATATACGTAATACACAAGCTACGTTATTCTTCTCACAAATAATTGAAATATACTTGTGCCCGCAAAGAGTTTTGAAACAATAAAGAGCGTGGCGTTGACAGGTTCAATTAATTGTAGGCTAAGACTCAGAAGCAAATAAATTATTTCTCATCTGGATTTATTGTTACGCGTACGACATTCAAAATAAAAAAAAATTATACATGATAGAGCCATGCTGCAGTTAGTATTCAGTTGTAGTCGACCAATGAGTTGGTTCGACCGGGGATGGACCACGCTTTGAAAGAATACCAGCGTGAAATATTAGCTTAATGCAGCTGTATTTCGTATGGTGAAGTTAGTGACGAGTTGGTCGAGTTGGAATTTCGTCTAGAACCGTACCATCGGTACGGTTACGAAATAACTAGTTTATATTAACCGCCGAAGAAACAATTCAGTATTACAAAACTTTTTGTGCGTATCTGTATGAGTGAAGGGTGATCTATTGTGGCAGGATTTTAACAATAAAAGTCAATGAGTAGTGAATTATATTAATAAACTAGTAACCCACCTAGGCTTCACTTGGATAGGATATATTAATATGGCGTTATTCAGATCTAAGATAATATATATCATTGATTTTATAAAACAGAAACCCAGTCCCCATACAAACTTGAACCCGCCGTTACAGAGCCGAAAATTAACCACTAGTTAGAGCATTTAGTTCTAGTTTCATGAGCCCATTTTTATGACTGTCAGCAATGGCGAAATAAGTACAATAGAGCAATGAATACACTTTAGGTTACGTTTATACTTTGTGTTATTTAAAAAAATGTAGGTAGTAATAAAGTTGTAGAAACACTTCACGGAACATATTAATCTAATAGATTATCTTACTCATATGAACTTACCGTTCGCATATGGCGGACACATGAGCTCTTTAATGTAGGTCATCACGACGCAGTTATTCTATGAAACAACGTAGAAAGTAAAGTAGTAGTGGTATTTACTTTATTTTACAGACTATTTCATTCAGAATGTGGGAGAATGTATGTAACACCTTCAGTATCAATGTTTAAATAAAATGATAAACAGATAATGTAAGTATATGCTAGCTACAAAGTGGTTAAGGTAGAGTAAAATACTGTTAGAGGAGCGTCCATTGTACCTATTCCCGTACAGTGGAATCGTCATCCAATAACCGTTTTCCTATTGTATTGCAGTTTTCCGTTGCTATTTTGCTATTAACGAAAAGGCTTATGATGCGGATATTCAGTATTCAAGAAGGTAAGATACAGGATCGAGGAAAAGGAAAAGTTGACAGAGATAGCAAGGTACGGTGTTCAATGTTTTAGCAGTGGTCAGTGGCAGTGGCAGTGGCCATCAATTTCTGAGCCCAATATTCGACCCCCGAGCATACGAATGCGAAAAGCGAATGACAAGATAAATGACGTTTGTCAGATTCATTAGTTGACAACATGACATTGACATTACAACAATACTACGGTAGTGTCATATACACTAGCGTATTTTATGTCATAACTCTAAGATTGTATTACGATTAAAATATTCACCTTTCATCGATTATTTATATTTAACTTTACCTACTTACCTATTTGTTTTAATTTTTTAACATTATGTACGATACATTTCTAATTTTTTAGTAATTTTCATGTAAATAATGAAATATATAAAATAAAAAATTATTTAACCTAACAAAAACAACTATACGAAGATAACGATGTATATGTAAATGAGTTTTGTTATCGTTTACAGAGCCTGATAAGTATAAGAAACGAGAATCTACATATTTACTGCACTTGGTCATTGCCAGTTAGGCTGAGATTTAAATGGAGTTGTGGCGACGCAGTTGTCGCGCCGCAAGCGAAACACACCGAAGCCTAAATCACGCTATCAAAATTCCGAATCATAAACGGTATATATTGAACATCTCCGAACTATCACAAGGAGTGTTGGCCGCTCCCCGGGCAGAACACCTTGCCCGGCGGGAGATCTATCCTTTTCCTTCCACGCCCACAGTGGTGACCATCTGACGTGATCTGAACACGCAACCAACAATCTTCGGAAACTTCAAACTTCATCATCATCATAAATGACCTCACACATTCGCTACCGTGCAGATATCGTATGCAGTCTTCATATCATACAAGCCATCTAGCTTCACAAGGTTCATCGCAGCACTGGAATAATAATGCTTCCTGTTCCTTCAAGCTACTCTCTGCGCTACAGTGTTCGGCACGGCTCTGAACCTTACTACTCGCCTCTGCTTCACGGCACTTTCACAGATTACTTGACTTCTTCTCGACTCACCGCAGACTACAAGGCAATCTCCTGACACTTGCACGTTCGTCGGCAACGAGGCTGCACTATCGACCTCCGGTCTGAGCAGGGGGATGACGTGGCGGCGCTGTCGTCGCGCCGCAAGCAAAACACACCGAAGCCTAAATGTTACACGCTATCAAAATTCCGAATCATAAACGGTATATATAGAACATCTCCGAACTAACATATGGAGCGTTGGCCGCTCCCCGGGCAGAACACCTTGCCCGGCGGGAGATCTATCCTTTTCCTTCCACGCCCACAGTGGTGACCATCTGACGTGATCTGAACACGCAACCAACAATCTTCGGAAACTTCAAACTTCATCATCATCATAAATGACCTCACACATTCGCTACCGTGCAGATATCGTCTGCAGTCTTCATATCATACAAGCCATCTAGCTTCACAAGGTTCATCGCAGCACTGGAATAATAATGCTTCCTGTTCCTTCAAGCTACTCTCTGCGCTACAGTGTTCGGCACGGCTCTGAACCTTACTACTCGCCTCTGCTTCACGGCACTTTCGCAGATTACTTGCCTTCTTCTCGACTCACCGCAGACTACAAGGCAATCTCCTGACACTTGCACGTTCGTCGGCAACGAGGCTGCACTATCGACCTCCGGTCTGAGCAGGGGGATGACGTGGCGGCGCTGTCGTCGCGCCGCAAGCAAAACACACCGAAGCCTAAATCACGCTATCAAAATTCCGAATCATAAACGGTATATATAGAACATCTCCGAACTAACATATGGAGCGTTGGCCGCTACCCGGGCAGAACACCTTGCCCGGTGGGAGATCTCCCCTTTTCTTTCCCCGCAACAGAGTACTCATAATGATTTCTACGGATTTTATCGCGTTTTATTTATTTTATTTTTAATATCCGACGTTTCGGATGCTTTCCAGCACAGGATCACGTAAAATATACGATTTTGGAATATATTTGATTCGTGGAATGATAGGCTTAAAACCGGGTTTCTCTTTTTTTGGTTTATGAATGTGATCTCGGAGTTATTAGATAAAATATAGCCCAAATCACTTTTAGAACTTATCTTTTCGTGAAGTCCCATCACAATCGATTTAGCCATTTTGGACCCAGCCCATGCCCGGACAGACAGACAAAATTTTAAAAAATTGTTTTTTTTTTTAAATAACTATATGGCCATTGGTATTGTGATAATGTCACAATAATTCTGCCAATGTCCGGTAAGTACGTGTTAACCATTCCTTATTTGTATTTAATATTTCATCATTTTATGTTTTTTTTTCTTTTTCTTCACAATATGCTGATGCGTCACATTGCGAAGCCCTTGGGAGATTTTGACGACAGCTCAACCTAGCGGATAGTTGATGACGACAGGCACTCAAGTTCATGAGGCGCCCAAGCGATCAAAATAACTTGAGGTTTATATCGACGTCAAAGCACTTGTTTCGTCGTTTTCTCTAATAGTTCACACGCGCGGACACTTAATTCACAAAATCGCATCACTTTTACGAATCAAAATCCACTTCAAACAAAACAGGAGCGACAATCCGTCTACGTTGTGTTATTGTTTTAATTCAATTGTTATTCATGTCTTAATTTAAATAACATAAAACACCCTCATCTCAGTATAAGGCAGTTATTCCGTTATATCAGACAAAGACTTCAATGTTATTTATATGTATAGATGTTTAAATAAATTATAATAAGCTTTTCTTAAAGGTAGTTTATAAAAACAATCCGTTATTCATAATATATTGGATTACTTTATATTTTAATATTATTTTTAAGCTGGTTACGTTATAAGTTGCCCTTATTTTGTTTCCTTGTCCGCACAACTTGTGAACGGTGTGGGACGTAAACCAGTTTATTACCAAAACAAAAACTTTCCTCAACGCGCCGACATAAAAACGCCAAGTTGAAGCTAAATTTATGTTCTCGCATATTTTGTTCGTCCCTATATACTTTATTTTGTGACAAAACCTTTGGCTTTCGTAGATCCCTGCTCCGCATTTTACTGTCTATCATGAATAAAAAAGAAAGGGCTAAAAGTTTTATCTTATTCTCTCCCAGTACAGAAAAACGTGCGAATCTAAACCATATCTTTTTGTATTTCTTTTTTTTTAACAAATTTATATATTTTAAAGCCATGCTGCATCTATATTAGGGTTGCAGCACGAATGGGTCGGCTCGATCAGTGAAAAACCACCCTCTCACAGAAAACCAGCGTGAAATAGCAGTTTAATGCTGCTATGTTTCGTATGGTGAGTGTAGAGACACTGAGACTATTTTTATTGGAGACCATGTATTGCATCTTGGTTTTCGAGGGTGAATACACATCTTCATTTTGATTTTTAGTTGAAGATAGATGCATATATCTACAGGTCACAGCATTTATTATCAGATGGATCATGTGTTCGTTTGTCATTCTTAAAAATAAACTGCATTCCAACTCGTGACGAAAGTCGAAGTCTACACTTGCTATTATAATTATTTTTGGACAAAACTACTACTAAAAAAAACTACTAGAATCTGCTAGCAACAACAATTAAAAGTTAAACCTCAATTTTTCAATCAAACGTTTTACAACCGTATCATTAGATATAGAGCAAATTTAATTTGTAATTTGGATTTCAAAACCCAGTCAGATATCTATCTGACAGGTAACAGATTAGCTTTATCGGAGTTACAAACAAAGAAATACAATTTGAACGTAATTTTTTGCATTATGCAAACCATTCAGAATCCTTTTGTTGATTTTAAGGTGTATTTTGTTTTTTAATTTTAGCCTAAGAGCAAATATGTTTTACAACATCTAATTGGCTAAGATGTGCCCGTCTAGACTTAATCCTTGAAAGAAAAAATCTACTTTGTAATACTTTGTCGAGATATTAGATTAAGAAAGTACGCTAATATATTATAAAGTTTGTTTATATTTGTAAAAAACCTCATCTTTTTTGAGAACATTTATATTAGGTAACGAATTTACAGTTAAACCAATTGTATGGGGCTTCTGAAGTATACAAACGCGTAATCATCTCTGAGGACTAAGAGAAAATGCCTTAAAGTCTGGAATTATACCATCTCTTCATATCCTTCAGATCGAAATACTGCAGTGCACGCACTGCTATTTTTACATATTATATTCAAATACAAATAGTATATCGAAATAACTCACGACATTTAATTTATGATAACAAAGAGAAGTTTCTTGGCGAAGCCTTTTATCCCTTTTAAAGCAAAGTCACGGATTACAACAACAGGTCTCGCGACAAAGCGGTGACAAAACGGATTTATGTTCTGCGGTCGCTGTCGGCAGCTGGCGGCAATGAATTTACGTTGAATTAACTTTGTAGAGCACATTAACCGCTTTTCTGTAAATTTTTAGGATTTATAATTCCAAAGAGAAATAATTAAACTTAAAGAAATTAACTGATTCCGAAAACTAAATATAATTTTTTATAGACTAGGACATCTGTATCGTGAAGGCAGTTCAACAACATAAATAAACTTCACAAAGTCAAACATCCAGACCCGGAATAGTTATTGATAGACCATGGAAATTATTGTTTCTACCATAAAAATTTTCCACATAACTTAACAGCTTCTGAAGATTTGCTATGAAGAATTGACTTCGTAATTTTAAATTATTTTTTAAAAAAATTATTTTTAGTTCATCGATTATTGCACTCCTTTCCCCAATTGGAGTCACCCATATTGTGCTAAGATTGTGTGCTCTGGATTTAGCACCGCTTATTAAGCGTGTTTTCTGACACTCCTACTTCGGCATAGTCTCAATTTCAGAGAAGAGAGTTATGGTGTACACGATCCCCAAGAAAAGCAATTGCTCAATCCCATCCAACGTTCCAAATATTGTAATGGAGTCCATTATTAGTTGCCAGCTTATTAATTACCAAGCCGAAAACCATCTGATTAGTGACCGCCAAAACGTTTCACGTCGGGATTGCTCAGTTGTGACCTATCCTGAATCTTCTAGCTAACCTGCCTCATAATTTTACGACGTTTTTTAAGAGACCTTTCAAGACTACAAGCTAAAGAATTTATTCCTTATATTTCCATCCTTTGGGGTGAATTTTTTGTTCAAATTTAGACGGCAGCACCTTTCTGGTACAGTCATTGCACAGAAAAATTGATAACTAAAAAATCCTATACTTTTAAATGAGCAATTCTTATACACACATATATTTTTTATTATATATATATATATATATATATATATATATATATATATATATATATATATATATTTATATATATACGGAATCTCGGAAACGGCTAAAACGATTTTTCATAAAATTTAGTGTCCAGGGAGTTTCGGGGGCAATAAATCGATATAGCTCGGATTTATTTTTCGAAAATGTCTTTTTGTCCGTGTTTTCAGGCAATGAAAAACTGCTACAATATAAGAAGGTAAGCTTTGACATCGTGTTAATGACAGTAATAGCTCAAGTGGATATCGAGCGGTCACGAAATCGTAATGCCTTGGTTCGCGTCCTGTCTTCGGTCTGAATATTTTTCCTTTTTTTTCAAGTTCTAGCGTCTCACCAAACAACCATCGCAGAGACGCAATGCTGCAGAACGCAACAAGCATCAATACGACTATCGTCGGCTTACACCATCCCAAGGTCCCTCATACATCCAAGCAGACATCACCACCTGCGTACCTCCATCGACCAGAACCACAAGAGTGCGTCGAATCAGGCGCAGCACCCCCGCAGATCTATCACAAGACGCAATACCGCAAGTAGCAGTAAGCATCAATGCAACTATCATACGATTGGCGCTCCCTCACAACACACCCACACGATCCCTATGAAATATGGTAACAAAATTAGTATTGGTGTTAACTAAAAAACAACACCAACGTATTATAGTAGCTTGCTACTAAGATGCTAGTGAACAAAACTCCACGTATCATAGCGCTAATGCACTAAGACATGAAGTTGAGTATGCCTGTTACCCTTAAAAGTGACCAAGACACTCTATAGTGTTGCTTTTGTATCATAGACCTTACCATTAAGGTCAGGTTAATATATATCTTTAATATATGTGACTTCAACCCATAACTCTAGTATAATAATGTTCATGCATCACAAAGACCTTCTATAATAATTCTTTGGTACAGTACTTCTAGCAGTCGGGCACCAGACCACCACATACATATGTACAACCTTGAGTTGCGTCTTCGACAGCTCCTCCATACAAGCCATCATGAACACCCTCCATTACTTTAAAAAAATCTAAAAATTTTCTTTTATACACGAACTTCCTCCATGACTTAGACAATTTTTAAACAATTTTACAATTATCTTACAAATGTTATTTATCTTTATTTTTATAATATTTTCGACTTTTATTTCTATTATTTATAACATTTTGTATATTTTTACAAGTTTTTTTTAATAAATTTATTTATTTTGAAGGACAATATTTTGCCTTAAACTTGCTATAATACTTAATGTCTGAAATGTATTTATTTTTAACTTTATGCTTATTAATGTAATTTTGTTGTTTAATATATATCTTTAAAGACTATTTTTGTTACCCCCTTATATATAAATTGATTATTAATTATTAATAATAATGATAGGCCGTCACAATATGGTAGTACGGAGCTTATTCTATATATTATTGAGAGTTGTTTTTAATTTAGGCTTCAGCTCGTTTACACTTGTGGCGTACAACAAATCTACCACACCAACCCTCTATTTTTTCTGAATATTTTCGAAGTTTTATCACAATGAGTTCAGTTACATTCACATACATATACAGCCTTTTTAATGTAAATATGATAAGCAATTTTATATCTCGGATTTTCGAGGCAATAGACGAACATAAAAAACTACAAAATTAAGTACCTTTGCTTTGTTTGCATATATAAGTTAAATTTAAAGTTACAGTCTGTATACATCTCATTTCTAAGAGGGTATTGAGGCAAGGAAATAACAATAAAATAAACTTTACTAGCATACTAACATGCCCTTCATTTACAATAAGCTTATTTACAATAAGTTTAAAATAAGCTATTTTAAACAGCAAATTTTACAAAATTTAAGTTGCTAACGTCGGTTTCTTACTGCCGGCTTTAATAGGCCGAACCTGTATCACAGACGGCAGTTCCTTCTCCCTACGACACAAAGAATATAATAACACTAAATTTATTGAATAAAACTATTATTTACGGATTTTATCGCGTTTAATTACTTTAATTTATTTTTATTATTATCCCGACGTTTCGGGTGCTTTACAGCGCCCATGGTCACGGGGGGGACTGAGATGTTTGACGTCCCAATGTCATAGTTAGTCCGGCTACCTTCAGTTTTTTAATATTAATTTTTGGTCCGATTTACGCAAAACGAGCTTATAGTATCATGAAGTCTTGCAGTGGTATGCTTGGGTTTGGGTTTAATTTTGTGGATTATAGGATCCCAAGCAGATGGTAGCACCCAACCATCTTCTCTATTGAAATTTGGATGTTTTTTAATTTCAATAGCCTCGCGTATCATCCTTGGTAGGAATCGGTGTTCTTTTGCGAGAATTTGTGGTTTATCAAATCTAATGTAATGGTGGGGACGATCTTGAACATGTTCGCAGACTGCAGACTTCCCGGAGCGTCGGTGCTTCACATCAGCTATATGTTCCTTCACGCGGGTTTTTATGGATCTCTTTGTTTGACCTATGTAAGAGAGACCACATTCACAATCTAGCTTGTACACACCTGCATCTTGTAGAGGAATATTACATTTGATGGATGGTAAAAATTGACTAATCTTCTTCAGCGGCTTGTAGTATGTCTTAATGGACGCTCGCTTCAAGATGTAGCCAATCTTGTCCGTGACTCCTCCAACATATGGTAGTAGAGCAGGTGCGCGCTCGACTGTTGCCGGTTTCACTCGTTCACTGTGACGTAGGCGCGGGACCCGAAGCTTGTTGTCTTGCAATACTTGCTTGACGTGCTGAAGCTCCGCGGCCAGATGTTTTCTGTCACAGATCCCTCGTGCTCTCTGAAACAAAGATTTACCCACGGTAGCTAACTGTGAAGGATGATGGTGAGATTCACCATTTAGATATCGGTTGGTATGGGTCTTTTTCCTATACACAGTGTGACCAATAGTGTTATCAGGATTTCGGATGACTAAAACATCTAGGAAAGCTAAAGAATTATTTGCCTCTAACTCCATTGTGAATTGGATTTTAGAGTTTATGGAGTTAAGGTGGTCTAAAAATGCAGTTACTTTGTCAGATGGTAAAATTGTGAAAGTGTCGTCTACGTACCGACCAAAAATTAATATTAAAAAACTGAAGGTAGCCGGACTAACTATGACATTGGGACGTCAAACATCTCAGTCCCCCCGTGACCATGGGCGCTGTAAAGCACCCGAAACGTCGGGATAATAATAAAAATAAATTAAAGTAATTAAACGCGATAAAATCCGTAAATAATAGTTTTATTCAATGTGTAGTGTTCGCGTAAATTTAAGAATATAATAACACTAAATTTAGCTTATATTTACCAAAGAGAAAACTAATAACAACGACATCAAACATTTGTTTTATACTAAAGTTAACATTGATATTCAATTCTTTTTTTAAGTACTGTCATAAAAATTAACATTTTTTAAAGAAAGGTAACGCTAGACCACTTAATACAATGAATTTATGATTGGGAGAATCTGTCGTTACTTTGCGGAAATCCGGATCCGGAACCAATATTTTTCAGTTAAGACTACTTTTAAGCAAACTCTCTCCTTCTTACTCCTTTTTATTAAAGTTATTTCATAAGGATTCAAAAATCTTGTGATTTGAATAAACACTTGCACTTACTTCCACATAATATTGTTCTTTTTGCATTGCGTATTTAATCATAAATGTTAGACAGTTTATGCAAATTTAAATTTAAGTTATTTAAAAATAACAATACTTCTATACTTGTTTCACAATATTTATTTTAAATATATATTATTACACTAATTACAAAAAACGACAGGATCACTCACGGCATCATCTAAACTATATATAAATATTGCATTATTCCCAAAATTATACATTTGTACGCAATTTTTACGTATATGAAATCGCTTCCTCAGCGTACGTCAATAAAGCAGCCGATCAGTGCTTTTTCTTTCGTCTTGCATACGCGTTACATAAAGCGCAAGCAAGATACATTTTTATTTTCCTTTTTTTTAATTGTCAGCGGAAAAATATATTTTAGGTACATCGATCACATTCAGCTGTTATGGAGATCAGAGGGCACAAAACACATACAGAGTTTCCCAATTTTTCGGAACAACAACGGCCCCTATAGCAGAATAAAGCGATGCCCCTAGTCCATAGTTATTTTTTCTGAAATATTAAAATATTGTAGCATATTTATTCTTTCGTCATGATTTCATCACAATCTATCAATAGTCCGTTTGTGAAGAAACATATTCCTCCACTTTAGATTTTATCATAAGGGTGATACTTGCCATAGTTGCCACGCTTGGCAACCGTATTTTTAATTATTTTGAATTGTTATCAGGAAGACGCTGCTGTTCATATCTCGTTTCATTTCCCTTTGTTGCCTCTTACGACAATCACGAGATGATATAATGTGTAAGTAGATTCTTTCACTGCCGCCAGTACACAGTAATTTGTATATTAAACCCATGATATCGTAATAAGCTAATAAGAAATTAATAAACGATTACCAAATCCATTTTAAACATCGTTTATCTAATGCTATTTTACCATTTTTAACGCGATAAAATAAGATAGTAAATATATTTATTTTCTTGGTATCTAATACATAAATATTTTAAAAATATCTTGATGCTAAAAAAATATCCTACGGTTGCATCTCCTTTTTGCATCAATGCCCCATTTTTATCTCGTGACGTAAGGCTCCGTTGCTCTATGCCACAAACGAATATACAAAAACCATTTATGATTTTACGTATAGATTTTCTGTTACACAAAAATTGTCGGTTAAGGACCCAGGTGCCTTAATTATACTGTATTTTTTAATTTATTGGATTCTAAATGGTTTAATTATTACATAAATATATTATTGATCGATAAAATTTAGGTCAGATGATGTGTAACACTAATCGGCGACAGTAGACAGTGTCCTACGTCAATTTGTCTATCAAGTGAGTAGATTAAGACAATTTACAACAGGATAGACCCCTTTTTTAGAAGTGGACTTCACCATACCAATGAACAAAAAGAGGAACAATAAAAGCTTAAATATTTTTTGCAGCAATACGAAGTATTTGCTTTAAATTCAAGAGTGTTTAATCCTATTTTTTATAAAACTAAAATAGTGAAATTATAAAAATGCTTCCTTATAAAAATATTAACATTATACGTAGTTGTATTCGCAATAGCTTATTGTATTCTCTGACAAAAGGCAGTATTTATTGTTGTTGGTTGTCTTCTCGAGGATAATCCGAGACGTTTTAATTTCCGCTCTTGGTCTGTATTTGATATCCGGCCACTGATATTCACAGTATAGGTATAAACTTTAATTTTCATTTAAATGACAGTGGAACCTTTTAAAAGAAAGTTTACGAATCACTAACAAAATAATTGAATTTGTATTAACTTAATAGCCTTGGTTTAAAAAAAGTTTACAAAATTTAATTTGTTCTAAAATGTTTGTTTTAATGATTGCGTGGAAAATTTAAATGATTGAGCGGCGGGCCTAGGGGTTTTCGAATTAGATTCCCAGGTTGAGCCTTGACCCTATTGTGCGAGATGTTGCTAGGTGGACTGTATACGCGGATGGCTTCTTATGCCTCAACAAGATGGCGGACGTGGCACGCGACAACCTTGGACAATGCACTCGCTCTTCCAAATCTATTGCTTCGCCAAGGTTGGGAGAGAGTTCTACTTGAGCCGATAAGGAGAAAAAAAATGGAGCGGGTTAGCTAACAAACAAAAGGCTCAAGTAGGAGCAAAATTACAGGAAACACACTTACCAGGGTGTGATTTTGATACTGCGCACGATGCTTCTGTTGCGGTGGTGCGTTGAAAGATGAGCTGGCGCGAAGTGAGGTGGTTTCTTCTGGGGCGCGACTGCCCCAGGTATGCGGTTCAGACTAGCGGAACGCTGATGGAGGCCGCTCGAGGGCGGCGCGCGAACCTTTATTGAGTCGGCTTTCCCACTACCTCATCTCGGTGGGGCGCGCGTTTTACTTGTCGAAAGAATCGCGTCACCTTTTAGACCCCCCCCTCCACTTTCAGGGTGTACGGAAGGGATATGAGGTTGTAGGAAGGACAAACACTTGTCAGCAATATACCCTCGAACAAAATTAAAATACACAAATCATATCCGCGTAACCATCCCCCCCGGCTTGAAGGCGTTATATTCAAAAAATGTGCTGGAGTTAGAGACAGCGGCTCCGAGGGGTCGTTTGACAATGTACGAAAAAGGAGGCGACTATTCACTAACTAACTAACTCTTCGAAGGACAAAAGTTGATCTCCTATTACTCGATATAAATGGCTCTCTAGACTCTTAATATTAGTCTCCCAATTTCCCCCAAAATGGAGGGTCCGTTCAGAGATCACTCGATGCGATTCTCCGCTAGGATATGAGCAAACTCCGAATTATAATATTTACTGGTTAGAAACTCATGTAGTTCTGATAAAATACGCTTCGCGCCGACGTAGTTTGTACCGTTATTTGAATACAATTTACTTACAGGGGCACGGTGGAAAAGAAATCTTTTAAATGCACCCACGAAGCCCGCTGTACTTAGATCACCATCAAGTTTCATATGCACAGCACGAGTAGTCAGACATACGAAAATACAGACGTAAGCTTTCGTAGATCTTATACCACGCCCGAGTGAGAGTGACATTAAACGGACCAGCAAATTTAGACCCGGTGTGCGTAAAGGGCTTTGCGGATTGTGTTACTCGACAAGACCTAAGGTCCGCCATTTCCGGAAATGACGGCTTAGGACGTACTCGAAAGTAAGCCATAGATCTGTGCACCCGATTGCGGATTAAATTACGTGCAGAAAGAATCCAATAATACTGACGCAAGATTGATATCAACAAGTCGAGGCCAGCGTGAGAATTTAATTTATGGTGGTAATCAACTAACAAGTTCATGATGTGGTCCTTACGCGGTAAAACTATAGGGTGCCGTTGATCGAAACTCAACTGCAAGTTAGACAAGCGCCCACCTTTTTTTACGGGGGAAAATCCTCATGGATTGCCTCTGCCTGGGGAAAGGCGTAGGGGTGTGCTGGATTCTTACCGGCTAAAACTACCCCGGTGTCTCCTCGCACGTGCCCGCGAGGGGCCGCGAGTATCCAAATTCTTCCGCAGCCCCGTGGTAATCGTAGCAGTAGCGTAGTGCTGGCTCGGTCTGTACGGGCCTCGTCTCCTTCCCCAAGTCCCTTGCCACTAGACTCATTCATGGGGGCTGGAAAAGGGCGTTGTCCGCCCTTCTCCCGCGCCCGTTGCACATTCTGCGGCCAGGGAAGGGAGTCGAGATCTTCCTCTCTCGTTCCACAGTTTCCTTCTGCGACTTCACGTCCTCACAGAAGCGCCATCGGTATAATGACGCAAGTACTTTCGCCTCTAGGTCTCAGGCGGGGATCCGGCCAGGACGCAAGCCACCTCGTAGGAAATCGTGCGATACCCGCGGATGACTCTGACGGCCATCGCCCTCTGTGGTTTGCGCAAAATGGCGAGAGTGCTGGCCGTCATGTCCATCGCCCATACAGGGGACCCATACAGGGCCATGGACCGCACGATTCCCACGTACAACCGCCTACAGGCGGCACTCGGGTCCCCCAAGTTGGGAAGCAGCGTTGAAAGCGCGCCCGCTGCACGCATCAGCTTGGGCGCTAGCCGCCGGAAGTGAGGCCCGAATTCCCATCGGCTGTCGAGCACCAATCCCAGGTACTTCATTGTGGACTTGACAGCTATCCGGGCCCCACTGACCACGATGTGCGATCCCGGTGGCGGCGCGCGTCGAAAGCCATGAAACACCATGGCCTCCGACTTGTTAAGGGCCACCTTCAGGCCCAGGCACCGGATGCGGTTCACCACTTGTGAAACCACAGCCGTGGCAACCAACGCTGCTTCACTGTGCGAGCTCCCCTGGGCAGTGACGCGCTTGTCGTACGCATAACACGTCAAGTTAGCGCCCGACGGGAGCTCACCTCTCAGCACCCAGTCGTAGCCGATGTTCCACAGGAGCGGTCCCAATACCGATCCCTGCGGAACATCGCACGAGATGACG
This sequence comes from Parnassius apollo, assembly GCA_907164705.1. Lineage (NCBI taxonomy): Eukaryota > Metazoa > Arthropoda > Insecta > Lepidoptera > Papilionidae > Parnassius > Parnassius apollo. The sequence goes on along the minus strand of CAJQZP010000226.1, from coordinate 291,781 downwards.
TGCCGACCAGCTCTGTCACGTCCCCAATACGTGACGCATCTCTCCTCAAGGTAAGCGCCTATTGTGCAGCGGAGGTAGGGAGGCACGCAATGGTACTTCTGTACTACTGTGTACTTCGCCCAGACGTGCCCTTTTTCCAGGCACCGGAAGCACTGCAAAGCCCGGGGCTGCAGTAGCTAGATCCCTGCCGCCACCAAACCTACCAGCAATCTGCTGCTATCGGCGATCTTCTTTGCCGACGCTACGGGGCACCGAACCCAGACCGCGCCAAGTCCGGTGGCATCAGTGCGTATATCGCCGGCCCGCACCTTGTCCGGTGGACACTCTCCGCTTCTGGCAACGGCCGCCACCACCTCCTCAGAGGTCACGGAGTCGTCCAGGCCAGCAATCCGCACTTCTGCGGTTTTCATTGGTCTGGAGACCCGGACGTCCTCAGGGTTGAGGACCTCCCTCATCTTGGCGGCCAATGCGTCCGCCTTATCGGCACTGTCGCTCACAGTGCTAGCCACCTCGAACAGCCGTGTATCCGTGGAAGCCTGCCTGAGGGTGACGGACTGAAGGCCAAGATCTGATAATTTGATCTTGGCCTTGGCCTCTGCGATGACCGACTGGTATGTCACGCCATGCTCCACAGCTGCGGGCTGCAATGTTAGCGTCACCGCATTGAACCGCGGAACACGCACAGCCGGTTTCTTGCGACCGCCTTTGGCAGTCCGCCGCGCAGGTTGAGGAGCCATCTTTGCGGTTCCACCTGGGGCGCGTGCAGCCGCTGCGGCCTTCTTGGCGGCTTTGCGGGCCTTCTTGCGGCCCACGACTTTCGCCCATGTCTCACCCTTAGACCCGGCTGTCGTGGGCTGGTCGCTCGGAGGAGCTCCCTCCGCGGGCTTTTTGTTACCCTCCGGGGGCTTCCCCTTTTGAGGCGCAAGTCTCGGCGGCTGCTCAGTCCTCCGCGTGTCAGCCGCCAAAGGCGGACGGTGGATTTCCTTCGGGAGACGCCGAGAAATCGCCTCCAGCCAATGCGCTCGACCTCTTCGTCGGTACGAGGACTTACCGGTCGCGGTGCGGGAGTCGGGGCCACTACAGGTGCAGTGACGTGCATCTCTGCTGCTGCGCGCTCAGCACAGCGACTTGCCGCCGGAGGTCCTCTAGGTCATATCTGAGGCGGCTGCTTTCCTCCTGTAGATTTGCGACCTCGTCAGAGGCCGTCCTGTTGAGGAGGATGCCAACCGCCTCCCTGATATCCGCGGTTGCCTCCTTTAAGCCACGGGTGAACGTGCCCTTCAGGCTGCAGGACTTGGTGGCAACTTTCAGGACTAAGTCCATCCCATCCAGAGCCAGCTGGTTCAAACCGCACCCACCGCAGATGGCTCTCCTTCTTCCGCCGCCAGAGCAGCTCGTTGTTCGCGAGCGCTTCGGGCCATTTCAGACACTTCGTCGGCTGCGATGGCTTTGCGCTTTTCCCTCTTGATGGCGTCGAGCTCTGCCCTTGAACTCCCCAGCGAGGCACAGCTTTCCCCGCCATCGCCAGGGTCCTCCGTATTGACCCCCATGTCACTCTCTGCTTCACTAGCCGCCGAGGTATTGGAGCACACGAACCGTCCGTGCTTATCCCTCTGCGGCTGCAAAGCACTTACCCCTCTCGATGCCTGCCGACCCCTCCTCGAAGTCGGCTACTTGGTGGCCGGCAGGCCTTCCTCGTCCGAAGACCCGCATACTGGACGTTTCCTAGCGGAAGACGTCCCACGCGACCAATTTCCACCGCTTCCAGTATCAGATCCATCCTGTTTGATTATTTCCACTTTTTTAAAAGATTTACCCATTTTTTTCCCACGAGTGCGGAGGAAGTAAAGGTCCATCCGAGCAGCGCCTCCTTTGCCCGGGTAAGCCTACGCGTAACCCGTCAAGGGTGTCGGCTGGTATCCTGACGGGGGGCAACGCTAACGACTGAACCTTTACCAATCAGCCATGCAGCTCCTCACGGCGTGCCACGTTTGAGCTTCGGGTGATTTTATATAGAGGTTATCATCCTCGTGACTTCAGGCGGTTAAGCCAAGAGCCATCGGCCCCTCAGGCGCCACGAGACATGATCCACGACACGCCAAAGCGATTCCGAGGTTCGAACGGTGGCGGAATCGATACGAGATCTTCCCATGCCTGCCCAGAGGCCGGGTGAGGGAACTCTGAGCCTATTCAATTCCCACGATGATGGGTTGCCCGGCGTCGGCAAAAGCCGAGTGCACCTGGCATCTCACCGCGCATGTCACATCCTCTGTTCCTCTCAATGGAGATGATATGGGAAGCAACTAGCAGGTACTTGATTCCATTTGGAACCAAAGGAACGCCCAAATCCAGACAGGTTTCCCGCTACCACTCATATCTGAGTGGCATTCTCCTATTCACCACCTGGGGACGCGCCCCATAGGAGGACTGGCAACTCCACACGGGGACAAGCGCGCACCTACTCTAACGATTCCATCTTGTAAAAATGGCTTAAGGCGTTGAAAAGCGCGACTACAAGTTCTATTCGATTGTAATCTTGTAACTTCATCGGAAAAATGTGCACGTTGTAGTTCACGCAATACTAGCAACTCGGCGTAGCTATAACCGGATGCAACGATATACAAACGTCGCGTTGAAGCTTCGCAAATCGACAAACGTAAATCACGCTATGCAATAATGTCTACCAAGAGGACAAACGGTTTGCCAAAGCAATTTTGAAAGATTGGAGAAACCTCGCTTGAAACGTTCACAACCAGAGCGTGCCTCTTCTCTTCCGGTGGTTGGGATACTGACGAAGGGTCGAAATCGGTTATTGGCCACTGCGAGTGTTCTAAGTGAACCCAAGAAGGTCCGTGGAACCAAAGCGGGTGGTCCATTATTTGCATCGGAGTGAGTCCACGGGACAGCCAATCGGCAAGGTTTTCCGTACCGGACACGTGATAAAAGTTCCGTGATCCTAACTCGTCTTGGATTTTGGCCAATCGATTTGCGACAAACGTAACCCAAAGGTGGGGTGAAGAATGAACCCAACATAAAGCGACGGTTGAGTCAGAAAAAGCAAATATTCTTTCTATGTGAACTTTATCACTACATGCACTGGTAACTGCGGTGATAAGCTTGGCAAGGACCAATATCGCGCAAAGCTCTAAGCGCTCGAGACAGACAATCTCACGGGGGGAGACCCTTGACTTAGAGCTAATGAGGCTGATCGAATTTTTACCATTATTTTGGACGTGAAAATATAAAAAGCCTCCTTAAGCCTTATCGCTAGCGTTTGCAAACCCAACGACAGTGATGACGCTATTTCTATCGACGTTTATATGACGTGTATTTTAATTTCGCTTAGTAAAGGAAGTTCTTCTCTAAAACGTAGCCACGAAAGAACAATGCTATCAGACGGCGGGTCATCCCAATCGCATTCAGATAACCAAATTTATTTAATCAAAAGCTTAGCGTATAGCACCACCAGGGCTACGAAACCCATGACATCCCATAATCTAGCAACGCATGACAGCATTGTGCGCTTTGTGCACGTTTATGCGGGCGGGTTTACCTTAAGCCTTAATACGTCGGACTCCGGTGATCTACACAAACCGAGCACCTTGCTTAGCTTATCAGCTTATAGCTTATCAGAATTGTCGAACTCTTTTATCGCCGAAAGGTGGTGTGATAGTGGGATTGTATCCAAAACCGTACGCGAATTACTAGTCCACTTGACGAGATTGAATTGACCCGATTTCATGAGCCGATTTCAACTCTGGCTTTGTACTCTTATAGCCATCGTAGCCTACTGTACAAACACTTCAGCACTTCGATGTACCTATAGTCGACTTTGCACCGCTGAAGCACCGCCCAAATTTCGACGGAATCAGTAAAAGCTTTGTAAAAGTTTTAGTTATAAGTAATTATATTATTCTATCGGACGCTCAATCAATGGAAAATCGATAGGAAAGGAAGATTCTCGAGTGACACCTATTCACCGCTAGGCAAAGTGTAGGGCTACCTTAGAAGCCGACTAGACGGAGTGACGCCTGGTAAGACACGAATCAGTAGGTGGCTGAATATAATGCCTGTTTTGCATTACTCGGAAGTGGCCTTGACTCGGCAGTGGACTTCTGAAGGGCTGTAATAATGATGATGATGCACTGTAATTAATTCCAACATCAAATAACATTTTGAATATATTTGATTTGTTCATTTTGATTTCAAGTGACGTACAAAAAAAAAAGGATGATTAAATGGGTAGTTCCTAAGTCTGCTTAAATAGCTTGGTACTTACGTTTTAGCTAGAGCTTAAGGGACTATGCGCTCGCTGTAAATTTCACAGTACGCGAGCAACACGGTTTCGATCCCTGCCGGCATCAATGAAGTTGTTAATTGCGAGTTTAAGTACTGATTTACCAAGCGCTCGGTAGTAAAGGAAAACATGAACGTGCAAACACGTGAAGAAACCCGCATATCTGAAAAATAAGAAAAAATATTTCCAAGACGTGAATTTTGCCAACATGTTTTCTTCCTCTAAACACCTCTCAGAAATGAGACGAAGCCTGTGTTTTAATTTTACGTTTTGGTATTGTTTTTCTAGTTATAAATTCATAAGTTGGCCTCCTCTATGCTATCGACCGAGTACACAAAATCATCCATAGATAAACCAGTCTCAATTTCCCTCTTAGCTTTAAAATAAAAAGTGTGCGTAGCGCATGAAGTGAGCTCGACTTTAAACCAAAACAAACGTGATTAAATTCAAACACCATTAGAGGTTCCTTTGGCCCAAAGCGATATAAAATGCGCCGAAATCGACGGTCGCACTCACGGACACCTATGCAAAGAAACATTTGGCGAATATGAATTAAATAGAATACGAATATAAATAGAATACGGATAATGCAATAATAAACTAAAAAATTTGCTATTACATTATATAAGTTGCCCTGCAAATTGTGCCCACTATAGAGAATATCGTTAACAGAAAGGTGAGTGCTAGTTCTAGCACTAGCATCGTACACTACACGTAACTTGGAGGTAAGTTTGTTTTCCCTAATGACACCGTGATGTGTTATGAAGTACGATGGCAGGTCTTCATAATTATCTAATTTTGAAGTCGCAAGTGATATGTAACTTTCCCTTATATATTCATTAATTACACCGTCATAAGCTTCTTTCAGTCTGGGTGAAGTGAGCATCTTGCGCTCCAAACAATAGAAACGTTTTTCCGCCATTTGATGCGAGTCACCGAGAGAAAAAATATCCCCTTTAAAGGGTAGCGCTACTCTGTATCGACGGTCACGATCACAAACGGTCGTACGGACGCTCGCATAAACCATCATCTGGGCTAATTATAGGTGGAAATTTCACCTCCTCCATCTCCCAAAATTTGCGAACTAACGACTCAAACGGTTCGACAGCCATACAACAATGGTGGTTGCCGAAATATTATCCATGATGGGGGACGGAACCAACGATGACGTAGCCCAAGACGGTCTCCAGTGCGTAAGGCGTGGTATACGAGGAGTTGCCCCTGACCTTATTGTGTAACAAAAGATGAGGGAAAACCGATGCTCCAAAGAGCATGTCTATATCTCCTGGGACGGCGTATGTATCGTCTGCCAGAGTTAATTCTCAAAATCAATCATTGCTGAGGGGTTGACCGGAACGGTTGGCAGACGCTCGGTGACTTTATCTACTACTAATGCATTTATATTAAAGTTAATACTACGTACTAGCCAAGAATAAAATTTAAAATTTATAGAGCCCTGTATATTTTTTTGATATCCCAATATCAGAGACATGAAGTTGTCTTATTTACTAACAATCCTAAACGCTGACAACATTGCCGTGTTATGAAGCTACTCTGTGAGGCACTGTCTAGTAATGCACGAACACTCTGTTCGTATCCATGCGAATCCCTAACTACGATACGGGCTGTACCCAGCAACACGGTGGAAGGAGACCGCGTTCCCGTATTCGATAGTGAGCACAGGGCGACGTCACCCGGTCGACCGTTAGAAGCGTCGACTTTAGTATGTGTAGTTTCCCTGTCCGATTTACTTAACGCAGATATGTTGCCACTTTCGAAATGTAATAATATGTGATGTCTGCTGGCGCACTTGTTACACACGGAACTAGAATTATATTTAGCAACTAAATGTCTATCGCTTAGGCAATTTAAACATAAGTTGTTCGTCTTTACTATTCTATAACGTTCGCTTGATGAATGTATATGGAAGGTCGCACAATTATACAAATTACCGTATAGTTTATTATTACATAGAACACAGGCGCTATGAGGCGATGTAGCTGCGCCTACATCGCCTCATAGCGATTACGTACTTCGGAGACCTAGCGGTCCTAGTTGATGAGATCGGTCAGCGCTCGACACATTTCTTAATTTCTTGTTTGACATTCGAGGAACTCTGTATTACTTTAATTGGATCTCGTACAAAGGAAGCAAAGGAGTCGAATGACGGTAACTCAGAGCAACGATACTCCATTTCAAATGCACGCACGGTGTCTGGGTCCAGCTTCTTTAATGCGATATGTAGAAACACAAAGTCCATAAGGTCATTAAATTTCAGGTTCTTGAGCGCAGCTACAGATGCTACGATTTTATCCAAAAACTGCTCTAAGCCAGTGAATATATAACTAAGATGATTGTGGTTGATATGAAAATCAGCTAGAAGATCGTTATCATTTGTTTCTAAGCGTTTCGAAAATTAACGAATAATTGTTTGCTGTTGGTGTGAAACCCGAAAAAATGGACATGGATAACGATGGATTGTTATGTATAGTGTTTTGAAAGCTATTGATAAACAACGGCTAAATTTAATATCCCCATTGAATACCGGGATATCTATAGGGGGCAATCCAAATGATTCACGTGGGCGTACCTGAATTTCTGGTTTTGCTTCGCTCTGGGCTGGAGACTGTAAGAGTTTTGCCGTCCTTTTTATGCGACAAAACATATCTTTAAATGATAGAAGTGGTTGATAGTTAACTGTATACTTAGGATCGATTTGTAATTCTAAACTATTAATTTTGTCTAATATATTTTCGTAATCTGATTTCAAAGAGTCGACTGCTTCAATTTCACATAAAAACGTTGCACTGAACTACGTTAATATTTTTTGTGATCACTTATGTATTGTATACGTGAAAAAAGTACGTCTCTCTTGGCGTAAAGAGTTTTAAGTTTAATTACATTTCCACTAACTGATATCTTGAATCACTCTAATTGATATTAGATTTTTACGAACAATATCGTACAACGTTGGAAGACGAAAATTTTACAATGCGTTACTGTCTATTAGTGCCATATCACGACGTTAAATTGAACACTTTGTCACTATTATTTTTTTCTTTCGTGAAGGTAGGTTGTACAAAAAACACGCGGCAACTAGTTAGGAATTTAAAATGCGTCACTTGCATAAATGTTACAAATAGCGGCATAAGGTAAACAGAAACTAAGCGGGTCAAACTTATTTAACAAATAAGTATCTATTTACCTATGCGAATAACACTAGCTCCCAAATAAATTTCAATTTAAACATTCAGCCTAATGTTGATGTTAAATTAAGTTAAATCTATCCAATATTAAATTAGGGGGTCATTGTAGAAGTGTGCTCGTTGCGACCCCTGCCAGCCCTTTTCAGGGCTGCAATTCTACACAGCTGCGCACCCATGCAAACGAGGGTTAGGGCGTCCCCCCAAGGCGACGCACACCAGCTCGTCCCCGTTGGTGTGGAATGCAGCGTGTAAAGCGGCGATGGGGACCGCCACCCGTCACGCACAGCTCGACACGGCGGAAGGTGGAGGAAGGAGTGCGGATTTGGCACGTGGAATGTTAGAGGGGGCATGAGAGATAAGACGAATGAGTTGATCGAAATAATGAAAGAAAGAGAATTAGATGTCGTGTGTATGTCGGAGACCAAACGGAAAGGCAGTGGTACTGAAGAGCTCCCTGGCGGGACGTTAGCTATATGGTCCGGAGTCTCGGAAAGCGAGAACACCTGCCAGGGAGTGGGAGTGCTGTTGTCATCCCGGTTGGCCGATCTTATGACTGAATACAAGGTTGTGAACTCAATACTTCTCTGGGTTCGCTTCAAAATGGGACTGACGAAGTCATTCCTTTTGGCTGTTTATGCGCCGGTAGCTTCGTCGTCCAGGGCTGAGCTGGAGGAGTTTTTGGAGAATGTAAGAGAAGTTCTAGATTTGGTTAAGGGAAACGAAAGAACTGTTGTATGTGGTGATTTGAATGGATGGGTAGGTATCGCTCGACCAGGATACGAGTCGGTGCTTGGAAAGTTTGGCGATAAAAGGGTTAATGATGCTGGCAAGCTTATACTGGCTGTATGCAAGGAAAAGGGTCTTCTTATGATAAACACTATGTTTAATCACAGGAAAATCCATATGTACACTAGAGAAAGAAAGAATGAGAGAAGTATGATTGATTTGTTCCTGGTGGATGACCGACTGCAAAAACAGGTGATGGATACACGAGTGTTCAGGGGTGCTGACCTGGGAACGGATCATTATCTAGTAGTTACTAGATTTAGGGGTTTGTTTGCGGGTTGGCGCTACCGGACGGCAGTATCAGAACCACAGTCGGTCTGTCGCATCCGAAGTTGGAAACTTCAGGAAGCGGATACTAGGGACAAATATCTCACGAGGGTAGCCGAAAAGCTTGACACCATCGATGGCAGGAAAGAATGTGTGGAGAAAACATGGCAGAACCTTAGGGATGGAATGGTAAGGGTAGCGGAAGAAGTATGTGGTACGACAAAAAGAGGTAGTAGTAAAAGAAGAGATGCATGGTGGAATGATGAAGTGAGAGAAGCTGGAAAAAAAGAAGAAAAAAGCATGGTTAGACTACTTGGCCTCTAGTAACGTTGAGTATATGAGAGAGAAGATGAAAGAAAGATATAAGCTGCAGAAAGTTCATGCGAAAACATTGATTGAGGAAGTACGTGAAAGGTGTAGAATAGAAGCGGACGAGAGGTTGTCGCACAACTTTAGGGAAAACTCCAAACTCTTCTGGAAAGAGGTTGGAAGGTCCCGGAGTGGTGCGACAGCCTTAAGAATGAACAAAGTGCTTTCGAGAACCAATGACGTCCTCTCAGAAAAATCGGACGTCATGCAGCGATGGAATGAATTTTATAGAGAAATGTATGCGTGGCATGATCTTAGTGAAGGATCCGGGGGTGACGCCGTGACTGGCACGCCAGACACGGACCTCGATGAAACTGAGGTCATCAGCATAAAAGAGATTGAACGTGCGATTCGAAGTTTGAAATGTGGTAAGGCTGCGGGACTAGACAGAGTTACTGCTGAAATGGTCAAGTACGGTGGGCCTCGCGTCTGGGACAGCTTCCATCTGCTGTGCAATTTGTGCTGGCGGACGGGAGATGTCCCGGGTGATTGGCAATCCGCGGTCATTGTGCCTTTATATAAAGGTAAAGGTTCACATTTTGACTGCGGTTGCTATCGGGCGATCAGCTTGACCAGTTTAGCAAGTAAAGTTTACTCGAAGGTTTTGACATGTAGGATGCAAGAGAAATCGGAAAGATTCTTATGGGAGGCACAATGCGGATTTAGACCTGGAAGAGGATGCACGGATCAAATGTTTTCTCTCCGCATGATCACGGAAAAGCTTCTGAGTGTTAACCTGAGGATTTTTTGTGCTTTTGTGGATCTGGAGAAAGCATTTGATAAGGTTATAAGGAAGAAAATGTGGGAACTGTTGCCGGGATATGGTGTGGATGGTCGATTGTTAAGGGCTGTGCAGTCACTTTACTATGACTGTAAAGCCTGTGTGCGGGAAGTGCATGACCTGTCACCCATGTTTTGCGTCCAAGCGGGCGTAAAAGAGGGTTGTGTCATGTCTTGCTGGCTGTTCATACTGTATCTCGACAGCTGTTTACAGAAGCTGAAAAATAGCTGTTTGGGTGTGAAATTGGGTGACATAAAAGTTAATTGTCTGCTGTATGCTGATGATGCAGTGCTTATTGCACTATCAGAAGCAGAACTGCAGGCATTAGTCACGTGTATGAAAGAGGAATGTGAAATTAAAAGTCTCCGTTTGAATGCTAATAAAACTAAGGTTCTGGTATTTAAAAAGGACGAAGAGAGAATAAAATGTGAAATATGGGTAAATCAGGAATGTCTAGAACAGGTAAATGAAATTGTATACTTGGGGAGTGCTTTCAGCCGGGATGGAAGATGTGATTTAGATGTGGATAGGGGTGTCGCTGCCGGAAACAAAGTCAATGGTGTCCTGAATGCATTAGTAAAAAGGCAAGGCGTGGTGAAGAGTGCACGCCTTGCAATACATAACTCAGTGTTGGTACCGACTTTGTTATATGGCAGCGAAACCTGGGTATGCCAGAAGAAGCATAAAAGCAAGTTGAATGCAGTGGAGGATATAGGGAAGAGATTCGCAATATGGCAGGATTGAAAGATGACCCTATCACAAAAATTGATAGGGGAGTACTCCAATGGTTTGGGCACGTTGAACGAATGAGTGAAGACCGAGTGGTGAAGAAAATATATAAAGCGAAAGTAAATATTAAAAGGTGTCGAGGTAGACCGAGACTAACTTTCGAAGACCATGTGAGAAAATTGCTCGAAGAGGGGAGGGTCAAGAGTACTCGGATACCTAGACGTGCATGTATGAAGAAGTTAATGAACCTGAAAGAAGCGAAAGAGGTATGTAAGGATCGTGACACTTGGCGATCTGTTCTCTCTGGCTACCCCGTTAGGGAATGTGCGTGAAGATAAGTAAAAGTAAGTAAGTAAGTAATATTAAATTAGAGTGGATTGTCCAAGGAATTGGTTCAGCAGTTCGACTCAATGAGGCTACAAGGCATCAGTTCCAAATCCGCTTGAATGGACCAGAAAATAGTTGAGCGACGGGCCAGGGGTTCCTGAGTTCGATTTCCAGGTCGAGCCTTGACCCTATTGTGCGAGATCTTACCAGGTGGACTGTATACGCGGATGCTTCTTATGCCTCAACAAGATGGCGGACGTGGCACGCGACAACCTTGGACAATGCACTCGCTCTTCCAAATCTATTGCTTCGCCAAGGTTGGGAGGGAGTTCTACTTGAGCCGATAAGGAGAAAAAAATGGGGCGGGTTAGCTAACAAACAAAAGGCTCAAGTAGGAGCAAAATTACAGGAAACACACTTACCGGGGTGTGATTCTGATGCTGTGGACGACGTTGCTTTTGCGGTGGTGCGTTGAAAGAGGAGGTGGCGCGACGTGAGGTAACTTCTTCTGGGGCGCGACTGCCCTAGGGATGCGGTTTAGACTAGCGGAGCGCGGCAAGAGGCCGCTTGAGGGCGGCGCGCGAACCTTTATTTAGTCGGCTTTCCCACCACCTCATCTTGTTGGGGCGCGCGTTTTATTGGTCGAAAGAATCGCGTCACCTTTTAGACCCCCCCTTCCCTTTCAGTGTGTACGGAAGGGATATGAGGTTATAGGAAGAAAAAATTCTTGGCAGCAATATACCCTCGAACAAAATTAAAATACACAAATCATTTCCGCGTAACCATTAACTTATTGTAATTTTCATCAGAGTAGTCCAATGCAAGAAGTGGTATTTCCTGAGGCTTGCTTATTTTGCAATACTTGTATACAAGCAAAATTCATTTGAGAAAATAAAAGTAATAACAAAAGAGACTATATAGAGAGTGGTCCCACCACAAATTTTAGCGACCCTTAATGAAATGCATGCCGATTTATTCTTTATAATCTATAGATCCGTATGTCATCTTGACATACGGATGACATACGAATCTGAGACGTGGTCCTTCACTGCTGGCCGTATGAGGACGCTCAAGGTTGCTCAGCAAGCTATGGAGATGGCTATTCTCGGAGTTTCTCTGCCTGATATACTCAGAAATGAGCATATCCATAGTAAAACCAGTGTGAATGACATACCCCAACGGATTAGTAAGCTAAAGTGGCAATAGTCTTGCCATATAGCTCGAAGAACCGATAACCGTTGGAGGATAAAGGTTCTCGAGTGGCAGCCTCGTACCGGTAGGCGTAGTGCAGGGCGACCCCTCACTAGATGGAGTGATGACCAGGTAAGACATACAGGAAGTCGATGGATGCAGGCGGCTCAGGCCCGTGCTTTGTGGTATTACTTGGTGGAGGCCTATGTTCAGCAGTGGACTTGTGGAGGGCTGTAATGATGATGATGATGAATCTATAGATTAAAATTGTAATATTAGTTTTACCACATCTTAACAGGAATACTGAGAAATTTACAGTTAAAATATGAATCTTACAATAACCTAAAATCAAAATTTAATACGATTTTCTAGTACTTTTCACTTGTATTATAAGTCAGTATAGTACACTTTTCAATAACCAATAGGTACTCTAAGATCGATGGAAAAATTTTTTAGTAGTTCCAGCAAAATAAAGTTTTTTAACAAAACAAAAAAAAAGTGCCTGTCTGTGTACAAATTTGGTATGCATAGGTACTATTTTTTACATGTATTGATTGATTATGAGTATCGTACATCGCAAATACCATTAAAGTAACATGATTTAAGCCAAGATGAGTAAGATACAATATGTCCATTGATAATATTTACTTACGTTTTTTGTAGAATAAGGGTGTCAAATGTGCACACAGTACACCTGACGGTAAGTGGATACTGTGGCATATAGACATCTTCATTTATCCACAATTATAAATTAAAATAGGTGAAAATGCATCTTGTATTGTTACCCCTGAAGATTAAGATCGAATACCTTGTTTACAGAAAAAGGTTTCCCAGTTCTCTGAACTCACCATATGAAACACCTTACGAAATGCTATAAGCTGCTATTTTATGCTGTTATTCTGTGAGAGCGTGGAACTCCGGCCAAGCCGACCTATTCGTGCTACAACAAATACAGCTGCATTGTAGCTCTACCACGTATAATATACGTTGCTCACTAATCAAAAAAGTTGTCATTTGTCACTGTCATTTATGATCTTATCCGTGGATCCCACCGTGTAACCTAACCTGTGCTGTGAATTAAATTTATTTATCAAAAATATTCAGTAAGTAAATATTATATGTTGAATTTTAAAGTAACGAAAAACGGTATTGCGTTCGTGTAGCATTCATTTCAATTTGATTTATCGAGGAATGTACGTTGCAGTTTTTAGTTTTGTTAAAGTATTGTTGCTACTTTAAGTATAACTAAACGAAACGAAAGTAGAGACTGAAAAAATGTGGCAAATTAAAAAATATCCGCTTAGCAAACCCAAAAATTGTATGAAGTACCTGGAATAACCTGAATCGATACTTTAGAGTTGTCTATTACGTAAAATAATATTTGTACACTACTGGTTGACAGCACGTGGACAGGTCCAGAAAAAGGGAACCAACGGTACCTTTTTATGTAAAGTTGTGTTTTTAGACGAAGTAAACTGAAGTTTCAAGATGTAAATCTTATCTACCCATTATGACCTAACCAAAGAGACATTTCGTGTGTAACATTTCGAAAATCAGTTTACTCCGTTGGAATAAAAATACGAATAGGTATTATGTGATATTATCTGAATAAAAAAACAACAGTATTTTCTAATAATTTTGGTTTATTCACTACCATAATTGAAATCTGAGTCTAGGATTTCTAAGTGGAAAGATTCATTTCACCCACTGGAATCACTATCTCTAAAATGAATAACAAAATTTTCTGAATTATCTTCTGTTATTCTATCCCTTTCTTTATATTTCTTTTCATGTGAATTACGTGATCAGTATTTTTCTTCCATTCTATATTATTTTATTCTATATTTAATGTTTCTTTAACTCCACAGTAGGCAGTGCAATATCTTTACTAGCCACTTTATGTTTAGCCAAACTACATACCAGCTCAATGGCATCTAGATCACAGTCGAACAGGGAAGTCGCAATACCTGCCCATTCTGATTCAGAAGTTCATGGGCTTCATTAATTAGTTCTGGTGTGTTTCATTTTACAAGACATAGCAGCTCTGATTTTGTGTGATACTGTTTAAATGGAATATCATTCAAAGTAAGCCATTCCTTTATCTCATTTTTACGACTTTATGATATAGGAACTTTATTTACAATAATTGAATAGTAACTTATAATACATAACTAATAAACTAGGCTCATTTAAATTGCGTATGAGCTTTTCTCTTAACCATTTATTAAAGTTAACGGCACTTATGTCGTGGTTGTAGTTTGCCATTTTATATTAAGTGCTAAATAGTAGTAATGAGTTAGTCACAGGGCCTTTCTTCGATCCAGAATGCACAATTATATACCTTTTCCCTGTTGAAACATTTTCAATCACACCACTTGTAAATGGACTTCGCCAAAACTTCTGGGGCCTGTAGTTTTTATGAATATTGGTCTCATCTAAATAAATGATTGACTTTCCTTCTCTACTTTTCAAAGCCATGGTTCTTAACAACCGATGTCTCCAGGCAAATATGTCATAACGTTCAATTTGCTATAAACGCTCATTTTTATTTCTCTTAGATTTATAGCCACTGGACAATAATAAGTGGCGAAGAGTTTCACGGCATCCATTAATGTAATGCTTTCTCTCAATTCCACTAACAGAGTTCTCAACATAGAAACTTGTTTTCTAAGGATGTGAAATTCGTTTATTCTGTCACGAATAGCAATTATATCGAAACTGTCTAGGTTGGACGCTGGGTTTATGCGGCTGTTTTTTCCCTGGGGTATTCCAGACACCTTCATTTACCACACTAAATTCCAGAAGTGGCGATCTTTCTGTTCAGTACGATGTCCCACAGGGAATTATTTTGGGACCAAGTCTGTTTGCCATCTACATGAACGACATCCTAAATTTAACAGAAACAGAAACTTTTTTATTCAATGTAGATTATAACAATACTTAATGAAAGTCACTTTTTTCATTTACCACTGGTTCGCAAAAAAAGCCTCTGTCCTGGGAAGAACCAGCAAGAAACCCAGCGAGACTATTTTTTTTCCAATAATAGCTTACAATCATGTTTACAATTAGCAACACAAGACAAATTAGAAATAGCTTGGTAGCGATCAACCTTCCCAGGGGTTATTATCATCCATAAATTCCTTAACATTAGAATAACCCTTTTATCATCATTACAGCTCTTCACAAGTCCACTGCTGAACATAGGCCTCCCCCAAGTAATACCACAAAGCACGGTCCTGAGCCACCTGCTTCCATCGATTTCTTGCTTGTGTTACCAGGTCGTCACTCCATCTAGTGGGGGGTCGCCCTACACTACGCCTACCGGTATGAGGCTGCCACTCGAGAACCTTTCCTCCCCATTGGTTATCGGTTCTTCGAGCTATATGGCCGGCCCATTGCCACTTCAGCATACTAATCCGTTGGGTTATGTCGGTAACTCTGGTTTTACTGCAGATATGCTCATTTCTGTGTCTATCACACAGAGAAACTTCGAGCATAGCCCTCTCAATAGCTCGCTGAGCAACCTTGAGCGTCCTCATACGGCCAGCGGTGAAGGAACCAAATCTCTGTAAGTCATCACTGGCAATACGCACTGGTTGTACACTTTAGTTTTCAGAAATTGAGGTATACCTGAAGAGAAGATTTAGAGTAATTTCCCGAACGCTGCCTAGCCGAGTTGAATCTGTCGATTGACCTCTCGGTCGAAATTGGACTTACCTAGTCGGACTATTTGTCCCAGGTAAACGTAATCGTCAACGATTTCAAGCATAGTGCTCCCAACAACTACCGGCATAGGTGTGACATGGTTATTAAACATGATCTTTGTTTTGTCCATGTTTATCTTAAGACCTATCCGTTGGGAGACACTATTGAGGTCATTGAGCATAGTGCTAAGGTTCTCCAGGGATTCTGCCATAAGGACTACATCGTCGGCAAATTGAAAGTGAGTGATGTACTCGCCATTGATGTTGATACTGTATCATTTCCAATCCAGTAGCTTGAAAACGTCTTCCAACGCAGCGGTGAAGAGTTTCGGGGATATAACGTCACCCTGTCTTACACTTCTCTGCAATTGGATACGCTTCGAACTCTGGTTCTGTACTCGCATAGCCATCGTAGCCCTACTGTACAAACACTTCAGCACTTCGATATACCGACAGTCGACTTGGCACCGCTGAAGGGACTGTAGCACCGCCCAAATTTCGACGGAATCGAAGGCTTTCTCATAGTCCGCATACGCCAAGCAAAGTGGCAGATTGTACTCTTCGGTCTTCTGTACAATCTGCCGCAGGGTATGTATGTAGTCTATGGTACTGAAGCCTTTTCGGAAACCGGCTTGTTCGGGAGGCTGGAAGTCGTTGAGTCTGCGTGCGAGACGATTCGTAATGACTCTCGAAAACAGCACGTAGACGCGGCTCAGAAGGGAAATCGATCATTAGTTCTTCAAGAGAGCGTTGTCGCCTTTCTTAAAGAACAAGACCACCGCACTTCTGCTCCACGCCTCCAGAGTAATGCCACCATGGAGGACGGAATTGAAGAGCTTCTGAAGGACTTCAAGTACCGGTGTTCCACCCGTTTTCAGAAGCTCCGCTGTAATTCCATCCTCGCCTGGGGCCCTGCCGTTTTTAAGGTGCTGGAGAGCCATTCTAATCTCGCTCAGACCGACGTCCGGGATATCATCGGAATAGTGTTGGGTAAGACATGGTCTTGGATCGTTTCTCACACGCGTGTGGCTCAACGATGATATGTACAGCTGCCCATAGAACTTCTCAATCTCACTCAAAATCTCAGGTGTCTCGGAAACGATGCTGCCACACACAGTCTTCAGCTTTGACAGTTGGCTCTTTCTGGCAGACAGATCTAGCGGTTCCGAGGGGTCACTAGACAACGTACGACAAAGTGGGCGGCTATTCATTACGCATTCAATTTGAGCGAGCACCGTACTTAGCTCTTCGAAGGACAAGATTTGATCTCCTATTACTCGGTATAAGTGACTCTTTAGACTCTTAATATTAGTCTCCCAATTGCCACTCAATGCGGTTCTCGGCTAGAATGTGAGCGAACTCCGAATTATAATACTTGCTAGCTAAGAGCTCATGTAGTTCTGATAAAATACGTTTTGCACCGACGTAGTTCGTACTGTTATCCGAATATAATTTACTTACAGGGCCACGGCGGGATAGATATTTTTTAAATGCACCCATAAAGCCTGCTGTGCTTAGATCACCAACAGGTTCTATATGCACCGCTCGAGTAGTTAGAGATACGAAAATGCAGACGTAAGCCTTTGTGGATCTTATACCACGCCCGCGAGTGAGCGTGACCTTAAACGGACCAGCGAAATCAGACCCGGTGTGCGTAAAGGGCTTTACTGATTGTATTACTCTACAAGATCTAAGTTCCGCCATTTCCGGAAATGACGGCTTGGGGCGTGCCCGAAAGCAAGCTATACATCTGTGCACCCGATTGCGTATTAAACTACGTGCAGAAAGAATCCAATAATTCTAACGCAAGATCGACATCAGCAAGTCGGGGCCAGCGTGCGAATTCAATTTATGATGGTAATCGACTAATAAATTCATGATATGGTCTTTGCGCGGTAAAACTATAGGGTACCGTTGGTCGAAACTCAACTCCGAGTTGGACAAGCGTCCACCTACCCTTACAATGCCATCCTGTAAAAATGGCTTAAAGCGTTGAAAGGCGCGACAACAAGCTCTATTCAATTGTAATCTTGTGATTTCTTCAGAGAAGTGTGCACGTTGAAGTTCACGTAATACTAGCGACTCGGCATAGTTGTAATCGGACGCTAAGACATACGAACGTCGAGGTAAAAGCTTCGCAAATCGACGAACGTAAATTACGCTACGCAATAATTTCGACCAAGAGGACAAGCGGTTCGCCAAAGCAATGATTGGAGAAACCTCGCTCGAAACGTTCGCCACCAGAGCGTGTCTCTTCTCTTCCGGCGGTTGTGACACTGACGAAGGTTCGAAATCGGTTATTGGCCATTGCGAGGGATCCGAGTGAACCCAAGAAGGTCCGTGGAACCAAAGCGGGTGGTCCATTATTTGCATCGGGGTGAGTCCACGGGATAGACAATCGGCAGGGTTTTCCGTACCGGACACGTGATAAAAGTTCCGCGTTTCTAACTCGTCTTGGATCTTGGCCACTCGGTTCGCGACAAAGGTATCCCAACGGTGGGGTGAAGAATGAACCCAGCATAAGGCGACGGTGGAGTCGGAAAAGGCAAATATCCTTTCTATGTGAACTCTATCCCTACATGCGCTGATAACTGCGGTAATAAGCTTGGTGAGTACTAATATTGCGCGAAGCTCTAATCCCGCCAGAGAGACAACCTTACGGGGGGAGACTCTCGACTTAGAACTAATGAGGCTAATCGAATTTCTACCATTATTCTGAACGTGGAAATATACAACGCCCCCGTAAGCCTTCTCGCTGGCATCTGCAAACCCAACGACCGTTATGACGCTATTTCTATCGACGTTTATATGACGCGGTATTTTAATTTCTCTTAGTAAAGGAAGTTCCTCTCTAAAACGCTGCCACAACCGAACAATGCTATCAGGCGGCGAGTCATCCCAATCGCATTCAAACAACCAAAGTTGTTCAATCAAAAGCTTAGCGTATAATACCACCGGAGCTACGAAACCCATGACATCCCATAATCTAGCAACGCATGACAGTATTGTGCGCTTTGTGCATTTCTCTACGGGCGGATTTACCTTAAGGCTAAACACGTCGGACTCTGGTGACCAACACAGACCGAGCACCTTGTGTGTATCAGAATCGTCGAATTCCTTTATCGCCGAAAGACGGTGAGGCGTTTTGCAGTTTACGATTTCATAGCTTTATAACCTCGGCGGTGGTTAGGATGGCCTCCTCCACGCTATCGACCGAATACACAAAATCATCCATATATAAACCGCTCTCATCATATTTCCCTCTTAGCTTCAGGGTAAGAGGGACCTTCATCGTGGGCAAGCTGTCTCACCGTGAGTAACGCATGAAATGGGCTCGACTTTAAACCAAAACAAACGCGGTTAAATTCAAAAACCCATTAGAGTTTCCTTTGGGTTGAAACGATATAAAATGCGTTGGAATCTACGGTCGCATTCACGGACCACTATGCAAAGAAACATTTGGCGAATATCGGCGGATAGTGCTATACTAAACAAACGAAAATTGGCTATTATATTAAATAAACTGCCCTGTAAATTTTGCCCACTATAGAGGATATCGTTAAGCGACAGGTGAGTGCTAGTTTTAGCACTAGCGTCGAGCACTACACGTAACTTAGATGTAAGTTTGTCCTCCCTAATGACCCCGTGGTGTGGTATGAAATACGACGGTGTGTCTTCGTAGTTATCTAATTTCAAAGCCACAAGTGATATGTAACTTTCTCTTATATATTCGTTAATAACGCCGTCATAAGCTTCCTTTAATTGGGGTGAAGCGAGCATCCTACGCTCCAAGCTGTGGTAACGTTTTTCCGCCATTTGACGCGAATCGCCGAGAGATAAAACATCTCCTTTAAAGGGTAGCGCTACACTATATCTACCGTCGCGATCACGAACGGTCGTGCGGATGTAAATTTCCTCGCATAATCTGTCATCTGAGCTAGCTATGGGTGGGACGTTCACCTAGTCCATCTCCCAAAATTTGCGGACTAACGACTCGAGCGGTTGGACAGCCATACCACAATAAGAGGTTGCCGAAATACTATCCATGACGGGGGCGGAGCCAATGATGAGGTAGCCCAATACGGTTTCCAGTGCGTAAGGCGCGGTATGCGAGGAGTTGCCCCTGACCTTATTGTTTAGCAAAAGACGAGGGAAAAGCGATGCTCCAATGAGCATGTCTATGTTTCCAGGAACGGCGTAAGTGTCGTCCGCTAGAGTCAAATTTTTAAATTCAATCATTGCCGAGGTGTCAACCGAAACGGTTGGCAGCCGTTCAGTGACCCTATCCACTACTAGTACATTTATATTAAAGTTAACATTACGATCTATCCGAGAATAAAATTTTTAATTTATATATCCCTGGGTAGCTTTACTAGTACCTCCGATGCTTTTGACTACAGGACATGAAAGTGACCTATTTATTACTAAGCCTAAGCGCTGACAACATTGTCGCGTTATAAAGCTATTTTGGGCTCCGCTGTCCAGCAGTGCACGGACGCTTTGTTCGTTTCCACGCAAATCCATAACCAAAATACGTGCCGTTCCCAGTAACACGGTTGAAGGAGGTTGTGCTCCCATATTTGCCAATGAGCACAGAGCGACATCACCAGGTCGACCGCTAGAATCGTTGACCTTAGTAGGGGTGAATTCCTTGTCCGCTTTACTTGACGCCGCTATGTTGCTATTTTCAAAATGTAATAGCGTGTGATGTTTTGTTGGCGCACTTGCTACATATGAAACTAGAATTGCATTTTGCAACTAAATGCTTATCGCTTAAGCAGTTCAGACATAGGTTGTTTGTCTTTACTAATTTATAACGTTCGCTTGGTGAATATAAAATCGCACAATTGTATAAATTACCGTGTTTATCTTTACATATGATACAGGCATGCTGAAGTGGTGCCGACGCAGCGGTTACGTATGTTAACGACCCTGCTATTTTAGATGGTTGAGTCTGTCTACGGTCGACGCACCTTTTAATCTCCTGTTTAACGTTCGGGCAGCGCTGCAACACATTTATTTGATCTCGCACAAACGATGCTAATGAATGAAAGGAAGGCATCTTCGAGCTACGATGCTCCATTTCAAACGCACGCACGGTGTCGGGGTCTAATTTCTTTAGTGCAATATGGAGAAACACCACGTCCATAAGGTCATTAAATTTAAAATTCTTAAGTGCAGCCACCGATGCCACAAATTTATGTAAAAACTGCTCTAAGCCGTTGATGTTCGCGGACGATATAGGTTTAAGATCGAATATCTGGTTCAAATATTCGGAAGCTAACATTCTCCTATCTTCATATTTAGTTTTAAGCGTTTCGAATATTAACAAGTAATTGTTTGCTGTAGGTGTAAAACCCGAGCAAATTGACTGTGCCCTGCTACTAAGTTTACTAATTAAATAATATAATTTTTCAGCGTCCGATAACGATGGGTTATTGTGTATATTGTTTTGAAAACTACTGAAGAAGAAGGGCCAAGTCTTAATATCACCATTGAATACCGGAATATCTATTGGCGGCAACCTAATTGAGTCACGTGGACGTACCTGTATTTCCGGCTTTGCTTCGTTTTGAGATTGTAAGAGTTTCGCCGTTCTTTTCAAGCGACACAACATATCTTCAAATGCTAGAAGCGGTTGGTAGTTCACTATGTATTTCGGGTCGATTTGTAATTCCAAATGATTAATTTGGTCTAATATTCTTTCGTAATCCGTCCGCAAAGAATCCACCGTTTCAATTTCATTCAAAAAATTTTCCCGCACTGCTTCTACATTGATGTTCTTTATGTGATCACTAATACTTTGTATACGTGAAAAAAGTATGTCCCTCTTGGCATAAAGTGTTTTAATTTTAATTTCATTTCCACTAACTGCCATTTAAAATTATTATAATAAAGTTATATTAATCACAATTAATCTCACAATGCACAAATAATTGAGGATGGACACTCGGTATGCCGTATTACGTAATTAAATCGAACACCTGTTACAGCGAGTCGAGGTGACGCGTTGCTCGCCAAACTCAATATTTTTATCAAAATTGTCGGGTAAGCGTACCAAACGGTTGCGATTACACTGTTTCAATTATTTAAGCGACTATAAGCTTTAAATTTAAACCAAATACAAATACTATTTAAATGAATAATTCTGTTTGCGATTACCTAACCAAAATTTAAATTTAAACGAACACTATTTAAGACTATTATATAAATGAGAGTGCATTATCTAAATAATTAATTTAATAATTCGACCAGAAAATGGTTGAACGACTACTAAACACCAGTCCAATTGCCGGACATAATGTGGAGCGTCGAGCCTAAGGTTGCCGAAGTCTAATTCCCCGGTCGAACCTTAAACCTATTACGCGAGATATTAATCAAAGTGGACTGTATCTTCGAAATACTTCTACGCTTATATAACGACGACTATAGCGCGCGGTACAATGTACTCGCTCTTCCCTAAAACGAACTATTATTTGCCAAATCGATGAAAGGAATCCTTTGATTTATTAGGATTAGGAGAAAACAAAATTGGAGCGGGTTAAAACACAATTATATCAAGCAGGCAATATTATTAGGAATATTCACTCACCGGGGTGTTTCTTCTATGCTGTTGGGCACTATAGCTGCGACTTCTGGAACTTCTTCTGGACAGACTCTCTGGAGAGAGGCGGTGCGCGACTATATCTCACACGAGGTGAGGCGGGTTTCCTGGAGCTCGACTGCTTCCAGGCTAAAGCGGTTCTACTAGCGGTGTGGTTCCAACAACGAGCGCGGCGGGAAGAGGATGCGCGTCGGTCGCGCGTGCCTTTTATACCTTCGGTTGCGATGATTACGTGATATTCTAGAATCATCTTCTTTCCTCTCCCACGCCACCACCCCGATGTGTCGATAAGAGGGTATGAATGATATCGTTTTGGAAAGGGATAAGCGATTTGGCAGCCTACCGTCAAAATAAATAAATACGAATGGTTTTCCGCGCAACCATACATGCTTATAAACTTCGCAAATAAATATCCAAATGAATGATAGAATATAATGTTTGAATAATACATAATGAAATAAATATTTGAAGTAAAAAAAAGAAGAAAAGAAAGACAAGAATTAAGGAAAAATAATGTCAATTTGTAGTTGCCTTCAGGTAATGTTCTCAGAGAATATCTTTATTTATTTGTGGCATTCTTAATATCATTGGGGAGGGTATTCCAAAGTTGTATAGCTTGTATCGTAAAAGACGACTTAAAAAATCCTAATTGTACCATTATTTCATAGTTTGTAGAACATAGTATCGTAATAATAATAATAGGCGAAAATACCATAATTTTACCTAAATGTCGACTTGTATTATTATTGAGTTCTTTTACATTTTAATATTAACCCAAAGATATCTAGAATTTCTGTATTTTACATGAGTACCGCGTCTTTTTAGAATTTTAGAATTAGCTCCCTTCCTGTCAACCGACGATCGATCGATCTTTTTTTCGTACTCTTTTCGTTTTAACCTTATTGAATATAAAATATATTAGGTACCAATAATCAAAATTTAACTTACACTAAGTTCTTTAGACAAAATTTAAACAGAAATAAAAATAAAACTGTCAAAAAACGAAACGTAGGTATGAATAAAACTAGATGCGTGACACTAAAATCACGGCACATGGGAAAAAAGAAATATGAAACGTCAAACGAGATATAATTTTTTAAATAGTATAATTTTATATTTCATGTACAATATTTTTGAGGGTCTGAATCCAACCGTAGCCTAATCTTGGTAACGTAACTAAACTAACTGTAAAATAAAACTTTATAAATGCGTTTATATAATAATTTAATTGTAACAAGATTAATATGAGGTTATTTACCGATGATACGATATCCCATGTTTCTTATATATTTGTGTCGTAATTTTTGCATTATTTTACCAGGCCGCTAGACATATTTGTGACAGGCAAATCTGTCCTGCGTATGCACCACTGTAAACCGATTCGCGTTGGCCCTAAAACTGTAATTTTAGGGCCAACGCATTGGTCCGTTTTAGTTGTTCTATCGGCCCGGTCCTTGCGCTAGTAACATATAAGTCAATGGTCCCTCTCCATTTAAAATAACATTAGTATTGACATGCTTAACATTAGGAGTTACGAATTTCATACATTTAGTTTTAGTACCATTCAAATGCAAATTATTAACATTAAACCAATTAACTAACTTAGCTATAACATTATTTACTTTGTCGTAATTTAATAACTGTCGTTTTAATTTGAAAATTAATGAAGTATCATCAGCAAATAATACTATATCATGGTTATCCCCTACTATGAAAGGTAAGTAATTAATATATACTATAAACAGAAAGGGGCCGAGAATTGAGCCTTAGGCACGCCCATTTGTACAATCGACCCGGAAGAACTCATACTATTAATGACAACTTTTGGGTTCTGTCACTTAAATATGAAATAATTAATTTAATAGCATCGCTTCTTACACCGTAGTGTTGAAGTTTCCTGATTAATGTTTCATGGTGAACACAATCGAAGGCTTTGGATAGGTCACAAAACTCACCCAAAGCATCCTGTGAATTCTCCCATGCATTAAATATATATTTAATTACCTCAACACCAGCATCAATTGTCAAGCGACCCCTTGTGAAACCAAATTCATTTTTATGAAGTAAATTATTAAATTAAAAAAAATTAACATTTGATCAAGAATAATCTTTCAAAAATTGTACTAAATGTTGGCAATACAGAAATAGGTCTAATCTAAAATTAGCGGGGTCCTATGTTCTACCAGATTTAAATAAAGTAAAAATTACTATGCTTCATTAAATCTGGAGGTGTCTCCAGATTTAATGAAGCATAGTAATCTTGCGTGTACAAGATTCGATACTAGTATTAAAAATAATAGATAGTTTGCTTACATATAGACGCAATAACTTTAATAGAAATCCCCCACAGATCGGTGGTCCTCTTAATATCAATAGTTTTAAAATATTTTACAATATCTTTTGATGACACTTTATGAAATGTAAAATTTTTTGTACACACATTTACATTTTGTTTAAGTAATGATTCGGCAACGGCAGGAGAAGAATTCAGTGACTTATTTGTTAAGATCGGAATATCAGTAAAATATTTCTCAAAAACCATTGCAACATCCTGATCTGATTTAGTTAATTTGTTGTTAAAACTTAACTGGTAGTTTGAATTGCGAGAGTTGACCTTACCATTTTCACTATTAATTATACTCCATGTCATTTTAATTTTATTAGAAGCAGTTTTTATTTTGTTGCTCAAATACAATGACACACAAAGCACACTCTTTTAAATATTTTGGAATATTTTTTACATATTCCGTAAATTCGACCCTAGGATTATATGAACTTTCATTGTAAAATTCATATAACCTTTTTCTACTAACTTAACTTACTAACTAACCTAAATGTTAATAATGCGGAACTGATCTGTTTCTAAGACGAGTCAGTAGTGCGCTTTCATGATCGCAGGTGGACAGACATGCACAAATGGGCTGAACATGGTTTGCACGTATAGTTCAATGGCTGGACATGAACCTCCTCACCTTTAACACCGCTAAGTCTAAATACATAGCGTTTCACAAGACTCGGGCTTCTAGAGCTTCTTCATTGATTAATAAAGTTCATAGATGCAGAACACCAAGTTACCCTTATGGTGCCCTATCTTATACGTTCTCAACGTGCGATTGCCAATCGATACATGCAGTGGAAACAATAAAATATTTAAGCGTAGTTGTCGACCACAATCTATCTTCAGTCCACATATCACAAATCTGGCTGCTCGAGTTCGAAAACTTATCTATGTATTCAAACTAATACGCAACACTATGTCAGTCCATTGTACAATACTGTATTACGGCATGGGGAGGTGCTGCCAAAACTTACATATTAAGAATAGAGAGATCTCAACGAGCTTTGCTTAAAACCATGCTTAAAAACAGTGCGATTTCCCACCAGAGAGATATTTAACTTATCTCGTGTGCTATCTGTTTGCCAGTTATATATTCTAAAAGTCACAAAGAGATGTCATAAAAACGTTTCAAACCTGCCTAACTATTTATTTATTTATTTATTTAACTTCATATACACATTAGATGTATATAGGCGGACTTAATGCCTGAGGCATTATCTACCAGTCTACCTTAGAGTAGTGCAGAGATAAAAGAGGTAGGTGTAATAATAAGTATGTACAATACATATATACATATATACATATACATATATACACCTATATAAACTCATACATATATAAGCGTATAAATATATACATATATAAACATTATGTAAGTATATATACATAAAATTAAACATATATATATATATATACATACACACACACACACACACACACACATATACATATATTAAATATAATATTAAATACTGCTAACTACGAACGCTAAGTTGATTCTGCCATTTTATTGACGAGCATTTCTCGCACTTTAGACTTGAACGTAATCCGGTTTTCGGAACTCCTGATTTCGGAAGGCAGAGCGTTCCAAAGAAGAACAGATTGAACAAAGAACGATGATTGAACAAAGTTAGTACTAAAAGGGGGGCACTGAAGCAAAAGGTTATTACTAGAACGGAGAACTCTATCATGATTGGAGCTAAGATATTGAAAATGAGGAGTTAAATAAGATGGAGGATTAGGAGACATCAAGATAGAGTAAAGAGTAGTGAGTGCACGTAGACTACAGCGCTGACGAATGGGTAACCAGTTGAGTTGAGAGCGATAAGTAGACACATGATCATACTTTCGAAGATTAAAAATGAATCGAATGCAGTTATTAAGAAGACGGTCATATTTGTTCAAGAGTTCTGCATTCAGGTCAAAATAACACACATCACCATAGTCAAAAATGGGAAAAATTAAGGTCTGCACAATAATCGTCTTGGTCCTGGACGGGAGAAAGTTCTTCAGGCGGTAGAGAGAACGCAAAATACCTGTCACTTTCTGACAAACATTTGACACTTGAGTTTGCCAGCTCAAGGTGGAGTCAATGTGCAATCCAAGGTCTTTCACGGAATTACTCAGTTCTAAAATAAAACCGCTAAAAATGATCGGTGGTAAAGCTGTGGGATTCAGTTTCTTTATCATCCGTTGGCTACCTATTATTATAGCCTGACATTTGGATGGGTTAACTTTAAGACCAAACTTATCAGACCAGTTATTTATATACTCTAGGTCCCTATTAAGAGACTCAATTGCTGTAGATATACAGTCGACCTTCGCGTGTGAGTACAACTGCAAGTCATCAGCATACAAATGATACGCACACTGAAGATTTGGGGTAATGAGATTTATAAATATTGAAAATAACAATGGAGATAGAATACCGCCTTGAGGAACACCAGCATGCAAGTCACACCAACTTGATGAGGACTCGTTAATGCGAACTGACTGCTGGCGGCCTCGAATATAAGATGAGAACCACTCCAAGGCCTCAGATCAAAAAGAGATCATAGAAAGTGAAAGGATTGATAATAGGATGTCGTGACTGATGGCATTAAAGGCGTTAGAGAAGTCAACCAAAACCAGTACTGTGACTTTAGTTTCCTCCATGCCTGCCCTAATGTCACCAGTGACTTTGAGGAGCGCGGAAACAGTGCTATGACCCGGCCTGAAACCAGACTGTAATGAGCTTAACAGGTTATTCGAGAAGATAAAATGTGATAGCTGTTTGTGTACACAAGCCTCTAGCACCTTTGATAAAAAGGGAAGAATGGATATAGGTCGGAAGTGATTAGGTAAAGAAGGATTAGAAATTTTTGGGAGAGGTATAATGTAAGCTTTACGCCACAGCGACGGAAAAACTCCAGAATCCAGAGAGAAGTTAATTATATGGGAAATAGCAGGGAGGAGATGATCTATAATATTAATAATCATACGGCGACTGATATTGTCACAACCAATAGCATTAGACTTAATGGAGAGTATAACATTCCTGATCTCATTCGTAGCTATTGGAGAGAAGCAGAAAGGAGCGATATTAGGACGAGGTAAACACATTATCTGATTAACAGTTTGACACTTGGTTAGGTGATCCAGAGGTGTATGTGAAGAGAAGTGTTGATTGATATCATCCAAACCAATTGTCCTCTGAAACTTAGAATGGGACATCTTACCAATATCCATGGTTCCCAGGAACTTCCAGATATCTGCGGGGGAAGAGGATATGATGTTGTTAAGAATATATCGGCGTTTTGCGTTGCATATCATCTGGTTACACCGATTTCTTGCAGTTTTAAAAATGGACCAATTTTACTCATACGGCGTTATTCCATATCTCTGAAAGGCTCGGTATCTACGCCTCATCACAACGCGGATCTCTGTTGTCATCCAAGGTGCTGGCAGCCGCTTTAGCTTTACTTTTAATAGGAGCATGCATATTATACAGATTAATTTATATGTTATCAAAATGCGCTAACTTTTTTCGTCTACCGTGAGAGCGGCTGTCACTGTGTCCCAGTTAATTTTAGAAGCATCCTGACACAACTTCTCTACATCCATACGGCCAAAACTACGCAAGTGCAGGATTTTAGGCGAGGGCTTAGGAGGTTTCAGGATATGGGAAAGGAAAATGAGATCATGATGGGAGAAACCAGACGCATAATGTTGACCATGAGGAGACAAAGGTGGGGTTTGATGTTAGCATTAAATCGAGCCATGTGTCCTCCCCGTCCGCATTGTGGTGAGTGGCTTGTAGAGGTAGAACATGAAGGCCAACCGACTCGATTATTTGAAGGAACTTATAGGAACGGGATGAGTGCGAAGCCAGGAGATTTGTATTAAAATCACCCATGATGATGTGATGTGAGTATTCTGACCCTAAAGATTCCAGAGTCGGTTCAAGACTGGAGAAGTAATCAACAGAGGGGGGACAATATACAACACCAAGAACGGTTTTAGTTCCCTTCACACATACTTTAACTACCAATCAACATCTTTAAAATAAAAGGGTATACAAAATCCCCGTCCCTTATATTAAAATATTTTTTGCTTGTCACCACTACCACACTTTCTTCATCCACGCATTTGTAATAAAATATCACGATACCATAACATCAGAAACCTCAAGACCTCACAGATCCGTCTACTTGTTAGAAAATGGCTAATGACGTTAACATATGAGGAAACTGAGGATATTATCAAACGCCACTAGCAGAATATACACATACGCACGCGCGCACACACACATAAACACACACACATACACACACACACACACACCACTTTCAAGTAAAATTACACTACACTATGATAATTTCGATATAGAAACATGTCTTTTCTTTTGTTAGACTGTGTACGATTATCTAGTTAACTTGCGCTCTCGAACGTTCGCGTAAATGTAAGAAAGCGAATCCCGTACTAAATTATATTACTGTTAAACGCTTTGAGTTCGTGACAATAAAAACTGCCGATTGAATTAGCAAAATTGATACTTTAATTACCGAACACCAATTAAAACTTAAAACACACTAATAATTTATTACACATAACAATTTAGTTTATTTTATTTCACTCCCAAGTCTTCACTTGTATCGCCAATTCAATACCGCCCCGGTCGCGGTCCTTACCGACTTTATATAGTACTTTTTCCACCGAAAACATCTAGAATGTTCGATAGAATGGCGAAAGTTCTAGCAAAAAATCCCCCAGAAAGCCCTCGCCACTCGACACTAGATGGCGCTAGTGTCTTTTCGTGGTCGAACTCATCGCTGAGACGTCGCTCCACTTAGGCTTGGGAACACCTGGTACCTGGAACACCTCAGAAATAACGAAAGAGGTCTCTGGAAATCGATCGCTCTCACTTTTTACAGTTCGCTTAGGGCAGCTGGATTGAACATGGCCCTTTTCCCCACTGTCGTAGCACCTTGGGCAGTAATATTATTTGCAGTCGCGAACTGTAGCTGCTGCAACCTCCCTAATTTGAGGGAAACGACGATCCTGCCGCTGCTGGGCAGTGATTTTAGCCGCACTACCCACTCGAGATCTTTCACCTTTCCTTTCTACAGTTCACTTAGGGCAGCTGGATCGTAGATGACCTCTTTCCCCACAGCCATAGCACCTAGGGCTGTATCCCTTATTACGGTCGCGAACTGTAGCTGCTGCAACCTCCTTGACGCGGTGGGAACGATGATTCTGCCGCATGGCTTCCACCTCCAGTGCATGTGCCAAGGCTCCCTTAAGCGTCACGTAGAGCCTGAGCCTCACAGCATCTCTGACCTTCAAGTCGCAAATTCCGTCGATGAATGTCTGCACCAGGTTTCCTTCAATGCGCACAGGTACAGATCGGTGTGCCATTCGAAACAGCTTCTCCAGTTCAAGAGTCCACTGCTGCAGGTTTTGGTTGATGCTGATTTTGATTAAGCTGCGCACGAAAATCGTGTTCTAGGTGAGCGTCGCCATATTTCGCTTTCAATGCCTCAAGGAGCTGTTCATAAGTCACTTCCTCACTGCGAGCTTCCAGGACAGTAAAGACTTTGTCGTGAAGGCCTAGTGTGAGAGCAGTCATGGCCTGACTTTTATTCCATTCCTCTTCCCCCCCGGACTGCATCCAGTGCACACGTGTATTAAGACTGCTACGACTACGAGTAATTATTAGTGTTTTTATAAATTTAGTACATTAAATAATCCACTGCATAAAATAGGAGCTCATAATCTACGAAGAGATTTTTAACAAGTCGACGCGCCGAGGGACAAAGACAGTGAGTCTTTTTTCTATTTCTATGAGACCCTATTTACACATATGAGTGCAAAATAAAGAACTCGTGTTTAAAGTAATTATCCCTTTATACATTCCGCCAACCAACGTAAGGATAGTGCGAATAGGAAGTGCGAATACACATAATATAGACATCCCACTCGCTAATTAGCACTCACTCTAGTAGATTAATTAAGAAGCACGGAGCAACAAAGACGCACGAACCGCTCGCTCATAAGCGGGCAATTACCTGCGTATGCGCATCACGTGCCATACTATATTGAAGCTACTGTCGCACAGAATAAAGTGCGCTCTCTTGTTGCCGACCTCTAGCAACTTTATTATATCCTGGTACAATGGAGCGACCAAGCGCGGCCGATGTGTCCGTTTGCGACGATAACGAAACGAATTCACCTACTTATGTATTTGCGCGCAGCCGGGCCGTCACTATGGAGGACTTCAATAGTTTTAAGGAGGAAATGAAAAGCATGATATCTTCTCTGTGGCTTGTACAACAAAAGGAAATAAAGTCTATACCGGACACCTTAAAGGAGATACAGAAAAGTAATACAGGTATTGAAAACTCAATTCAATCGCTTTCGACTAAAAATGAGGAGTTGAGTAAAATGGTATCACAGTTAGAGAGTAGGGTGATGGAATACAAAAATAATATTATACTCCTGGAGGATAAATTAGAAAACTTGCAAATGGCCTATCGAAAGGCTAATATTGAAATAAAAAACGTCCCCCGGGGCAAAAATGAAACTAAGGGCGACTTAGTTGAAATGGTTTTATGTCTATCTACAAGTATTGGAGGTTCGCTGTGCAGAACGGATATCAAGGACATCTATAGAGTTCCGGGAAAGAAAAAAGACACTATGAATACCCCAATAATTGTTGAATTCGGGTCTACACTTATTAAATCCGACATTTTAAAACGGTGTAAATCTTTTAATAACACTAACAAAAATAAATTATGCAATAAACACCTGGGATCCCGCACATCATGTGACACTCCTATTTTTGTGTCAGAACAACTAACGGGAAAGGGCTCGCGGCTTTACTTCCTTGCAAGGGATCTGGTCAAGACTGGAAAATATAAATTCTGTTGGACCGGTTATGGGAGGGTGTACGCCCGTAAATCGGAACATACTCCGATAATCACCATCAAATCGGAAGCCCAGGTGCAACAGCTTTTGAATGGAGACTGACTATCCTTGGTATTTCTTTTTGTTCAATGTGTAATCTCGTTAATGATGTACTATTTTTGCTATTAGTTTTATTGATACTCTTGTTTTTTGCTTGCCTTGAAACTGTAAACAAGATTTATTTATTTAAAACATACCAATACATCTGTCTAATTCACACTCACAAAACTTCGCACACCCTCATACACACTCAATATACACTAGTTGACAACACTCACTCGCACACTTATCCATTCTACAACTGCAAACTACCACTCAAACACACAAAACTGCCTAATCACACCACTCAGAAAATATTTTTTGTGGATATACTAATGTTTTTGTATTTTATTATGCAATAATCCCTTCAAACAACTGCTACCCCATAATAAACGATGTCACAACTTTTATGACGTTCAACACTATCGAATTCTATAGTGCTGAAAAAGTTATATACATATCCCCTGAATTTGGTAACACGTGTTTCTATTTTTACTATATTCAATATGGATGATGCCCTTAATACCTTAAATGATCTAGACAACGTAGAAATTGCAGACTCTTCTTTGGCAGATATTGAAAATCTACATAAAATTATTAATGTATCAGAAAAAGACCTAACAATAATATGTCAGAATATAAGAAGTGTTTACAAAAATTTTGACGATTTTCTTGTTTCCATTACTCAGTTAAAGTTTAATCCAGACCTAATAATTTTGACTGAATGTTGGACAAATAAAGATAAACCCATCCCACACTTATCAAACTATGCTTCGTATTACAGTACTCACTATTTAAACCAGAATGATGGAGTCATCGTTTATATAAAAGATGACATATCAGCTAATATAAAAGAAATAATTTTAGATGACTCTTCCTGCTTACAAATTGAGACTACCAACTACACTGTATTAACAATATATAGGTCACCATCGAATGTCAATGTTGATAGATTTGTTAGCTCCCTAAACACACAACTTGAATTAATCCAATCTCATAGATGCATTATAATAGCTGGCGACATAAATATAAACTTAATTCAAGATTTAAATGAACATAGCACTATGCGCAATAATAGACTTGCATATCTTGACATGCTAAGTAATCACAGTATCATGAGGGGTCATTGTCTACCAACGCGGGATGGTAGTTGTCTTGACCACATAATGCTTAAACTGGATAGACGAATTCTGACTGCTAAAATTGCTATTCTAGACACTACCATAACTGATCATTCTATGACTTTTTTACATATTTCTAACTTATACACTAAGCATAAAACTCAGAGAGTCAAATTGGTCACTGACTATAACATGGCAATCACGAGTATAGTAGACAAAAATATCCAAGATCTGCTGCTATATGATGATCCTGAGATCATTTCTAATCTTCTGATCTCTCACGTCACACAATCTCTTAGAGAAAACTCTCGGAAGACTCGTATCCCAAGGAGCCAAAGGACTATTAAGGCTTGGATAACTCCAGGGGCTTTGCGCTGTATTAAAAATAGAAACGAAATGCAAAAAAAATTACGTTCAAACCCTCATGATGAAGTCCTTAAAATTACATATAAGCGTTTTTGTACCAACTTGTCAAAGAAACTTAAGCGTTCTTATGAAAGACAACAATTAGAAAATTCATCAAAAGATTCAAGAGCTCTTTGGAAACACATAAGGAACATCACACATTTGAATCAAGACAAAACTGGAAGTTTTAAACTCTTGACAACCAAACAAACCCCGGAGGAGTCAGTTGACTATGTCAATGACTTTTTTGCAGGCGTGGGAGAGAACCTGGCAAGCAGTATCTCAGCTGTGAATAACCCTCATGATCTGTCAACTCATCTTGTGGATAAGACCCAACTCACAACTTTTTGCCTATTGGAAACAGATCACCAAGAGGTAAATGACATTATAATGAGTCTGAAATCAAATAGTGCTCCTGGTTGTGACCATGTTCCAGCTAGTTTTTTGAAACTAGCTCGGTATATACTGGTCCCAGTCATCTGTCACCTAGCCAACTGTTGCTTTAGGAAAGGTGTCTTCCCAAGTTTATTAAAACGAGCTATTGTTACCCCGGTGCACAAGGGTGGGAATAGGGAGGATGTTAATAATTACAGACCTATATCGGTGCTTCCTTCACTGTCCAAAATACTAGAGAAGCTTATTAATAAAAGACTGGTAACCTTCCTAAAAAAATACAACATATTGGCAGATTCACAATACGGCTTCCAATCAGGAAAATCTACCCAGGATGCTATTTTATCCCTAACATCACTCATAGCTAATCAGTTGGATAGTGGAGGCAAATGCTTGACGATATTCTTAGACCTGAAGAAGGCCTTTGACACCGTATCTGTTCCCATTCTCGTGCGCAAACTAGAAAAAGTTGGAGTTAGAGGTACTCCATTAAGTTTTATTAAAAGTTATTTGAGTGGCAGGAGGCAGAAGGTTAGGGTGGGTAGTTTTGTGAGCAACGATGCTGACTTAACCTTTGGTGTACCACAGGGCTCAGTTCTTGGGCCAACATTATTCCTCATTTACATCAATGAGCTTTGCAGTATGTCCCTAAACAGTACCTCGATCTTCTCTTACGCTGATGATACTGCCATGGTCATTACTGGCAACTCCTGGGACTCTATCAAAAAGAACGCGGAATCGGCACTTTTTACTACTGCTTTATGGTTAAGGTTAAACCTACTTTCGTTAAATACATTAAAGACTAACTTTATGTGTTTTTCAATAAGCAATAGAACGCAACCAAACCCAGATTACAATCTCACGATACATAATTGCTCTCTCCTAAATGCTTCAAACTGCAACTGTCCAATCATTGCCAAAGTGAACTCCACAAAATATCTGGGAGTAATGATTGATGACAGACTTTCATGGCACGCCCACACTGACCTTATTACAAGTCGCATCAGAAAATTAATCTGGATTTTTAAAATTTTACGACATTCTGCGAAAGAAGACCTATTAAAACGCATATATGTTTCTTTGGCGCAGTCTATCATGATTTACTGCACTCCTGTATGGGGTGGTGCATCAAAAATAAATTTTTTTAGTAGCTGAACGTGCGCAGCGCGCACTTTTGAAAGTCATGCTCTTCAAAAAACGTAGGTTCCACACCCAAGCACTCTATGCCGTAGCAGATTTGTTGTCATTACGTAAATTATATATCCTGCATACTGTTGTTAAAAAACACAAATCTCTCCCACTTGACACTTCAATATTCGCAAGAAGAAGGATTGACTCAGTAGCTAAAATGCAAACATGTAAAACATTTTTTGCTAGACAACAACACGCAAACATGTCATGTCAACTATATAATAAGGCCAACAAAGCACTTAACATCTATACCAAAACAACTTTTGAATGCAAGGATCTAGTCCTAAATTGGCTTAAGCCACTAACTTATGAGGAAGTAGAGAGCATGATTAGGTTTTAAACATAGAATTACATCCGCACATAGTATAGAAACACACACACACACACACACACACACACACACACACACACACGCACACACACACACACACACACACACACACACACACACATCCTATTCAATCACACAAGAGAAAAATTGTATGCATGCCTTATTTAAATAATTAGTATGTAGTCTCTCAGTTCATTAAAAATAGTAGTCTAAATATATGTTGTAAAAGTGTTTTTGGAAGAGCGGAGTTTCCTAGAACAAGCAATTTATTTAGCTTAAAAGGAATCTCCAAACATAGAAAACTTGTATATTTAGACTTAAGTTAATGAAATAAACATTTTTGATTTTTGATTTTGATTCCAGCCGTTCGCCTTCATAACAGCTTCAAACTGCAGTTTGTAGGCCAACCAGGAAGAAGTTCCGTCAAATGGTGGCACCTTAAACCCACGTTGCGAAGGTGTAGTAGCTACTACGGGAGCTTTAGTACCATCCCCATGTTTTAGTATGTCCAGTGATTTTTCATGTCAGCCATTACGTTGTCAACCCGATTGTTCACTTGGTCGATTCGCTTTTCAGCTTCTGACAGGCGGTTGTCATGTTGGGCAACCATATTCTTCACCTCACTTATGTCTTTCCCGAAGGTAGCTTGAATGTCCTTCATGAAGAGCATCGGCTTTTTTCTTATTGCGTTTGAGCTGCTCTTCCAAACGATTGGCCTGTTGCTCCTGTAGGCGGGTCTGTTCCTCCTGCTACTCTTTCAACAAATGGGACTGTTCCTCCTGTCGGCTGGTCTGCTCCTGCAGCATCACCATCAGAGTACCTAAGTCAGGTGCTGCAGATGCAGGAGCTACTGACGGGCCGGCCTCCGTGGCCGGCGGCTGGCCCTCCGACATCTGCAGCGTTACCCTCCAAATGGTCTCTGGTTCGTCTCCTGCTGGCGTTGACTTCGGGTGCGGACACCCTCCGTTTTGTCCTTAGGTTAAATCAGCATGATTTTATCCCACTTTTGACACCGATTGTTACGCGCTTAGGTTTTGTGACAATGAAAACTGCCGACTGAATTGCTAAAATTGACACTTTAATTACCGAACACCAATACTGTGGTGTAGGTCCTCTAGTAATTGTGGTATGAGGACTGAAGGTCGGCAATCCTGGGTTCTTGTCCTGTCTTTATGCTCTAAATTAGTATGTATTTCAATAATTTGCACTATAACCTCAACCACTGCCACATTATCCAGATTTTTTGTAAAATAAAACAATTTGACTTAAAATTACAATGCAACACAATGCATAATAATGCCTGATAAATCAAGAGACAAATTTGGTACAGGCTTTTCAACAAGTTGCTTTTCACAACATAAAAAATCATACTTTGTCAGTCAATCAGCCCGGCAGTAACTTATTAATTCAGAACTTGGAAGATAGAAATGCCTGCACCCAGTTTTGAGCACTGGAATTTGTATAATAAGTAATACCGTTGAATTTAACTCCTTCCTATTTCAGTATGTTAATAAACTTGGTAAATGCTTGATAGTATAAACTATTCAGTATAGCCATAGTCTTAAAACTTAAAGTAATAAATTGTGGCTTTTAGTAGATCTCTGAATAAGTCATTGTATTTTGTATTCACGTAATTTGTAACAGCACAACAGCCTTATAGGAGATGCTGCTTTCCATTTAAATTGTATTATACCACATCTTACAAATTGCTTTAATTATACGGAAAACTTCCGTTGTTTTTGTCTTTTTTAACATTATTAGTATAACAATTAATAAAGCTATTGCATTTGGTAACTAAATGAGTTTTGTTTTGTTTTATTTTTGCTGAATATGAATGACAGGATAAGTAACAGATAAAAGTGTGGTTTGCAAAAGCATGTTGTGAGCAGGTTTAAGGAAGGAATGCTTCGGTGGTTTTGCCATGTAGAAAGAATGAATGGGGAAACAGTGACATTACAATTTATCTTGCAGAAGTGAACGGAAGAGTCGGGAAGGGACGCCCTAGAGCCCCAGACAAAAGTTTATTGACCATAATGGCGATTAATTGAAGATGGGCAAGATTAAGGGTACCCTTAACCGACGAGCATATATAGGTAGTTATATGGATGTAAAGTAGGTTAAAAAAGTGTGTCAGGATCACGCCAAATAGAAGTATGTAGTCTCCGCCTACCCTTGTAGGTGACGGGCGTGGGTGTTTATATTAATATGTATACGTTTATTTTGTTTTATAAGTGAAGCTTAAGAGAATCGATCGCTCAATTTTATCCTTGGCATGGATGCTGTAAAAGACACTTAAATAAATACGTAGCATATTGTTTGACTTTTGATAGGTGAAAGACTAAACTCTTCGTATAAATTCCGAGAAATATAAATATCCAAATAGTGTAAGAGTGAGTGACGGAGACAAACTCCAAGGATTCACACGTCTGGTACTATGGTCTGGCACTGTACTGTAGCACAAGTTGGTCTAACAAGAGTGTCTATTTTTTATCAAACTGAAGTGAATAACAAACTTACAGCCAACATGACGATAAAAGGCAACTGTAGCTTATGGACACTTGTAACCTACTTCAAACAAAGAAGTCCACATAATACGCACTGTTACTTTTCAGCACTGAGATTGACTGCCTCACAGCCTTTAATACTGGTTCTCTATACACTTCAGACCGGAACACAGCAGTGCGATTTCTACTACTTGGCGGCAGAAATAGATAAGAGAGTGGTCCCAGGCAAACTCCTAGGTAAGGAAGGATTATTGTTATCTAATAAGTTTTCTCTACTATGTCAGCCTTTGTTTTGGATTGGACTGTTATGGTCTGTTAAAAAAAGCTGATGATTGTATTTTAGAATCAGATTAAGTAACAAAAAAGAATAGAGAAATTATTTGATAATTTTATCCAATGCAACACTATTAAAGCCTTTAAATTAATTTAATGTATTTAGAATATTAGTGAAGAATTAAGATTGGCAGCATGAGTTCAAAAGATTGTAGGATAAATACAACATAAAGAAATTAAAAATTGCAGTTGCGTGAATAAAATAGTTTAGTTTAATATATTCAGTCGGATTATAATTTCAGTGATTCATAACTTTTACTTTACGATTGAAAAGTAGCTATCCGAATGATTTTAGTACAAAATCAACATTCTTCTTAATTTAACAGTCCCTTTCTCTTTCGAATAAATTATATTACAACAATAAGTCAAGACTCACAAAATCAATGATCACGATCTGTTAAATTCGTTATTATGTGAGAGATTATAATAAACGTAAATTGATATCGAATTATAATAATTGAAATGTTTATAACGTTAGTATCAGTTTCATTTTATACAAACTTGAGTTATACTGAAGTACTTCTATTTAGAAGGACTTGAATTATTTAAAAGTTGAAACGCCATGTATAATATTCCGAAAATTTGGTGTCATACAATTTATCATCATCATCTTAAATACCCCCAAGGGCATCTTGCATCCTTTACAAGATCGTTATTCTATCTAGTTGGAGACTGCTCTCTACTTCTCTTACTGTACACTTGCACATATAACAGTATGTTATTTTAAAGGCATTTATTATCATACTTATATATTACATAATAAATACAGTACTTGATAACATAATTTATCAAGGTGAAAGGCCTTGTAGCTAATTCTACTATGAATTAAGAAAAATACCGCCGGTTAGTCAGTCGGTCGCCAGAGCGGGTACACTCCTACTAATGAACGCATGCATAAATATTTGTATTTGGAGGAAATATAAAAAACTTTACAAGGCGCGAATTCAACCTGACACGAAATACTCTTTTCATCTACGAGGTGTTTTACCCCAGCTTCAACTACTTGACCACATCCAGCGCAGAGTAGCTTTCTGTTCGGCACGATTCTCTGTCGCTGGAAAGAGGTTTGCGTAACGTTTTTTCATATATATCTAAACGTTTATTTATGCCACTTCATCATAGTTGTAGTATAAATGGCTAGACTCGATCAGGGTAACACCACGATACATGCACGCTACATAATAAAAAATAGGTAAGATAATTAAAACATGAAATCTCATATAGCGTTAGTTTATTCCGTTATTTTTGATAAAGTAAATGTAGTAACATATGCAGGAAGGCGATGGATGTAAGTAGCTCAAGACAGTGCTTCGTAGCATTCCTTAAGGGAGGTCTATGTTCAGCAGTGAAATTGTGAAGTGCTGTAATGTTGGCGATGATGATGAAAAGATGATGAAAGTTAATATTTTGGTGCATACAATTCCGCAAATAAACATAGAGGTTTATATCCACGTGGTAGTTTATGCTACAGGTGCCAGGATAAGATTAAAAAGCTTTATCGGCAACAGTTCTCCATACCAATGTCGTAAAAGAAAGTGAACCTCTATTAGGCTGACGTGTTCACTACGTCAGAAATCAAGTATTGACCTTACATTTAGAGAAAGCTTTAGGACTCCTTTTCTGCCTAGGATTCCAGGTAGGTTCCATCCTCTTACCTTCTTTTACCACCATGCAGCAGTACGTGCACTGTTGTGTTCCAGTCTTAAGTGTTCTATATTACAGGCTGAGGTATTCCATCTTATTTCCCAGAGGTGACAACGCATATGTAGTCTTGTTTGTTGTTAATTGGTTGTAGGTGTCCTGGGCTGCACAAGCCACTTACCATCAGGTAGGATTTAAAGTTTCATTCATTTGTCATTTTAGATGTATATAAAAAATATTTATATAATTTTTAAACATTGCAACATATGAATAAGACTTCTGAAAACATTTGATGCTCGAATAAATTTTATTTTGTTGTTGGCTCAGTTCATTGTTTGTTTTATAATCATTCACCACAAATAACTCTTTTGAAATATTTTATTAATTGATTGTGTGGTTATGGCATGGATTGAATTTTTCCAATTACCCACAGCAAACAATACCTAAATTAGCAATTTCAATGTACGGTTTATACTGAAAAAATAAATATTTATTAAAAAGTAAAATGCGACTTTGAGTAACTAAACAGAATAAAACAATTTTTAATTAATAACTTTTAAAGTTGGTTTTTTATATAGGTTGACAAACGAGCGCACAGCCCTTCTAATGGTAAGTAGATGCTGTAGCCCATAGACATGTACGTGGATTTATATGTATGTGGATTTATATTAAGGATACATATCCTCAATATAAATCCACTATATAAATATATATAAATCAAGAACCTTGTTCAAGAACTGACTGGTGCCTGCTGGTGCTAATTTTAAATCCTGCCTTTGAATATTGGTTCTACGTATTTAGCAATTTTGCTAGGACCGTGAATCAAAACTATATCTTATAATTATATCTCGACTCAAAGGTGTATTACCGCAAATGTAACTTTATATAAGTTCTGTAAAGTTGTTAAGCTTGATACCCATTTATCGCATTGGATTACTGGTTAACCATCGACTAAGACTCTAAAGGACTCCTCGTTGTTTGCGATTTCCAAAAATCGGATTCCCCGCAATATTCGCTACCATTGTGATCTTCCTAGAAGTACTTACTGGGTACGAATAAGGTAAATAATAATAAAAAGTACTAATTAAGAATAAAAACTGTAAACATCATAGTGTTTTGTTTAAATCTTTGTGTTATTTTTATACAAAAATTTCTAAACCCGGTTATACGAATTCATCCATAAAATATGCTACACAGCAAGAAAATATTAATCAGTCAAGCATCTTTTGTTTGAGCACAAAGTCGATGATTATTACTTTCGAACAATCTTATAACGAGGCTAATGTGGTGGAGGTTTGACTGATAGTTTAGAGGGGATTGCTTGCGTACTGCGATATTTAGAATCTTTGCTTAGCCCACACACGCTAAGTTATCACAGTTTTTCACATTGAATTGCTCACGCCATGCCCAAAACTCTAACGATCATTATCATTACTTGCTACATGATATTTATATTTGCCATAGTTGCGAAGCTTTGCAAACAGCTTGGCAACTGTAGTTCTTTTCATTTTTAATCGTTATTAACAAGGTGCTACTGCCTATCTACTGATTTGTCTCTCTCTGTCGCCTCTTACATAACGCAGAGTGGATATTCCTACACCAACGCTACACGGTAAAAATATAGCAAATGTAAAATTAAACTCCCTACCTCTCTTAGAGATACAAAGCGATAAAGGTATTGCATACCTTAATTTGGTTTGGCTATTGTCAGAATATTGTTTTTTTTTTTTTATTGTGGGAACGAATATATTTATGTTTCAATGATTCATCTTAAACATAGGTTATCGTAAATATTTAGTTTTGGAAACAACTAGTATGTTCTGTTAGGCTTTTGCTGGTTTCTAGAGACCAACCTTATGACCAGACTTACCTTTAATTGTTACTGGACTTTTCGCTCTACGGTTACAAATCGTCATCATCATCATCATTTACAGCCCTTCACAAGTCCACTGCTGAACAAAGGCCTCCCCCAAGTAATACCACAAAGCACGGTCCTGAGCCACCTGCATTCATCGACTTCCTGAATGTCTTACCAGGTCGTCACTCCATCTAGTGGGGGTTCGCCCTACACTACGCCTACCGGTACGAGGCTGCCACTCGAGAACCTTTCTTCCACATCGGTTATCGGTTCTTCGAGCTATATGGCCGGCCCATTGCCACTTCAGCTTACTAATCCGTTAGGCTATGTCGGTCACTCTGGTTTTACTGTGGATATCCTCAATTCTGAGTCTATCACGCAGAGAAACTCCGAGCATAGCCCTCTCCATAGCTCGCTGAGTGACCTTGAGCGTCCTCACACGGCCGGCGGTGAAGGACCACGTCTGTCATCCGTAAGTCATCACTGGTAACACGCACTGGTTGTACATTTTAGTTTTCAGAGATTGAGGTACACCTGGCGAGAAGATGTGTAGTAAT
The DNA here is from genome assembly GCA_907164705.1 of Parnassius apollo. Taxonomy (NCBI): domain Eukaryota; kingdom Metazoa; phylum Arthropoda; class Insecta; order Lepidoptera; family Papilionidae; genus Parnassius; species Parnassius apollo. The sequence continues at coordinate 249,864 of CAJQZP010000226.1, read as the reverse complement.
TTCCCGAACGCTGCCCAGCCGAGTTGAATCCGTCGATTGACCTCTCGGTCGAAGTTGGACTTACCTAGTCGGGCTATTTGTCTCAGGTAAACGTAATCGTCAACAACTTCGAGCATAGTGCTCCCAACAACTACCGGCATAGTTGTGACATGGACATTAAACACGGTCTTTGTTTTGCCCATGTTCATCTTAAGACCTATCCGTTGGGAGACACCATTGAGGTCATTAATCATAGTGCTAAGGTCATCCAGCGATTCTGCCATAAGGACTATATCGTCGGCAAATCGAAGGTGAGTGATGTACTCGCCATTGATGTTAATACCGTATCCTTTCCAGTCCAGAAGCTTGAAAACGTCTTCCAACGCAGCGATGAAGAGTTTCGGGGATATAACGTCACCCTGTCTTACACCTCTCTGCAGTTGGATACGATTCGAACTCTGGTTCTGTACTCGGATAGCCATCGTAGCCCTACTGTACAAACACTTCAGCACTTCGATATACCGACAGTCAACTTGGCACCGCTGAAGGGACTGTAGCACCGCCCAAATTTCGATGGAATCGAAGGCTTTCTCATAGTCCACATACGGCAGGCAAAGTGGCAGATGGTACTCCTCGGTCTTCTGTACAATCTGCCGCAGGGTATGTATGTAGTCTATGGTACTGAAGCGTTTTCAGAAACCGGCTTGTTCGGGAGGCTGGAAGGTTACAAATACGAAATTAAAATCAATAAATGACTTTGTTCTAATAATGTCTCATACTCACAGTGATGCGATAAATCGTCAGAACTTAAATGTTAAGAACACGTTCAAATCAAACTGAATTGACGCATAGAAGTTAATAAAGTTTAATAAATTCGTAATAACCGCATTGTGAACAAAAACATGGTAGAGTTATTTTGTTGTAACCAAATTTACTAATAATTTAAATTTCAAGTTAATTTAAGTAGAATTACTATGTACGTCCTACAGCTGGGCACAGGTTTGTTCTCATTTCTGAAGGGGTTGCAGGAGAAGAGAATGTCCGCAGCATTGCTCTAATAAGTGTCGGCGGAATTCACATTTCTTCAAAATATTTTTTTATTTCTCAGACGATCTTATCTCAATCGAGGTTTCCTCACACACATAGAAATTTTTTTGTTCATGAAAGTTTCTATTTTCAAATCAATGAAAGTATGAAGGTTAAAACAGGACATGAAATGTATTTATAGCTATCATTACGTAGATTATCTGGGCTAAGTTTCAAAATTAAAACCCATACTAGTGCAAGGTTTCAAGATATTGCAGTTAATTTTGTATAGGACTGAATATGTCTGTGACTTCAGAACGTTAAACGCAGTCCCCTCGTGACCGTAAGAATAGGACCTTAACGCTGCTGTGTTTCTTAGTCCTTACGAGTGAAAACGTATCTTAAATTCGAATCTTAATCAAGTATATATGTAGATGTCTACACACCACATAATATACCCCTGATTAGGAATAGAGTCACAGTCTCCAATCATCATTAAGTAAAGACATCATATTGTCACTACTTACATGGTTGGGGCCATTCCATACTACAAGAACAGCTCTCTCCACCCTAAATGGTGTTATGCGGAGATTTTCTCTGATAGAATATATTATAACGAAGACATATGTAATTGAACCACAGTAACTGACAGCCCAACGGATCAGTAAAGTGGCAATGAACTGGCCATATACTTAGTCCACCGAACTGACAACCGATGTCAATAACTGACTAATTACGATTTATCTGTAATTACTATTTATCTGTATTTTATTTATCTAAACTTCATAGTATAAAATACCGTACGGGTTAAGGACTTAGCCTTTTGGCATTCTCTCCCAGTCAACCCAATTTGCAACTTCAAAATAATATCGCACATTCAAATAAGATGATCCGATAATATGGTGCACTATTTTATTGTATAGAAATAAACCAACTAGAAGCCAATTATTGTACAGCAGACACGGGTTCGGTTTATTAAGAAAAGGCAAATGAAACATTATAAATAATATTTTTATAAATATCGAATCTTTATTCAATTCAACTTCGTTAAGCGGATATACAAGCTCGTTGGTGAGTTAATTGGCTATTTTATTTATGGATAACCACTCGTGAAAGCCACGAAATAAATTTAATCCTTCAAATAAAATTAAAACTTACTATTCAATTCATTCTTCTGAGACTCCGTGCATATTTTATAAAAGAAATATATTAATTACGCTTAAGATGACGAACACATTTTCTTATTTCATTTGTAAAACATCATCTAGTAGTAGTTATAGTTTACTAGTTCATTCTGCTAAAAAACGACGAGCATATTCTTTATTTAATTTTTTTAAATATTTACGATTTTTAATACAAATAATCACTGTAGAACCCTCATGGTAGAGCTACGCTGCGTCTGTACGAAGACCTCAAAATGAATATTGAAATTAACTGGAAAAGCAACATGCTATGACAGAAAACACGAATTTATGTTTTGTATATGTTGTTACATCCTATGGTGAGTGACAAGACTGTTTTTTATGATTGTAGCATTTCATCTTGAACAAGATTCTCAACATTGTATTCTTTAATCCAAGAAGGGGCCAACCTCCTGAAAGTGAAACCTATCTTATATCCTTTTTATCTACACTAGGTTTTTTTATAGAAGAGGGGGCAAACGATCATGCGGCTCATCTAACGGTAAGTGACTACCGTCACCCATGAACAACCGCAAAACCAGGAGAACTGCAGATGCGTTGCCGTTGCCTTATAGAAAGTAGTAAGCTCTTTTCTTGAAGGTCACTAAGTCGTATCGGTCCGGAAAAGTCGCCTATGGTAAACAATTCCACAGAGAAGTTTTACGAGGAAGAAAACTTCTTTAAAATCACTTAGAGAACTCCTAGAACTAGTAAAATCCTAGAAAAACGTACACTAGTGGATCACCAAGCATCCAGATGGTGAGGATGGTATTTTATTGGTACGGAAATTTTGACCCGATGTGCGTTCGTGAAATTTGACGGCTGGAACCAATCCGAACAATTCCTCAGAACACTCCCCATGGTATATACGGTAGAAATATGCAGTCAAGTGGAAGGAGCTGGCACTGGGGTACCCTGGCCTAAAGATGAGAACAGTATTCCATGTGAGACCAAACTTACGCTTTGTAGTTGCAAGCGATGTGCTGGCATGAAATACTGTATTGCTCTGCTGAGCACGCCAAGCTCGTTAGGGGCCAATTTGGCCTTCCCCTCCAAGTAACTACGAAACTGCACACTTCTCTATATGTATTCGATATGCCGAGGATTCTGATACTAGTTGAGGCAGCAAGGGGAGTACCTTCAAACTGAGGAGATACAACAAAGGAGTTCTTTTTAGTGGTTACCGCGCAAATGTGTGTCGTCTGGGGATTGAATTGAACAAGATTTTGTCGCCTCCAATCCGAGACTTTTTTAGGCAAATACTCGAATTCAGACACAAGTTTTTCCCAGTAATCGGAGACATTTTCCCGAGAAATATTGGCACGGCCGGTGTGTAAGGCATCACCAGTGCTATCGTCTGAATAGCAATGAATGTTATCAGTTTGCAACATATCATTGATATGCGGAAGAAATAGCGTTAGTGATAGCATGCAGCCTTGTGGAACACCAGCGTTAATAGGCTTGTAATCAGAGCATGCACCATTTATTACGATCTTGATACTCCGATTAGTAAGAAAAGTAGTGATCCAATGGCACAATTTATTGGGCTTCCCAATAAATTGTGCCATAGAAACGGAACTTCTAAAGAAGCGCTTTGTGTCAGACCCAATCGAAGAACTTCGCTATGTCCAAACCAACAGCCAATCCCTACCCCTTCGACTCTACTGCCTCCACCCATCTATGAGTAAGGTAGACCAGAAGATCACCGAACTGTATTGGCGGTCACTAATAAGCTGGTGATCCTCTAGGTACCTCATGAGCTGGCTATTAACAATCGGGTGGACCAAAGCTGTTTTCCAAGAATTCGGGACTACACCTTAGCAGTAAGAGTACAGGAAATACGCGTTAAAACCAGTGTTAACTCCGGAGCACACGTCTTAAGCACAATTGGAGGAACCCATCAGGCCCAATCGACTTACTGAGGTCCGGGGAGAAGAGTGCTTTGCGAACCAAGCGCTGTGTAAACCACATGTTAGGCATGGAGTATTCATAGCGTCATAATCAGCAACAACGCTATGATAGTCTGGCGAGAAGCAGACCTACCTCCAAGGGTAGGATGCAAAAAAGGATCGCATCGCATCCCAATCGGCCAACCTACATTGCCAAATACAGCGGCAGCCTGTGGAATACCACCACGACGTTAATGTGACTGGCACCTTACACCGGACAAGACAATAACCCGACGAGCCTAAAGGGGCGTCGACGGAAACCTAATATCCGTTCGTATGAAAGGTCAGTAACATTTCCAATAGTGAATGTATATGGTTTTCCACATCTGAAATCCGCGTAGGGGTAGTAACTAATTGTGTCAGACCGTATGCCAAAGGAAGGACATAAACAGATCTCCCCGCATGATTGATTAAACGTAAACCAAGCCATTCGGCGTGGTGGGTCATCATCACGGAATCTTTAGCCATTCGGAAGTGGTCAAGGAGTCGGTCTGTTTCTGTATTACCACCACGAGACCTGTAGGTTTTCGCAGTCTCCGCACAGCCATAGGATGAACTGGTCCGTACATTCAAGACTGCCGAGGCGTCGAAAACAGATGTCCTCTCTGAAGTGTACGCAAACTCCAGCCCGGGACACAAAATAATGTTCAAATTTGTACCCCGGGTAGGAGAGTTATGAAGTATCAGCTGAAGAGGATAATTGAGTCTAGGTTAAAAGGAGCAAGGCCGGCTTCGCCGTCTCCAGGTGGTAGTGGACAGCGTTAAGGTTGAAATGAAGTCCCCTGATGTTTCAAAAATTTACGGATAGTGTTGCAGGGGTTGCCTTGGTGTTGTTGCTCCGTTTGCCCCGAGCAGTTTTTGTCGCGGGTGGAATTTCACAATGAATACGCGGGGTAGCCTGAGCACCCACGCTCAGGAAGAGTAGGATAACATAGTCATGGATGCTCGGGATTCTCCGCCACCTGGCGTACTGGTACCCTCCTAGTAGTTCCTTACTTAATTCCACTTTTATGTTAGGGTCCCATGATATCGAAATAACATTCGTAGTTAAACAATAGAATCAAGAAAGAATTTGCAGTAGCAGTTTTTCATTCTGTTACATTGCCTCAGTTTTATCATAATCTGTACGACTTTAGAAGCATAAAAGGACTATTAAGCGTTGTTTTACTCCGAGAGACAGAAAATAAATTCAACACAAAAGTAGTTAAAATTTCGCCGAGTATCGTTTTTTGCAGGGTTATTCGTTTAAGTTATTGTGATATTTATATATATGATATTTATATTATAAAGCTATTAAGATTATTTTTAATTTATAATGATATTTTCCCAAAGTTAAATAAACGGCGAATAAAACAACAAAAACCACATATTTTAAGGTAATGAAATAGAAGATATCCAGTAAAATTTCGTTTCATATTATAAAGGTGACAAATGAGCACTCATTCCACCTGATGGTAAGTGGAGTTGTATTCGTAGCTCAAAGATATCTTCAATATCCTCGAGAAAAATTTAAATGTAGATGTGTTATATTATTTCATTTTTAAATGCATTGATGATTCAATCCCTTTTTTCCAGTAAAACAATCGCCGGTTCTCTCACCTTATAGAATATTAAACACGTTAATCTAAAATAATTAAAAAAAAACTGCGGTTGTCAACCTGTCTGCCAAGCGTGGCAAATAAATATTAAGAGACAATCTACGGAGTCCTTTGTGGGTTTTCTGCTGTGGACAAGCTTATCATAGGCATAAATGAGTCAAAAATCGTTTCCATTAAGCATGTAATTGTTTCTCTTACCTTGTAATATTTGTACTGAAATGGCTGATGAAAGTAGACTTATTCCAAAGATTTCATATGGCAAATATTACTCATATTTGCCATAACAGCCACATTTGGAACCAGGTTAGCAATAGTAGTATTTCTATTATTTTTAAATTGTTATCAAAAAGATGCTGCTATGTATCTTCATTTTCATTTCCCTCTGTCACCTCTTACGTCACTCACGGAATGAAATGGCATATTGGAATCTCTTACGCTACCACTATAAAGATTATTGCATACAATTACATTTGTTTACACATTTCTGTCATCCTTCATCATCATCATTACAACCCTTCACAAGTCCACTGCTGAACATAGGCCTCCCCCAAGTAATGCCACAAATCACGGTCCTGAGCCACCTGCATCCATCGACTTTCTGCATATCTTACCAGGTCGTCACTCCATCTAGTGGGGGTCGCCCTACACTACGCTTACCGGTACGAGGCTGCCACTCGAGAACCTTTCTTCCCCATCGGTTATCGGTTCTTCGAGCTATATGGCCAGCCCATTGCCACTTCAGCTTACTAATCCGTTAGGCTATGTCGGTCACTCTGGTTTTACTGCGGATATCCTCATTTCTGAGTCTATCACGCAGAGAAACTCCGAGCATAGCCCTCTCCATAGCTCGCTGAGCGACCTTGAGCGCCCTCATACGGCCAGCAGTTAAGGACCACGTCTCAGATCCATAAGTCATCACTGGCAAAACGCACTGGTTATACAGTCTAGTTTTTAGAGATTGAGGTATACCTGACGAGAAGATATGTCGTAATTTCCCGAACGAGTTGAAGCCGAGCCCAGCCGAGTTGAATCCGTCGATTGACCTCTCGGTCGAAGTTGGAATTAACTAGTCGGACTATTTGTCCCAAGTAAACGTACTCGTCAACAACTTCGAGCATAGTGCTCCCAACAAATACCGGCATAGGTGTGACATGGACATTAAACATAATCTTTGTTTTGTCCATATTCATCTTAAGACCTATCCGTTGGGAGGCACTATTGAGGTCATTGAGGCATAGTGCTTAAGTCCTCCAGTGATTCTGCCATAAGGACTATATCGTCGGCAAATCGAAGGTGAGTGATGTACTCGCCATTGATGTTAATACCGTATCCTTTCCAGTCCAGTAGCTTGAAAACGTCTTCCAATTTGAAAACATTTCTGTATCGCTACCTTAATCGGTATAGCAAATATCAATATAAATGTCTTGAATGTTCATGTCCACAGTAAAGCGATAACAATAAATACGCTTGAGACTGTTTGTGTTTAATTCGGTTTAGTAAAGTTACTGAATCACTAACTTTACTAATTTGAAATAAAGCATTAAAGGAACGACGGTTAACACGTAGTAGCGCTGGTGTAAGACACTGAGTTATAAGTTTGCTCTCTAGTTATTTTATAGTATATTTATTCAGGTAAGGGAAATTTATGTTTACCGTGGAAGAGTTTTTATTACATTAGAAAAATTAAGAGAGAGCTATGGTAGTAGCTCGGGGATACGTGCTTGCCGTAAATATCAACGTCAATGTATTAATGTTAATTCGTTGATAATAATTAAAATGATCGAGCAGTGGCGGTATGAGAATATCCACTACCCGCTTTATTATTTGTTATTGTCCTTTGGGTATCGTAAGCGGCTGCCGAGGAAAAAAACGGGATGATGGACCAATAATATAATTGCAATTTTAAGTGCTGATTTACCATGTGTTCGGCGGTGAAGCAAAATATTGTTAGAAGGCCCTCATATCTTGTCATTTTCATCATCATTACAGCCCTTCACAAGTCCACTGCTGAACATAGGCCTCCCCCAAGTAATGCCACAAAGCACGGTCCTGAGCCACCTGCATCCATCGACTTCCTGCATGTCTTACCAGGTCGTCACTCCATCTAGTGGGGGGTCGCCCTACACTACGCCTACCGGTACGAGGCTGCCACTCGAGAACCTTTCTTCCCCATCGGTTATCGGTTCTTCGAGCTATATGGCCGGCCCATTGCCACTTCAGCTTACTAATCCGTTGGGCTATGTCGGTCACTCTGGTTTTACTGCGGATATCCTCATTTCTGAGTCTATCACGCAGAGAAACTCCGAGCATAGCCCTCTCCATAGCTCGCTGAGCGACCTTAAGCGTCCTCATACGGCCAGCAGTGAAGGACCACGTCTCAGATCCGTAAGTCATCACTGGCAACACGCACTGGTTGTACAATCTAGTTTTTAGAGATTGAGGTATACCTGACGAAAAGATATGCCGTAATTTCCCGAACGCTGCCCAGCCGAGTTGAATCCGTCGATTGACCTCTCGGTCGAAGTTGGACTTACCTAGTCGGACTATTTGTCCCAGGTAAACGTATTCGTCAACAACTTCGAGCATAGTGCTCCCAACAACTACCGGCATAGGTGTGACATGGACATTGAACATGATCTTTGTTTTGTCCATGTTCATCTTAAGACCTATCCGTTGGGAGGCACTATTGAGGTCATTGAGCATAGTGCTTAAGTCCTCCAGCGATTCTGCCATAAGGACTATATCGTCGGCAAATCGAAGGTGAGTGATGTACTCGCCATTGATGTCAATACCGTATCCTTTCCAGTCCAGTAGCTTGAAAACGTCTTCCAATGCAGCGGTGAAGAGTTTCGGGGATATAACGTCACCCTGTCTTACACCTCTCTGCAGTTGGATAGGTTTCGAGCTCTGGTTCTGTACTCGGATAGCCATCGTAGCCCTACTGTACAAACACTTCAGCACTTCGATATACCGACAGTCAACTTGGCACCGCTGAAGGGACTGTAGCACCGCCCAAATTTCGACGGAATCAAAGGCTTTCTCATAGTCCACATACGCCAGGCAAAGTGGCAGATTGTACTCTTCAGTCTTCTGTACAATCTGCCGCAGGGTATGTATGTGGTCTATGGTACTGAAGCCTTTTCGGAAACCGGCTTGTTCGGGAGGCTGGAAGTCGTCAAGTCTGCGTGCGAGACGATTCGTAATGACTCTCGAGAACAGCACGTAGACGCGGCTCAGAAGGGAAATCGGTCTGTAGTTCTTTAAGAGAGCGTTGTCGCCTTTCTTAAAGAACAAGACCACCGCACTTCTGCTCCACGCCTCTGGAGTAATGCCACCATGGAGGACGGAATTGAAGAGCTTCTGAAGGACTTCAAGTACCGGTGTTCCACCCGCTTTCAGAAGCTCCGCTGTAATTCCATCCTCGCCTGGGGCCCTGCCGTTTTTAAGGTGCTGGAGAGCCATTCTAATCTCGCTTAGACTGACGTCATATCTTGTAAATATAAATATTTCGAAGATGTGAAGTGTGCCGATTCGTACTTATGATTACATTCATCGCATACCTGAGTAATCTTATTATAAATTAATCGTACGTCTTATTTTAATTACCTTTACCATCACAGGTTAGCCTGCTGAATAGAGTCAACCGCCATAAATGGCCTCATGAGGGAATATTTGCTATTGTTGTAACGCTTGGCAGGTAGGTTAGTAATCTCGGTTTCATTTTATTTTTTAGATTTTATTAGAAAGATATTGCTAAAAATCTATTTGTTTCTTTCCTTTTGTTGCCTTTTACGACACCGACAGGTAGTGTATATTCTTACACCGCCGACACGAGGTCTCACACATATGTATATTCAAGTTAAATAAAAGAATCATAAATAATAAATAGAATTTTGTTCTTATATGTTCCATAGATACATATCTCCAAGACATTGTTAAGCGCTTTAAGTTTCGAGCTATTACAGTAAGTCTAAACATAGAGATTTCTAAATAAGAGAAACTTCACCATGCATTATTCTTGTTTATAGCTCGGACTGAAAGTTCTTGAGTTAGTACATACGAAATAAGTTCAGTGTAAGGAAATTTGCATCGTTTACTATTTAAATGAGATTTCTTGATCAAACTAAAATTATAATATTTTAAAAATATAGAGTAAGACATTGGGACTTGGCTTAGCATGGGTACGATTGGCAAATGTAATATTATCCTTTTAAGAGTAAAACATCAACATGTATCTACTGTCAAAACATACATTTTGCATATACATTGAACCTGAACATGTAGTGATGGTGTAAGAATATCCAATACCCCATATCATCCCGTGGGCGTCGTAAGAGGCAAAAAAGGAAAACAAATCATCAAATGGACAGTAGAGTCTTCTTAATGATGACTAAACTAAAAAACTACAGTTGCCAACCCTTTTGCCAAGCGAGGCCTCTCTTTGAGAGGAATCTATGGAGTAGCACTATATTCAGCAGTGGACTCAAAAACCTTACTCTAAAATACTTTAAATAATGGTCAAAATCCTTCAAATAATTTCTTTTTAGTAATTACACAAAAAACAGACACAGAGACTTTCTTTTTTTTATCAGACTCACCGCTAAATCCAGTATACAACTAAAGGAGCATACCACAGATATAATGTCTATAGTAATACTTTCTCTTATGTTACTCTTACTATTGTTTAGCTCTTTTAGGTGTCTTTTGGAAGAATGAGTATTCACTGGAGCAATTGAAAGCCGTTGGTAGAGCCTTATAAGCTCAGTGGTTTTGCTTTCCTACATTTAAAAAAATGTACGGGAGACGTACACATCTGTGCATTGAGCGCCAACCAACTAACGCGCTCCTACGAAGGGTCGTTAAGTTGGAAACTGGACCGTAGTCCACAGGAAAATAACTGGCAAACTGCTAAATGAGGGCTTGGCCTATTGTAGTGCGTAAGCACAATCATCGACCGAAGTCGCGCATGTCAATCCGCATAAACGCCATACAGGATACGAACGAATTTAACCACAGTGAATATACGTCACATGGTTTAGGCAAATAGGCACATTGGCCATAAAAATCCCGCCACCACCTGCCAGACCGCTGTTCCTGCAGGCGTGATGTAAGTGTATGGAGTCACCACCGATTGCACCATCGGCACGGCTACTAGCCGCAGAGGGTGTCATGAGTCTACCACTCACCTTAACGGAATGAGGTCCCACGTTGTGCGGCTTTTGACCACAGCCTTGAGAGCCTCCTCAGATCCTCCCTCCAGCAACCACCCGCATGAGGTCGACACATATGCTCCACCAACCAATACAACGGCAGACATAGCCAATCAGCAGTTATAAAATAGTAGTAATAATTTGCCATCAGAAAGGGTTTGTGTGACTGACGTTTAGTATATGCATTTTCGATCATGTTTGGCTCACCCACCAACAAGTTACCTTCAATCATTCAAAGATGGGAAAGTTACACACACACACCACATTTATATATATATATATATATATATATATATATATATATATATATTATTACGTTGTTATATTACCCGACCGATTTAGGCAAAGCTACTTAGGTGTGAGTCAAACCAAGACCCGCCAAACAACCATTGTAGAAACGTATTACTGCAGAACGCAACACGCATCAATACAACTACCGTCGGGCTTATACTATCCCAAGGTCCTCCATACAATCCGAGCCGACATCACAACCCGCATACCTGCATCGAACAGAACCACAAAACGCGTCGAATTAGGTGCGGCACACCCGCAGATCCATCACAAGACGCAATACCGCAAGTAGCACTAAGCATAAATGCAACTGTCTGTATATATTTATGTATATATATATATATATATATATATATATATATATATATACAGACAGTTGCATTTATGATTTATTTATGTTGCATTGACAGACCCCTCACTAATTCCATCCCTACTTTTTATCCTCAACCTTTCCCTAAAGGGACAACTGTCCCTAAACCGTCAGAATTAACCGATCCAGTACCAACACCTGTCAAGGAAAACGTAAAACGTACGCGTTTGGGGCGCGTTGTACGTTTCCCTGATTTTTACCGCCCGTAGTGACGGTCTCCGGGGGGGGGGGAGTGGTGTGGTGTATCTATTTATTTACACACACATTTTAAATAGCCATTTACACGTGTATATAGAGCCGTGGTAGGATGGTAACGCTCGCTGTAAATAAACGAACGCAGTAACGTTCGGCCCCGACGGCACCAATGAAATTGATAATTGCAATTTTAAGTGCTGATTTACCACGTGCTTGGCGGTGAAGGAAAACATCGTGAGGAAACCTGCATGTCTGAGGAATAAGAAAAAAAATATTTCGAAGACATGTGAAGTTCGCCAACACGCATTGGGGCAGCGCGGTGGACACTTCCTTGCCCTAAAACCCCCTCAGAAATGAGGGGACGTATATAGGCTGTAACTTTACTTTACTTTTTTTTTACATGTATATAAATAACTCATTATACAGTTAAGTTTATCATACACAATTTATAGTATTCATATATATATATATATATATATATATATATATATATATATATATATATGTATATATATATATTATTTACTACGCACTGCATAATTATTTATTATCACTTATATTAGTATTTTATATTATCAAGTCCCGTAGGTAGAAAGCACTCTCGTAGAACCGGTTCCGACCGGCCGCGGTGCATAGTTTAGGAGAAGACGCGCCAGTTAGCAACGAGACCTTTATACTCGTAAGCGCATGTCGCTACTTGCTCCGTCGCTCAATTGTTAACATACAAATTTGATCCGTAAATATTAGTGAAAGACTGTTATCCCATAAGTTAATTTTATTGTAGTAGTAGTAGTAGAAAGAGTATATAAAAGTACACACATAAGTGTAATAATAATCCTATGCAATCAAATTTATTAATACAATAAAGGGAGTCTTATATCATCATTCGTTCGTTTAACTCCTCTCCTAACATTCGCCCTACATGGCGACCCCGGCCCTCCGCCGTATTTGGAGTGGAACATTTTTTCTGTGTGCAACTGATGAACTATATCAATCTATGGCGTTCTGTATATGCGACTGTGTACACGTGTTTAACAAAAAGTTAACGAAAAATAACATCCAAGATGGGCGGTAAACAGACTAAAGAAGAGACCGTAATTGTGCAAAACGCAGTGGGAAGCAATAAGGCAGGAGTTGAACAATTGCAATTTCACCTGACTAAGAGTAGTATTTTACTGTCTATCATTGTGCTGGTACTTCTACTGGGGTCCCTATATTGTTTGTATCGGACATATAGGCGATGTCATATAAAGTGGATTAACACAGATGTAAACAGAAATACTGTAAGAAGGTCTATTTTTCGGCAACCACAACCCCCCACAAATGTGGAAGAGACAAGTCAACCAAGGGCGTATTATAAAGTATGACCCGCCGACCGATCGACCGGTGATCAAAGTTTAAAAGTGGCGTTTACATGCATATAAAATGAGTAAAAAGTGCGTGTCTATTAATAGTGCAAAAAAAGGGTATTGTGTTATAAATCAACTACATTAATCTGGGACCCTTGTCTATATTACTGAACTTTATATTTTAAACTAGATCATGTATTCGTTGTACTGTCTTTAATCGTCATTTAACCGTATTTTATTATATTAAATATTTCGTAAAATTATTTATAGTATACTCTATTCTACGTATTGGTGGTAAGTTATGAATATTTCTTTAGAACAGTTATATGAGAAATTAAAAGAAGTGAGAACACATTTAATTAAAATTGGACCGAGTAGACGTGAAGGAAAAGTTTTAGATACTAAACTTAAAGAGGCCAATGAAATATTTAGTGACTATTCTAAGTTGTCAATAAATTTTAATAGTAAAGTAAAGGATGGTAAGATAAAATCTACTGATATTCCATCTTATTAAACCTATTGAAAGAATTTTGAATCATTATATCAGGATATTATAAAATTGTTTAAGCCCGACTGTGTACAATCTGAAAATCCGAGCAATATTGATACTTACGATTTGAAAACGGCTTTGACTTTATTACCTGTTACGTCAGATGATGAAACAAGTGTGAAATAATTAGTAGACAATATTCAGTATTATAATTATTTGTTAACAAAAAAGGAATGCAAAAAGAATTTAATTAAATTCATATTAAAAAGTAGATTATTACAATCTGCCAAATTACGTCTTCAAGACGATTACTCTAATGTTGAAGACTTGGTTAGTGACATGCAGAAAGAGTTGTTGCCAAGAAAAGGAGCAGCAGCAATTCAAAATAAATTATAAAAATTACGCCAAAATGATATGTCAATTGCTGATTATGGAAAACAAATAACAGAGTTATTTGTGGACCTTACGATATCGCAAGCCAACGGTAATAAATTACAATATTTTGAAAACTGTTAATGAAAAACAAGCAATTAAGCAATTTTCTGATCGCTTACGAAATCGTGGAATCAGCACAATAATTTCTGCTAGAAATTACAGCTCGCTGAAAGATGCCATTCCAACAGCTCAAGATGAAGAGACTTCATCATCATCGGCTCCAGGAGAGAAATTTTAATTTTTTAATTCCAGTAAGAAATTTTATTATCCTAGGAATTTTCATCATAATTCTAGGTACCAACGCGGCAACGGGCGTAATCGGCAAATGTTTTCACAGCGAGGACACTACCATGTATACTCGCAGCGATCGAGTTCATGGAACCACTTGAACTCACGTGTCCAAGGACAGCGAGGACGATATAATCGATGTACGTTTCGTAATTATGGCGGAAATGAAGGGATAAAAGAAATATAGTCAATATAATTCATGAAAACCAGGAATCAACTTCAAATGAACCTCGACTAGATAAGTTTTTTCGAGAATAAACAAAATTATTTAATTTTGGCTAGTAGTAATAGCAGTTGTTTTATTCATTTACCAGTTTCATCATGCAATAAAACTTATTCTTTCTTAGTCGACACGGGCGCATCTTTATCCGCCGTAACATATAAACATGCTATCGAATTAAGTGTTTCATTACATAAAGAGAATGTAATTATAAACGGTCTAGGTGGCGAGGTGCAAACAATCGGATATGTTTATGTTCCATTAATGATTCATGGATCTGTTATTAATCACAAGTTCTTTGTTTTTAATTCGTTACCAATTTCGTCGCATGGAATTCTAGGTAGAGACTTTTTGAATAGATTTGGAGCTTGTTTAGATTTCGAGAAAAATATTTTATCTTTGAAGTTAGGGTCAGGCCACACTTGTTTCTTGCCTTTCACTAATAATTATAATATTAACCAAGAAGTGAATCCTTACATTATATTCAAACTGATTTTCAAACCGATTGCATTATTTGTTCACAAGGATTACAAAAACCAGAGTGATCGACATAGCCCAACGGATTAGCAAGCTGAAGTGGCAATGGGCCGGCGATATAGCTCGAAGAACCGATAACCGATGGGGAAGAAAGGTTCTCGAGTGGCAGCCTCGTACCGGTAGGCGTAGTGTAGGGCGACCCCCCACTAGATGGAGTGACGACCTGGTAAGACATGCAGGAAGTCGATGGATGCAGGTGGCTCAGGACCGTACTTTGTGGCATTACTTGGGGGAGGCCTATGTTCAGCAGTGGACTTGTGAAGGGCTGTAACGATGATGATAATGAAGGATTACAAGATGGCGTTTATTTGGCTAGCTCGATAGCGACAACAATTAGGGGAAAAATACCAATAAAAATATTAAATGTTACCGAAAAATCAGTAATATTGTCAGAAATAAATCCTGCAATTCATGATCTTAACGATTATAATATTTGTAGTTTTGAGAAAATGAGAATAATTCAGACCGAGTAAAACGATTATTTTCCTTATTAAAATTAAATTATTTAAATGACTTAGAAATTCAAAGTATTCAAAATATTTGTGCAAAATATGGAGATGTTTTTTAATTAGAGGGCGATAAATTGACAACAACAGATATTTACACTCACAATATTTTTTTGAAACCAAACTTTAGTCCAGTGTTTTCAAAACCCTATAGGTTACCAATTAGTCAGAAAAAGAAAATTAATTGTCAAATTAGCAACATGCTTAAGGAAGGGATTATAGAACCTAGTAAAAATTACTGGTCTAGCCGAATATTATTGGTGCCTAAAAAATTAGATGAATCGTGTAATAAAAAATAGCGATTGGTAGTGGATTACCGCAATTAAACAACTGTATAGAGGACGATAGTCCCTCTCCCTGATATTACAGAAATCTTAGAATCTTTGTCTGGAAGTGTATATTTTACACATTAAGATTTATATCAAGGCTATACAATGTTAATTTAGATAAAAGTTGTCAAAAATTTATTGCTTTCAATTCTGGTCAATATCTGATCAATATCTGATGATGAGAATGCCCATGGGATTAAATACAAGTCGCGGTTCTTTCTCGCGAATGATGAATTTAGCAATGTCAGGACTAAATAATGAAAAATGCTTAATTTATTTAGATGACGTCATTGTTTTTGGTAGACAACTAGACCATTACAATAAAAACTTACAGGATATTTCTGAAAGACTTCGTTCAGTAAATTTAAAATTAAATCCTTCAAAATGTACATCTCTTAAAAAAACAGATTTTATATTTGGGACCTTGTATATCCAACGAAGGGATTTTACCTGATCCTGAAAAAATAAATACAGTAAAAAAACTATCCTTGTCTGCAGAATGCCGACGAAGTTAAAAGATTTGTGGAGTTCACAAATTATTATAGAAAGTTTATACCCAAGTTTACTACTCCAGAGGCGTGGAGCAGATTGCGGTGGTCTTGTTCTTTAAGAAAGGCGACAACGCTCTCTTGAAGAACTACAGACCGATTTACCTTCTGAGCCGCGTCTACGTGCTGTTTTCGAGAGTCATTACGAATCGTCTCGCACGCAGACTCGACGACTTCCAGCCTCCCGAACAAGCCGGTTTCCGAAAAGGCTTCAGTACCATAGACCACATACATACCCTGCGGTAGATTTTACAGAAGACTGAAGAGTACAATCTGCCACTTTGCCTGGCGTATGTGGACTATGAGAAAGCCTTTTAATTCCGTCGAAATTTGGGCGGTGCTACAGTCCCTTCAGCGGTGCCAAGTTGACTGTCGGTATATCGAAGTGCTGAAGTATTTGTACAGTAGGGCTACGATGGCTATCCGAGTACAGAACCAGAGTTCGAAACCTATCCAACTGCAGAGAGTTGTAAGACAGGGTGACGTTATATCCCCGAAACTATTCACCGCTGCATTGGAAGACGTTTTCAAGCTACTGGACTGGAAAGGATACGGTATTAACATCAATGGCGAGTACATCACTCACCTTCGATTTACCGACGATATAGTCCTTATGGCAGAAGAGAGAGCAGAGAGGACTTAAGCACTATGCTCAATGACCTCAATAGTGCCTCCCAACGGATAGGTCTTAAGATTAACATGGACAAAACAAAGATTATGTTTAATGTCCATGTCACACCTATGCCGGTAGTTGTTGGGAGCACTATGCTCGAAGTTGTTGACGAGTACGTTTACCTGGGACAAATATTCCGACTAGGTAAGTCCAACTTCGACCGAGAGGTCAATTGACGGATTCAACTCGGCTGGGCAGCGTTCGGGAAATTACGACATATCTTCTCGTCAGGTATACCTCAATCTCTAAAAACTAGATTGTATAACCAGTGCGTGTTGCCAGTGATGACTTACGGATCGGGGACATGGTCCTTCACTGCTGGCCGTATGAGGATGCCAAGGTCAAGGAGGAGCTATGGAGAGGGTTATGTTCGGAGTTTCTCTGCGTGATAGACTCAGAAATAAGGATATCCGCAGTTAAACCAAAGTGACCGACATAGCCTAACGGATTAGTAAGCTGAAGTGGCAATGGGCCGGCCATATAGCTCGAAGAACCGATAACCGATGGGGAAGAAAGTTTCTCGTGTGGCAGCCTCGTACCGGTAGCCGTAGTGTAGGGCGACCCCCTACTAGATGGAGTGACGACCTGGTAAGATATGCAGGAAGTCGATGGATGCAGGTGGCTCAGGACCGTGCTTTGTGGCATTACTTGGGGGAGGCCTATGTTCAGCAGTGGACTTGTGAAGGGCTGTAATGATGATGATGATGATACCCAAGTTTGCTGAAATTGCGCAACCATTAAACCAACTTTGTAGAAAAAATACTAATTTCGTTTGGACTGAAAAATGTCAAAAGTCTATTGAAACACTCAAAAAACGTATTATGTCCCCCCAGTTTTAGAAAACCCTTATTTTTCAAAAGAAAATTATTTCGTTTTACAAACCGATGCATCTAATAAAGCAAATGGAGCAGTTCTGTCGAATAAAAATGGAAGACCAATATCATTTACTAGCAGATCTCTGAATAAGGCTGAATCAAACTATCCAGTTATAGAAAAATAGTTGTTAGCGATAGCATGGGCCGTCAAACATTTCAGACCGTATCTGTATGGGCAGTATTTTAAAATCAGGACTATATGCGATAAACCTCTAGTATACCTATTTGGTATGAAAGATCCATCAAGCAGGCTTATGAAGTTTCGTTTGGTATTGGAGGAATATAATTTTGACGTAAAGTATGTAAAGGATTCAGATAATGCAGCTGCAGATGCGTTATCTAGAATCTATTTGAGTTCGAAAGAGTTAAAAGAATCAAATGAGAACATCGTTAATGTCATGATACGAGCAAAATCGCGAAAAATAAATAAATAAGGATCCTCCTCGTTGGACATGATATCCACAGACTTGAGGCCTGATCAACCGAAAGTCGTAAGTAATCATGTCAAACCAGCAGAATCAGTGGAGTTGCATATGGTTAATAAAGATGATTTGAAAACACTGAGAAAATTAAAAGTTATTAGTAAGGAAAATAATACATTTTGTTATGTTGAAAAGGAAAAGATAATTTATATTAAATATCTAAGTTCCGACTCACAAACGACGCGACGCGAGTTTGTAAGGGAATTAGATGATTTTTGTAAGTTAATAAATGTTAATGAAGTATGTATAATAAAGAAGGATGGTAATAAGGAATTTATTAAAAAACCATTTGAAGAAGTCAAATCTATGAATGATAGGTCCGGTCCACGTGTACATATAATAAATAATGTAAAAACGATATATAATAAGGATGACAGAAAGGTAATATTAAATGACTTCCATCTCCTACCTAGCAGTGGCCATGGAGGTATAAGAAGGATGGTCAACAATATAAAAAGTATTATTATTGGCCTGGGTTAGATAAGGATGTAAAGAACTTTGTTAGGCTACTAGGTTAACATTGTGACAAATGTCAGCGTCAGATATTTTCGTTACCCGTAAGAGAGCCATTAGAAATAACAACGACAACTAACACAGCGTTTGAAAAGATATATTTAGACCTAGTAGGTCCATTTGTAGTTGATAATAATAATTACTCTTATGCTTTAACGCTACAATGGAACTACTAAGTATGTCGAAGCATATCCCTTAATTTCTAAATAAAACCAACGAAGTAGCAAAGAGTTTTGTTACTAACTTTATTCTTAGGTATGGAGTACCGAAAGTAATAAGTACTGACAGAGGGAAAGAGTTCACTGCATCATTATTCCAATAGGTATGTAAATTGCTTCAAATAAAACAATTAAATTCGACTGCTTACCACCACCAATCACTAGGTGCGTTGGAAGTGTCACATAAAAATTTAATGCTTTTCTTCGCATTCAAATTGATAATCACCCTGAAACATGGAGCGACTGGTTACCATTTTGGTCGTTTGCCTATAATACGATAGTTCATACAGAGACGAAATTCAGTCCTTATGAACTTGTCTTTGGTAAAAAATGTTCACTTCCTAGTAATTTGACAGTAGATCTAGAGCCACTAAGTGATCTATACTCTGGTCCTGGAAAAGTTGTTAAAGATGTAGCACCAAACGTAGAAATAATTAAGAATGGTACAAATGAATTAGTACATAAAAACAGCACGAAATTGTATATCCAGTAATAAATAAAACTTATTTTATATGCTTTGTCTAAGTAAATTTATTGTTATTATTATTAATTCTTTCTGTAGATTACTTAATATTACGTAATTATAATTATTCTAAATTAAATAATCATTAAAAATGTTCTTAAAATAAACACCTTATATATTATTTTATAATGTAACTGTTCCTAATATTTACAAAAATAAAATCTTTTAATGTATCCATGCCTAAAAAAAATGTATCTTTGTATTGTCACATTTTTTTTTCTTTTGGATGGAAGGTGTAGTAGTAGTAGTCAGAGTATATAAAAGTACACACACAAGTGTACATATAAATAATCCTATATAATCAATTTATTAATACAATAAAGGGAGTCTTATATCATCATTCGTTTGTTTAACACCTCTCCTAACATTCGCCCTACATTATTATTGAACTATTAATATTATAATATCGTATCATACTATCGTTCTCTTCTCCTTCTTATTTTAATAATTGTGTGTGTGTGTGTGTGTGTGTGTGTGTGTGTGTGTGTGTGTGTGTGTGTGTGTGTGTGTGTGTGTGTGTGTGTGTGTGTGTGTGTGTGTGTGTGTGTGTGTGTGTGTGTGTGTGTGTGTTGTGTGTGTGTGTGTGTGTGTGTGTGTGTGTGTGTGTGTGTGTGTGTGTGTGTGTGTGTGTGTGTGTGTGTGTGTGTGTGTGTGTGTGTGTGTGTGTGTATCGATCGTAATAAACTAAATAATTCGGAATCCGTGAACATTATTTAAATTACCTAGTAGTTATACGAACATTACATATTTTTCGTATAACTACTAGGTAACCACATAAAAATTACCAAATAGGCAGGATGGTGTCGTTTTATAATGACGAACTCGCAGATTTCCTGCGTCAAATCTTCCCCGATATTTGGGCGGCGTTCCTTACTCAACGGAAGGACATGCAGATTTGTCATGAAGAAAACCCCCTCTCTCATCGCTCCGTCTCTGTTTCGCCGGCTTTGTTCGCGTCGGTGAACGACCCTGCTTCCACCGCGCCACTCGCGATGTCAATCCGTGGCCCCTCTCCGGCCTTCTTGGACGCCCACTCTATCTCCGACATGAAGACCGAGATGCATGCCCCATCCAAGCCCGAAGACGAAGGCTTCACCCTCGTTCAGGGCAAAAAGCGCATGCGCACTACACCAAAAAACGCAGCCGAGACAAAATCGGCCCCCTCGTCTTTTACCGCTACTCCGGCTAAAAAGTCAGCTCCAGCGGCGTGAACTCAATACCCCAAGCCTCTGGGTAAGCCCTCGAACAAAGGGCTTTCTGCTGAACGTAGTAAAAATCGCCACATTCAGGCCAAGACCGAGTGGAATAATCTGTCTAATTGGTTAAACTCCAAAAAAATATACTGCCCCAAGGTGCAAAACGCCGGTCAGGTTATTAGATTATTTGTCACTCGGCCGAAGAATTCCGCAGCGTAACTGCTACTGCACACCCAGGAAATCTCTTTTCACACTTACGTCCTACAAGAGAAGCTTTATCTTCATGTGGTCGTTCGAAGACTCCCGAAAGAACTCGAGACTGTTTACATCTTTGACGACCTTAAGGTCCAAAATTTCCTGGTCCGGGAAGTGCACAGAATGTACCACTAGACCGCCATAAAGCGTTTCTTAGATCTGTGCCTTGTCATTTTTAACCAGACTTCGGAAGGCAAGAAAATTTTTAACGTTCGCAGAATCTGTAACCTAACGTGGATTGCAGTAGGAGACCCCCGCAACAGGGGCATCGTTGGCTAATTTCATCGATGCCAACTGTATGGCCACTCGATAGAAACTGTTTCACAAGGACCAGGTGCGTCAAGTGCCTAGGTGACCACGGCACCTCCGACTGCACCCGTACGCCCAAGTCAGCAGAACCTCTGAGCTGTGTTAATTGCCGTAAAAAGGGACACCCAAAAAACTATCGCAGGTGTTCCAAAGCGCCGCGACGCAAACTGGAGCTAAAAGCCGTCCCAGACATGTGGATCAGCCCGGCGTGTCACTCCCAACTGCTTGTCCCCAAACCCGCACCAACTTCGGTGCCCTCTCCCGCGCCTTGAAACACCATCAAGCTCACCCCGTCGCCGGGGTCTCCGCACAAGGTGTTAGCACTCTCGCTTTTTCAGCGCCGAAGACCAATGCGTGGGTAAAGCCTCCGGCACTTGTCACCCTACGGCCATTGCCGGTTCCTCAGACCGTCAAACCCAAGCTTGCTCGCAAAGTTCATCCTCTTTTGCCACTGACTTCTTTCTAGACTGCGGCTTCATTAGCAACATCAAGGTTGCTGAACTATCCTCCTTGGCCCGCAAACATCGCGAAGTAACTACTCCTCAGAACAAACTCAATGCCACGATTGAGTACATAGGATTAATCGCCGCAATCTGGTCTTTCCAGTGCACCTAAGTACCCTAGTTAAAACTTAACTTAAACCATAGTGGCAGTATAACCTTTAGATTGACTTAAACCACACTCTCTGACTGTCACGATTTTAGTGTAAACAGGCTCAAAGAACTAAAAACGAGATTGCGCTCTTCCTTCGCAACCACGATGTAGAAGTTATGCTAGTGCAAGAGACCTTCTTTAAGTATAGCCATAGCGATTCCAAGATTGCAAATTACACCTTAGTTTAAAATGTTGGGTTAACCAGACCCAGAGGCGGCACCTTGTTCTACTATAAAAGGTCCTTGCACTGCTTACCAATCAACGCTCCCCCGTTAGCTAACATAGAAGTCTCTATGTTTAGGCCTAATTGTAACGATTTAAAACTTGCAAAGGCTATCGTCTCGGGCAGGGAACTGGTTTGGCGGTGCGAGGGGGGGCATTTCGTTGTGCAACCTGCTGCCGCGCCTATGAGTCTAGAATATTCGATTGTACGCGACGGCCGTGTCGATTAGAGGTCGGGGGTTACGTAAGAATCGTTACGTCGCATTAAGACTGCCTCCTTTGTGTTGTCTTATTGTGTACTTGCCGCGTAGTGTAATTGTATATAATTTAATTTAATAGTAATTTGTATTTAGTAGTGATGCCATCGCAAAAGCTACCGGCGTTTCGCCTGCAGGCGGAGCTGCGCTGGGCCGCGAATGCCCATACCTTGATAGGGCGACCCGATCGGGTCCATAGTTTAGAGAAGCGGCTTGAGCAGGTCATGGCCCGAAGGGCCGTAGTGGAGGAGGCTTGCACTGAGCTTAAGGCCACGGATGCGGAACAGGGAGTCCTAGACTCCTGCCTCGCGGACTACGAGCAATTCTTTTCGCTCACGGACGACTTGATCGAGGCGGGGGCCAAGTATGCTAGTGAAGTGCGTGAAGCTCGGCTGAGTGGCCTGCTCGAGTCCCCTCGGAAGCAGCCTACTCAGCCGGAGCTGTTGGGACGACTCCCAACTCTGGACCTGCCCAGGTTCTCCGAGGTCCTCTCCGACTGGCTGACCTTTGTTGGACTTTTTGATAGCCAAGTGGACGCCTGGAGGGACTTGACACCAAGCCAGAAGAAGGTGTACCTTCTGGCCTCACTGGAGGGGGAGGCCCTGGGCGTCGTCGGCCATTTGAAATTTTCGGACGACGCCTACCAGACCGCCCGGGACTTCCTCGCAGGAAGGTACGCCAACGTCCGGTGAATTGCGACAAAATTTTCCCAGACGAGTAGTTCCGCTTCAGACCCAAACACTCGTGAACTAACCAATTACCGTGGCCGTGGAAGGAGAATGGGAGATCTCCCGCTGGGCAAGGTGTTCTGCCCGGGTAGCGGACAACACTCCTTGTGATAGTTCGGAGATGTTCTATATATACTGTTTATGATTATGATTTAGGCTTTGGTGTGTTTCGCCACGACAGCGCCGCCACAGTCACTTATCCTCAGTAAGGATGCAGATGGATAAGAACCGTACTTTGTGGTATACTTAGGGGGAGACCTATGCTCAGTAGTAGACTTAAGAAGCTATGTAATGATGATAATTATGATTACTGTAGACGATATATAAAGTGATGTGATTTTTAATTTCAAAATTACTATGTAATTATAAATATTTTTACTTTCAAAAATACTATGTAATTAATATTGAGTATGTTAATAATGTATGTTAATTAACATTAAGTATGTATCATTTTTTTATTTTCTTAGGAATTATGGCCACGTTAACATTTAAACTAAATTCGTAAATAACCAAAAGTGCACAAAGGATTGCGTGGTTAACAGCGTTTTCAATTTTTTTGCTTTAATTTACTCTATGTGTTTCTCGCGTTGAAATCCTTAATAGCCCTTGAGCGTCGTAAAACTGTGGAGGTTATCGTAAATACGGTGTTACGGTTCTCGAAATAGTATGGAGTCCATTTTCCTACCTCGTATTTCTACACCACCTATTCATACCTTTCAAAAAAAAATGACCTTAGTATCGAAATATACGTAGAATACGATGAATTGCACTTCAAATGTTTTACTAAGTAGAACTTCAGTTCATATTTATTACTTTTCCGGTTATATTTTAAAGAATTGAGAACTTATTATACTTTGAAAATTATACTTTATCAGCTATGAGAGGAATCTTTGTTTCAGCTGTGAGACGTATGCCATCATCGTACAAATCAATATAGCTCGTCACAATATATCTGTGGAAAAATAAACCTCCTACAGTACTGCCGCAAAGCATAATTCGGAGCTACCCACATCAACAGAATCCTACGTACTAACACGACCTATAACGTCGTTATTACGCGTTATAAGACGAGCTACGGGGTGTTATGGGATCTATACTTAATATTTATTTATTTTATTCTTTATTGCCTCCTTAAACAAAAGAATACAAAGGGTGGACTTAATGCATTGAGGCATTCTCTACCAGTCATCCCATGGAGTGGTGGGAATTTGACGTAGGTATTATACAAATGATAATTAACTACATAATATATACAAATTACTAATAAATAAACTACACATATATGATCTATCCTTACATATATACAAATATATAAATAAATGCATATATTTACAAGTATATATATTTAAATACATACATAATTAGTATATACAAATGACTATGAATATATACGACTATGAATATACGCCCATAAAGTCATGATTTATATACAATGTTTTCCAGTGATTATTCCACAATGCTTAATACGTTAAGAAATTGAAGATGAATTATGCATTCAGTTTTGATATTGATAGCATATCTGCCTAGTCCAGCTTTATAAAACACATTTTCCAAAGCAGTGATGAGAAGGGAGGTCAGTAGAAATACTCTACCCTATATTAATTAAAACAATATTATTTCTACGCCGTTCTGCAAATAGATTGATTTCGTAGTGTGGATATGTATTTTGTTCCTACTGTTCTCGAATTTTTTTTTATAGAAGAGGGGGCAAACGAGCATGCGGCTCACCTGATGTTAAGTGACTACCGCCGCCCATGATCAACCGCAACACCAGGGGAATCGCAGGTGCGTTGCCGGCCCTTTAGAAAGGAGTACGCTCTTTTCTTGAAAGTCCCCAGGTCGTATCGGTCCGGAAAAATCGCTGGTGGTAAACTATTCCACAGAGAGGTTGTACGTGGAAGAAAACTCCTCTTGAAACGTACAGTGGTGGACCGCCAAGCATCCAGATGATGTGGATGGTATCGCGACGTTTGCCGCGTAGTGCGTTCACAAAATTTGGCGGCTGGGATTAATCCGAACAATTGCTCAGAGCACTCTCCGTGGTATATGCGAAAGAAAATGCAAAGAGATGCAATATCTCTTCGCAGTGCCAGTGAATCGAGCCGATCGGAAAACACTCGGTCGTCGACGATTCGAGCCACTCTGTGCTGGATGCGGTCAAGTGGAAGAAGCTGGTACTGGGGAGCCCCAGCCCAGAGATGGGAACAGTATTCCATGTGCGGCCGAACCTGCGCCTTGTAAAGTTGCAGGCGGTGTGCCGGCATGAAATACTGTCCCGCTCTGCTGAGCACGCCAAGCTTTTTAGAGGCCAATTTGGCTTTCTCTTCCAAGTGACCACGAAACTGTACGTCACTCGATATGTCGACGCCGAGGATTCCGATACTGGCTGAGAACAAAGGGAGTGCCTTGAAACTGAGGAGATACGACAAAGGGGTTCTTTTTAGCGGTTAACGCGCAAACTTGTGTCTTCTGGAGGTTAAACTGGACTAGATTTATTCGCCCCCAATCCGAGACTCTGTACAGCAAAGACTCGACTTCAGACACAAGTTTGTCCCGGCACTCGGAGACGTTTTCCCGAGAAATATTGGCTCGGCCGGTGTAAAAAGCATCACCAGTCATCTGCATAGCACAAAAGCATATCATCGATATGCAGAAGAAACAGCGTTGGCGATAGCACGCAGCCTTGTGGAACACCAGCAAGCATGACTGGAAATCACTAAATCTGACGATTAGAATTAATTGAAACCGATAATTAAGTAAGATTAGTACTTACTAACCCAGAATAGTTCCTGGGCAGTATTTTAGTGTAAATTTTTATCTTAACTTATGTAACGAAAAATATAATTATATTTCGTTTTCAATTTCTTACCTCAATGAAATACGTATTTATATAAACGTAATTAGATTTTCTACGTAAAGAAAAAATAATATATAAAAATAAATATTATGAGATTATTATGGAGTCACAATAAAAGTTATACAAGGTAGAGCCGTGCTGCAGCTATTTATGATTATAGCACGAATGGTTCTGCTCGACCGGGGATGGGTCATTTCGATGGGAGAAAGGACAACACTCTCTCAGTAAACCGTCGTAAAATAGCAGCTTGATGCTGCTATCTTGTGTATGGTGCGAGATAACCGAGATAATTTTTACTGGATACGAGTCATTTCCGATCTTAGTCGTCATTGATGACAACACATCTGCATTTTTATTCTTAATCTAGGATAAATATGGATATCTATGGGCCTCAGTATCCACTTACAATCAGGTGAACTGTGTGCTCGTTTGTCACTCTCGTGTATTTTATGCGCTGCCAAGCCGTTTGTCAGATAGCGGTAAAACTTTGTCAACTTATTGCTTACACTGCGCAAAGGTTAAAGGCATAATACAATTAACTTATAGTAGGTGGCGCGCATGAGCGACAAATTTATTTGAAAGTTATAATTTATCATTCAATTTCAATGTATATATTATCTTTCCTAATTAAACAGCAAAACTGATTCAAATATAAAACAATTTTTCGGCGATTATACCTTCTGTGGTAGCAACGCGCCTGGTACCAACTAGTACAATATAAAAAAGTAAATACACATTCAATAATTTGGTTATTCAAGAAATAGTAGCTGAAAGAAAATTTTGTAACAAACTTTTCAAAATCTAAAAGCGGCAGACAATTTCAGCATACTTCATAAAATGTATCTAAATTCCATTTCCGCTAGCGCCAACAGACCACGAAAAGGTCAAGCTTACATGAAAAGCGGCATGTTTGATAAAGCCGGAAAGCACGGTCAATAGTCATCCGCTCTGTTTATTTCTACATTGAGCGCTTTTCCTATGATTTCTTTGAATCTCCTTTTTTCGGTTGTATAGTTTTCAAAGAAAATATTAAGGACTCGTAATGTTGAATTTACTGACGAAAACACCTTACAAATATTGTTATAATATAGTATATCAATTGCGCAAAACTGTAACAGATTTAATCTTAGATACTACAAGACAAAGTGACGATCACAACCTGCTTACCAAACAAATCAACAATTTGTGTTTGTATATCATAGTATATTATCTCAAGACTAAGCAATTAAAAACGATGTTACGCAGACGTCCAGGTTTATATAAGTAAGATTCATTTAATATACAAAATATAAAATCTCATCTAATAACATACAATTTGATATTGAACTATATAAATAAATCAATTGAAAACTATCGAAATTAGAATAATACGTACCCTACTAGAGTTAATTGAAAAAAAAAAGGTAACGGTTAAAATTATGACAAATTTAATGATAATTTACACACCTGAAACCTGCACGAGATTAATTTCAGTCAAAAAAACTTAATATTAAAAAGGTAAGCAATCAGAAAAATATAAAGGCTATTGAAACAATTTCTAGGGCACGCCTGTGTTTAGTAACGAAAATTTGATGAAATATAATAAAATAATGAACAATTAGTTATAATTAATCTGTGTAGGAGCTGTTGTCTTTTTGGAAGGGTTTTAAGTGGAATTCAAGCTAGCAGTAAGCCCACATAAACGCAAGTACAATCTGAAGTCCACCTGATTGTATATATATATATATATATATATAGTGATGGAATGCTCTATAGCCTTAATCTTTATAGCCTTCAGACTAGATCACAGCAATTTGTTAATCGTGTCTATAGTCAAAGATTTCGTATGTTGGACATTTAATTTAGTTGTTAATTTTTGGTATTTATTAATATGTTTGATTTCGCATTCATTGTATTTAGTTGTTTCGCGTTTATCTAAAGTTTCCATGTAACTATTAAAATTAAATGTCGATAAAACAGTCTTTAATTCACTGGACGAATTGTCTATGGGTTTGTTTATGAAACATAGATCGGCACGTTTCTACTGAACACCGTTATACCAACTTTTTACTAGCCTGATTTAAGATCTTAGCGCTTTCTCAAATGTCTTTTTAGTGGATATCTTGACACACGTAAGATTAAGATTATGATCTCTGCAAATCTTCAAGAAATTTAAAGTTGTTATATATCTTGCGCGTTTGGTCTTTGGATCTTCTAATCGGCGTAATTTATTTGCTATTTCCAGCTCGTACTAGTTATAATAATGATTTCTTATATTTACGCGAACACTACACATTGATTAAAACTACCTTTACGGATTTTATCGCGTTTAACTTTTATTTTATTTTTTTCCCGACGTTTCGATTGTTTTGATGGGATCAGTGATAGCAAATACCTGGCCAATGAACCTCAGCACGTCAAGCAGGTTCTGCACGACAACAAGCTTCGGACCCCGCGCCTACGTCACAGTGACCGAGTGAAGCCGGTCACAGTCGAGCTTGTGCGTGCTGCACTATCATATGTCAGAGGTGTCACAGACGAGATTGGCTACATCTTGAAGCAAGCTTCTATTAAAACATTCTACAAGCCGCCGCCAAGAAGATAAGTCAGTCCTTACCATCCGTCAAGTGTCACATTTCTCTACAGGATGCAGGATACGCAGTGTACAAGCTAGATTGTGAATGTGGTCTCTCATACGTAGAACAAATAACAATATCTACCCTTGAGGTACCGTAGACATGTAAACATGTCACGTTTTGTGACCGCTGAGTACAGAGGACATGTATACATGTCCGCATTACGTGCTGCTATTTTCGTCATAATTGATATAAAAATACAGTATATTTTCAACTGAACACTATTTCATTCGATTGTGAACGAACTAAAGAATATTCTGAAGAATTATATTCACCGCGGTTACATAGACAAAATCAAATATAACAGCCATTCGCTTTTGCATGCCGGTGCGGTTAGTTGCGTAATCGTTGAAGTTTTGTGATTGTGATTTTAGTTGGATTTTCTTTAAAAAAAACTGTAAGTAATGTTATTTATATTTACTACGTAATGTTTTTGAATGATTTAAGTTACAACAACAGTAATTTTTTATGTTTCAATTGATAAAAAAGTAGAAATATAAAACCTCTACGCGAACAATTCATAACGGTCAAGATTTCTAATAAGATTCTAATAAAATAATAATAGTATTTTTCTTATTAGAATACCATAGTAAATACTTTGACTAGGAATTGCTAAATGTTTTATCTATATGATTTTATAAGAAAAATAAAGGAAGACGATAAAAAATATATACACAAAAAGGTTTTGAAAATGAGTTTACAAAGCAAGCGCAAACTGTATATTGCCGAATTTTTAGCAAATGTTTGCAAGTGAAAAAGTAAAATTATAATAATTATTACATGCATAATTTCGGTTCATTTAGGAAGAATATATTGTATTGATTGTAAGGACATAAAAATAAAATAAAAACTTACGATGTTTCATTCATAAAATAAAATTTATCGTCAGTAAGTACACTTTATCAAGATCGGTTAGAAACAAAGAGCTGTACAAAGTAAAATAAACATTTAAATGTTATGGTTATTGTTTCTACTTATCAAAAATCTTATCGGCTTCAAATAACTGTAACTAAAACCTCTTTAAACATAAACGAAAGTCGTGAGAAACATAAGTGTTTATAACAAGTGCCGCCAGCGGAGGTGACGACAGAGGCCCCGGTACAAAGCTCTGTTTTTTATTATGGCGGGCGCGACAAGGGAAAGGTTAAAACCCGCGAGAAAGAACATATAGCTGACGTGAAGTATCAACGTTCCGGGAAGTTTGCAGTTTGTAAGCATATCCTAGGCGGCCCCAAACATTACATCAGATTTTATAGACCATAAATCTTCGCGAAAGAATATCGATTCCTACCAAGGATGATACGTGAGCCTATTGAAATTAAAAAACACTCTCTAATTCTCAATCGATAAGGAGGCTAGGTATCAGCATCTGCTCGGTACCCTGTAATTAATAAAATTATAACAAAATTCAAGCATAACACTGCAAGACTTCAAGACCGAGTAAGTTCATTCTGCTTAGATTGGACCATAAGCAATAATTAAAAAGCTGAAGGTACTCCGGATTAACATTGACATCGGGACGTCAGTCCCGTTAGCCCTCCGTGACCATGGGTGCTGGAAAGCACCCGAAACGTCGGGAATAACAAACATTTAAAATTAAACGCGATAAAATCCGTAAGGGTATGTAGTTTTAATCAAAACCTGTATTTTTGTCACAATTTGGTAGTCAAAAATAGAAATAAAAATGAGTATTGTTTATCGACGGTCGATAAAAAATGCTAATTAATAGATTTTAAAAAATACAGCAGCATAACAATTTAAGTATATGTTATTGTGTCGATAATTCCAATTTTTTTTTAATTTTTGTTGTTATTAAATTGTTTTATTGTGTTTTTACTAATCTCAGCTGTAATATAATTTATTAATAACACTTACGAGCTTTTCCTGAAGAAAATAAATAAATAATAACTATAATTTAAAAAATACATCAAAAATCACAACAAATTTCCTCGATTCATAAAATTTCAAAACTATGTTGTAAAGGACAGTTGCTTTGCCACGTCTGTGCACAAACATAACAAACAAACACCAGTAGTGCGCTAGCGCTGATATTGAAGGCTTTTATCACACGCGAAAATTACTTCCGGACGGATCTGTTTTTTGTGTAGCGAAATTAAGTATCCGCCGAGAGTGACTTGTGTGCGATGTCTCACTTAAAGGAGGGATATTTTAATATGTTGATGTGTCTCGGAAAATGTGACCTCAATTATGCAGAAGCACGAAGACT
Organism: Parnassius apollo; assembly: GCA_907164705.1. Taxonomy (NCBI): domain Eukaryota; kingdom Metazoa; phylum Arthropoda; class Insecta; order Lepidoptera; family Papilionidae; genus Parnassius; species Parnassius apollo. The sequence continues at coordinate 218,759 of CAJQZP010000226.1, read as the reverse complement.
TTACGATGAGCGCTTCGCTATTCCACGAAATATACATATGCCGTCGGCGATGACGTTCCAACGACTTCACATTCGTATAAACAATACTGGCAGTGTACATGGCGGTGATCCACAACATACAGATTCAGGAAGATCAAGAATGTACAATGACGACATCGAGAAGTACATTCTCTACATATTTGGGGAAGATCCGACGCGGAGCACGCGCTCGGTGGCACGTGAACTAGGTGTGAACCATATGCGCGTTTAGAGAGCCCTCAAAGACGATGGCCAGCATCCGTATCATCATCTTCGAGTTCAGTGCCTTCTTCCCAGCGACCGCCGGTCGCCGTTTCGCTCTTGATAATTCATAGCAGAGGTAATCAATCCACATAAAATTTACAAATATTATTTAATTAACATTTAAATTATTTATTTTTATGTAGAGTTTTCGAGTAAAGTTATTTCTATACGTTTGAATACTGATTCTAATAACGCACTTAACGAGAACTACAGGATTTTTGTTACATATTGTACAATATATAGAATTTTAGCAAAAAATATCTTTTAGGAGGATTCTGGCTTACAGAACGCGTTTAGTGGTAAGTTAAACATACCACTATTTCATCCAAAAGACAATTTTACCTGCACGGTTAAGCCATGAACGAAGTTTACTTTGTAAGTTTTTAAGGTTTTTCTTTATTTCTAAAAATTATTTTGTACTTTTAAGGCCTTTAATTTTCCAAAATTCAAAGTCCTCACTAAAACTGTATTTATCATAAAATCAAACTATTTGTGCATAGTTCTAAAAATGACAGTTGCATTTCCTCCGCTGAATACTCGTAAGTAAACTTAGCTTCAGAGTAAGTCACCTATCTTGTTTCCAACGACCAATTAAAGATCCATTTCAGTTCAAACTTTCGCCATTTGCTTCGTTTTATTTACTTTAGGTCCGGTTTTACAAGGTGATTGGATACGTGTCATATTTTGCAGAATAGAAGGCCATGATAATAAATAATTTTATATGCGGACGCCTTATTTGTCAAGTGTTCGTCGGTCAAAGAATAATGTGTATAGAAAAATCACTTATAAGATATTTTTTAATACTTATTAGTAATATTGGTAAGATTTGCATTGTATCAGAATAAGAGCAAAGCTTGACGGTCTTTTTCTGTTTTTTAATTGTATTAGAATTAAAACATTTTGCTTTTTGTTATACTCTTTCATAAGCTGTCTATTATTTACGACAGTTGATATAAGTATATAATACTAATAAGTCAGGATTACAGGATGTGAAGCATTTCCATCTAAGTTCTCAGAGATGACAATGCATCTCTTCTCTTAATAAGCCTAGTAAGAGAAGCCTTCTTGTTTTGAAATTGGATTTCATTGTTTTCATAGACTGCAGTAGCCTCCTACTATCAGGGGGATTCTACAGTCCGTTCATTTGTCACTTCTTTCATAATAATCCCTCAGCGTATCAGCAAATTGAATTGCTAAGAGTTGACTCAATATTATGTATCCGACATTCAGGGGAGAAGAAACACTCTCAATTGGCCCAATCGTATTAATAAGTTCTATAGATGATGTGACAACATAAAACTTGAAAGAAGTTGATGATTACACATGACTCACGACCTTCTTGGTAAGAATAGCTGAATAAGCAATTCTCACCAGAGAACGTATGATAGGCTTTAATATAGCAATAATGATGATGCTAATATTGTAAAAGTTTACACAGATTTCGGACTGAAAGAGCCACCACATTTCTTTCAGTCATTTTTAAACAGTCCATCAAAAATTCGCAATTGTACATAAGCCTTCTTCTTTAAAACTTACCTGAGATAAACTTAAAATTAACTTAACTTAAAATAATATTAATACTTATAATTCCATATTCCACAAATCCTGAAATACCGCAAAAAAGGTTATTAAGATATTTTAAGAATGCAAGATGTAGATATCTAGATCACGTAGAGAACCGAAAACTCTTTCTACTGTAAAAGAGGCATTCCATCTTAGTCCTCAGGGATGATAACGCGTCTGCGTTTAGATTCTTAATCGAGGACAGACGTAGATGTAGATATCTAGATCACGTAGAGAACCGGAAACTTTCTACTGTAAAAGAGGCATTCCACCTTAGTCCTCAGGGATGATAATGCGTCTGCGTTTAGATTCTTAATCGAGGACAGACGTAGATGTCTAAGGCCGACAGCATCTATTTACCATCAGGTGAACTGTGTGATCGTTTGTTAGCCTTATTCTATTCAAAAATACTTGTTTATTTAAAAAATAGAAATGTGAGTGTAATGAATTCATGATGATACTGTACAATAAAACTATGATAAGATTGTTTAATTAAATGGCCACGTAAGCAGCGAACGCGAGCTATGGGAAAATTATACTATTTCAGTGTAACGATGCATAACTTATTTTTCATAGTCTCAAGATAATTTATAGTGACTATAGAATGCAGTAAAAGAATAGATTTAAATTGCAAAATGCAACAACAAATATGACGCTGTAAATTATGAAACAGAGTTGTTTTGAAGCCTTGCGCATTTAAATTCAGCAATATTTTTGTTAAATGATTAAGTTCATAATAGGGATTGAACACAACACGTTTCGAATTTCATGATTTAACTTTTCATTGTATGTGGTATATTTTAAGATACTGAAAATAAAATACCGATTTCTATTACGGGTTGAGGGTGAAAGCCTATGTGTCATTGCATGCTAAGTTCATTTTATCGTTACTCCGATCTTGACACAGAGCAGAAAAATTTATACCAGCATGATGCCTTCGCTTCGTATCACGTCATTATTTACTTGGTAGAGCTGCAGTTAAATTTTAAAAGAGGTGGTCACCGATTGTAGAGAACCGGAACCCTCATAACTAAAAACGTACTATTCCTTCTTAGTCCTCCGGGGTGATTGGTAAAAATCAATAATATAATTACTCCTACTCAATATATAAAGAATATTAAAATTTGCTTCGCTCATATACGGTTAATATAAAAATGACTCACACACATTATATATAAAATTGTTATTATTTCTATAAGAACGGTCAGCTTTCGTCTAATATAATCATATTTAAATATGCACAAAAATGTTGCTAGTTGGGACTAAGCTGCATTTATTTGTTACCCAGATAGACAGTAGTTACACAGTTTCATCATCATTGTAAAGTTTCTATTTAATTAAAGATTTTCTGCATCTTGTGTATGTAATTTAAAAAAAAACTATATCTCAGTGCTTATATTCTTTAATTTTTCACTTTTTTAATTTTTTTAATTATTTTATTTTTGGCAATATCCGCAGTTTTTTAATACATTCGTAATCATATAGATATAAAACACAACCAATGTTGTTCTTCCAAACTGTCATTCTTTCGCGCTTAATAAATCTTAGTGACTATATACTCTTTGGCGCTTACACTAGTTTTGTACTTTTATAGTAATGTTTACTTATTAATGCTTTCGTATATTTTTTTTCATTTCTTATTCTGTAAATTATGATAAAATTCAAGCAGGAAAAAAGATAAAAGACTAAAGTGAAACAAAGGAAAATTACAAAAGCCCCGAAGCATATTATTGATGAAAGTTTGTAAACTTCATATTCATTACGCCCCAAAGTAAGAAAGGAAATATATGAATTTTATATAACTGAAGTGGAAAACCTATTGCTATTTTGCCTGGTTGTGAGTAGAAACTGCAGAAAATGGATACCTGCAAGTAACTTAAAAAAACGTTGCAGATATATTTTCACAACCTAGGACTGATCTACTACTGAGGACTAAGGTCTCTTGGCTTGAAATTATGCTGGATCTCTAAACTCTTGGACTGGAAAACCGCACGCAACGGAAAGAAATAAGTACCCACACAGCCTCCCAGGCAAAATTTAATTCTTACTATCTAGTACCTTTACAGGGTAGAATATAATTGCTTTTATTTATTGCTGGGAATATAACATTCTATATATTCCAAATAAACCGTGATAGCTCAGAAGCTAAGAAATCGCTGTAAAAAATGTGCGCGGGCAATCTGGGTTCGATCCCCGCCAAATTGTATTTTAATTTTATGTGCCGAATTACCACGTGCTCGGTGGTAAATGAAAAAAATCGTGAGTAGACCTATGTCTGAGGCTTAAAACAGATTAATTGCTGTGTAATGTCTAAGTAATTATAATATCACATGTAATGCACATATTAAGATTATAAATTAGTAGTACCTGATAATAAAGTTAAATTACGGGTGTTTGTGAAACGCTCCTGAAAACGAAGTACTTATGATACTGATTTCTTAAATTTACGCGAACACTACACAATGAATAAAACTAATTTTACGGATTTTATCACGTTTAATTGTCTACTTTTACTTATTTTTTAATTCCCGACGTTTCGGGTGCTTCACAGCAGCCATGGTCAGGGGGGGGCTGATATGTTGGACTACCCAATGTTATAGTTAGTCCGGCTACCTTCAGTTTTTTAATATTAATTTTTTGGTCAGATCTACGCAAAACGAGCTTAGAGTATTCTGAAGTCTTGCAGTGATATGCTTGAGTTTGGGTTGGGTTTAATTTTGTTAATTATTAGATCCCAAGCAGATGGCAGCATCCATCCATATTCTCTATTGAAATTATTATGTATTTTAATTTCAGTAGCCTCACGTATCATCCTTGGTAGGAATTGGTGTTCTTTTGCGAGAATTTGTGGTGTATCAAATCTGATGTAATGGTGGGGATGATCTTGAACATATTCACAGACTGCAGACCTCCCGGAACGTCGATGTTTCACGTCACCTATATGTTCTATCATGCGGGTTTTTATGATCTTTTGTTTGATTATGAGAGAGAGACCACATTAACAATCTAACTTGTACACTTCTGCATCTTCAATATTCCTCTACAAGACGGATTAGATCTACAGGATTCCGGCAAACGACATCTAAAATGCGCTCCTTGGAGTAAACAGCCACTTGACTTCCACCTCCTGTCGCTACCGGAGCAATAAGCCGATTTTCTAACACTCGCTGAAATGATGCTGTTATCAGACGGTCGGGAATTTCCCTCGATAAATTCGTAATGCAGGCGAAGCATTCCCGCGAGTATTTGCAAGGTACATTAACATCTTGCCGTATTCATAAGCACCACTAGTTTCGGGCGCTTTCCAGCACCCATGACCATGACCATGACCATGGGTGCTGGAAAGCGCCCGAAACGTCGGGAATTAAAAATAAAAGTAAATAAAAAGTAAAAATAAACGCGATAAAATCCGTAAAAGTAGTTTTAATCATACATTTAAGATAATTAAAAAAGTGAGTCATTCGATAGTCATGACTAACCTAACAAAAATTTTAAGATAAGGATTTAGATTTCTTAAAAAAAAGGTTTTGACTTGACCGGGGCCGTCGATTTTCTAATTTCCAGCATTTTTTCCGCATAATATCATTCTCCAAAAATCCCAAACCTTCTTTAAATTCCCCGCAATTTGAGGAATTCCCCACATGTTGGCAACGCTGAACATGTGTAATTGTTCAGTGCGAGGCATCATGAGTAGGCCGGGCGTAGGCAACGTGTGTGTAAAGTAAAGGCGTGAGCGAAGTACTGCAATACCTATGCATTGTTTCGTACCGAGCTAAATAAAAGAGTTCAGCGTCAGCGCGTTTATTGACCCTATAATCAGCTGGTACCATTTTAATTTTCACTGCTGGTTTAATTTTTCAGCATTTTCATGATTTTTTTTTATAAATTTATTGTTTCATTTAGCTGTAATAACATGATGGAGCGTGAATAATGCTAATAAAACCTTGTGAAAATTTTGGTATTTTTGAGTGTGAGATTGTGTTTTAAAAGAAAGTGATTTTTTAGGTATCGATTTTGTTCTGGTCCCATCATCGAGGGCATCGTTAGTATTATCGTCTATCTTCGTTTTCGGGAGCGTTTCACTAACAGCCGGTATTAAATTTTACAGTATAGTGGCGTTGTAAGAATATTCACTACTCCATATAATCCCGTGGGTGTTGTAAGAGGCGACTGAAGGAAAGCAATCAGGAGATGGGCAGCAGATTTTTAAACAACTCTATCCATTTTTTATTATTGGTAAATAAATAAACTTCAAAAATACGACAGTGGCGTGAGTGTTGTTAAAGGAAACAGAAATATTAGTAAATGGGCAGCAGCGTCCTTAACAAAAAAAAAAAATAAGAAACTGCGTTTGCCAACCCGTCTGCCAAGCTTGGCAACTATGGAAAACGTCCCTGGCCTACATTCAGCAGTGGAAATTTGATATGCTGTAAAGGCAACCTTTTCCTTACGTTGATTATATAATAAGAAAAAAAGAAAAATATCTCACATTCCATATTTAGGACGAAAGAAGAGGTCTGAGAATTTTTTTTGTAGAAAAGTACCAGTTGTTTTTTGCATTTTCATTAATTACAATTAAACGAGACCAAATTACTCAGTGATTTTTAAAAGGAACTTGTGAGTTGAGATTCTAAACCAAAAAAAAAAAAATTTTATTATTTTGATACATTAATTCTAACGACCGTAATCGTGCTCCATCAACACATACATATATCCGGACAACCTCGATTTTTTTAATTAGTTTGTTTTTACACTTAATACCGAAAATTACTTTTAAAAATAATAGAAATATGAAAAAGATTGATTTTTCTCGATTTATGTGTATTTTAATTATTCCAAAAGTTCAATAGTAAAAAAGTAAAGACATTTTTAGCTCAGAAAATACTGGATTTCCATTAGGTGAAAGTAGAGAAAAACCTCAACGATTCACTTATGAGACGTGCAATAACAAGAAATTGATTGACTTTACTTGAATAAAAGCTTTATTAACTTGCTTGACTTGAATTACAAAAGCCACAAGAAGCTGGCGTCGAGGTAAAAGCGTATGATGGAATTTTATACGTAGGAACTTAAGCTGATTAAAGAAGCCTGTCATTCTCATCCCTTGTAACAATAGTTATCAAGAAATTCTTTAAATATAGATAAAACTGTATTTTTTTAAAGAAGGTTGGTAAACGAAGACAATGTCAGATTATAATATTGTGACTGATATTTAGGTGAAATGCCTCTACACCAGTAGATAGCAAATATATCCATAGATACGTATATAACTCTCATGCCTGTCTTCCAAAGGTAAGCAGAGACTATGAAATTGTATTTGATAAGGTACACAGCTTTCGTGCTTCTAGGGTAAGTCCGGGGGAGTTTGCCCGAGTTATTTTAGAAGCCAGTAAAAATAAAATTACAAAGATTAATTAATAGAAATCAACTTTTAATTAAAATTTCGACATTAAACTCTTAAAATATCACATAGAATCATTGAAATTCAACATAACCAGTCTTATGATTTACATTTTTTTCCAAATTATGATTGGCCATCTCTCCCGTAGTACCTGGTATAGATGGTCATAATAGTAGATGGCCAAGGGATAGATTGCCAGTTAATTAATAAGCATTTCATCAACTCTTTTCCTATAGGTTTTTGAGTCTTAGCTTGTTCCACTTTTCTGTCCACATAATGAACGCTTATAATCAAACACGGTTCAATTTTTATGGAGCCACAATTCGCATGAAACGCATTGAAGTCAGTATTTAATAATAGAGATGACGCTCTTTGTCATTTTTTTCTAGAATAAAAATGACAAACGAGCACACAGTCCACCTGATGGTAAGTGAATGCTGTGGTCCATAGACATCTACATTTACCTTCAATTAAGAATCAAAATACAGATGCGTTGTCATCTCTGAGGACTGAGATGGAATAGATACCAATATACATCAATAAACAACACAATTAACATAAATAACCATGAATAAAGAAAATACACTTATTAATATTACACATTATTTATGTATGTCCATCTCATACTGACCATGTATATCCATACTTATCATCCAGGATAGATGGCCACACATTATTTGTAAAAATATATAAAAATTCCACGCGCTATGCTAGTTTTATTAGTTTGGTTCATAAACTGAACATTTAATTTAAAAAAATAATAAATTTTATATAATTATTTACTACCAAAACTACGTAACGCAAAACTTTTGAAAACTTTAGGCTCCATAAAAATCAATTTTACATACTTTTTGTTTTATTTTCGCTGGAGTTCTAGCAAGTAGTAGTCGTTCAGACTCAATGCACGAATTGTACCTAACGAGAAAGTAGTGCACTTTAGGAAGTGTATCTATGTTTTTTTTAAGTGGCCATCTGTCCATTACAGCCATCTCTCCCGGACTTACCCTATAATAACCATATCTTTATTAAAATATATGTAGTAAAAATAATACAATGTCGATAAAACGGGACATACCACTCTCGCCTCTTTTACATCCATATATCTACGCATACATGCTCGTCGGTTAAGAATACTCGCCAATTACTTCGATAAAATATCGTCTAGGGTGTCTCTTTCTGACTTTTCCGTTCACTTCATTCGTTCATTCGCTAAATCTGAATGACATGGAGAGAAATTATGTGCAAGGAGAAAAATGTGGTATTCAAGATGATTTTTGACTAGAATTAAGAAAGGAATGCCTCTGGTTTGCCATATACAAAAGAACGAACGAGGAAAGAGTGACAAGGCAAATTAATGTTGCAGGAGTGAATGGTATGTAGTATAGTGTTGAATACATTACCCAGTATTGCCTACGCGCAGTGACAAAAAGAGCTAATGCCTACTCATAGATAATGGTTTATCGTAAAATACCCCTAGACGACGTCAAATGTGCAACACACTGCAATTGTCAATGCGCCTATCGAAAGTTGTCTTTTTGGTATATCTTCATTATAATGAGTAAAAGGGTGTGAGTGCTGTGTGAGTCAGGGTTGACAGAGAGAGACTGCTTAGTGACTACTTCGCCCTTTGAAAACCCTTTTTTAAGGTTTAAACAATAAACTACACATCAAAATAAATAATACCCATCTTTAGTTGTATAGGGTAAAAGGCTGATAAAAAAATAATAATAAAAATATTTCACCGCATAAAAATTTACGAGGGCTAATGCTGAAATTGCCTGCCCCAGATTGCCTATTTACGATTAAACATCGAAAAATGTAAAAATGGGCTTCAAAAAACTATAAATAATAAAGTAATTGCTACTTTCCTTAGTTCCTTAAGTCGTGGCTTTAATTGTTTCATACACTATGCCTCAGCATGAACATCAGAAACAATGAAATAAAGTAAAAATTATTTAGGAGCTGACTTCAAATAAAAAAAGGTTATATAATTTGACTCCACTTTTAATGCATTTTTGTACATATATTACGCAATATCTTCGAAAATTTTGAGCCGATTTCACTTATTCTTTTTTATCAAATAGGCTGTACCCCATGATTGGTCCCATTTAAATTTAAGGAAATAGTTATTTAAATACTTAATGGAACTATTTAGATAACACTCTGTAGTCGTTATCTTCAGGTCTTGCTTAGTCCACTGAAAGGAGTCAAATAACTATAGATGAAAATATTAGTGAAAACTGACTTAAAAAATGAACAAGAGTTAAACTTCATCAAGGATAAAGTTTTTAGTTTGACCGTAAGTTTTTACCACGGATTTCTTAAAAGAATAAGTATAACAAACGAATTACACAGTCCTGATTAATGACGGCCGCTACAATCCATAAATACGTACATTTATCCTAGATTAATAATCAAAATGTAGATGTTTTATCGCCCTTTAGCACAAAGATACTCATAAAATGACTCGTTACCTTACATGTTCTTCTGTATAAAGGAGCTCCAGTTCTCTACACTCACCAATAGTGGCAGCATTAAGTTATTATTTACGCTGGTATTTTGAGAGAGCGTGGAAACGTTATGAATATAAAAGAAATTAAAATAAACGTGGGAAATCCATAAGAAAAACTAGTTTTATTTAATGTGTTTACGTAAATGTAAGGAAACATGTAATTTAAGGGCGAATATTGCTCTACTTATATATTCCTTAAGTTGACTATTATATTGTAAAGAAAGTCCTGTGTGAAATATAGGTTAAAACACACAATTTGTCAGAAATAATGGACTTTTCATGTTTAAGTCCATTAAAAGTTAATTCTCAACTTAGAAACAGTAGAGTACGCTAATGGTTGAACACCATTACCAACACATTAAAACAAAAGTGTTCCAGGAAAATTACGAAAAGGGGATTTTCATAATTACAAAACGTAATAAACATAAAATGTCTTCGTGAAAATTTTAATCGAGTATATGTTATATTATATACTTACGATTATATATATATATATATATATATATATATATATATATATATATATATATATATATATATATATAAACGTATGTAATACAATCATAGCTAAAACACTCTATCGAATTTTACGAACGACTCGAAGTGATGTTGCGTGACGATTTTCTCTGCGAATTTACTATGAACTTTTTACAATGCACCAACGATTATACTATATATGTTTCTTTACATATATATAAACGTACGTATGCTTACTCGTAGACCGCACCGCCAGACCACTACACAAAATATTTTTTTTTAATACCAAACAGCCCTGTTACATAAATTAAAACTTAGACAGCTTATACTCTTTTTGTTGACTGAAGCGAAATTTCTTTTTGAAGTATAACTGCATTGATTCGAATTAGTTTTTACGGAAGGATGCTTTCAAGTTTCTGAGTAAAGCACTTTGTTGGCAATAGAAATAACTATCCTAACTTTTCTTTATTGAATACGCTACAATGAACATCCGTTTCGGCTTCATCAGAGTTTTGTTATTTTGTTTTTCGCCATTATATTACACAATCAGCTCTGTTTACTAAGAACTACTAAAAACAATAATTAAGTTCCTAAATAATTCTAAAATACTAAGTATATTAAACACTTACAGGTTTAAATTATTCGAGTGAAAAAATAACGTGTTGCTTGAAAGATACGGTGAAAAGTATGTTAACCTAATCTTGTTCACTAGTGAAACTTGTTCGTTAATTGAAAATGGGGCCGCTTGTCTTAATACTTGCATGTGGTAATGAAATAATATTTTATATTGTATACCAAATGGTGAATCGTAATGCGACTAGATGTTTTCCTAGTAAAACACCTTCTAACCTGTCGATCATAATAACATTGATTTGATTTAATTTCTAACTAAATTTAGTATTTTTGGATACAAAATAAATATAGTAAATAAATTAAAAATCTTTACAATCCATTACAGCATATCTAAATTTCTCATTCTCCTTAATTTTCTCTCTGAGTCGCCTTTTTCTCGACATCCTAAGGATGATATGGCCTAGTGGATTCCCTTACGCAGTCAATATACGGCGAGATTAATAAAATAAGAATGACAATTGTGGAGCAGCTGGCTATTAAATTTTTCAATTTCATAATTTTTTTTTGTGATTTAGATCATTTTTAAGTGCGTAAATTAATTCCAAATAAACAGTAAAAAGGTTCACTAGTGGAAGTTTGTACCGGTTAGCGAAGTATAGGGCGGCACACTAGAGGCTGTGACGACATGCTAAGAGTTGCGGGATATCAATGGATACAGTTCAGCTGTGGACTTGATTTAATGATGATGATGAGTAAATGAGACTTCTATGGCAAAATCACCATCAAACTGTATATGAAATGCAAGATTAAGTAAATAAATGATGCAAATATTTTTTTTTGTAAAAGCTTTTTACTTAACTTTTCGTAGACAATGCTACTAGTAGGTATAAGTTATATAAAATTTATATATTTGATCTAACAAAATTAACAAATAATTTTCAAACGTTGAATATAGAAAGAGGAAAGTTAGTTTACTCTACACGCATGACGTACCATAGTTACGGTAAGATGAGAATATAAAATCTGGTCTTCCAATAGGAACCCCTACTCTAAGATTATACTACTATCTATTGATTGCGGTAAAATCTTAAAGTAGGTATACATATATAGGTGGCTTGCTTATGTGTACTCTAAGAATTAATCACTGTTTTAGCAGTGGGGAATACAAATCGTATATATGTATACGATTTGTATTATGTACAATATTAAAAGTAATTATATACAATATCTACATGTCGGTACAACATCCAATATCTATGCATCGGTCAATAGACTAATTATATATTACATAACGCTGCAGTACATCGTCACTTTACAGAACATCTAACATCCATACTAATATTATAAATGCGAAAGTGTGTTTCTTTATTCGTTTGTTTGTTTGTCCTTCTTTCACGTCGCAACAGAGCATCGGCATGGCATGATTTTTTGTATGGGGATAGTTCGGAGGCTGTAGAGTGACAAAGGTTACTTTTTTCCGCGGAAAAACATCTCATTTCCGTGGGAAAATAGAATATGTTGCAAAAGTTTGTCCTTTCAAGTCGCAACAGAGCGTCGGCATGGCATGAATTTTGGTATGGGGATAGTTCGGTGGAAATATTCTATTTTCCCACGGGGATGAGACGTTTTTCCGCGGAAAAAAGTAGCCTATGTCACTCTACAACCTCATTCCCGTGGGAAAATGGAATATGTTGCACAAGTTTGTCCTTCTTTCACGTCGCAACAGAGTGTCGGCATGGCATGAATTTTGGTACGGCGATAGTTCGGTGGCTGTAAAGTGACATTGGCTATTTTTTTTCGCGGAAACACATCTCATTCCCGTGGGAAAATCGAATATGTTGCACAAGTTTGTCCTTCTTTCACGTCGCAACATAGCGTCGGCATGGCATGATTTTTTGTAAGGGGTTAGTTCGGTGGCTGTAGAGTGACATTGGCTACTTTTTTACGCGGAAAAACATATAATTCCCGTAGGAAAATTGAATATGTTGCAAAATTAAATTCAACTAGGTGGCGCCACCGTAATTCTACAAGACGAAAGACGGTACGATGGACGAACACAGAAGGTCAGAATATCTGGATTATTATGTCTTTTTACCAAAATTAAGATAAAAATTGTATGGATCTGTATTTTTCCACGCAGGACCGGGAAGAGAGCGATAAATAATATAAAATTCGCCAGCTGATTTTCTTCGAACGTTTTGCTGCATTGTAATTCACAGAATAGGCGATAATCTCGAAGACGATATTAAGTAATCCGTTGATGCTCTGCCTAGTCCGCAGGGGTTACAGGCTATCACCACCTGTCACGCGTTCCCCCTTAACTATTACTTAACTGTGGTAGAAACAGTTCTTAGTAAGCCTTATTAATAAGCCTTAGTAATATTTATTGAACGGAAAAGAATACAGTTCTTATATGTGGTTATGAATGAATCGGTATTACAATAAGAAAAATTGTGCAAAATTAGAAGAAAAATATTTTTTTGAGAGTTCTTATGAACTAACGTATACATAGTATAAATTGATTCCGCTAGATATCGTTACTAGGTTTTTAAAACGCGGTAACGAAATGTTTCCTGACATGTACTTAACTCCCGCCGTTGAGCCGCGCACCAAATTATAGTGCATACGGTACCTATACGGTCAATCTACTATAAGAGCATCTGAAACACCAGAACAGACACAGGCGCGAAGAGATGCAAATGCACAGCTCCAAGCTGAATGTCGACAAAATTTTCAAAGAAACAATTGGTCGGTTTTTAATGACGCAGCATTCAATTATGATCCGTTGATTGATTATAAAAATCACAAGTTAGTTGTTATCGGACTGATGGACAAGGCGTGTCGATTTTGCAGCGCTTTAAAATGGAACGATGATAATGAGTCAAGGCGCTTTTTAAACGGGATCCGGGAATATAACTCATGCTTTCAAATGACGTCCTTCGGAGTTGACCAGGAAATAATAATGCCAGGATTTTCGCCTACATTTACAGTGCAAGGGCAAATTTATCATAGAATAGGTTCTCTATTTCCAGTTGAAAACGAGCAGCATAAATTTTTACAAGTGTATTTTATGGGTGACGAAGAAATTGAGGTAGACCGTCGCTGCCAATTTATCCAGGGAGTTGAGAGAGACACAGTGTTCAAAATTCAAAGATTCTTGCATGAACGTAATATTTTAGTCGAAACATTTAAAACTGCTTTAGAAAACTTACCTGAAGAGGATTATAAAGTCGTCAGTCACGCAGATCGGATCCCTCGAGGAGGGCATGAAAGGCGCTAAAATGCACCTTTGATAAACGAAATAGCAGCCGTAATTAGTGGTGATCAATTTTCTTCACGAGACATTGTATTGCGAGTACGTGATGATACGTTGCAACGGGTAGCCGATACACACAAGTTTTATGACGCTCTGCAATACCAATTGATTTATTGCAAAGGACAAGAGGGTTATCATTTTCAAATTCAACTCATTAACCCGGTCACAAAGGAGCCTACTCCGAACAAAAAAGTCGATTTTTATGCGTATCATATTATGTTGCGAGAAAATGATTTTAACCTCTTAGCCCGGTGTAGACAATTATTTCATCAATTTTTCGTAGACATGTATGTGAAGGTAGAAAGTGAACGTCTCCGTTATATATCTTTAAATCAAAAAAAAGCTGCGCGTTGAGCATTATATACATTAACAAGATGCAGTTACTAGCGACGCCAATGTAAACCCCAGAGATTTAGGTAAAATGGTAATTCTGCCCTCATCATTCGTTAACAGTCCCAGCTACCTACATGAGTACACACAAGACGCATTCGCCTATGTACGAACTTACGGAAGACCTGATCTTTTTGTTACTTTTACTTGTAATCCCACATGGAAAGAAATAACCGAGGAGCTAATGCCGGGCCAAAAAAGTACTGACAGACACGATTTAGTTGCTACAGTATTTAGATTAAAAGTACAAAAATTTATGTACATAACAAAGGGAAAATTTTTGGAAAGGTGCAGTGCTTCATGTATTCAATTGAATAGCAAAAAATAGGATAACCGTATGCCCACATTCTAATATGGCTTAAGGAGAAGTTACGGCCCAGCCAAATAGACGACATAATAAGCACCGAGATTGCGGATCCTGAGCAAGATAAAGAATTGTATGATACCATCGTCCGAAATATGATTCACGGTCCATGTGGAGCACGAAATTCAATATCGCCATGTATGAAAGAAGGAAAATGTACAAAGAAATTCTCTAAATAGCTATTAAAAGAAACACTGCGCAATGACAATGGCTACCCTTTATACAGACGCAGAGCTCCCAAAGATGGTGGCAGGAAAGTTACAATCAAATCTCGCTCTGGAGCGTTCGAAACCTTAGATAACAGCTGGATTGTCCCGTATTCGCCCATTCTATGTAAAATGTTTAATGCCCACATTAATGTAGAAGCATGTAGCTCTGTCCGCGCAATCAAGTATATCTGTAAGTACATAAATAAAGGAAGCGACCAAGCAATATTTAATCTCAGGAGTAAAGGTGAGGCAAATCCCGTTAATGAAGTACAGACCTTTCAAGCAGGACGTTATGTCAGCAGTAACGAGGCAGCGTGGCGTCTCCTTGGCTTCCCTTTACATGAAAGGCACCCAACAGTGACTCACCTTGCTGTGCACTTAGAAAATGGAGAGCGTGTATATTTCACCGAAAGAAATTTCGAAGAAAGAATTGCATCACCGCCAAAAACTACACTAACAGCCTTCTTTCAACTTTGTCAAACCAACCCCTTTGCAAAAACGTTGTTATATTCTGAAGTCCCCCGCTATTATACCTGGAACACATCTAGAAAGGAGTGGAATCGACGTATTCAAGGCGCGCCTGTTGTAAATTGGCCCGGTGTAAAGTCATCAGATGCCCTTGGTCGAGTGTATACCGTCCATGTAACTAATTTTGAATGTTGAATAAAACTATTATTTACGGATTTTATCGCGTTTAATTACTTTAATTTATTTTTATTATTATCCCGACGTTTCGGGTGCTTTACAGCACCCATGGTCACGGGGGGGACTGAGATGTTTGACGTCCCAATGTGATAGTTAGTCCGGCTACCTTCAGTTTTTTAATATTAATTTTTGGTCCGATTTACGCAAAACGAGCTTATAGTATCATGAAGTCTTGCAGTGGTATGCTTGGGTTTGGGTTTAATTTTGTTAATTATAGGATCCCAAGCAGATGGTAGCACCCAACCATCTTCTCTATTGAAATTTGGATGTTTTTTAATTTCAATAGCCTCGCGTATCATCCTTGGTAGGAATCGGTGTTCTTTTGCGAGAATTTGTGGTTTATCAAATCTAATGTAATGGTGGGGACGATCTTGAACATGTTCGCAGACTGCTGACTTCCCGGAGCGTCGGTGCTTCACATCAGCTATATGTTCCTTCACGCGGGTTTTTATAGATCTCTTTGTTTGACCTATGTATCAACTCACATGATATACAATGAACACATTTATAATGAAGTACTTGGAAAAATTGAAGATGAAGTAAGGGTAATGGTAGGCAAAAAATTTAACGACTTTGGAATGATAATCCCTCTGCGAACAACTGAAAATGAACTAAGTGACGAAATTATACGTAAAACAAACTACGATATACCAGCTTCGCAGCAGCAAGTACCCGAATTTGTACCCCGCTTGCTTCCCAAACAAAAACGAGTTTTTGACAAAGTATTGGGACAAATTGAATCTGGAAATGGTGCACTTTTCTTTTTAGATGCCCCTGGAGGAACTGAGAAGACATTTTTATTAAATTTATTATTAGCACAAGTACGGAAAGATAAAATATTTGCTGTGGCCGTAGCTTCCTCCGGTATAGCCGCCACGCTGCTAAGCGGGGGACCACTGCACGTTCTGTTTTGAAACTCCCTCTAAATCTAGCCCAGGAAGAATCGCCGATCTGCAACTTTAGCAAAAATGGTGCACGAGGTATAATGCTACGACAGTGCAAACTTTTTGTGTGGGACGAAAGTACAAGGTCGCATAAAAAAGCCGTAGAAGCACTAAATCGAACGCTCAAGGATTTGCGCAGCAATACCGATGTAATAGGAGGAATGGTGATTATACTGGCTGGTGACTTTCGTCAAACTTTACCTGTCATTCAAAAGGGCACACCTGCAGATGAAATTAAAGCATGCCTCAAGTCGTCTATTTTATGGGACAAGGTGACAAAATTCAGTTTAACTACGAATATGGAAGTGCATTTGTATAATGATATCAATGCTGGAAACTACACTGACACACTATTAAAAGTTGGCGATGTGCGGTTGGAAACGGATGCTGAGGGCTGCGTTAAATTGACGAGAGATTTATATAATTTAGTACAGAGTAATTCCGAATTAATTGCAAGTGTTTATTCAGATTTAACGAACAACATGCATGAAGATATATGGTTATGTGAAAGGGCGATTGTTGCACCAAAAAATGAGAGCGTTAACAAAATAAATTCAGATATATTAAGCGAAGTAGCAGGAGAATTAATAGAGTATTTGTCAGTAGACACAGTAGTGCATGGACACAGAACAGAGCACTTCATATCCCGCAGAGTTTCCAAATTCTCTAGAGTTGTCAGGTGCACCTTCATAAGCTTCAATTAAAATTAGGCGTCCCAGTCATGCTAATGCGAAATTTAGATGCTCCTGGGTTATGTAACGGGACAAGGCTGCGTGTGACACATCTTGGACGGAACGTAATCGGTGCTACAATTTTGACAGGCGTAGGAAAAGGTGAAAATGTTATTATACCATGGATCCCTATAATTCCCACAGATCTTCCTTTTCAATTCAATAGGTTGCAGATCCCTATTAAGCTCAGTTTTGCAATGAAAATTAATAAGGCGCAAAGGCAAACGTTACAGGTAGCGGGGGTCAACTTAGAAAAACCGTGCTTCTCTCATGGTCAGCTGTATGTAGCATGTTCGCGTGTGTCAAATGCTCAAAATCTCCACATTCTTTCCCCCGAATGGAAAAACATATAACATTGTGTAGAGTAGCGTCTTAAAATAGTGTTCAGTTAGTTTTTTTTTCCCACAGTAAATTAATCATAATTCCCACAGATCTTCCCTTTCAATTTAAAATTTTCTATTTTGCTCAGTTTCTTTTCAATTCCAAATGCTGCACCTCTGATGGACCTATTAAGCTCATAATGATTTCTTAAATTTACGCGAACACTACACTTTGAATAGAAACTAAATTTACGGATTTTATCGCGTTTATTTCACTACTTTTACTTACTGACGTTTCGGGTGCTTTATAGCAACTATGGTCACGGGGGGGACTGAGATTCTGATTAAAACAGATATATCTGCTCCGACTTTTGTTGCAGGATATACTTGTTTCAAAGTTTTATAGATATTTAGACATTTTGCACATTATGAGACACATTCATTAGATAAGAATAATTTCTGTCTATAACCATTATTCACAGGGGATACACGGGTAACAAATGGATAGACGACAGCGTTTAATAATTATTGCATACTTGTACCATAAACGAAAACGCCGTAGATGGAGGTGTTACTGTATAAATCCATTAAATATATCAAGAAACAACGATAATATTTTTTTTAAATGCAATGATAAATATAAAATCAGAGGAGGACAAGGTGCTAACAATATTAGAAATATATTTGCTGATTACTTTGTTTTAGAATCAATTTCTTGGCAGGAAACTTGTATATAAATCGAGTAAAAAAATATGATACATTTACCTTTTTCATTTTTTTCTACCATTGACAAATCTTTAAAATGTTCTATTAATATCCTCGCGGTCCTCAAATTTCTAATTTTAATCTCCTCACAAGTTTTGTCCCAAATTACCAGTTTTGCTCCTACAACGCTATTAAATTAATGGTAAATATTAACGTTATTACCCATGTTTGATAGTTAAATTTAAATAAAAGTTTGATTTGAATGAAAGCTTAGACATTACTCGTGTTTTTGCTCACGCAGCCGCGCCCAATTTACATAGTTGAGTAGACGTCATGTCCAATCAAAACGTCTTGTGCAGGTGCAACATCAAATGTGCAGAAAATAAAATGACTAAAATACGCCTGTCTGATGTGACCTAGGAAAAAATATCTTGTATTATGTATGGTCTCACGTAACAACCTATGCGACCGAATTTCTTATAAGATATTTCTCATAAGACACAAGAAATTTTCTGATAATATGCAAAAGGGCTAACCAAACACATTAACATACTTAGATACAATACAATACAGGTACAGATACAATATACGTATAAATTTAAGCAAATCAAATCCATCAGTAATCACGTATCAACGAGTAATAAAGAATACTAACTTTGTTGCAGATTTACAGAACACTCATATATCAACCGATATAAATATAGATATTGAAATGTATATATTCATGAGACATTCAAATTCTATACATAGATACGATTTTATATATAAGATTGGTATTACCCTTGCCTATTTTCTTTGCAACGAAAGGCAGCAGCGTTAAGTGTGTCAGATAAGGCGTGTGTGTGACTAAACAGCGACAGTATGCAAGCGAGAGGTAAATAGAGGCGTCGCCATTTATCTGACCGGATGTAACAAGATTTTAGCAAATAACGTTGCATTGTCACTCGAACTTTTATCTATTTGATTCTCTTCAATTTAACTTTCCATCAGTTTTTCAGAAAGATCAAAATATATGATTAAACATTTATTATATTTTTAACAAATAAATTTGTTTTTTTTACTGACTTTTGTATATCTAACTTTTTAAATACCCGATGTTTCGAACGCTTTACAGCACTCATGGTCACGGGCGGGACTGAGATGTTCAACGTCCATATGTCATAGTTAACCGCGGTTACCATAGATTAAAATTTTACTTTTGTTCCGATCTATACAGTATGAACTTATGGTATCTTGAAGTCTTGCAGTTGTATGCTTGGGTTGGGATTTAATTTTATTTATTATAGGATCCCAAGCAGATGGTAGCACCCAGCCATCTTCCCTATTGAAATTAGGATGTTTTTTGATTTCAATAGCCTCGCGAATCATCCTTGGAAGTAATCGGTGTTCTTTAGCGAGGATTTGCGGTCTATCAAATCTGATGTAGTGACGGGGGCGATCCTGTACGTGTTCACAGACTGCAGACTTCCCGGAGCGTCAATTCTTCACATCAGCTATATGTTCTTTAACGCGGGTTTTTATTGATCTTTTTGTTTGTCCTATGTAGGAGGGACCACATTCACAATCAAGCTTGTACACTCCTGCATCTTGCAGAGGGACATTACACTTGACTGATGATAAAAACTGACCAATCTTCTTCAGCGGCTTGAAGTATGTTTTGATGGAAGCGCGCTTCAAGATGTAGCCAACCTTGTCAGTGACTCCTCTAACATATGGCAGTACAGCAGGGACACGCTCGACTGTGGCCGGCTTCACTCGTTCACTGTGACGTAGGCGCGGGACTCCCAGCTTGTTGTCATGCAAAACTTGCTTGTCATGGTGGAACTCGGCAGCCAGGTTTTTACTGTCACAGATCCCTCGTGCTCTCTGAAACAAAGATTTACCCACGGTAGCTAACTGTGAAGGATGGTGATGAGAATCACCGTTTAAATATCTATCTGTATGGGTCTTTTTTCTATACACAGTATGGCTCAAGGTGTTATCAGGATTCCGAATTACTAACACATCTAGAAAAGCTAAGGAATTGTTTGCCTCTAACTCCATTGTGAACTGAATTTTAGAATTTATAGAGTTAAGATGGTCTAAAAATGCAGTTACTTTGTCTAAAGGTAGAATTGTGAAAGTGTCTTCTACGTACCGCTTGTAGAATCTTGGATTTATCGGAGAACTAAGCAGGGCTATCTCCTCAAAGTCTTCCATGAATATGTCGGACAATGGGAGATACAGGTGAGCCCATCGCCACACCATCTACTTGCTTGTAGAACTCCTCTTTTCGCAATAGGTAGCCAGATGTAAGGCAGTATCTGAGTAAAACTGCATATTCTACGGGCATGTTGTTTTCTTCCAGCCTTCTAGTTACAATTGAGATGAAGTCTTCAACAGGTAAGCATGTAAACAATGACTGCACATCAAAACTGACCATAGTTTCATTGTCTGCCAGATGTAGGTCTTTAATCTCGCTGACAAAATGGTAGGAATCCTTTATGTGTGCTCTTGTACGTCCCCTGAGCGGTGAGAGTATTTTCGCTAAGTGTTGAGCCAATCTGTAAGTTGGTGAATCGATTTGCTTGGGACGTAATGGAGCATTGGGCTTGTGTATTTTTGGTAACCCATAGAATTTTGGTGATTTGGCGCACGTAGGTATTATCCATGTCACGTCCAGTTTTAATTTTTCGGAGTGTTTCTTTATGAGGTCATTGTTTTTTTTAGTGTGCTTTTGTTGGTCGTTTTTAACCTTTTTATAAGTACTTACATCCGACAAAAGTTCTAGTATTTTAGAATTATAATCCGACGTATCCATGACTACCGTGGCGTTTCCCTTATCTGCGCGGAGAATCGTAATTTCTGGTTTATTGCGTAGGTTCTTTAACGCTATAAATTCGTCTTTGGGAATATTCGGTTTGGGCACTGAACATCGACGTAACATAGACGAAATGTCTATGCCTCAAATCTTCTTTTAAAGTATTTCGTGTAATTTGCGGGGTGTAATAGCAAAGTTGAGGCCTTTGGATAAAACCCTAATTGTTGCATCATCCAGTGTTTGTTTTGACAGATTGTAGGTAAATATCACCGATTTTAGGTAAATCTCAAATTTGACCCCGAGCCTTCATGATCACGAGTCATGTTTAAAACCACTAAACAAACAAGGTAGTCGAAAAAACTGAATATTTTAATATTTTTTATAGAATAAAGGCGACAAACAAGCGCACAGTCTACCTGATGGTAAGTGAATGCTATGTCCCGTAGACAATTACATCTATGTATTATCGATTAGGAATAAAAATGCAGGTGTGTTGCGCCTCTGAGGATTATAATAAAATGCCTCGTTTCAATTAAAAAGGGTCATCGTTTATCTTCACTCCACTCCATGCCGTCCACTACCATCTAGAGATGGCAAGACCGGCTCTGCTCGTTCTGACTGAGATGCAGGTGTCCTTTCCAGCTGATTCTTCGTATCTCTCCTACCCAGGATATAAACTGGAATACTCCTTTGTGCCTCGGGCAGGAGTTTGGGTATACGTCAGAGACGACATCTGTTCTCAACGCCTCGGCAGTCTTGAAGGATAGAACTTGTCCATCCTTTGGCTTCGCGTAGACAGCGATGACCATTCGTGCGTCTACGGGTGCCTCTATAGCTCCAATAGCGGTGATGTCGAAACAGACCGACTCTTCAACCACGTCCAAATGGCTACAGATTCGTTGCCACAGCAGATGCCCTCCGCAGAGATCGTGATCTTCGGAATTTTATTGGCGTTTTCGCCGAATGGAGTGGTTTACGTTTAACAGATCATGCGGGGAATTCCGTTCATGATTTTGTCATAGCATATGGTCTAGCACAACCAGTTACTTCGCCCACGCGGATTGTGGAGGATTATGCACCGTCCATGTTGGACCTTCTGCTGACCTCTCATCCAGACGGATATCAAATTTCTGTCGTTGCCCATTTAGGCTCCTCGGACCGTTGTCTTTTCCGGAGTGTGGTGCCACTCACGCTGATTCATTCTACAGGCTGCTACCGTGTTTGGCACTATAAGTCAGCTCATTGGAATCATCTTTCTTTTCATCCTACCCTTGGGGGCATGTTTGCTTCTCGCCGGACGACCCCAACGTTGTTGCTGATTTTGTCGCTGATGTGGTACTTCAGGGTATGGAGCTTTTTATTCCTTCCTCTGAGGTGCCCATCGGAGGAAAATCTCGGCACTGGTTTAGTCGTTTCTGTAAAATAGCATCATTCTATATGTAGGAGTGCTACCAGGCTTGGGATGACGCATCAACCTCCCGAAATGTAAAAACCAGCGCTCTAAAAATGAAATATAATCCTGCCTTGAGGTCCTCCAAAAGATTTATTAAATAGTCGGAGCACATAGGCAGAATATGCGTGAAACTAGTTCACCTTCCTTCTGAAACCCGTGCATTCTGGTCTCTCTCCTAGGCTGTCCAAGTGAATTTCTGTTAGCCATCTCTTCCATCTCTGCACAGGGAACATGACTCACTGGCCCATGCCCCAAAGGAAAAGCCGAGCTGCTCTAGGATTTTTCTTTGTTTCCAACTTGACTCTCGATGACGGGGCAGTACGTCGCCCACCATCCCGTGGTGTGAGTACTCCATGCCGGAGGTGCGGTTCACACAGCGATCGGTTTGCAAAGCACTCCTCTCCTTGGACATCCACAAGTCAAGTGGGCCTGACGGAATCCCCCAATGGTGCTGAGGACGTGTGCTGCAGAGTTGACACCGATTCTAACGCGTCTTTTCCGGTGCTCCTACTACCTAGACGTAGTCCCAAAATCATGGAAGATGGCTTTCTTCCATCCGATTTCTAAAAAACACGACCGCTCAGACCCGTCCAACTAAAGGCCCATCGCTATCACCTCCTTGTTCTCAAAAATAATGGAATCCATCATAAACTGCCAGCTCATGAGGTACCTTGAGAATCAGCAGCTGATTAGTGATCGCTAATACGGTTTTCGTCGTGGTCGATCAGCTGGTGATCTTCTGGTCTACCTGACTCATTGATGGACGGTGGCTGTAGAGTCCAAGGGGGGAGAATTGGCCGTTAGTTTGAACATTGCGAAGGCTTTCGTTTGGGTTTGGCACAAAGCGCTTCTTTCGAAGTTCCCTTCCTATGGACTTCCCGAGAAATTGTGCAATTAGCTCACCAGCTTTCTTGCAAATCGGTGCATCAAAGTCCTTGTAGACAAGCTGCAAGCTCCAATTACAAGCCTATTAATGCTGGTGTTTCACAAGGCTACGTGATATCACCAACGCTGTTTCTTCTGCATAATTATGTCATTATTATTAATAATTAATAATCATTTTCTGTATAACTACTCGATTTAATCTATATTATTTTTGATACTGAGACTTAATGTATATTATAATCATATATCAATGGAAACGTTATTAAATAAGCTATCAGATTATGCATAACAGATATATAAGTTATATTACCCAGGTTCGTACATATATGTGGGGTGGTCGGGTGACCGACTGCTTTAAGTACTGTAGCACAATGACTAGTCCTATATTAGGGACTTATGATAGTAAGGTCTATTATACTCCAGCGTTATTATAGACGGTCTCCTTGATGCATATGCATTATATGGGGTAGTCGGTTGACCGACTGCTTGAAGTACTGTAGCAAAGTGACTAGTACTTTTAGGGACTTATGATAGTAAGTTCTATTATTTTTAAAAGTCCTTTTAAGTAATGGGGGGGGGCCGCATGTGCTTTGGGTCTAACTATGTGATTGCTGGATTCTCCGTATCATCATCATCATCGTTACAGCCCTTCACAAGTCCAATGCTGAACATAGGCCTCCCCCAAGTAATGCCACAAAGCACGGTCCTGAGCCACCTGCATCCATCGACTTCCTGCATATCTTACCAGGTCGTCACTCCATCTAGAGGGGGTTCGCCCTATACTACGCCTACCGGTACGGAGCTGCCACTCGAGAACCTTTCTTCCCCATCGGTTATCAGTTCTTCGAGCTATATGGCCGGCCCATTGCCACTTCAGCTTACTAATCCGTTCTGCTATGTCGGTCACTCTGGTTTTACTGCGGATATCCTCATTTCTGAGTCTATCACGCAGAGAAACTCCGAGCATAGCCCTCTCCATAGCTCGCTGAGCGACCTTGAGCGTCCTCATACGGCCAGCAGTGAAGGACCACGTCTCTGATCCGTAAGTCATCTGACACGCTGTTTTTTTTGGATTTACTGAGATTGTGTTTACTTCACTTCACATAGTGCTCCCCACAACTACCGGCATAGGTGTGACATGGACATTAAACATGATCTTTGTTTTGTCCATGTTCATCTTAAGACCTATCCGTTGGGAGGCACTATTGAGGTCATTGAGCATAGTGCTTAAGTCCTCCAGCGATTCTGCCATAAGGACTATATCGTCGGCAAATCGAAGGTGAGTGATGTACTCGCCATTGATGTTAATACCGTATCCTTTCCAGTCCAGTAGCTTGAAAACGTCTTCCAAAGCAGCGGTGAAGAGTTTCGGGGATATAACGGCACCCTGTCTTACACCTCTCTGCAGTTGGATAGGTTTCGAGCTCTGGTTTTGTACTCGGATAGCCATCGTATCCCTCCTGACCAACCACTTCAGCACTTCGATATACCGACAGTCAACTTGGCACCGCTGAAGGGACTGCAGCACCGCCCAAATTTCGACGGAATCAAAGGCTTTCTCATAGTCCACATACGCCAGGCAAAGTGGCAAATTGTACTCGTCAGTCTTCTGTACAATCTGCCGCAGGGTATGTATGTGGTCTATGGTACTGAAGCCTTTTCGGAAACCGGCTTGTTCGGGAGGCTGGAAGTCGTCGAGTCTGCGTGCGAGACGATTCGTAATGACTCTCGAAAACAGCACGTAGACGCGGCTCAGAAGGGAAATTGGTCTGTAGTTCTTCAAGAGAGCGTTGTCGCCTTTCTTAAAGAACAAGACCACCGCACTTCTGCTCCACGCCTCTGGAGTAGTGCCACCATGGAGGACGGAATTGAAGAGCTTCTGAAGGACTTCAAGTACCGGTGTTCCACCCGCTTTCAGAAGCTCCGCTGTAATTCCATCCTCGCCTGGGGCCCTGCCGTTTTTAAGGTGCTGGAGAGCCATTCTAATCTCGCTTAGACTGACGTCCGGGATATCATCGGAATAGTGTCAGATAAGACTTGCTCTTGGATCGTTACTCACACTTGCGTGTGGCTCCAACGATGATGTGTACAGCTGCCCATAGAACCTCTCAATCTCACTCAAAAACTCAGGTGTCCCGGAAACGATGCTGCCACACTCAGTCTTCAGCCTTGACAGTTGGCTCTTACGGGCAGACAGATCTCTTGCAAAGACTTTGGAGCCCTGGTTCCGCTCGATCGCTTCTTTAATACGAGCAGTATTAAAGTTGCGTAAGTCTCGCCGCATGCATTTGGAGATCTGTCTGTTCAGTTGCCTGTATGCTGTCAAATCTGTTGACGATTGCAGCCTCATCTCCCGTCTAACAGCCATGAGATTAAGAGTGTGATCGGAGAGTTTTTGTGTTCTTCTGCGGCGGGTCTTGCAGAACTTAGCTCCGACCGCATGGACAGTTTCCACGAGCTTGTCATTCACATCGTCCACTGCATTGCAATCTTGTAGGCACTGAAATCGGTTGTGTAACTCGAGCTGAAAGTTTTCAGGATTTTGGATTAGAGCACGAGGGGGACGGAGCGTTGACTTCATTAGACGAGACCTCTCCAACTTAACGTTTAGGTTCAGTGTGCCTCTAACCATTCGGTGATCGCTGCCAGTTTTCACCCTTGCGATCAGTGAGACATCACTGAACAATTGGCGTCTGGTCGTCATAATGAAGTCAATCTCATTTTTTGTCGAACCGTCGGGGCTCGACCAGGTCCACTTCCTGTGGGGCCGCTTCTGGAAGAAAGAGTTCATCATAAAGAGTCCCTCTTTCTCCATAAAGTCGGCCAGCTGCTGGCCCTTCGGTTCCGTTTCCCTACTCCAAATTTCTCTAGCTTCAGCTCACCGCTTTCTCTTGTGCCAAGTTTTG
The DNA here is from genome assembly GCA_907164705.1 of Parnassius apollo. Classification (NCBI taxonomy): domain Eukaryota; kingdom Metazoa; phylum Arthropoda; class Insecta; order Lepidoptera; family Papilionidae; genus Parnassius; species Parnassius apollo. The sequence continues at coordinate 192,223 of CAJQZP010000226.1, read as the reverse complement.
CGTTGAGGTCTCCCATCAACACCGTGTAGTGGGTTTCGGAGGAATGCATGGCTTTGGAAATATCCTCATACATTTCCTCCACCTCCTCATCGGAATGTGTCGAGGTTGGTGCGTAAACCTGTATGACCTTCAGCGAATACCTTTTGGTGATTCTGAGTATCAGGTACGCGACCCTCGTCGATACACTCCCAATCTTTACAACGTTGTTGACGAGAGACTAGTGGACGATAAATCCGACACCTCCTTGGGACAGATGGTCGCCCTCCCGGTGATAGAACAAGTTGCCGGATTCGAGAATCACCGTGTCCTCCCCCCTCTCTTCGGACCTCGGATAATCCTATAATACTCCAGCGCAACTTGTCTATCTCTTCTTCCAGCTCCAGTATCTTCTCGTCAGTCCTTAGTGTGCGTGCGTTAAATGATGCCAGGTCGAGTCGTCGTAGATGGAAACCGAACCTCCACCGGAGATTCTTTGAACCGCCTGCCCCGCCGTTACCATGGTCGCCACCGTAGCCAGGAATAGCGGGGCCGCCGGGGACTGGGGGCCGTCTATTTGTGTAATTGTTTATGGGGGGTATATTGCCATAGTTGCCACGCTTGGCGAGCGGGTTGGCAACCGCTGTTTTTTTTGTCGTACAGTTGCTGTTATCAGGAAGATGCTGCTGCCCATCTCCTGCCTGTTTTCCTCTGTCGCCTTTTACGACACCCACGGGAAGATATGGGGTAGTGGATATTCTTATCCGCCACTACACGGCAAAAGTTCTATTATACTAAATCATTATTATAGAAGGTCTCTATGATGCATGAGCATTATATGAGGTAGTCGGGGTCGGGTGACCGACTGCTTGAACAACTGTAGCACAATGACTAGTCCTATATTAGGGACTTATAATAGAAAGGTCTATGATACAAAAGCATTACTATAGAAGGTCTCTATGAAGTATTGGCATTACAATAGTAGAGTTGTGGGTTGAAGTTCCATATATTAAAGACATATAATAGTAAGGTCTATGATAGAAAAGCATTATTATAGAAGGTCTCTATATTGCATAAGCATCATGATAGTAGAGTTATGGGTTGAAGTCCTAAATATTAAAGACTTATAATAGTAAGGTCCATGAAATAAAGCAAATATGTGGAAGGTCTCATATAGGTAAAAGCATTAAATTAATAGAAATGGAACTTGAAAATTTTTGCGATGGTTGTTTGGTGGAGAGCAATTCTCAATGGCGCTCTCTGCGTCTTGGTTTGACTCACACCTAAGTAGCTTTACCGAAGTCGGGTTCCTTCATTACGGGGCTGCAGACTGTCTGACCTCCAAAATGTTTTATATAACAACATAGAAATATATCTCTGTAACTTTCCCACCTTTGAATGATTAAAGGCAACTTGTTGGTGTGTGAGATAAACATGATCAAAAATGAATTTACTCAACGTCAGTAACACAAACCCTTTCTATTTGCGAATTATTACTCTTATCTTATAACTGCCATTTGGCTATATCTGCCGTTGTATTGATTGGTGGAGCATATGTGCCGACCTCATGCGGGTGGTAGCTGGAGGGAGGATCTGAGGAGATTCTCAAGGCTGCGGTCTAAAGCTACATAACGTGGGACCCTTTCCCTTGAGGTGAGCGGTAGGCTCACGACACGCTCTGCGGCTAGTAGCCGTACTGTTCATGCAATTGGTGGTGATGCCATACACTTACATCATGTCTGCAGGAGCGGCGGTCTAGCAGGTGGTGGCGCTCACGGTGGGTTTACGGCCAGTGTGCCTATTTACCTAAACCGTGTGATGTACATTCACTGAGGCTGGATTCGTTCGTATTCCATTTGGCGTTTACACGCATCAACATACGCGAATTCGGTCGATGTTTTTGCTTACGCACTAACAAGGGGCCGAGACCTCTTTTAATTGTTCGCCAGTTATTTTTCTGTGGACTACGGTCCAGTTCCCGATTTAGTGTTCCGTGCGGGGGGAGCGCATCAAAATAGTTGGAGCTCACCGCGTGCGGCGTGTGTCGAGCCATATGCCTTCCCCACATTTTTTAAGTAAATGTGGGAGAGCAAAACCCTTGTATCGGGTATTTTACGTAAAAAAGTATTTTGAGCCTTTTCCAAGCGGGAAAGACTAATGAATAATAAATTAATATTGTAAACCTGATACAAGTGGAATAGGGACGTTTTAAGTTCCTAACCTTTCTCGAACCCTGTCTTGGTGGGTTCGTAAAATTATATATATATATATATATATATATATATATATATATATATATATATATATATATATGTAATTTTATATAAAAATGGGTAAATTCATAATTAACAAATAATGTTATTTATACTACTAAGAGGGGGGGAGCGTTAAAATATCAATGATACGTTGCAAACCGGCAACATTCATTGCTATACAGATGACAGCTCTGGTGATGCTCTGTACACCGGCCGTGCCAATATTTCCCGGGAAAACGTCTCCGAGTATCGGGACAAACTTATGTCTGAAGTCGAGTGTTTGCTGAACAAAGTCTCGGATTGGGGGCGACTTAATATACTCCGGTTTGTTTAACACTTAGGAGGTAAAAGTTAGCGCGTTAACGGCTAAAAGGAACCCCTTTGTCTTATCTCCTCAGTTTCAAGGCACTTTCCTTGTTGCCTCAGCCAGTATCGTAATCTAATATTGAGTGACGTGCAGTGTCGTGGTCATTTGGTGAAGAAGGCCAAATTGGCCTCTAAAAAGCTTGGCGTGCTCAGCACACCGGGACAGTATTTCATGTTGACACACCGCCTGCAACTTAACAAACCGCAGGTTCAGGCGCACATCGAATACTATTCCCATCTCTGGGCTTCGGCTCCTCAGTGCCGGATCCTTTAACTTAACACCACCAACGCTGAGTGGCTCAAGTCGTCGACCGAGTGCTTTCCGTTCGGCTCGATTCACTGACGCTGCGAGGAGATGTTGCATCTCTTTGCATTTTCTTTCTCATATACCCCGGGGAGTGCTCTGACGATTTGTTCTGATTAATCCCAGCCGCCAAATTTCATGAACGTACAACGAGGCAAAGCTCCCGATTCACACCATCTGGATGCTTGGCGGTCTACCACTGTACATTTAACTAGATGTATCTTCCGCGTATGACTTCTCTCTGGAATAGCTTACCACCGACGATTTTACCAGACTTTTACGAACAGGGACCTTCAAGAGAAGAGCTTACTCAAATCTAAACGCACCTGTCATTCCCCTGGTGTTTTGGTTGTTGATGGGCGGCAGAAGTTACTTAACATCAGATGAACCGTAGGCTCGTTCACCCCTTCTTCTATTAAAAAATAACCATACAAAACACTACAGCGCTAAACCGCTACTTCATGGTGATATTCTGTCAGAGCGTGGTCCGTCCTCGACCGAGCTGACCCACTTGTGCTACAACTATAATATAGTTACAGCAAGGCTCTATGACGTATATTATTTTAATGTATAAAAAATCCAAAATTGTGAACAAATAGTAAATTAATAAATACTTAGGTACGACAAACTGCAGCATTCATTACCTCAACCGAGGAAGAACCACGCTCACTTAGAATACCGCCGTAAAATATTTTAGAAACTTAATAGTGACAGCCACGTTACATTTGGTTAGTGAGAAACAGATACATTTGTGAATGGCATGGGGGCACTCCATCTTAGTGGTAACAATTAATTTACATTTTGAATTTTAATCAAGGATGTAGGTGGATCTCTGGATCTTAATATCCACTTGCTATTGGGTGGATTGTCAGTCACCCTTACCTAAAAATAGCTTATTATTGTCGCGCGCCACACTCGATGGCACTAGCGCCATCTGGCGTCAAGTATCAGAAATAGGGGTGTCAAGATCTTTCTAGAACTCTCCCAAAAGCACCATTCAGTATCGAATAGAAGAATTAAGCTTTCTAGAAAAGTCCACACTCGAACTTTCTACACTTAGTCGGTCGGGATTAGTATTTGCTGGAACATTCAGGATGTTTCGGCGGGAAAGGCCTATTTAAGGCCTTTGGAGGCCGCGACCGGGGCAGTATTGAACTGGCGATACAAGCAAAGCTTCGGAGCGAAATAAAATGAACTAAAGTGATCAGTATGATTAATTATTAGTGTGATTTAACATTATTAATAAAATATCGATTTTAAACTATAATACAGGTCTCTTCATTCTAATTGAGTTTATAGATTATATCCTCGAAGCTGAATTTTGGTCTCGGTGGCCAGTCTCAACGAAGACTAGACATCTACGCAGGACAGAATTATACTCGTAGTGCACCGGTGTGTGGGAAAACACAAAAGCTCTCTGCTTTTTCTCACTCTCATTGACCGAAGAGGCGGTAATCCAATATAACTGGAGAGAGATTATGCATATAACCAACGTCTATACGTGTGTAGCAGCCAGGTTAATCAACCCTAAACCGCAATAAATAATATATACCCTGCTGCTACCATAACAAGAGGCGAAGGTCCGAAGAAAACATTTATTTCCCAATTATCCCCGGCTACTGACATACTGCTGACTGCATATCGATGCGAGATAATTTGACGTATATATTTAATGTTCTAATATAGAAACAAGAAACAGACGCAATCATCATCAGTGCCGCATCGTCTTCACACGCCAGCTATCTTCATGCATCCGTCGACCATTTTCGAGTCGTTTCTTCAATGCCGCAGCTTCGCTTCTTCTTGATTTTTCGATTACGCGCGCGCGCCGGTCTGCACCACTTTTATAGCCCAGTCCAGTAACTCAGCTACGAGAAGCTATCCACGAGTCTCATGCCGTCAAATAGAGCGTACATAATAGTTGTACATAATATTTTTGATTAATCTTTATGGGCCAGAATGTATGAATTGTAATTAGCTAGGTAAAAAAAATGTTACTATTGGTAAACTAACGACGTAGCCGGACATATAAATATAGGCAGGGAAGACCAAAAAACTACTACATACTCCATTCGACTGCACATCAAAAATTAGTTTCATTTTTCCGTCACTAAACCACTCGGAGTCTGTTAATAGTGGACCTCATATCACCACTATTTCATGTGCTTTTCGAGGCACGGGTGAAATACCGGCGACTCGTGACTTCAGGTTGCTACTGAGATGTTCTTGACTAAAAACCTAATAACTTTTTCGATTCTGACCTGACCCGGGATTCAAAATCGGGATCTTATGATAAGACACCGTGGTTTCGAATACTAGACCAACGAGGCATTTCTATACAAAGTCAATCGTACACGATCTTGCAGTTATTGGCAAGAATTTTTCGGAATTATAAGCAAGTAATATGTTTATTTGTACTGATCATTATTATTTCCCATCGGACGGCAGGATCATACACGTCAGTGCTCTCGTCACACGGTTGACCGCCCATGAATGCTATACGATACCATTTGGTTAATGTTACTATGAACTGCGATCTCCTACGCAATATGTTTAAATAGTGATTTCTTTACAAACATAGAGATTTTTTAAATTTACGCTAACAGTATACGTCATGGTCAAGGAGTGGGGTGGGGGCTGTAAAGCACCCGACGTTTCTTATGTGCTTTACAGTCTCCCGCCGAAATGTCGGAAATTACAAATAAGTTAAAATTGTTAATTAAACGCAATACAATCCGTAAATATAGTTTTATTCAATTCTTTACAAACGTTTTTGTTCCACTAGTGCTTTTTCTTGATAATTATTTTACTCAGAACTGAAAGTTATCACTGCAATTAAGAGAGGATGTAATCGAAATTATTAATAACTGGAATTGAAATCAACGGACAAGATAATTCATAACTTCGATGACGATGCTCGCCTAGCATCCACTCCCTAAGGTAAACAAAAAATAAAGTTAAAGTTACAGCCTCTATTATTTTCTACTGCTCAGCATCATTTTGAGAGTAACTAAGACGAAATATTTTCCGTACAAACTAGAGATTTTGTATAAATGTATTAATTTTATACATTTGGTTAATATATCTTCTATACTATAATTAAACTCTATCATGACAATTTCTGTGGATTGAATATTTTTTTGAAATTTCAATTGGGGTATATACTTTATAATCAATAAAGATTCCGACAACGGAAACGTTGGAAACGTTTTCTGTCTGTCTGAACACGCATCACACAACTAGAAAACGAATTTGAGAGAGATCGAAACGTTGGAACAATTGTAATTCAGTACGCTTCCCATAGAGGAGCTGGGCAGTAAGCATATACATCATTTTGACTGCTATAAAAAGTTTTAAAATTTATATTGTAGTTAGATTGGAATATTAGATTATCCAATTTTGTGTTGTTTTTATATTATCTCCACTATTTTTTTTTCTAAATATCATAGTTTTATTTTACTGTAATAATAAATAAACTAATGTTTTTTGCCTAAATGACGCTATAAGAATCCCTGACCACTGTTAATACTTATAAAAACAGTAAAGTTTTCTATTTGTCATTGTGTGTAACTTGATATTATTGCTTTTAGCAACTTGATGGCGTTAGCGCTGAATTTAAATAAGGTACCACCATTAGTGGTATTAAAAAAATTTACATAAAATTTTCCTACTAATAACGCTTTATATTAATATTTTACGCGAGCAAATTTTCGGGAAAAAGCTAGTTCGTAATATTTCAGACAAGGAAAAAAAGAGCTCAAAAGAGTCATCACCAGGGCAAAGTCAGAGCACATAGGCTGAATTGGCGAGAAACTAGTTCACCTTACTTCTAGAACCCGTGCATTCGTCGACATATCGAGTGACGTGCAGTTTCGTGGTCACTTGGAAGAGAAGGCCAAATTGGCCTCTAAAAAGCTTGGCGTGCTCAGCAGAGCGGGACAGTATTTCATGCCGGTACACCGGCTGCAAATTTACAAGGCGCAGGTTCGGCCGCACATGGAATACTGTTCCCATCTCTGGGCTGGGGATCCCTAGTGCCAGCACCTTCCGCTTGACCGCATCCAGCTTAGAGCGGCTCGAATCGTTGACGACCGAGTGCTTTCCGATCGGCTCGATTCACTGGCGCTGCGAAGAGATGTTGCATCTCTTTGCATTTTCTTTCGCATATATCACGGGGAGTTCTCTAAGGAATTGTTCGGATTAATCTCAGGCGCAAATTTTTGTAAACGCACTACGCGGCAAACGTCCCGAAACCATCCACACAATTTGGATGCTTGTCGGTTCACAACTGTACTTTTCACAAGGAGTTTTCTTCCGCGTATGATTTCTCTGTGGAATATTTTACCACCGGCGATTTTTCCGGACCGATACGAACTAGGGACCTTCAAGAAAAGAGCTTGCTCCTTTCTTAAGGGCTGGCAACGCACCGTCAATTCCCCTGGTGTTGCGGTTGATCATGGGCGGCGGTAGTCACTTAACATCAGGTGAGCCGTATGCTCGTTTACCCCTCTTCTATAAAAAAGAAAACATATAATCGATTCAAGGTCAAATAGAGTATACAATAGAAATTATATAACATATAAAAATACCTAAAAAATAAAAGTTACAGCCTATTATACTTCGTTCCACTGCTGGGCACAGGCCACATTTCTGAACGAGTTTTAGGGCAAGGTAGTGTCCGCCCCGCTGCTCCAATGCGTGTTGGTGAACTTCACATGTCTTTGAATTTTTTTTCTTATTTCTCAGACATACAGGTTTTACCACGATATTTTCCTTCACCGCCGAGCACATGGTAAATCAGAACTTAAAATTGCAATTTATAATTTCATTGGTGCCGGTGGGAATTGATCCCGGATTACTCGCGTTCTGTTATATTTACAGCGAGCGTTAACCACCTGAGCTACCACGGCTCTCATAAAAAAATACCTACATCTTTTTAAATCAAGCGTAAACTCATTTATTTGAACTTACATATACCCATCAAGTTCGTTTATGCAAATTGATTGACGAGCATCTATTAAATTTCAAATAAAATGTGAAATTTGTGGCAGTGGCAAACTAGTAGCTTAAGTAGATAAGTTAGGTATTGGCACGATCCGGGGTTGCCGGCCGCGCGAATTCTGGATCGGACCTATATGATTCTTGTCAGTATTTTAAGTTTCACTGCTGGTTTTATGTATTATATGTATTTTATTCCTATACATTTAAACGAGCAATTATTGTACATATATATATATATCCAAAGGCTCCAACGATTTTCATAAAATTTAGTGTCCAGGGTGTTTCGGGGGCAATAAATCAATCTAGCTAGGATTTATTTTTAGAAAATGTCCTTTTGTCCGTGTTTTCAGGCAATAAAAAACTGCTACAATAAAAGAAGGTAAATTTTGACAGGTTACCAACGATCGTTATGTATGGTTATTAGTGAAAACTTATGTGTTTTTGGCGTTAAATTTGGATTTAGTTATTTTTTCAAAAAAGTTATTATTTCATGCTATTATTCCATTCCATTCCAATAATTTCCGTTCCGTTCCACTTCATTCTCATTCTTCATTCCATTCTATTTAGTTTTATTTTATTTAATTCTACAACAGTGCTTTTTATCTTATTCTATTCTTATTTATTTTAATCTATTAACTTCTATTCTATGCAATAAGTGGTCTTAATTTTAACAGCAGTATTTTCCAAACAACCAATGAATGAGCAAGATTGCAAGAAGTTTATTTATGTTTTTTTTTTTGCAATTTTTTACTATATTCACTTTTTTTTTTAGGAATTTGAAAGTATCGGTATAAGATTTTATTGATAGTTTTAGACACATGTGCGGGATGTTAGTATCTCCTACATACGTTTTATAACTCTTTTACCTTCAACGTACGTTGTTACGATACAATTGTCTTAACTTCTTTGTTCATCAAGCTGTGCTTGCACTAGCAGAAAATTAAATGTTTATTTAAATGTCAGAGATATTCGTAACAACAACTCATCAAATTTAACAAATATGTTTTTTTTTCAGAAACCTTTTTGAGAGCACACAACTATTTAACAATTTCTTCGTAATCGGATGAACTATATAGGAAAAGGGACGTTATACGAGACAGACAAATAAAAATTCATATTAATATTATTGTAGATGTACCTAAGAAAAAATAACACTAAATTTAATCATATAAAACTGGAAAATTTGTGAATTCACATTATATATAGGACACCTAATATCAACAATTGTGTGATATCAATAGTATTAATGGATAGGCATGCAAATAGTAATGAGATTCTGGAATAATCAAAGGCAAAATTTACCCACGTTATCACTTACAGGAAGCTCATTACGTTCAAAGCATATTGTTCGCAAAGCCTGGAGGCTTTGTGTGCTCTGCTACCGGGCAATGACAGCCGGAAATAAAAGCTATCAAACTGACGATTAAATAAGCCTTTGCTTGAGTTACAAATGTTTTAAAAGGCTTAATTATGTGTATAAAGTCCAGTTATGTTGTAAGAAATGTTAAACCTAATAAAAAAGTAAGAACTTTTTTTTGCACGAGTAAATGACTATCGCCGCCCATGAACAATTGCAACACCGTGTAATTTCAGATGTGTTGCTGGCAAAAAATAAATGGTAAAAATAAATATAATAAAATGAATATCCACGTAATACTCGTATATTCAGAAGTCATTAAGACATAGTGGATAGAATTTATATAGCCCCAACTTCGAAAACTATAATTGTAAATTATTTTATTACCTAAATATTTTTGAAATCTGTTTTTTGTTTTTACTTTCAATTAATGTATATTTTTTGCCATTTTTAAGTGATCTAGGGAATATCATAGACTCGAATGTGATCTGAATAGTTACATTAAATAAAATTAGTTATTTTTATTTTCCACTCTTAGTAAACATCCCTGAAATATTTACCTTTATATGCCGCCAGTCAGCAATACATACAAAACTTTATTATGGCATTCTATTTTATTTATGAGCCAATCTTTAAAGGAGGCCTATATTCAGTAGTAGATTTAAATGATGTAATGAAAGAAATAATGAATGAATAATACAAGACCATATCCAATGGATAGTGGTGTAAAAAGTTAGAGCGCTATCCATTGTAGCAAAAAAATTCTATTAGATTAACTCCGAGAACCTTGTACTCACAATCACTAACTAGCATTAACTTCTAAATATTGTAGTGTGTAATGTTGTAAATAATAACCCGTATAAGTTATAAACTTCTAAAATTATTAGCATTAATAATGCTGTAAGAGTTCAACACGGTGCAACAGCGAGCGCGAATCAGCGAAAACGAGATGAATTAAAGTGATAATTTTTACGCACACCACTGCCATGCTAAATACTGGGGAATCAAATCGAGTGCATGTAGAATGTGACTACTCAGAAATTTTTTTTAGCTACTTAATAAATTTTCTTTTCCTTCCTTGTTATTATCTAGACCTCCTTCTAGATTTCCTTTCTTGTTATTTTATTTACATGATATTTAATTACAAAACTAAATTGACTTTTTAGTGTCTGAAAAAGAAAGAAATAAATAAAGAGCACTCGTAATAAGTTATAAAGCGTTCTTTAGCGTTTTTATTTCATTGTAACTCTTTTGTAATTTAAAATGGGAGTAATTTTCTTAACTGGTATTTGCTCTTTCATAACGAAGCCGTAAAAGATTAAAGAAGAGGTCTGTTAAAAACAATTTCAAGGAAATAACTATTTGATCTAAGAAACCATTTTGTTAATGATTATGTTTGGAAGTTGAACGTGCTGAACCTTTACCGTGATGTTGTGGTATACGTATATATTTTTGCTTTAAATATAATATTATATTACCAAGTAAAAGGAAGGAGACAAATTATATAAAGGGTTCTTTTCCAATAAAAGGTACCATTAGTAGAAATAGCGCAACGCCAAATTCCCTCCTATTAGACTTAATAACGGTCTGATACAACAATAACAGTTACAGGTAACATATACATAGTAGAACCATGCTGCAGATATATTAGTTGTAGCACGAATGGATCGGCTCAACCGGGGTGGGAGCATGCTCGCACAGAATACCAGCGTAAAATAGCAGCTTATGGCTGCTGTGTTTCGTACGGTGAGCGTAGGAAATCGGAGACCCTTTTTACTGGAAACGAGGAATTCCATGCTAGTCCTCTGGACTGCAATGTATCTATATTTATCATCGTATCAAAATGCATCCACATCATTCATTTACCATCGGGTAGACCGTGTGCACGTTTGTCACACTTATTCTATATAAAAAGTTGATTCAGGATTAGGAGTTTGTTGTATAAATTAATTTATACAAATTTATACAAAATAAACAAACAAACAATTTTGTAACCTTTAAGAAAATAAAAGTTATTTTTTCTATTTCATGGTCACACTGCCAAGGATACGAGTGTCGGGATCTACTACGATCAATGGAACTAAAAGAACTTTACTCTGTATCCGTAACTATATTGGCGGATATGAGCAGTAATTATCCATATCTGTGTCCGTACCTGCAAATATACATTTTTTTTAATCTGCCACATATCATTGTGATATACATGAAATATACATCAAAAGCTTTTTGTGCTTGGACAGGCTAGGTGGCGAGCACAAAAGTGACTGGCTGAGAGATTACTGTTCCAGATCACTGTTGTCTTAACTTGGATTTATCGTATTTAAATAGAAGTTATCACCACAAGTAATTAACCCTTGAATGATATACGTACATGCGTGTTGGTATGCATTTACACCACTTATGTGTGAATATTGCTTAAGCGTATCGTTATCCTAGCTACGGTATTTATACTCCTGAAACTCCACTTACCTACTCAAACTAGGATTTAAATGCTTTTACACAACCGTAGTTAGACAAGGGATTCGAACCATCGACTTCTAAAATACGCATTCACAGTACGGATCGTTTAACTACCAGGCTACTTGCTTTGATTAAAGTCTATATTATGTGTAAAAATATAAAGAAATAAAAAAATAATAAAAAAAGCATAAGCCGAGAGGTGGTTCTGGTGGTAAGAGAATATTACAGGCCTTATTACGTTACGTAGGTGTACTAAGAGGCGACTCTGTGAAATGAATGAAAAATCTAAAGCCTTCTGATTAAAGGACAATATTTAAATAATATTTTAATAAATAGCTAGACGTCTGGTTTAGTAACTTTCAATACGCCGTCAAGCAGGATATTTAAGGCAAATCCTTTTGTTTCCTACAAGCCGATTAATGTGAGGAGAAAGTTGTGCAAAAATATGTTCTTCTTTTTTGTTGTGATTGTTCGTGAGTCCAAAAATTGAGAAATAAATACAATTTCTACAGCAATCCAATTTTCAATGTTGGAAAAGTTTTAATGAACTAATATCAATGTATATAAACTACGTTTACCAATATATAACTCGCATATTACATTTGAATAATGAAGTCCTTGCATTTAGTTTCAATCTACATTTCTTTCGTGGATGCAATAAATTTTGTTTATTATTGTTGTTGGTGTAATGACTGTTTAACCTGGATTTGTAAACCATTTTTTTTTACTTTTTAATACATTATTAGCCTTTTCGAGCATTTGAGAGTAGATGGTCCTTGGATAATGTGATTGTAAACGTATTCTATTGGCATTAAGGATAAATACACCTTTTATCAGTAAAAACTCAAACAAAGCATATAACACATCCTTTGTCATCCTAGAAGACTTAGAGGGAAAAAGTTTTTACTCGCCCTTAAGGATAGTAACGTATTTAGTGTGTATGTACGAACACGTCAACTGACGTTCCGAACATACAGACTGTCCCAAAACTCGACGTCAACCTGGAACCGGGTGAAAAGCCAAGTTATGCTGGTTATCAGAAAAATTAAAAAAAATCTAAGTAGCATGTTTTCATAATTATAGGCATTTAAAAAAAACTGAAAAACTTCACATACTTTGATAATCTTTTCACTTCTATTGCCACAAAACTTTACTTTTTCCAACTAGTTTTTTTTTGCCATGAAGCCCTGAATAATACTTCTCTAAACTGGTATCAAAATTTCAAAACCAGTTGCTCTGCTCGCATAAAAATAGGATTTATTATCAAAAAAAATTTAAAATAAAAAAATTCCTAGATTTAATTGACATTATTGAAAAAAAATTTTACCACTCGATTTTGGCAAATAGCGTCAAAAGGTAGCGCATTTAGTAAGCGTCAAGCGTTTCAAACTCTCTGCACTTCGGCCTTACTCTAAGCGTCGAGAGGGAGAAGAATATAAATATTGCAATATAATTATTATGTTATTATTGTAATATTATCAAATATAATTTAATGTGGCATTTGGTGCATCTGGATTGGGGCCACTTGCAGGACAAAAATTGTCCGTAAGTAGCCCCAATGCCCCACGCATAAGGTAGACAATGTCTTCAATTAATAGATTTACGGCATGTAAATAGATACGAACAATAAGTATTTATTCCATACAGATCCTAAAATCTGTAAAGTTTCCTTACTTAAAAAATAAGCAGTTTTTTATATAAGTGGCGGCAACTGCACTTATAACATTAATTTGCAATTTAATTTGTTGTAAAATAAATTATGAAAACATTTTAAAAACAGCATGTTAGCGATTTTATTATTCCCAGGGTTTGTCATCAATCATGTACTCTTGGATAGTATATTATAAAACAATTTTGGTTAAGTTTTTTAACCTATTTGAAATAGGGTTTGAGATATGTATTTTTAATTTGTAACAAATGCGTATAAATTACATTAATGAATTATTTTACTTATTGGAATCAACCGCTTGTTACTAGAAACTACAGAATATAATTCACGAATTATATTAAAATATTTTTGTGCATATCCATTATTTTTGTAAAAATACCGAGAGGTCATAGGAAATATATTTATTTCTTTATTTTTTCTGTTAGAGGCTTACTTAAGTCTTAAATTGTTCTTACGGTAATTATTTTTATACGAACTTGTTGGAGCAAAGTTGGAGTGCATAAACTAAGTTCCAACAATTATCATTTGTAAGATACAAAGGCTTTGTAGATGTGATGTTTTAATGCACATCTGAAACTGTGATCAATTTTAGATAAATTTGAATTGAAAAGGCAAAGATTTCTTTATAATAGGAATGTATGAAGTAAAAAATAAGAAAGTTCCGCTCTTTTCGTACCTTGTAACTGCATACCGTTGCGTACTTTGGTGTATCAAGATTAAGCTTGAATTGTAATTGACGTTTTAAAGTGTTCAAAAACTTAGATATCTTGAGACAAAAATATTCAACAATGTTTTTTTTTCTCAACTTGTGAGAAAATTTTTACGACCACTTCTCACTTCATCTTTAAAGTAAGTCGACCGTGCTGGAATTTGCCATGCCATCCAAATATCGATCAAACAAATCGTCTGGTTTTAAGCGACATTTTGAAATCTTAGAAAATATCGCGTCAAAACGTTCCTGAAGCAGACCCATTTTTCAATAAATAAATCATTTGAAGTCAATTTTTTTTATGAACTCGTTATTTTACTTTTACATAATCGTATTTTAAAAATAAATTAAAATTGATAATAAAGTAATTCATAAAATAATGCGTAACCAGTTGTAATTTTTTATAGAATAAGGACAATGCAATGATCCGTAGACATTCATTCTCAATTAAATATCAAAATGCAAAGGCGTTGTCAACCCTTAGGACTAAGATGGAATGTCTCGTTACCGGTGAAACGGGTCTCCGGATCTTAACCCTCAACATACGATACACAGCAGCATTATGCTGCTATTATGGGCCGGTATTGCGACCCATTACTTCTACAACCGTAATATAGCTGCGGTGAGACTCTTTCACGTAGTCGTGATGTGACGTATAGTTATGTGAACAAATATTATTTTATGTTAATGTAGTTATCAAATGCTTTTTTATCAGACCTGTCTGGTCGAAATTCGACAATTAAATAGGTTTTTTGCATGGAATAATACACAGATGTTTTTCTTTTATGGAAATCTGCGGCTTAGTACCTTACGAATTAAATAATTGAGTTTTATGGTCTTCCTTCTTTATTATAAATACTAAAAAAAAAGCTTTTTCGTGTACTAATATACTAATTATTTTACATTTTTAAAATCGAAGTTTGAAAAAATGGATATTTTCTCCGTTACTATTGAAAATTATATACAAGTATAATATAATTGAATCAAAGAAATTGCAAGAGACATAAACTTAGGAATGATAATCAAAAGCCAGTAATTACCTCACATAAATCAGATTAAATTTGTGATAGCAGCTGATAAATCTGCGACCCAAGTAGTAAATTTGGCCAAGTTATATTAAGCTTTTGACTCGCCGACCCAGTAGGGAGGCATGTTATGTTTTCAAGTGGTTAATTGTTTGTGACACCAGAGTAATGAGGAATTCATATAAGAAATACACGCCATTAAACATGAATAACTTATTTTGATTTTTATCCGTATTGTCTTGTGTTACAATGCCACAAAATTATCAACTTCTTAGGAATTGTGTACCTTAAAAATCATATCATCACAATCATCATTATCTTAACAGCCCATGACAGTCCCACTGCTGTAGAAAGCGCCATCCTCTTCAAGGAATGCCATACAGCACGGTCCTGACGGTCATGTCTGCGTCCATTCGGTCACGCCAGTCAGTCTCAACAGAGCCGTTCGGAACAAGATTATATTACATAGAGTGGGTGCACGAGTAATATGGTTCACAAACGAGCACACGGGTCATCCAGTGGTAAGTGAATTTTTGGGTCAATGGACGTCTTCTACATCTAAAATTAATTAAAAATCCAAATGCAGACGCGATATATCCTCTGAGGACCAATATGGAAAACATCGTTCTCAGTTCAGCAATAAGCTACAATTAGCGCTGCCATTCTGTGAAAGCCTGTTCTTCGCGCTCGAGTCACCCAATCGTACTACTACTGTTATATAGCTTCAGCGTGGCTCTACCACGTATAAAAGTATGTACTACGATTTAGCACTGACGAAAACAAAGTAGGACGTTTATTTGATTTTTTTTAAATTATACACAATACCTAAATTCTTGAGAGATATCGAATCAATTCAAACTTTTGCGACGACACCTAAAATAAATTAACATTTTTATTTTTACTAACATGATTTTTTCTTGGCACAATTGGATAAATTCCAAGAAAGACTAAATTATGTTCATTTTATTTCATTCAAAAACTGATATGAAGGTTTAATATTATTAGTTATAATTTATTTTAAAAGATAGTTTCAGTAAGAGATCGGGGAAGGACAATGGCCCACATAATACTTTCGTAAAAAAAACTGCATAACAGCTTTATTTCGAATAGTGAACGAAAACAACTGCAAACTCCTTATTACTGGCAATGAATCACTTTTTCAAGTGTCAGTGCATCTACATTTTGATATTTATTCGATGGCTGATGTAGGTGTCTATGGGCTACAGCGTAAATATACTGCCAGATGGACCTTATTTGTTATGGATCCTTATTTGTTACCATTTTTTTAATAAAACAAAATGTTGCACTGATTGATATTAATATGTAAATATAAAAATGTTATAATCGTACATAATCTGAGATTCATTGCTGCTGGGCAGGCAATTTAGTGATCGTGGTATCGAAAACCGTGTAGTTTCGTTGGAAAGAACATTCAATACCCCAGTATACAGTGTATAATTTGAGGGTTGGATCATCAGTGGCTGGGAGATGGAGGACCTTCTTAGCTATAAATTCAACCTACCTGTATGTAATGCGATATTCATTGGTTAAAAAGTTATTTGGACTTTATTAAAAACAATTCTCAAAATCAGATTTTAACCTGAACTTCGCAATCGAAACCAAACTATTAGGTCTGCGAACGTATGTTTTTTTTTTTCAAACAAGATAAACAGACGGTTTTTTGTACCTTTAAACTAAACAGAAGCTTCGTTTTATAAAAATTCAAATAAAAATTTATAGCAATTGATGTAGTGGTAGGGTGCTAATTTTAAATCCAGGGCGAATGACCTGAAAACGGTGCAGGGCAGCCTACAGCTACAGCTGCCCTTACGATTCCGGCACGGCAAAACCAGAAAATGGTAGAGCAATAAGATGCTGGGTTCGATTTCAGGAATATTGACTTCAAAATTTGTATGCGAGTTTAACTATATGTAGACTGTATATGCGTGATTCCCTATAACCAAAACAATATGGCTGATGTGGCACGCGGCAGGCTTTGGGCAATGCACTTACTATAACCTAATCTATTATATCTAGCCGGTGCCACTACACGGGAATTAAATATGAGCTGTTAGGAAAGAAGAGCACAGTAAGGAGAAAAAAACAAAAGAATAGCTTAAGATGATTTAAAGAGGAAATCGCTTTCCGGGGTGGGTTTCTTACTGCTTATTGGTCTGCGATCTCGATCAAAATAATGCCAATTATCTAGCCTCCTATTGGCGTGCGGAATGAAGCCACCATTTAGCTTCCTCCCTTCCCTCTCTATTTCATTGCGTTCGGAAAGGAACGCGGATGAGATGGAGGAAATCACCGACCAGTTACTAACCAACAAAACAAAAATGCGAGGGTACTCGTTTTCCGCATCAAAAATATTACGCATATTATTTCTTTTCTACAACCAATCTTAAAAACTACTGGCTTTCATGAAGAATTAACCCTGAAAATTTAATTTGGCGTGTACTAGGGCATCATGTTGAAAAGTGTACTTAAATGGTCCATGTACCAAAAATCCCTGATTTTATAAAGTTTAAAGCTATTTTATAAACTTTAGGTAGCGAAAAAAAGCGCGAGCACCTGCGCTTCTAACTTATTAAGTAACATCTGGTTTGAATTAAGTAGAGGATAGCTAAATAAAAACATTAAGTGTGTGTGTGTGTGTGTGTGTGTGTGTGTGTGTGTGTGTGTGTGTGTGTGTGTGTGTGTGTGTGTGTGTGTAATATATTTAATGTAATGTATGTATATAATATGAAACGTGCTTTGCATTTTTTGCTTTTTATTTTTATCTTCATTTTTTGGTTAAAACGATTTATTTTTCATTTTTAGTGTAATAATTAAGTCTAGTCATAGGATTACACATACTAAAGTTTATACGATTGTCCAGTACGAATGTGTATAAAAATGGCCAAATAAATATCTCTTTCTTTCGTCTTTCTACCCTATATCGCCCCGTGGATGTCGTAAGAGGCGATACAGGGAAACTGGAATGGGAGATGGGTAGTAGCTGCTTTCTGATAACAAATCAAATTAATAATAAAACTGTGGTTCCCAAACCGCATGCCAAGCGTGGCAACTATGGTATATCCTCCTTATAAGAAAATCTATGTGAAGACCTATGTTCTACATTGGACTTTTATTGTTTGTAATGGATAGATAGATCAATCGAAAACCTCAGTCAAGAGACAACTTATTATTTGCATTGCTTCTTTTCTGGCATAAGTCGTTAGTCTGAACTCGTTTGTCAGTATGCATTCTGGTAAACGTTGTTTCTTGTACTCTACTATATTTTAGACGCAGACTGGAGACAGATTAGACGCAAGACCAACGACTGTATTAGCTTTCCGAGGCATGGGGGTAAAACATCACCAATTTCCTTACTTCGGGCTGCTACTGAGAGTTTAATGATAGATGAACCTGATAATCTCCCGGTGTTGCAGTTGTTCATAGGTAACTGTAGTCACTTTATATCAGGTAAGCTGCATGCTCATTTGCTCCCCTCATCTGTTTAAAAATGTAACTGATTTATTAGTCCAACCCCGGTTTCTAACCCGCGTGGTGTTAACATCACTAGATCAATGATGCAGACAACCTAATATGTATATAACCGTGTAATGGAGGTGCAAGAGAATCCATTAGTTCATACTTTACTATCCTGATAACAATTGAAAATAATAAAAAACCTCATGTTGTCACCGCGCTTGCTAACCGTAGCAACTATAGCAATATCCTAGCTCAATCCCCCTATAGATTGCTAGGAGTCTTACGTAAGACAGTGGACTGATGAAAGACTGTAATTAATGAGTTATCCCATAATACACGAGTTGAAATAATAATGTGTGAACGCAGAATTGTTACCGAAGAGAAACATAAAGACACGAGCATATTGTAAATGCAATAATACAAAAAAAATTTACATTTAGAAGGAAACAATATAAAAATATTTCCTAGTGTTGACTCCGACGTGTCCTGTAACCGCAATATAAAATGCGAACGTGTGACACAAATATCGCGTTTCATTGCCAGCATTATGACACGGAAATGTGCTGGATTGCATGATGCAATATTACACATGTTAAATATATTATGTAATATATAAAGGCAGTGTAACTAAAAATTGATTTAAAAATTTTGTAAATAGTGTAACTTACCGTAAAAACAAAGTGTAAAATAGCAACCTGTATATTATGTCCAACATATTTTTATTTAATTAAAAGGGTTTAAGGCAAGGATGTGTCCACTTCACTGTATCAGTGCTTTTTCGCAGACTATACCTTTCATAACATTGCAGACAACCTTTCCTTACTTTATTATAGTCCTTTACAAGTCCATTCTGGAAATGAGGCATTCCATCAATCCTCAGGGGTAGCAACGCATCTGGATTTTGATTCTTAATCGTGGATAAATGTAGATATATATTCGTATAGGTAACAGCATCCACTTACCATCAGGTGGGCTGTGTGCTCGTTTGTCCTCCTTATTCCATACAAAATCTAGTGGCATGTTGTCATACATTCCACTTGACAGTATGAGCAATCTAGAAGCTTTCTTCACAATAGACTACCGGTTCGTTGACCTATATGGTCGCTCTATTGCCACTTCAGCCTATTGTTCTGTCGCACATTCCTTGATTATTTTTTATATACTGTAGTGGTAGACTAGACAATAAAACTTACAGTCCACCTGATGGGTACTGCAGTGTTTATAATACCAGCGTAAAACAGCAGCTCAATGCTGATGTGTCGAATGTGGGTGTAGAGAACTGAAGACCCTTGTACTGGAAACGAACCTTTCCATCTTAGTCCTTACAGGTGATAGCGTAGTAATTTTTTCTTTACTATCAAACACGTGTTTATGCAGCATTTTAAATTAAAAATAATAATTATGGCGTAGTAATTAATTGTGTTGACGGAGCTTGAATTCAGTTTTCTCATGCTATCAATATTTAAAGGCGACTGCTTATCCCCTGAGCTACATTCTTTAACAATCCACCATCAAAGTGAAATTAAAAAATATATTTTTGCCCATAAATATAATAGAATTCGAATATAGTTCGAGAGTGAACTTTTCTAGAAAGCTTAATTCTTCTACTCGTTACTAAATGGCGCTGTTGGGAGAGTTTAGGGATGACATTTTCTAGAAAACGCTCCTCGCTCTGTTCCCCGACACTAAATGGCGCTAGTGCCAGGTACCAGACATCAATTTAGGCACGCAACAATACTTATTCTAGTGAAAAGGGTAAAAATATTGCAATTTTTAGTTTACAATATATATACAAAATATATACAAATATATACAAAATAAAATGTGGCTTTTACTTTTCATTAAAAGTATTTTTTATTTACCAGCTGATGGAGGTCTGCTGTACATGCCTTTTTATTGTAAGAAGGACCAGACATCAACTTAGGCGCGCAACACTGCCCCCTCCTAAGAAATGCTCGTCCCGAGCATTATCGGCCCAATAACAACGCGCCAGTCGATCCACATGGACGATCTTAGGAGTACCTCTTGCACCTTTCTGAAACGGCTCCGCAATATCAAGGGCTGTCTTCTCCCGTGGTGCACCAAAAATGCACAATTCCAATGCACCTCTACTACGAGTCTGAGGTCCCTTCACAGCCGCACAACTTGTACATTTGTGACATCAATCCTCGACATCGCCACGATAATGGACCCAGTAAAACTGTTCTCGGATCTTTGGTAGAGTTCGTTTAACTCCCAGATGGACTCCTGAACAACCATTATGGTACAGCTGTAAGTATGTATGTAGCTGTATGTATCAGGACAACCATTTGCAAACGACAGTTGTCTCCTCGGCCATTTTCCAGGATTCCATCCTGAATCAGCAAGCTGTCCCATTAGGCCCAAAAGCTTTTAGTGTTCGAACTCATCGCTGAGACGTCGCTCTACTTGGGCTTGGTAGTACGAGCCTTCATCCATTCCAGAATCGACTTGATATCTGGATCTTCCTGCTGTGCACGTTGTAAGCTGTCCTTCCACTCGTTGCTGAGGTGGTGTATCCTGAGCCTCCTCAGGGATGCCACTTCCTTACCCTCTTGCCTAGTACTGTCCTCGAAATCATCAAGATAAAGTCTTCTTGGCAATGCATCTGTGTTGCCTCGCCATTTCCCGCTGCAGTGTCCGATAGTAAAGTCGTATTCCTGCTGCTGCTGCTGGGCGGTGCTGTAAGCCGCACTACCCCTTAGAGATTGATCACCTTCCCTTTTTACATATCGCATAGGGCAGCTGGGTCGAAGATGGCCCATTTCCCCACAGCCGTAACACCTTGAGCTGTAACTGTTGTTGTGTTCGCGAACTGTAGGTGATGCAACCTTCATAACGTGAGGAGAACGATGATCCTGCCACTGCTGGGCTGGGCACTGTAGCCAATTCGTTCGATGAGAGAATGGCCTCACGTCGTAGTCGTTCGAGCTCCGCATCATCAAATATTTTCGAGCGCATGATGTACCGAACTCGGTCTGCCAGGTTTTTTTTCCGTGACGGGAATAGACGGCTCCAGCTCAGCAAAAAAGCAATGCATCCGAGCCCGAAACGCTATGCCTGCAGTTTCTTCCCCTTTCGCCCTTCAGTAGGCCCGCACTGCGTTTGCGTTCATATCCCTTGTCCAACGCATGCGGCGCACACCACCAGCGGCGGATGCCGCTTGCCGAGTCCGAGAGGACCCTGCCGACATCAAGCCGTCTGGTGGGGATGATGGATGCGGGAGGCTGCTAGGTGATGTTGCAGCTCCTCGCGCTCGGCTGGCGGCCCGCATGCTGCCGCGTCCAGACGCGCCCCAGCGACCCCCAGGCAGTGGCCCTATACGCTTTCTATTAAAATCCATCATACATTTTTGGGCGCCAATTAACGGGATACGCCCAGGCCCGGCACCGTTTCATTGTATCATTTTACGGCCGTAAGCACAAACGGGCCTTTGCACCCTGAGTACTGCCGAGGCACGGCGCTCACACCTCCTGGCAAGGCGCTGACTGACTGCACCGACGTAGCATCTGTTTCGTCAGCGGGCGATGGGGTCGTCACTTCCCTACGCCTTTTTATTATTATTATTATTAAACATACGCGTAGCCTTAGTGTGGTTGCGGATGCAGATTCAAAGTCCGCTTAGAATCCCTCAATGACATGCTAACCAACCAGTCAAAAAATATAAATATAACCTAAGGTGATAAAATATACAAATTATATCACCTTAGGTTTTTTTAAGTTAACTGTCATTAATTTAATCATCTGTGGCGTTTTGAGTTTGGAGTAGTATACAGATGACAATTAGTTTCTTTATCAAAGAGACATGAAATAAAATGGCCAAAATATGCCCCAAGCTGTACAAAAATAAGGCTATATTGCTATTTATTTAAATTAAATAAAAAAGAATTTTGAATAACTATTAACATTTCTAGCAGCTGTTAAAAATTAATCAAGTTTAAAAGTATTTAAAGTGAATTCTTCTCTTTGAAGTCACTCCATAGCACTTTTAATGTGGCCATATAATACTAAAAAGGTCAGGGTAGGGAAAAAACAACGGCTAAACCCATGAAAATACTTTATTTATGATATTTTATGTACAAAAACAAGCCTCTAATTAATGAATTAATACACTAAGGGATAAGATTTTAATTATTTGTTTAATACAACAGCTTAAACATGTAGCGTTACATTATAGTATAGGGTTATTTTACTTTAGTACTTGCAACACTTAATCTGTCCGTCAAGCATCAAAACATTCAAAGTGTTAATGTCAGACTTGATGATCTGATTCTCGTTTACCAACTTCGCCGTTCCTCGGTATATGTACGCTTTTCCTTCGTATTTGTACTTTATCGTATTTTACTTTTATTCAATAAGTGCACCACGCGAGTGCTGCACTAATTATATACGGTGTGATACATAAGTTTAATTATTTTCTGTCTAATTTACTTCGATCAATAATAGTATTAATATAGTTATGTTACAAAAAATAGTTACAAATAATAACTTCAAAGACTGAAGAAAACTGCTGTTCTTGTTTTTTTTTAGCAAAACCAGCTAGGATACATCCTAATCATCATGCATTAACATTAACTTACATAACACTCATGAATTGGAACTTTATTAATATCTACATTGTTTAATAATGATAAAAACTGACTGCCGAAATCAACTTTTTTAAATCTTCACAACTTTTTTTCCACTACTGCTACGCGCTCTCTGTAACAAAGAGAGATCTTCTCTATTGAAATGAGAAATACAAAGAGAGACCTTTGTTACAGAGAGCACGAAGGATCTGTGACAGCAAACACCTGGCCGCCGAGCTTCACCACGTCAAGCAAGTTCTGCACGACAACAAGCTTCGGGTCCCGCGCCTACGTCACAGTGGCCGAGTGTAGCCGGCCACAGTCGAGCGTGTGCCTGCTGTACAACCATACGTCAGAGGTGTCACAGACAAGATTGGCTATATCTTGAAGCGAGCTTCTATTAGAACATTCTACAAGCCGCCGAAGAATATTAGTCAGTTCCTACCATCCGTCAAGTGTCATATTCCTCTACAAGATGCAGGAGTGTACAAGCTTGATTGTGAATGTGGTCTCTCTTATATAGGACAAACAAAAAGATCAATTAGGACCCGCGTAAAAGAACATATAGCTGATGTGAAACATCAACGTTCCGGGAAGTCTGCAGTTTGTGATCATATCCTAGACGGACCCAACCATTACATCAGATTTCATAGACCACAAATCCTCGCGAAAGAACACCGATTCCTACCAAGGATGATACGTGATGCTATTGAAATTAAAAAACATCCTAATTTCAGTAGAGAAGGAGGCTGGGTACTACCACCTGCTTGGGATCCTATAATCAATAAAATTAAAACTAAACCCAAGAATACCACTGCAAGAGCTCAGGACATAGTCAGTTCATTTTGCATAGATCGGACTATAAACAATAATTAAAAAAGGCTGAAGGTACTCCGGGTTTAACAATGACATCGGGACGTCAGTCGTCTCAGTCCCCCGTGACCATGGGTGCTGGAAAGCGCCCAAAACGTCGGGAATTAAAAAAAATAAATAAATAAAAAGTAAAAATAAACGCGATAAAATCCGTAAAAAGTAGTTTTAAACATACAATATAAATTTTAAAACTTTTTGTGGCTGTACTAAGGAAGTATATGCTTATTGCCCAGCTCCTATATAGGAAGCGTGATGAATAATAATTATACCAACGTTTCGATCTCTACGTAATACAATAGTGAAAGTCCCATCCAAATCCGTTTTCTAGTTGTTGTGTGATGAGTATCCAGACAGAACACGTTTCAAAAAATTTCTTTCGGTATTTGTGTCGATCGTGTGTTTTTCAAATTGTTATTTCCCCCCAATTGTTATTTCAAAATAATATTCAATCTACAGAAATCATCATGTAAGAGTTTTATTATAATCTAGTAAATCTTCTAACTAAATAAATAATAAAATGTATAAAATCAATATATTTGTACAAAGCCTTTAGTTAGTACAGAAAATATTTCGTCTTAGTTACTCTCAAAAATGATGCCGAGCAGAGAGAAAAATAAAGTTAAAGTTACAGCCTTTACTACATATATAGGCTGTGCCTTTAACTTTATTTTTTTGTATACCTGAGGGAGTGGATGCTAAGCGAGCATCGTCGTCGAAGGAATGAATTATCTTGTTCGGTAATTTCAATTCCAGTTATTAATAATTTCGATTACCTCCTATCTAAATTGCAATGATAACTTTCAGTTCTGAGCAAAATACTTTTATATAAATATTGATATGTCAAGCACTAGCGAAAGAATAACGTTTGTAAAAAAATGAATAAAACTAAATTTACGGATTTTATCGCATTTAATTAACTATTTTATCTTATTTTTAACTCCCGACGTTTCGGGGGGGGGGGGGACTGTAAAGCACCCTATATTTAGGGTGCTTTCAATCCGTGCTGTAAAGTATCCGAAAATTCGGGAATTAAAAATAAGTTAAAATATTTAATAAACACGATGAAATCCGTAAATATAGGTTTAATCGATGTATAGAGTTCGCGAAAATTTAAGACATTATTTTTGTTAAAGAAATCACTATTAAAACATATCGCGTAAGAGATCGCAGTTCATAGTAACAAATAACCAAATGGTATCGTAAAGCATTCACGGGCGGTCAACCGTGTGACGATAGCGCTGACAAGTATGATTCTGCCGTCCGATGGGAAATAATAATGATCTGCACAAATATAAACATATTACTTGCATATTATAACTCCGAAAATTCTTGCCAATTACTGCAATATGGTGTATGATTGCCTTTGTATTTAAATACCTCCTTGGTCTAGTATTCAAAACCGCAGTTTTTGATCATGAGGTCCCGCTTTAAAATCCCGGGTCAGGTCAGAATCAAAAAAAAAAATTGGATTTTTTGTCAAGAAATTCTCAGTAGCAACCCAGAATCACGAGTTGCCGGAATTTTACCCGTGCCTCGTAAAGCACGTATAGAGGTTAGTTGGTCCTGTGTGTGACATCTCTCCAGTTGTGTCGGATTACCGCCCCTTCGGACAATGAGTGTGAGAGAAAAGAGAGAGAGCTGTTGTGGTTACTCATATTAAACCCGTATTAAAAAAAAACTACGGATGTTGCTAAAAGTAGAAATATTATAATTTAAAAAGTGAAAAAAATAATCAGTTTAGCATTGAGGTATAGTTTTGTATGTATTAAAAACACTAAGTGCAGAAAATCTTTAATTGAATAGCAACTTTTTAATGATGATGACAGCGACAACGTAACAAATAAATGCAGCTTAGTCTCCAACTAGCGACATCTGGTGAGCGTAGGATTATAATCCTTCATTAGTCTGGCCAAGAATTTTGTACTCTCGGACTTCGCGCAAGAAAAGGGGCCGACAAGAAAATATTACTATGTGTATTGAAATGTGATTATATTATACGAAAGCTTATCGTTATTATAGAAATAATAACAATTTTATATGTTATGTACGTGAGTCATCTTTATATTAACTAATTAACTATATTTTTAGTATAATCTATATATGTATAGTGTAATAGAGTAATTATATTATTATTGTTATTGATTTTTAACAATCACCCCTGAGGACTAAGAACGAATAACACGTGTTTAGTTATGAGGATTCCAGCTCTCTACATTCACAGAAACATTAACCTGCTGTTTTGTATAAGTTGAGTGTAGAGAACACCTCTTTCAAAATTTAACTGCAGCTCTACCAAGTAAATAATGTCGTCATACGTAGCGAAGGTATCATGCTGGTAAACATTTGTCTGCACTATGTCATGATCGGAGTAGCGATAAAAATGAACTTAGCATACAACTGCACAAGGTCTTTCACCCTTAAACCCTTAATTTGAATCGGTATTTTATTTTCAGTATCTTAAAATATACCACATACAAGGAAAAGTTACTGTCACGAAATTTGGAAAGTGTTTTAAATTCCTATTATGAACTTAAACATTTTAAAAATATTGCTGAATTTAAATGTGCAAGACTAAAGGTTTCAAAAAGACTCGGTTTCAAAATTCACAACGTCATATTTGTTGTTGCATTTTGCATCCATTCATTTTAAATCCAATCTTGTACTGCATTCTACAGCCAGTATAAATTATCTTGAAACTACAAATGTACTCTATAAACAAGTTATGCATCGTTACACTGCAATAGTATAATTTGCCCATTGCTCGCGTTCGCTGCTTACGTAGCCATTTAATTAAACAAGCTCGTTGTAGCTTTTTTGCACAGTATCATCATGGGTTCATTTCAATCACATTTATATATTTTAAATAAAAAAAAAAACATTTTTGAATAGAATAGGGATAAAAACGATCACACAGTTCACTCGATGGTAAGTAGATGCTGTCGCTTATAGACATCTATGTCTTTCCTCGATTAAGAATCTAAAGGTAGACGCATTGTCATCTCTGAGGACTGACATGTAACGCCTCTTTTACAGTAGAAATGGTTTCCGGTTCTCTACGTGATCTAGGCACTTACATCTAGCATCCTTAAATTTTTTTGTAAGTATAGCTAAGTAAAAGATTAATACCAACTTGTCCAATTTTTAAGCATTAAGAGACCACCTCGAGTAAGGAACAATTCAATAAGTTTTTACAAATTGTCAATTTTATTTAAAAAAATAGAAGTGTAATCACGGTTATATATTGTTGGATTATATTCTTCTGCTATATGTTTGGATTATATTTTGATTGAGTTCGTTATATACCCTATAATTAAATAACTACGATAAAAAACAAGATTTAAGAAATAAAACAAATACAACTCTAATAGACGGATGAAACACCTACCGTATATTTAAATTTACGGGCACCAACATATATAATATAGTAAAATCTAAAACAATCAAAAAAACTTCTACATAATTCGACAAACTCCAACACGTACGAGTAAGTGAAGTTAGCAAGCTCTTAACTTTTCTAATTTAACACAAGCCGAATAGATTGAATCAGATGTGATGCCGAAGCGCTCTTTATGTTGCCTCTTATTTCTATACAAAAAGTGGATTTTTCATTTATTAGAATTTTTAAATAATAAACGTAATAAAAGAGACCAATATTCACTTGATGGTAAGTGGTTGCTATAGACTATAATATCATGTACATAAATCCTCGATTCTACATGAAGAGTCAAAATTCAGATGCATTATGATTTCTTATATTTACGCGAACACTACACATTGAAATAATACTAGTTTTTACGGATTTTATCGCGTATATTTAACTATAAATACCCGACGTTTCGAGCGCTTTACAGCAGCCATGGTCACGGGGGGATTCGGTTTACCGGAAGATTAACCCGGACTGACAGACACATAGACAAACGGTCGACAAACATTTTAGAAATTGTCATTCATACGTTACGTGAAAATAACCCCATATCAAAATAATGCAGTATTACGGACAGTCACTTCAATTTTGTTTAATTGTATAAATATATTATTTCACAAGATTTTGAAAGACATTTAATTTCAAGCGACGATTCATAAAATTTAATACGGCGTAAGCAGAACGGTGCTTCGTAACATTAATTTACAATTTAATTTGTTGTACAATAAATTATGAAACATTTTAGAAACAGCATGTTAGCGATTTTCTCATTCTCAGGTTTGTTATCAATCATGTACTCTTTGGTAGAATATTAATCCTTATAAAGCAATTTTAGGTTAAGTTTTTTAACCTTTTTGAAATAGGGTTTGAGATAGGTGTTGCATTTTTTCCGGGAACTTGTTATAAATGCGTTTAAATTACATTCATGAATTATAAACTCATTGGAATCAACTGCTTGTTACTAGAATTTACAGAATATAATTCACCAATTTCATTAAAATATTTTTGTACACATATATTATTTTTGTAAAAATACTGAGATGTGAAAGTAAATATATTTATTTCCTTATTTTTTTTCTGTAAAAGACTTACTTAAGTTATAAATTGCTCTTATGGTAATTATTTTTCATACGAGCATTGTTGGAGCAAAGTTAGAGTTCAATAACTAAATTTTTACACATTGATCAAAACTAATTTTACGGTTTTTGTCGCGTTTAATTTTAATTAATTTTTAATTCCCATCGTTTCGGGTGCTTTTCAGCACCCACGGTCACGGGGGACTGAGGTGACCTACGTCCCGATGTCAATGTTAACCCGGAGTACCTTCAGATTTTTAATTATTGTTTATGGTCTGATCTATGCAGAATGAACTTACTCTGTCTTTAAGTCTTGCAGTGGTATGCTTGAGTTCAGTTTTAATTTTATTATTTACAGGGCCCCAAGTAGGTGTTATTACCCAGCCTCCTTCTCTATTGAAATTAGGATGTTTATTAATTTCAGTAGCCTCACGTATCATCCTTGGTACAAATGGATGTTCTTTTGTGAGGATTTGTAGTCTATCAAATCTGATGTAATGTTTGGGGCCGCTTAAGATATGACCACAAACTGCAGACTTCCCCGAACGTTGATGCTTCACGTCAGCAATATGTTCTTTTACGCGAGGTTTAATCAATATTTTTATTTGCCCCATGTACGAGAGACCACATTGACAATCAAGCTTGTACACTTCTGCATCCTGTAGAGCAATATGACACTTACAAATGGTAAGAACTGACTAATCTTCTTCGTCGGCTTGTAGAATGTTCTAATAGAAGCTCGCTTCAAGATACAGAAAATCTTGTCAGTCAGTCCTCTAACATATGGTAGTTCAGAAGGCAAAGGCTCGACTGTGGCCAGCTTCACTCGCTCACTGTGACATAGGCGTGAGGCACGAAGCTTGTTTTCGTGCAGAACCTGCTTGAAGTGCTGAAGCTCGGCGGCCAGGTGTTTGCTCTCACAGATCCCTCGTGCTCTCTGTAATAAAGATTTGCCCTCGGTAGCTAACTGTGAAGGATGGTGATGAGATTCACCGTTTACTATATTTATTCTCAATTAAATAAAAAAATCAAAGGCGTTGCCTTTAGCCCTTAGGACTAAGATGGAATGTCTCGTTTCCAGTAAAAGGTGTCTCCGAATCTCAACACTCAACATACAAATCACAGCAGCATTAAGCTGCTATTTTGCGCTGATATTCCGATCCATTCCTTCTACACCGACAATATAGCTGCAGTGAGGCTCTTCCACGTAGTGGTGACGTGACGTATAATCATGTGAAGAAATTATTAATTTTATGTTAAAGTAGTTATCAAATGCTTTTTTTGGCAGAGCAGAGATTCGCGTCCGGTCGAAATTCAACAATTTAATTGTTTTTTTCTTGCATGGAATAATACTCAGACGTTTTTCTTTTGTGAAAATCGAGGGCTTAGTACCTTGCAAATTATATAATTAAGTTTCATTGCCCTCCTTTTATACGAAATACTAAAAAAAAAACTATTTCATTTACTAATATACTAATTGTTTTACATTTTTAGTATCAAAGTTTAAAAAAAATGGATATTTTCTCTGTTCCTATTGTGAATAATATACAAGAATCATATAATTGAATCTAAGAAATTACAAAGGACATAAACTTCGGAATAATAATCAAAAGCCAGTAACTACCTCAAATAAATCAGATTCAAGTTGTGATAGAAGCTGATAAATCTGCGACCCAAGCAGTAAATTTGGCCAAGTTATTATGCTATTGACTCGCTAATACGGTAGGGAGCCATGCTTTGTTTTCAAATAGTTAATTGTTTGCAACGCCAAATTAATGAGGAATGTTTATAAAAAATACAAACCATTAAACATGAATAATTTAATTTGATTTTTATCCATATTGTCGTTCGTTATAATTCCATAAAATAATCAACGTCTTAGGTATATTGTATTCTAAAAATCATATCATCATCGATACCTTTACAGCCCCTAACAGTTTCACTAATACAGAAAGCGCCCCCTACTTCAAGGAATGTCATACAGCACGGCCCTGAGTCATCACGTCCATTTCGTCACGCCAGTCAGTTGCAACGGTGCTGTTCGAGGCTAGATTATATTGCATGTCTGTGTGTACGAGTAATATGATTGACAAACGAACACACAGTTCATCGGATGGTAAGTGAATCAATAGAAATCTTCTACATAAAACTTCAATTTAGAATCCCAATGCAGATGCGTTGTCACCTCTGTGGATTGAAATCGAATGCATCGTTCCCAGTAAAAAGGTTCTGTGGTTCTCTACACTCACCATACGAAACAAAACAGCAGTAAGCTGCTATTTAGCATTGCTGCTATTTAGCACTGCTGGCATTCTGTGAACGCGTGTTTTTTCTGCTTGAGCCACTTAATCGTGCTACAACTGTGAAATAGCTTCAGCGTGACTCTACCACGTATAAAAGTATATACTATGACTTCAAACTAAAGAAATCGAAATGGGACGCTTATTTAAAAAATTAAAATAAAAACATTATATACATGTAGAAAGAATAAATGAGGAAAGAGTGACAAAGCAAATTTATGTTGCAGAAATGAACGGCAAAGTCGGAAAGTGAAGAAAGTTCGTAGGCGAAAGTTTATCGACCAAATTGACGATATAATAAAAATGGACCAAATTACGAGTAGGAGTACTCTTAACCGACGAGCATGTATACGTAGGTATAAGGATGTGAAGGAGGCGAGAGAGGTGTGTCAGGATCGTGCCAAAGGGAAGTCTATATTCTCTGCCTGCTCCTCTGGGTGACGGGCGTGAGTGTTTATATATATTTTATATATTTTTTTATTACTTTTCGAGAGTCATTACGAATCGTCTCGCACGCAGACTTGACGACTTCCAGCCTCCCGAACAAGCCGGTTTCCGAAAAGGCTTCAGTACCATAGACCACATACATACCCTGCGGCAGATTGTACAGAAGACTGAAGAGTACAATCTGCCACTTTGCCTGGCGTATGTGGACTATGAGAAAGCCTTTGATTCCGTCGAAATTTGGGCGGTGCTACACTCCCTTCAGCGGTGCCAAATTGACTGTCGGTATATCGAAGTGAGCTGAAGTGTTTGTACAGTAGGGCTACGATGGCTATCCGAGTACAGAACCAGAGCTCGAAACCTATCCAACTGCAGAGAGGTGTAAGACAGGGTGACGTTATATCCCCGAAACTCTTCACCGCTGCATTGGAAGACGTTTTCAAGCTACTGGACTGGAAAGGATACGGTATTGACATCAATGGCGAGTACATCACTCACCTTCGATTTGCCGACGATATAGTCCTTATGGCAGAATCGCTGGAGGACTTAAGCACTATGCTCAATGACCTCAATAGTGCCTCCCAACGGATAGGTCTTAAGATGAACATGGACAAAACAAAGATCATGTTCAATGTCCATGTCACACCTATGCCGGTAGTTGTTGGGAGCACTATGCTCGAAGTTGTTGACGAATACGTTTACCTGGGACAAATAGTCCGACTAGGTAAGTCCAACTTCGACCGAGAGGTCAATCGACGGATTCAACTCGGCTGGGCAGCGTTCGGGAAATTACGGCATATCTTTTCGTCAGGTATACCTCAATCTCTAAAAACTAGATTGTACAACCAGTGCGTGTTGCCAGTGATGACTTACGGATCTGAGACGTGGTCCTTCACTGCTGGCCGTATGAGGACGCTTAAGGTCGCTCAGCGAGCTATGGAGAGGGCTATGCTCGGAGTTTCTCTGCGTGATAGACTCAGAAATGAGGATATCCGCAGTAAAACCAGAGTGACCGACATAGCCCAACGGATTAGTAAGCTGAAGTGGCAATGGGCCGTCAGCCATATAGCTCGAAGAACCGATAACCGATGGGGAAGAAAGGTTCTCGAGTGGCAGCCTCGTACCGGTAGGCGTAGTGTAGGGCGACCCCCCACTAGATGGAGTCACGACCTGGTAAGACATGCAGGAAGTCGATGGATGCAGGTGGCTCAGGACTGTGCTTTGTGGCATTACTTGGGGGAGGCCTATGTTCAGCAGTGGACTTGTGAAGGGCTGTAATGTTGATGTTGATGTTAATACGTAAATATTAAAATGTTATACTCGTATTTAGTCTTTACATACTCATTGTTGCTGGGTAACCAATTAAGTGAGCGTAGAGCCGAAAACCATGCAGTGGCAGTGTGAAGAAAAACCACTACCCTAGTATACACGGTGTAACTTGAGGGTTAGATCATCGGTGGCTGGGGAATGGAGGTCCTCAGCACCTATAGATTCAACCCCCCTATATGTAATGCGATATCAGTTGTGGAAAAGTTATTTGGACTCTAGTAAAAATTTTGTCAATATAAGATTTTAGCCTAAACTTCGCAATCGCTACCAAACTATTAGGTCTGCGACCGTTATTTTTTTTTCAAACAAGAGTGTTCTTTTGTATCTTTAAACCAAAGTTTAAATTTATAAAAAATTCCTGATTTTATAAAGTCTAAAACTATTTTAAAAATGTTAGTTACCGAATGATATATATATATATATATATATATATATATATATATATATATATATATATATATATATATATATGATGCTATGATGGGTTGAATTAAGAAGAGGATAGCTAAATAAAAACATTATGTTTTGCTCTTGTACTGATGTGGTTGGGTTGGGTTGTATTAATTTATACATTATATATATATATATATATATATATATATTTTTTTTATACACCTTTAGCTACCTTTTAGACGCAGAACAGATTAGACGCAAGATCAACGGTTTTACTTGCTTTCCGCGGCACGAGGGTGAAACATCACCAACTTCCTTACTTCAGGCTGCTACTGAGAATTGAATAATATATAAACCAGATAATCACCTGGTGTTGCAGTTATTCATGGGCGGCGGTAGTCACTTTTCATTAGGTTAAGTCGCATGCTCGTTTGCCCCTCTTCTGATAAAAATAAACGGATTTATTGGCCCGACCAGGGTTTCAAACCCGCGACCTCTTTACCAACTTTGTTTAAATCACTAGATATATTACCGTGTCAACCTACTATGTACATAACCGTGTAGTGGCGGCGCAAGAGAATCCACTAGTTAATATAATCCTTATAACAATTGAAAATAATAAAAGAACCTGAAACGCTTGCTAACCCTAGCAACTATATCAATATTCTAGCCTAATCTCTACCTATAGACTGCTAGGAGTCATATGTGAGGCAGTGAACTGTTGATGGACTGTAATTAATGAATACACACGATAGAATATATTGATATAATATACACAACATAAGTTGAAGTAATAATATATGAACGCAGAATTGTTACCAAAGAGAAACATAAAGACACGAGTGTAATGTAAATGCAATTACACGAATGCTTTTTACAGTTAGAAGGAAATAATATAGAGAAGTATTTCCTAGTGTAACATCCCACATTTCCTGTAACCACATTATAAAATGCGAACGTGTGGTTCAAATATCGCGTTTCATTGCCAGCATTATGACACGGATATGTGCCGGATACAGCAAGCATTGCACGATGCAATATGTCACGTGTTAAATATTCTATAAGTAATATGTAATATATAAAAGCAGTTTAACTAAAAATCGATTAAGAAATTTTGTAATTAACCCGCTAGCTCAGAAAGAACAGCAAACAGTTAATATAACTTACCGTAAAAATAAAGTGTAAAATAACAACCTATATATTATGCCCAACATCTTTTTTATTTAATTAAAAGGATTTTAAGGCAAGGAAGAGTCCACCTCACTGTACCAATGCGTTTTCGTAGACTTTATCTTACACCACGTTACAGGCAGTCTTAGCTTACTTTATTTCCTTATGTAAGTGTAGAGAAACAGCGGTCCTTTTTTGGAAATGAGTCATTCCATGTTAGTACTCAGAGGTAGCAACGCATATGCATTTTGATTTTCAATCGAGGATAAATATAGATGTATATGGACCATAGCATCCACTTACCATCAGGTGGACTGTGTGCTGTTCTGTTCCCCTTATTCCATAAAAAAATCTAGCGGCATGTTGTCCTACATTTCACTTGCCAGTATAGACTGCACACCCTAGAAGCTTTGTGACCAATTGATCGCCAGGTCATCGATTTATATGGTCGGTCTATTGCCACTTCAGCTTACTGTTCTGCCTCTGATATTCATTTTTTGCATAAACTGATGTGGTAGACTAGACAAAAGAGCTTATGGTCCACTTGATGGCTGCTGCAGTCTATATATTACCAGCGTAAAATAACAGCTCAATGCTGATTTGTTTCGTATGGTGAGTGTAGAGATCCAAAGAACCTTTTTATCGGAAACCAAGCATTCCATCTTAGTACTCATAGGTGACAACCCATCTTCATCTTAGTTGGGAATAGATTAGAAGTCTATTGGCCACAGCATTCCCTTACCATCAAGTGGATTGTGTGCTAGTTTGTCACCCTTATTCTAAACAACTTTGAGGAATAAAGACCTTACAACTTGTAATTTTGCAGGCTCTATTGTTATTTTTAGGCTGTAACATATCATTGTAAGCAATGTATTCGGCGGCGGAAATAGGTTAGCGTGTGATAGTGTTACCTAGTCACGTAGTTTTACTTTACTATCAAGCACTTGTTTATGCAGCATTTCAGATTGAAAATAATAATTGTGACGTATTAGTAGTTAGTAGTAATTAGTTGTGCCAACGGAGCTTGAATTTAGCTTTGTTACGCTTTCAACATTTTGAGGCGATCGCTTATCCCAGCAATCCACTATTAAAGTGAAATTATAAAAAAATATATATAGTAAAAATATATACTCCATAATTATTGTATTGATATTGCCTTATCATAATTCAAAAACGGTTTATTTCGCGTTATGCCTAAAGCTTTAATATTGTAATTGTGTTCCGGGTCTGTTAGGATAAAGGGATTGTTAATTAGTAAGGAAGCGAAATTATTTGAATATTTTGAGCTTATCTTTCTAAGATTTACTCTATTTGAGATACGTTTGAAAGCATATGTCTTAATGGAGGTATACTTGATTATTGTATTCTTAAAATAAAAAGTATGTGGTGAACGCTTATATTAAAAAGCACATGTAACGGGATGTCTACGGTGAACGTCAACCTCGTAATATTTCAAGTCATCAAAAATGCTGACGGTGGTAAAATAAGGAATAAAGTTTTTAATGTAACCATTTAAATGGTGAGATTGTTATGTTCTTTATTCCACTCAAAAGGTTAAAAATATTATAATTTTTAGTTTCCTAATTGCGGATTTTACGTTTCATTAAACGTTATTTTTTCCTTTACCAGCTGATAGAGGTCTGCTGTACATTCATTTTTATTGGAAGAAGGATTTTGCGTATTAACCAATTATTGTATCCGTACGTCCTCTATGGAGAACATGAACTGCGGAGTATTTTGAGTCATTGAAAACGCAGAAAGTTTAATTCGTCTCAGACTGTGTAATCCCTGCTTTAGGGATTTCTATGTTGGTTCGTGTTGTAAGACTGAAACAACAACTGGAAAATATAAGTCGGCGGCTGTAGAATGGCGTATTAGATTTTTGTTTATTCATCGTCACAGTATAAAAATTTAATATAAAATAATTGTTTAAATATCTACGTAGACTTAGCGAGGTTTTGGGACACGAAGTTCGCTTAGAACCCCTCAGTGACATGCTAACCAACCGACAGTCGGTAGCACTCACGTTACGATTCACGCTATATTGACTGTAACGTCAAATGCATTTCATCGGTGGTTTGAAAGAAGAACAAAGACATCGCAGGAAATTTCTGATTCCGCTTGTCGCAGTCGTATTGCATAAACTGTACATAGGGTAGAGGTAGCACTAGAGAGGTTCTGCTGTAATCGATTTAAGTCATGATTAGAACTTTTACGTATTTCGGTTTGTTATATGCAAAATCTTTAAAACATGAGGTCTTGACAGTCAAGAAATATACATATTATATTACCATAGACATTTTTTAAGTTAACTGTCATTAATCAATCATCTCTGGATTTTTAAGTTAGGAATAGGATACAAGTAAGAGTTTGCTTCTTTAACTTCATCAAAGAAAGATGTAATTCATGCGATTATTTATTCTACAATTTAATATAACTATTAAACAATTATGCCTATTAAAATATTAATGGAGTAAGATATATAAACATAACTTACTACTACTACTTAAAACATATGACGTGTCACAAATTGGACATTGCTAAAAACTGTTTAAAAATCCTTATGCCAATCTATGTATGTATATATGTGATACCTGTGGTATCACAGTTTAAGCCTCCCCTAATAATTTCAATAAAACACAAAGGCTTCATTTGGATGGCGCTCAACGAATGATTTTGGAGGTTGTACTTATTGTTGTTGTTGTTGTAAAAAGTAGTTGGAAAAGTTGTTGGCTTAAAAAAGCCAACATTTTTTCCAACTGCAAGTTCATTCAGGAAAGCTAACGTGTGAAAGTACGGCAGTTATTTTATTGTCTATAATTTAAATAACCCATTTACACTTGAAATAATACTAATTTTTACGGAATTTATCGCGTATATTTAACTTTTTTACCCGACGTTTCGAGAGCTTTACAGCACCCATGGTCACGGGAAGGACTGAGATGTTCAACGTCCAGCTGTCATAGTTAACCGCGGTTACCATAGATTAAAATTTAACTTTTGTTCCGATCTACACAGTATGAACTTATGGTATCAAGGAGTCTTGCAGTTGTATACTTGGGTTGGGATTTAATTTTATTTATTATAGGATCCCAAGCAGATGGTAGCACCCAGCCATCTTCTCTATTGAAATTAGGATGTTTTTTGATTTCAATAGCCTCGCGAATCATCCTTGGAAGGAATCGGTATTCTTTAGCGAGGATTTGTGGTCTATCAAATCTGATGTAGTGACGGGGGGCGATCCTGTACATGTTCACAGACTGCAGACTTCCCGGAGCGTCGATTCTTCACATCAGCTATATGTTCTTTGACGCGGGTTTTAATTGATCTTTTAGTTTGTCCTATGTAGGAGAGACCACATTCACAATCAAGCTTGTACACTCCTGCATCTTGCAGAGGGACGTTACACTTGACTGATGGTAAAAACCGACCAATCTTCTTCGGCGGCTTGAAGTATGTTTTGTAGTGTTATGCTTACATACATACTTACATATCATTTTACACTATTTTATTTTTATTTTTCCATTCTGTTTTTGATTTTCTACATTCACCTCAAAACTGGATATTTTGCATCACCTTTATTTCCATAAGATCCTGTAATATTTTTAATTCATAAGAACACAATAACAAATCATTTTCACTTCGTATTTTCACGTTATCAGCACTTTTTAAATCGGTGTCAATGGAGTCTACCTTTTTCGATCTTTTATTTAGTTCTCCGTAACTCTACAATTTCGGGTTTCGTGCGCGCTCTTGCGCTACCTTTTTTCCTATATAAATAATATCTCATTTTTCACTTAAATCTTGCCGTTTCTGTATTACGAGCTTAAAACCAAAATTTGACATGTTTTGACATCGTTGTTTATCTGGTTGTCGTGGCAATTTTTATTCAAATATTGTTACCGGCCTGATGTTTTTACTTCAAAAATACTCTTTTCTTCTTGGCCATTTACAAAAATTTGCTTTTAATTTAAATAATTTCAAATAATTTCTCGTTCTTATCCCAGATCCGTCAAAAAGTATAAAAGCCGAAGAATCGGCCGATAGAGGTCCTCACTTCAGCTTTGATACGAGAAGCACCTCTTAAAGGCTTTATCCGCACTGCCTCGGGATCTTGCAAGCCTTCTCCTGAAGTCGTCGCCTAGCCACGCCTACGCCTCCACCTATTAGTGCCCGCGCTATCTTCGGCCGCTGAGCGTGCTTGTCTCAAGCGCTGCGTGTTCCTACTCCAGACGCTGCGTGTCTACTCCGGACGCTGTGTGTGTCTACTCCGGACGTTGTGTTTGCCTACTACAAGCGCCACGTGTACCTACTCCAGACGCTGCGTGTCTACTCCGGGTGCTGCGTGTATCTGCTCCGGGCGTTGCGTGTGCCTACTCCAAGCGCTGCGTGTACCTTCTCCAGACGCTGCATGTGCTTTCTCCAGATTCTGCGTGTACCTAGAGCAGGCGCTGTGCACCTATCATAGGCATAGCCTGTGCATACTTCGTTGCAGTATCTTTATTTTTGTTATTTTTTTTTAATAATATTGTAAATCACTATCATCATTACAGCCCATCATCACCTTCATACCTTTTTTTTATAAAAGAAACTGTAAATCTTTTCAAATTTTTTAAATAATTTATTTTATTTTTGGTTGTTTTGTTGTAGTTAGGTTAGGTTATTTAGTTTTTAATTGTCGCTTTACGACAATTTGGCGCCCAACGTAAAAGTTCTTCTTTTCTTCACCTTAGCTACGCCTTATCCATTTCCTTTTGATTGAATTGCTTTCTCTTTCGTTCTTAACTCTTTATTTACTCATCCTTATCATATCTTCCAAATTCTAAAACAAAACTTCATCTAGTTTTTCAACTTATCTGGATTATATTTAGACCTACATATAAAACTTACATTCATCACCTTAATATTTTTATTCTAGAGAACTTAAAGAGGTACTATCTTCCAAATTCTAAAACAAAACTTCATCTAGTTTTTCAACTTATCTGGATTACATTTAGACCTACATATAACACTTCACTTACATTCATCACTTTAATATTTTTATTCTAGAGGTACAATTTTTTATTAAATTTTTATTTCTTAAACTTAACACTTAATTATAACAATGAAACGGGTTATTAAGTACGAATTCCTTAACAAGGCCGAACTCGAATACGAAGTGAAGATTAGATGTGAGGAACCAGCTAATACTGTTTTGCTTCTAAAAAAACAGGTTTTGCGTTTAGTTGAGAATTCTCACCCTGAAGATATTCTGACTTCTCCAATTCCGATCGAGGATGACTTGTCTCAAATTGGTTCTACTTTGACTTACCTGGACTGTAAAATTGAAAAATTTTTACAAGGTGAAACCAAATACTTACGATTAATAGAAACTTTTATTAATCATGTTTTTTACAGATTGGAGCGAATAGATACTGACTTATATCCAGACTTTAAAGCTATTTTCGATACTTTGAAGATGAAATTTGACGCTATTACTAAACAATTCGAATCCTTGACTCCACCTCCAACTGAAAATGACTCTCCATCACTTGACCCTCCTGTTGACCCGATTGTCATGGAACCTCCTCTTGTTTCTCAAACATCTGTTACGATCCATACCCCGTATCCTTCACCACTACCTCAATCTTTTTCTCCAACTAACGTCTTCAAAGATCTGAAAAGACACACGTTCAATGGTAAAAGCTGTCCAAGATCCTTTCTTCAAAAACTTGAAGAATACTGCTTAGCTCGCGGCTTATCCAAAGACTTGTTGATCTCTCAAGCATTTGAAATTTTCACCGACAATGCTCTTCATTGGTTCAGATTTAAATATAATCAGAATCCAAACTTAACTTGGAACGAACTTTCCTCTTTATTAATCAAAGACTTTGGTGGTTTTGATTATGATTATAAACTTCTAGAAGCGATTAGGAACCGAACTCAAGGCCGTGATGAACCTATCGTCATCTATATTTCCATCATGTCTGGAATGTTCACTCGTCTTTCGAAGAAACTTTCTGAAACAGAACAATTGGAGATTATTTTGAGGAATATTCGCCCATGTTATTCAGTCTTCGTAGCTCTAAAAGACATTGACTCTATCGACTCTCTTCTGGCTACTTGCCAAAACTATGAAAAGTTCCTTGACAGAGACAAACAATTTAAAGAACCAAATGTACAACAAAGTCCTCTTATTTCTGAATTCAACTACAAGCATTCCACTTCAAATTCAGTTGGCTCTTCAAATTCTTCTAATAACTCACAACCTTCTCCTCCCTTTATGAATAAATTCACTTCATCCTACAAATACCCTTCTAGACAAGTTAATAGTCTCTCTCAAACTAAAGCTCCTCAAGAAAGCTCTTTTTGTGTTCGCTGTCGTAAACAAGGTCATACTTTGAACACTTGTACTCAACCACGATTCGTGATTTGTTTCAAATGTGGTCTTAAAGGTTTTAAAACTGCAGATTGCCCTACTTGTTCTCCCAAACCACATACTAGTTCAAAAAACTAACTGCTGACTTGAAAAGTAACTTAAACTTTGATAGTGACGATTGGGCTAGTTGGATTAAAACAATTCAAAACTTCTTTTCTTGTTACAAAATCTCTTCTACACTCTACTCCAAAGAACAAGATCTTAATCGTCCATTCGTTAATGTCAAAATTTATGACTTAACTTTATCTGGTTTACTAGATTCTGGCAGCTCAGTAACTATTCTGGGTAATAATTCTCATTTGGAAATTCTTAAACTGGGCTGTAAACTTTTCAAGTCAGATCTTATTAGTGTCTCTACTGCTAATAATCAAAAAGTTAATTCCTTGGGTTATTTTGACTTACCTGTTCATTTCAATAATCAAACTCATTTGATTAAAGCTTATGTTTTTCCGGAAATATTTCCTTCGCTAATACTAGGTATTGACTTTTGGAGAAAATTTAATCTGTTACCTAGTGTTTTATCTTCTCTTAACTTTACAGAATCTAAATGCTCTGCTATCGAAATTAAAGATATTAAAGTTTTACCTTATGAGCATTTAACTCCTAACCAAAAGGACATCGCTAACGACATCATCCAACGCTTCAAGACAATTTCTTTTGAAGAAAAAGGTATCCTGGGAAGCACACACTTAATCACCCACAAGATTGATACTGGTAATTCTCTTCCAATCAAACAAAGATGTTACAGACTGTCTCCTGAAAAACAAAAGGCGTTAATTAATGAAGTTGACAAGATGCTGGGATGGAACGTCATTGAACAATGCGAAAGTCCTTGGCTATCTCCAGTTCTCATCACTCCGAAGAAGAATGGTGAATGGCGTTTCTGCGTAGACAGCAGGAAGCTTAACTCAGTTACACGTCGTGATGCTTATAGTCTGCCACTAATAAGCGAAATTTTGGACAACCTGAAGAATGCCAAATTCTTATCAAGCATCGACATTGCGAAAGCATTTTGGGAGATTCCCTTGAATCCTGCTGATAAAGATAAAACTGCATTTTATGTACCTGGAAGAG
Organism: Parnassius apollo; assembly: GCA_907164705.1. Lineage (NCBI taxonomy): Eukaryota > Metazoa > Arthropoda > Insecta > Lepidoptera > Papilionidae > Parnassius > Parnassius apollo. Next base: position 150,537 of record CAJQZP010000226.1, on the reverse strand, counting down.
GCATGTTTAGATTCAAGGTAATGCCTTTTGGTCTCTCTAACTCACCTGCAACTCTACAAAGATTAATGGATATGCTTTTTACTCCTGAATTTGAGAACAAGGTATTTTGCTATCTGGATGACATCGTTATTATTAGCGAGACTTTTGATGAACACATATCGCTTCTCATGAAAGTTCATGAAAAACTTTCATATGCTAATCTGACTATTAACTTTGAGAAGAGTCAATTCTTCAAGAAAGAACTGAAATACCTTGGTTTTCTAGTGGACGAGTATGGTCTACGTGCTGATCCAGATAAAATAAAAGCTATTTTAGAATATCCTGTACCTACTTGCAGAAAAGAAGTACGAAGATTCATAGGCACCTGCAGCTGGTTCAGAAGATTCATTCCAAACTTTAGCACTATTGCCTCTCCACTCAACCGACTAACCTGTTCCGGGAAGAACGCTCCTAAATTTTTATGGAATTCACAAGCTGCAGCTGCTTTCCAGAGACTTAAAGAAGCTTTGGTAACTGCTCCTGTCCTTGCTTGCCCTAACTTCAAACTACCCTTCTCTGTTCATTGTGATGCATCAAATTATGGCATAGGAGCAATGCTTACTCAACATCAAGATGACAAAGAAGTCGTGATTGCTTACATGAGTAAAGCACTAAATAAAAATCAACAGAACTACTCAACTACTGAAAGAGAAACATTGGCTGTAATAACTGCGTTAGAACATTGGCGATGTTACCTAGACAATGGTAAAGAATTTACAATATATACTGACCATGCTGCACTTAAATGGTTTCAGAACTTATCGAATCCATCAGGAAGACTTGCTCGCTGGACTTTACGCTTATCATGCTTTAACTTTGTCCTGAAACATAAAAAAGGAAAGGATAACGTTGTTCCAGATTTATTATCAAGACATAAGAATCAAGAACGTCCTGATACACGAGAAACTTCACCTCAAGGCGTACATCCTATTACAATTGAAGAACCACCTGATCGTGAACTTGAGCACTACAACAAGATTTTTCTCGGATGCTCTAACAACCCAGACGCATATCCCAACTACACTATCAAGGATAACAAACTTTACCGCTGCATCCATTCTCTCGATCGTCTATACGATGACTTTATTTGGAAAGAAGTTCCACTACCTCAAGATAGACATGCACTTATTGAAGTTAACCATGGTTCCCCTTCAGAACTCCATCTTGGTATCTTCAAGACATTCAAGAAAATATCTTTAAAATACTATTGGCCTGGTATGTTTAAGGACATTGCCAAATTAATCTCGTCTTGTGAAACCTGCTTAACCTACAAACACCCTAATCATTCTCCCTATGGTCTTATGGGTAAACCCAAACTTTGCTCCAGACCTTTTCAAACTATATCCTTAGATCTCATGGGTCCATTACCTATGACTCGTAGACGAAATCAGTATATTCTAGTAATTAACTGCAATTTTACTAAATATACTATGATTTTTCCCCCTTAAACGTGCTACTTCAGCTAATATTATTAATCTTTTGGAAAATTCAGTTTTCCTAGTTCATGGCATTCCCCAAACTATTATAATGGACAACGCGGTTCAATTTCAGTCGCGAGAATTCCAATCATTCTTAAATTCTTATAACGTTCCTTGTATTTTTCACACAGCTTTATATTGTCCTCAGGTTAATCCTACGGAGAAGTTTAATAGTACAATTATTACAGCTCTAGCATCTCTAGTAGGAGACGATCATAGATCCTGGGACAACCATCTTGCTAAGATTCAGTACGCAATGAACAGCGCTACAAATGTAGCTACTGGCTTTACTCCAAACTTTTTAGTCTTTGGTAGGGAAACAATACCTTGTGGTTCCTTCTATACTCCAACTCAGAACCTTGAGGAATTGATATTTATGCCTCGTGATATTTACGCGTCTAATGCTGGTCTCCTCTCATCTATTTTTCACAAAGTTCAAACTAAACTTCACATAGCTCACGCTAAAAATAGCGCTCGCTATGATGTTCGCCGGTCTTTTAAAGAATTTAATGTGGGAGACACTGTTTGGCGTAAAAACCATGTTTTAAGCAATGCCGGCGCATACTTTAATGCTAAACTTGCCCCTAAGTTCATCAAGTGCAAAGTGATAGCTAAACTGTCACCACTAGTCTATGTGCTTGAAGACCCTAATGGAGTTAGAGGCAAGTGGCACATCAAAGATGTAAAATCATAATTTTTTTTAAACTTTTATTAACTGTATATATGTATAAATATCACCATCATTCTCACCTTATTATTTTTATTTCTTCGTTTGTTTGGTGATCCAGTGTTCTTCAACACATCTTGCTTTAGGACCTCGAATTTTCGTTGGTTAATCTTCACTTTTTATTTCAGACACATTTCGTTAGTGATGTTGCTGATCTCTGGCTTTGAGCCCTACCGCTCTGGCCGTTCTTAATCTTTACTTAAGTCATAGCGGCTAAAGCTTGCTTAAGATTAATTTCTTTAACTTTATCTTCACTCAGGAGCGGATGACAACTCCTTAAATAAGCCTGGATGTCCTTTCAAAATGTTTTTTTTTCCACGCAGGAGCGGATGACAACTCCTTAAATAAGCCTGAATGTCCTTTCGAAAACACACTTTTAGAGTGGTAGTCATTGAATGTGAACTCCACCCTTACCTGAATGCAGATGATGAATGTAAGAGATAGTATATCTGATATTGCCTGGTGATGTCTGTTACTGCAAAGCTGTGTTTTTATGGTTTATTTTGGAATGTACATCTCAAAATTTTTGCTGAGTCAAAAAATTTTCCAGGGTCGGGGGGAAAATGTAGTGTTATGCTTACATACATACTTACATATCATTTTACACTATTTTATTTTTATTTTTCCATTCTGTTTTTGATTTTCTACATTCACCTCAAAACTGGATATTTTGCATCACCTTTATTTCCATAAGATCCTGTAATATTTTTAATTCATAAGAACACAATAACAAATCATTTTCACTTCGTATTTTCACGTTATCAGCACTTTTTAAATCGGTGTCAATGGAGTCTACCTTTTTTCGATCTTTTATTTAGTTCTCCGTAACTCTACAATTTCGGGTTTCGTGCGCGCTCTTGCGCTACCTTTTTTCCTATATAAATAATATCTCATTTTTCACTTAAATCTTGCCGTTTCTGTATTACGAGCTTAAAACCAAAATTTGACATGTTTTGACATCGTTGTTTATCTGGTTGTCGTGGCAATTTTTATTCAAATATTGTTACCGGCCTGATGTTTTTACTTCAAAAATACTCTTTTCTTCTTGGCCATTTACAAAAATTTGCTTTTAATTTAAATAATTTCAAATAATTTCTCGTTCTTATCCCAGATCCGTCAAAAAGTATAAAAGCCGAAGAATCGGCCGATAGAGGTCCTCACTTCAGCTTTGACACGAGAAGCACCTCTTAAAGGCTTTATCCGCACTGCCTCGGGATCTTGCAAGCCTTCTCCTGAAGTCGTCGCCTAGCCACGCCTACGCCTCCACCTATTAGTGCCCGCGCTATCTTCGGCCGCTGAGCGTGCTTGTCTCAAGCGCTGCGTGTTCCTACTCCAGACGCTGCGTGTCTACTCCGGACGCTGTGTGTGTCTACTCCGGACGGTGTGTTTGCCTACTACAAGCGCCACGTGTACCTACTCCAGACGCTGCGTGTCTACTCCGGGTGCTGCGTGTATCTGCTCCGGGCGTTGCGTGTGCCTACTCCAAGCGCTGCGTGTACCTTCTCCAGACGCTGCATGTGCTTTCTCCAGATTCTGCGTGTACCTAGAGCAGGCGCTGTGCACCTATCATAGGCATAGCCTGTGCATACTTCGTTGCAGTATCTTTATTTTTGTTATTTTTTTTTAATAATATTGTAAATCACTATCATCATTACAGCCCATCATCACCTTCATACCTTTTTTTTATAAAAGAAACTGTAAATCTTTTCAAATTTTTTAAATAATTTATTTTATTTTTGGTTGTTTTGTTGTAGTTAGGTTAGGTTATTTAGTTTTTAATTGTCGCTTTACGACAGTTTTGATGGAAGCGCGCTTCAAGATGTAGCCAATCTTGTCAGTGACTCCTCTAACATATGGCAGTACAGCAGGTACACGCTCGACTGTGGCCGGCTTCACTCGTTCTCTGTGACGTAGGTGCGGGACCCGAAGCTTGTTGTCATGCAAAACTTGCTTGACATGTTGGAGCTCGGCAGCCAGGTGTTTACTGTCACAGATCCCTCGTGCTCTCTGAAACAAAGATTTACCCACGGTAGCTAACTGTGAAGGATGGTGGTGAGAATCACCGTTTAAATATCTATCTGTATGGGTCTTTTTTTCTATACACAGTATGGCTCAAGGTGTTATCAGGATTCCGAATTACTAACACATCTAGAAAAGCTAAGGAATTGTTTGCCTCTAACTCCATTGTGAACTGAATTTTAGTATTTATAGAGTTAAGATGGTCTAAAAATGCAGTTACTTTATCTAAAGGTAGAATTGTGAAAGTGTCGTCTACGTACCGCTTGTAGAATCTTGGATTTATGGGAGAAGTAAGCAGGGCTTTCTCCTCAAAGTCTTCCATGAATATGTCGGCGACAATGGGAGATACAGGTGAGCCCATCGCCACACCATCTACTTGCTTGTAGAACTCCTCCTTCCACAATAGGTAGCCAGATGTAAGGCAGTGTCTGAGTAATACTGCATATTCTACGGGCATGTTGTTTTCTTCCAGCCTTCTAGTTACAATTGAGATGCAGTCTTCAACAGGTAAGCATGTAAACAATGACTGCACATCAAAACTGACCATAGTTTCATTGTCTGCCAGACGTAGGTCTTTAATCTCGCTGACAAAATGGTAGGAATCCTTTATGTGTGCTCTTGTATTTCCCCTGAGCGGTGAGAGTATTTTCGCTAAGTGTTGAGCCAATCTGTAAGTTGGTGAATCGATTTGGCTCACTATGGGGCGTAATGGAGCATTGGGCTTGTGTATTTTTGGTAACCCATACAACTTTGGTGATTTGGCGCACGTAGGTATTATCCATTTTACGTCCAGATTTAATTTTTCGGAGTGTTTCTTTATGAGGTCACTAGTTGTTTTTAGTGTGCTGTTTGTTGGGTCGTTTTTAACCTTTTTATAAGTACTTACATCCGACAAAAGTTCTTGTATTTTAGAATTATAATCTGACGTATCCATGACCACCGTGGTGTTTCCCTTATCTGCGCGGAGAATCGTAAGATCTGGTTTATTGCGTAGGTTCTTTAACGCTATAAATTCGTCTCTGGGAAGATTCGGTTTAGGCACTGAACATCGACGTAACATAGACGAAATGTCTTGACGTATCGCCTCCAAATCTTCTTTCCGCATATTGTTTTTAAATAAACAGTCCTCGACACTACAGATAATTTATTCGTAAGGTAATCTGCTTGGAGTTATAGCGTAATTTAGTCCTTTGGATAACACCTTTATTGTTGCATCATCCAGTGTTTGTTTTGACAGATTATAGAACGCGATTTATCTATGATCTGTGTTTGTCAATGATTGCTTTTGGTTCTGGCATTGATTCGGATGTTTGACATTTGATTTGGCCGTTAATTTTTGATATTTTCTATATGTTTGTTTTTGCATTCGTTATATTTACTAATTTCGCGTTTATTTAATGTTTCCATGCAAAAGTTATAATCAAACGTCGTTAAAACTTTCTTTAATTCACTGGATGATATGTCTATGGATTTATTTATGTCATATAGATCGGAGCGTTTTTGTTGGATTACCGCCCGTAACAACTTTTTTACTTGCCTGATTTAAGATCTTAGCGCTTCCTCGAATGTCCTTTTTGGTGGATATTTTGACACACGTAGGAATGAGATTATGGTCTCGGCATCTTTTCAAGAAATTTAAGGCTGTTAGATATCTTGCGCGCTTAGTCTTTAGATCTCCTAATCGGCGTATTTTATTTGCAATTACCAGTCCGTACTGGTTTACATAATGATTTCTTATATTTACGCGAACACTACACATTGAAATAATACTAATTTTTATGGAATTTATCGCGTATATTTAACTTTTTTACCTGACGTTTCGAGAGCTGAGAGCCATTTACACTGTTCAAACCTAAATTATTACAAACCAGGAGAACAAATTATGACGCACGCTAAACGATTTAAGCAAAATCTTGTTATTTAGATTTTAGATACGGATTTAAAACTTATATTAAATCTTCGCATACAACGCTCATGTCATATTTATATTATCATCGATTTATAATAATGCCAAACGGGGGAGCCAGAAAACCCATAGCAGAGGATATAATCAAGTTTGGACTCCTGTATCCCACAAAAACTAAAAATGATTTAGCTAGTTGTGTTTATAAGTTAACACTGAATTAAATGTTTATTATTATTATTTATAATTATCTTCATAAAAAACGTGACCTTCATACATTTTTTGTAAATTTTATATATATAATTTATAATGTTTATATATTTGTTATTGCGGATTAATTATGAACATGTTAGTATAAGAATGGTCTAAAAGTGTGTTAAAAGGATCAACAGTTCAATCTAATAAATGGATAATAAATAGCATAAAGCTATATTAGTAGAGTAAGCATAACCATACTTTTAAAATACGCTCATAATATCGTTTTAAAATGACACGTATGTGCCAAAATATTTTTAATGGTCTCTATTAGGCAATTTAAACGTGCAATTCAAACTTTCCGGTCGAATGAAATGATATATCTGGCACTTAATATTTTTGCATCACATGCAAAGCCCTATCCATAATGTGCTGACCAACTTTGAGTATCCTCGTATGGGCTGCAGTGAAGAACAAAATCTTCAGTTCCATACGCATACAACACACACTAGTACACTTTTTTTTATGGTTTTAAGAGGAACCACCTTGCACTTTACTCACCGGTACAAAGTTGCTCTTTAACTCCCCCATCTTTCTGGCCATTGGCTGTATAGCTATACCCACATTTATTAAAAGTTATTTCTTATAGAAGTGATGTAAACGAACATACGGATCATCTGATGGTAAGTGTCGACCGCCGCCCGTAAACGACTGCAATACCAGGTGAATTGCAGTTGCGTTGCCTTTGATCCGTCCCAAAAATTGCCGATGGTAAACGATTCCACACAGAAAGTCTTGCGACGAAGAAAATTTCCAGTAAATCGCTCAGTGGTGGACCGCCAAGTGCCAATAATTGCTATTTATTGCCGTATGGTGGTTGCATAAAAATACATCGTCCCATTTTCACGACGAACATGGGTAATGCCAGAAAGATAATATGAAGAAATAGATGGTAGTATGACATTTATTTTATAAAAATGGGGGCAAATGGGCATGCGGCTCACCAGACCCTTTCTTAAATGCCAAATGTGAAGCACTTAGATGTCGCCAGTAGCAATTAAGACAAACACTCTCTTCGACAAGTGAGGTCCTCCTATGACCTGATTATCAAAAATAAATGTTTATATTTAACTATTTAAATTTTTGCTCAAAGCCCTTGTCCTATTTCATTCCAGTAGTAATATTATCTCATTGTAATGGAAATACCTATACGACTCAGTGGGCTTGTTTCGACCGAGCACAAATCTAACCTGTGCCCGTAGACACCTTCATCTATCCTCCCAGGATCAAGATTTCTACGAGAACTAGATTCTCTATACTCTACTTACGAAGCACAGCAGCATAAGCAGTTAATTTATGCTGGTATTCTATAACAACATGGTCCTTCTCGGTTTGGGTGGGCCCATTCGTCTTGCAACCATAATAAATTTGCAGAGTAAATTACCATATTTTTTATAGAATTAGGGTGACAAACGAGCACACAGTCATTCTGATGGTAAGTGGATGCTGTGGCCCTATACCTTTAAACGAGCAATTCTTGTATATATGTATAATCGGGATCTCGGAAACGGCTTCAACGATTTTTATAAAATTTAGTGTCCAGGGAGTTTCAGGGGCAACAAATCGATCTAGCTAGCATTTATTTTTAGAAAATGTCCTTTTGTAATTAAATAAATAAATATATATAGTAAATTTTGACAAGTTACCAACGATCGTAATAGCCCAGATGGGATGTTGTTCTGGCGTGGTATTGGAGTTCCGTGGTTCGCGTCCCGTCTTGGGTCCGACTTTTTTTCCTTTTTTTTTTTCAAGTTCCCTTCTTTTGTGAGAAAATCTATTATTTCGAGCCCTTGTTTTAGTATTTTTTAAAAATATGAAAATTTTAATTAAACTAATTGCGCTCATGATTTTTTATTCAAATAACCAGTTCAGTTTTTTCTATTATGTCAATTATATCAAAAACTATTATTCATGTAATTTGTATATAAATGTAACTTAAAAAGAACCGAGCAAAGCTCGGTCATCCGGGTACTATTATTTATATAAACAATTATGTAGTCTTTAAGAAAGTAAAAATTATTTTATTCTATTTCACGGTCACATCGCTAAGGACACGGGTGTCGGGGTCTTCTAAGATTAAAGGAACTAAGAGCTAGCTAGTTAAGCCGTGTTGAACTACAGATACATATATATAAAGCTTTTTGTTTTTAGACAAGCTAGTTGACGAGCACAAAAGTGACTGGCTGGCTACTGAAAAAAGCAGAAGCTGTGAGATGGTTTTGGTAGCTTTGACTAGAGAAGAAAGAAATGACATAAGATAAAGATCGTTAGTTGTAGGAATGTAACGAAATATTGGCGTCTCTTTTTAGCTTGTGAGTATATTCGTATGTAAAAAAGGACAATACTAGTTTTATTATTACCGAATATGGCAATAATTTTTTCGCTGCGGCCGGGCGTCATGTTTTGTCACAGTCAATGACAACTATATCAGTTGTCATTGCGACTTTAGTGAGGGAGTGTGTTATTTTTATATGTTTCTCTCATGAAATTCGATTATTACGAAATTTCTTATTTTATTCCTCGAGACCTCTAAATTGGAATAAAAGGTATCCTATATGTTAATTAAGGTAATAAACTATTTGCGTGCCAAATTATTATATTCAAACTCTTCTGATACTTTTGGCGTGATTGAGGAATAAACAAACATTCAAACTTTTGCATTTATTATAGTTTAATTAGTGTGAGTATTATGACTGAGTCTAATTTATTATCTAACAAACAAACAGAAATTCTTTAATTAGTATTTCTTGTTTAGTAATAATAATTGTAACATTAATAATAGATAGTTACATTATAAAAACAAAAGAAAAACAACTGCTTAAAAGTAATGAACTGAAAACATAGGTATAACTTATATATACTTCAGTAATCTCCTTTTAATTTCCTTTATTTGGATATACCCCTACCGATAGCTTGAGTAAAAAAATTAAGGAGTTACAATTTGGCGACAAAAATCCGTCATATTGATTAAAAGAAAAAACTATCTAAGAACACACGGGTGTTTGAGACGAATCACACGAAAGAATATTTTTCTAAATAAGCGCCACATTATCGATATTAGGTATAGTGCGCAGCACTACGTCAAGCCGCTATTTTTGTGCCAGACTCAGTTTAGGTATTCACGTTTTTTTCGTAGGTATGTCATGTCCTATCTTTTTTCTCTAGTCAAAGTTTGGTAGTAAGAAAATATTACAGGCCATATTAGGTCCCGTAGGTGTACTTAGAGGTGACTCTGGGAAATGATTGAAAAATCTAATGCCTTCTGAATAAAGGAAAATATGTAAATATTCTGTTCTCAATTCCACCAGATGTAAAATACCCAGACCGGTTAGACGTCTGGTTTTGTAACTTTCAATCTGCCGTCATGTGGGATATTTAAGGCAAATCCTTTTGTTTCCTACTTTTACAGGCCTATGAATATGACGATCAAGTTGTGCAAAAATCTCTTCTTTTTTTTTGTTATTGTTCGCGAGTTCAAAAATTGAGAAATAAATACAATTTCTACAGCATTAGAATTTTCATATCTGGAAAATTTTTAACGAATCAATTTTAATGTTTTTAAACTACGTTTTCCACTATATAACTTGCGAATTACATTGGAATAACAAAATCTTTGCATTTAGTTTCAATCTACATTTCTGTTGTGGATGCATTAAACTTTATTTATTATTGTTTTAGGTGAAATTACTTTTTTTATTCCTGGATTTGTAAGCAATTTTTACTTCTTAGTACATTATTGGCCCTTTCGAGCTTTTTTGCGAGCAGATGGTCCTCGGATAACGTGATTGTAAACGTATTCTATTCGCATGAAGTATACATACACCTATTATCAGAAAAATACTCAAACGAAGCATAAAAAACATCCTTCGTCACCCTTGAAGTCTTAAAGGAAAAACGTTTTTTCTTGCCCATAGGGATAGTAAAGTTTTTAGTGTGTATCTACGAACACGTCAACTGACGTTTCGAACATATATAAATTTTCTAAATTGCCACCATTTTTGGTGTTTAACAATACAATGAGGTGGTCGCTTCCAAGCTGTTTCTAAAGTAAATTTCGTAGAGTGTGTAACAATTTATGTTATTTAATTAATTTGAAAAAAATCTTGCTGAGGTTCTTCCCAGAACAGAGGTTTTTTTTTCTGAAAAAGTGGTAAAGGAAAAAATTATTTCCAATAAAAATTACATGTTATCTATTTTAAATAAAAAGAACACAATTCTATTCTATAAGTTGATCGTGTAATGGCGGTATAAAAATATCCGCTACCCCAATTCAATGTTTGGTGAATGTTATTGTGTTGATTTTTTGGATTTTCTAGTGTTTTATTAGTGTTTTAGTATAGAGTTTTGTTATAAAATTCTAATTAAAGGGTTTGTGTAAATATAATTTATCTTATTATATAAATTTCGAGTTATATAAAACCTTACTTTTGTTTAGATTATAGGACAGAAAATTTTGTATAAATTTTATAATGCCAAACTTTTTCATAGAAAATTAGTATCTAAATATAAGTTTTAATAGTTTTAAGTGCTGTGGGTGGGAGCCGTCACATGCGACCACTCGGGATTTGCGGGCGCATGCGACTGCGGGGAATTTTAACAGGATTGAAGGATTAAAAAGGTTATCCGTATCCGTATATATAATAGTACCCTAAACCAACGAGCATGTATGCGTAGGTATATGGATGTTGAAGAGGCGAGAGAGGTATGTCAAGATCGTGCGAAATGGAAATCTGTATCTGTCTCTCTCTGTGTCTCTGCCTACCCCTCTGGGTGACAGGCGTGAGTGTTTATGTTGATGTATATACATATATATAACTGAAAGAGACAAATCATTTATTATTCCTTGAAAATCAAAATCATAAAAAATTGCCATGAGTCATGACTGTGTAGTCATAAGGTTTTAATCCAGGTCGCATGTTTTTTGTGCGGTATAATATCAGTATTTAACCCATAAATCACTATATACTCGTAGTTACTGTGATTGTTAAAGTAACATTTTCCGATATTATAAGTAATTCCAAATTGCTTCAGTCTTATGACTAAAGCAAATCGCCATAAGGCGACGACTCAGTAGAGCGGGATGAAATTTTCATGCGGCATTTTCATTCAGCGGGATGAAATGTTCGAAATGCATATCAAATATACGGTCGTCTATATATTATGGGCTAAAAACTCATAAAGAGTTAATTTCCCGCTCCCGCAGCCGTAGAAGAACTACGAGACTATTTTATTTAAAAACTCACGTGACTGCAATTTTGTGTGGATTCGTGCCGGCCCAAAAACTCATCTGGAGTTAATCGCAAGTCAGACAGGTGAAAGGCGGGCTATTTGCGATGGATTGACTGCCATTAAATTTCCCAGGTCGCTTTGCGCCCACAGTCTGCGCGATTGTGTTAGTTGCCTGGTGCAGCGACAGTTGCAAATAAATGAATGCACCGTGTATATAGATCGCATCGTGAATTTACTTTAAACTAACATAACATAACCTACGTGTGACATGGTGCCGCCACCGCTGCGGGCACGGATTTATATCCTCCCTAAGTGCTTATACGAGTATAAAAGCCGTAATAGTGTCTTGAGTGGCGATCGCTGTGAGTATACGTCAAGCGTTCCAAATTTTTTGTGTGGTGGGGGGGGGGGGGGGGTTGTGATCTGTAAAGTTTCCATACTCAAAAAATTGCAGCATATATTTGCATACATTACGTGAAAATAACCCCAACTCAAAATAATGCAGTATTACAGACACTTCAATTTTGTTTAATTGTATAGCTGTATTATTTCACAAGATTTTCAAAGACATTGAGTTTTAAGCAACGATTCATAAAATTTAATATGGCAGAAGCAGAACGAAACAGAACGAGAATTTAATACTTTATAACATGAATTTACAATTTAATTTATTGTACAATAAATGAAAACATTTTAGAAACAGCATGTTAGCGATTTTCTCATTCCCAGGGTTTGTTATCAATCATGTACTCTTTGATAGTAAATTAATCCCTATAAAACATTTTTTTGTTTTATAAGGTTATGGTAGTAGAGCAGGCACACGCTCGTGCAGAATTTGCTTGACGTGCTGAAGCTCGGCGACCAGGTGTTTGATGTCACAGTGCTCTCTGTAACAAAGATTTGCCCACGGTAACTGGAAGAATGGTGGTGAGATTCACCGTTTACTATAGTTATTCTCAATTAAATATCAAAATGCAAAGGCGTTGTCAGCCCTTAGGACTAAGATGGAATGTCTCGTTTCCAGTAAAATTGGTCTCCGGATCTCAACACTCGACATAAGAATCACAGCAGCATTAAGCTGCTATTTTGCGCTGGTATTCCGACCCATTCCTTCTACAATAACAATATAGCTGGAGTGAGGCTTTTTCACGTAGTAGTGACGTGACGTATAGTAATGTGAACAAATTATTAATTATATGTTAAAGTAGATATTAAATACTTTTTTGACAGACCTGTTAAAATATATGGAATATCACATTTCTTTCTTATTATTTGTTTCGCGTCTGGTCGAAATTCGACAATTTAATTGGTTTTTTTGCATGGAATAACACTCAGACGTTCTTTTTTGTGAAAATCTAGGGCTTAATACCTAACAAATTATATAATTAAGTTTCATTGCCCTCCTTTTCATTAAAAATACAAAAAAGAAACTATTTCATGAACTAATATACTATTTTTTTTACATTTTTAGTATCGAGGTTAAAAAAAATAGATATTTTCTCTGTTCCTATTTTAAATAATATACAAGGATAATATAATTAAATCTAAGAAATTACAAGGGACATAAAGTCCGGAATAATAATCAAAAGCCAGTAATTACCTCAAATAAATCGGATTCAAGTTGTGAAAACAGCTGATAAATCTGCGACCCAAGCAGTAAATTTGGTCAAGTTATTATGCTATTGACTAGCCAATCTGGTGGGAAGGCATCTTATGTTTTCAAGTAGTTAATTATTTGCGACGCCAAATTAATGAGGAATGTTTATAAGAAATACACACCATTAAACATGAATAATTTATTTCGATTTTTATCCATATTGTCGTTCGTTATAATGCCAGAAAATTTTCAATGTCTTAGTATACCTAAGATGTTGAAAATTTTCTGACATTATAACTTGGCGGTGTACCCTAAAAATCATATCATCATCATCAACATGTTTACAGCCCATGACAGTTCCACTACTACAGAAAGCGCCGTCTAATACAAGGAATGTCATATATACGGCCATGAGCCATGTTTGCATTCGGTCGTGCCAGTCAGTTTCAACGGTGCTGTTCCGGGCTAGATTATATTGCATGTCTGTGTGTGCAAGTAATATGATTGATAAAAGAACACACAGTTCATACGATGGTAAGTGAATATTTAGTCAATAGATATCATCTACATAGAACTTGTAGAGGTTGTACTTTTCAAGCCAAAATTTTTTTCAACTACCAGCTCATTAAGGAAAGCTAACTTGTGACAGTACGGCAGTTATTTTACTGTCTACAATTTAAATAACCACAATACAATTTAAAAAATTATGACGTATGCTAAACGATATAAGCAAAATCTTGTTATTTAGATTTTAGATACGGATTTAAAACTTATATTAACTCTTCGCATACAACGATCATGTTATGTTTATATTATCATCGATTTATAATAATGCCAAACGGGGGAGCCAGAAGACCCACAGCAGAGGGTATAACCAAGTTTGGACTCCTGTATCTCACAACAACTAAAACTGCTTTAGCTAGTCGTATTTATGTAAGTTAACTTTGAATTAAATATTTATTAGTATTATTATTTATTATTACCTTCATAAAATGTATATATATATAATTTATAATGTTTATATATTTGTAAATGTGGATTAATTAAATTATAAATTTTAGTATAAGCACTAGAATAGTCTAAAAGTGGGTTAAAAAAGATCAACAGTTCAATCTAATAAATGCATGTTAAAATAGCATAAAGCTATATTAGTGGAGTAAGCATATAACCAAATACGCTCACAATATCGTTTTAAAATGACATGAATGTGCCAAAATATTTTTAATGGTCTCTATTAGGCAATTTAAACGTGCAATTCAAACTTTCCGGTCGAATGAAATGATATATCTGGCACTTAATATCTATCGTTACTTAAAAGAAATCGCAACAAAAATTTTAAGAATTCATTATTTTTGTTAATTTAAAAAGTTTATAATCATCATTTTTTATTAAAATTCATCACTAGTATGCTACTATCCCTATTGAATATATGCCTTCCACAAGAAATACCACAAAACAAAGTCCTGAGCCACTGTTGTATGTTTTGTCTGGTCATCATTCGATCTAGTGAGAGGCAGCCTACACCCCGCTCTACGGTATGTTGCCAAAATTCGAAATTATTTCTTATCCATCGTTTGCCAATTGTTCGAGTTATATGGCCGACTAATTTTCTTTTCAGCTTACTTAAACGTTAGGCTATGTCAATTATTTTGGTTCTACTGTTATTATATGACTACTCCTGTCCAAGTACAAATGCAGCCAATTTCAAACAAGGAGGGCTACGGATCTGTTGACACTTCTACGGATTAAGATACAATGCCTCATAGTCTGTAATTATAGTGGCTCTTTATACCCTTTTGACCGAAACACAGCTGTGCAGTGCAGGCACTACTATTTTACGGTTTTTAATAGATTAGAGTGTAGTATCTTCTCAGACGTACTCCTACGCAGAAAAAATCTTACTACTTTGTGCATCACAAGCAAAGCCCTACCCATAATGTGCTGACCAACTTTGAGTGTCCTCGTACGGGCTGTATTGAAGATCAACATTAACAGTTCCATATGCATACAACACACACTAGTACACTTTTGTTTTATGGTTTCAATAGGAACCACCTTTTACTATACTCACCGGTACGAAGTGGCTCTTTAGCTTCCCCATCTTTCTGGTCATTGGCTCTATAGCTATACCTATATTTATTAAAGGTTATTTTTATAGGAGTGAGGTAAACGAACATACGGATCATCTGATGGTAAGTGTCGACCGCCGCCGTCCGTGAACGACTGTAACACCAGTTGAATTGCAGTTGCGTTGCCTTTGATGCGTCCCGAAAATTGCCGATGGTAAACGATTTCACACAGAAAGTCTTGCGACGAATAAAATTTCCAGTAAATCGCTCAGTGGTGGACCGTCAAGTGCCAATAATTGCTATTTATTACCGTGTGGTGGTTGCATAAAAATCCATCGTCCCATTTTCACTACGACCATGGGTAATGCCAGAAAGATAATATGATTAAATAGATGGTAGTATGACATTTATTTTATAAAAATAGGGTAAATGAGCATGCGGATCACCAGATCCTTTCTTAGATGCCAAATGTGAAGCACTTAAATGTCGCCAGTAGCAATTAAGACAAACATTATCTTCGACAAGAGAGGTCATCCTATAACCTGATTATCAAAAATAAATGTATATATTTAACTATTTCAATTTTTGCTCAAAGCCGGTGTCCTATTTCATTTCAGTAGTAATATTATCTCATTGTAATGGAAATACCTATACGACTCAGTGGGCTTGTTTCGGCCGAGCACTAAGCAAGTCTGTGCCCGTAGACACCTTCATCTATCCTCGATACAGAAATGCAGATGTGTCGTTGAACTGATAACCAAGATTTCTACGAGAACTAGATTCTCTATACTCTACTTACGAAGCACAGCAGCATAAGCAGTTAATTTACGCCGGTGTTCTGTAACAACATGGTCCTTCTCGGGTTGGGCGGGCCCATTCGTGTTGCAACCGTAATAAATTTTCAGAGTAATTTACCATATTTTATTATAGAATTAGGGTGACAAACGACCACACAGTCATCCTGATGGTAAGTGGATGCTGTGTCCCATATAATTTATATAAACAATTTTGTAGTCTTTAAGAAAGTAAAAATTATTTTATTCTATTTCACGGTCACACTGCTAAGGACACGAGTGTTGGGGTCTTCTAAGATTAAAGGAACAAAGAGCTAGCTAGCTAAGCTGTGTTGAACTATATATATATATATATATATATATATATATATATATATATATATATATATAAAGCTTTTTTTTTGTTTTTAGACAAGTTAGTTGACGAGCACAAAAGTGACTGGCTGGATACTGAAAATAAGAAAATATTTCAGGCCCTATTAGGTCCCGTAGGTGTACTTATAGGCGACTCTGGGAAATGATTGAAAAATCTAATGCCTTTTGAATAAAGGAAAATATGTAAATATTCTGTTCTCCATTCCACCAGAAGTAAAATACCCAGACCGGCTAGACGTCTGGTTTTGTAACTTTCAATCTGCCGTCATGTGGGATATTTAAGGCAAATCCTTTTGTTTCCTACTTTTACAGGCCTATGAATATGAGGATCAAGTTGTGGAAAAATCTCTTCTTTTTTTTTGTTATTGTTCGCGAGTTCAAAAATTGAGAAATAAATACAATTTCTACAGCAATACAATTTTCATAGTTGGAAAAGTTTACGAACCAATATTAATATTGTTAAACTACGTTTTCCACTATATAACTTTCGGATTAAATTGGAACAACGAAGTCTTTGCATTTAATTTCAGTCCACATTTTTGTTGTGGATGCATTAATCTTTATTTATTATTGCTTTAGGTAAAATAACTTTTTTATTCCTGGATTTGTAAGCAATTTTTACTTCTTAGTACATTATTGGCCCTTTCGAGCTTTTTTGCGAGCAGATGGTCCTCGGATAACGTGATTGTAAACGTATTATATTCGCATGAAGGATACATACACCTTTTATCAGAAAAAAACTCAAACGAAGCATAAAAAACATCCTTCGTCACCCTTGAAGTCTTAAAGAGAAAACGTTTTTTCTTGCCCATAGGGATAGTGACGTTTTTAATGTGTATATACGAATACGTCAATTGACGTTTCGAACATATATAAATTTTCTAAATTGCCACCATTTTTGGTGTTTAACAATACAATGAGGTGGTCGCTTCCAAGCTGTTTCTAAAATAAATTTTGTAGAGTGTGTAACAATTTATATTGTTTAATTTATTTGAAAAAATCTTGCTGAGGTTCTTCCCAGAACAGTGGTTTTTTTTCTGAAAAAGTAGTAAAGTAAAAAATTATTTCCAATAAAAATTACATGTTATCTATTTTAAATAAAAAGAACACTATTCTATTTTATAAGTTGATCGTGTAATGGCGGTATAAAAGTATCCGCTAACCCAATTCAATGTTTGGTGAATGTTATTGTGTTTATTTTTTGGATTTTCTAGTGTTTTATTAGTGTTTTGGTATAGTGTTTGTTATAAAATTGTAATGAAAGTGTTTTTGTAAATATAATTTATCTTATTAGATAAATTTCGAGTTATATATATTGAAATAATTGTGATTTTC
The DNA here is from genome assembly GCA_907164705.1 of Parnassius apollo. Taxonomy (NCBI): domain Eukaryota; kingdom Metazoa; phylum Arthropoda; class Insecta; order Lepidoptera; family Papilionidae; genus Parnassius; species Parnassius apollo. Next base: position 132,717 of record CAJQZP010000226.1, on the reverse strand, counting down.
ACGCTGCCGACATTGGCTTGGTATGTTTGTTTTTGTTATCAAAATACAATTAAATCTTTTTTGTAATAAAGTAAAACATTACTTTTGTTTAGATTACAGGACAGAAATTTTGTATAAATTTTATAATGCCAAATTTTTTTCGTAGAAAATTAGTATCTAAATATAAGTTTTAATAGTTTTAAGTGCTATGGGTGGGAGCGGTCACATGCGACCACTCAGGATTTGCGGGCGCATACAACTGCGGGGAATTTTAACAGGATTGAAGGGTTAAAAAGGTTATCCGTTATATATATATATATATAAGGGTACCCTTAACCAACGAGCATGTTTGCGTAGGTATATGGATGTGGAAGAGGCGAGAGAGGTATGTCAAGATCGTGCTAAATGGAAATCTGTAGTCTCTGTCTACCCCTCTGGGTAACATGCGTGAGTGTTTATGTTTATATATATATATATACATATATATAGCCGAAAGAGACAAATCATTTATTATTCCTTGAAAGCCAAAATCATAAAAAATTGCCATGAGTCATGACTGTGTAGTCATCAGGTTTTAATCCAGGTCGAATGTTTTTTGTGCGGTATAATAGAATCAGTTGTTTAACCTATAAATCACTATATACTCGTAGTTACTGTGATTGTTAAAGTAACATTTTCCGATATTATAAGTGATGCCAAAGTGCTTTAGTCTTATGACTAAAGCAAATCGCCATAAGGCGACGACTCAGTAGAGCGTTCAGCGTGATGAAATGTTCGAAATGCATATCAAATATACGGTCGTCTATATATTATAGGCTAAAAACTCATAAATAGTTAATTTACCGCTCCCGCAGCGGTAGAGGAATTAGGAGTCTATTTTATTTAAAAAATCACGTGACTGTAATTTTGTGTGGATTCGTGCCGGCCCAAAAACTCATCTGGAGTCGTTCGCAAGTTGAAAGGCGGGCTATTTGCTATTGATTGACTGCCATTAAATTTCTCAGGTCGCTTTGTGCCCACAGTCTGCGCGATTGTGATAGTTGCCAGGTGCAGCGACAGTTGCAATTAATGAATGCACCGTGTATATAGATCGCATCGTGAATTTACTTTAAACTAACATAACATAACCTACGCGTGACATGGTGCCACCACCGCTGCGGGCACGGATTAATATCCTCCCTAAGTTCTTATACGAGTATAAAAGCTGTAATAGTGCCCTGAGTGGCGGTCGCTGTGAGTATACGTCAAGCGTCCCAAACTCTCTGCACTTCGGCCTTACTCTAAGTCTGGAGAGGGAGAGGAATATAAATATTGCAATATAATTATTATGTATTTATTGTAATATTATCTTATATAATTTAATGTGAGGGTATTTGGTGCATCTGGATTGGAGCAACTTGCAGGACAAAAAATTGTCCGTAAGTAAGCCCAATGCGTGTAGGTAGACAATGTCCTCAATTAATAGATTTACCGCATGTCAATAGATATGAACAATATGAATTTATTCCATAGAGATCCTAAGATCTCTAAAGTTTCCGTACTCAAAATATTTGCAGCATATATTTGCATACATTACGTGAAAATAACCCCAACTCAAAATAATGCAGTATTACAGACAGACACTTAAATTTTGTTTAATTGTATAGCTGTATTATTTCACAAGATTTTCAGACATTGAGTTTTAAGCAACGATTCATAAAATTTAATACGGCAGAAGCAGAACGAAACAGAACGAGAATTTAATACTTTATAACATGAATTTACAATTTAATTTATTGTACAATAAATGAAAACATTTTAGAAACAGCATGTTAGCGATTTTCTCATTCCCAGGGTTTGTTATCAATCATGTACTTTTTGATAGTAAATTAATCCCTATAAAACATTTTTTTGTTTTATAAGGTTATGGTAGTAGAGCAGGCACACGCTCGTGCAGAATTTGCTTGACGTGCTGAAGCTCGACGACCAGGTGTTGATGTCACAGTGCTCTCTGTAACAAAGATTTGCCCACGGCAATTGGAAGAATGGTGGTGAGATTCACCGTTTACTATATTTATTCTCAATTAAATAACAAAATGCAAATGCGTTGTTAACCCTTAGGACTAAGATGGAATGTCTCGTTTCCAGTAAGCTGGGTCTCCGGATCTCAACACTCAACATAGGAATCACACCAGCATTAAGCTGCTATTTTGCGCTGGTATTCCGACCCATTCCTTCTACAATAACATTATAGCTGGAGTGAGGCTTTTCCACGTAGTGGTGACGTGACTTATAGTCATGTGAACAAATTATTAATTATATGTTAAAGTAGATATTAAATACTTTTTTTGGCAGACCTGTTAAAATATATGGAATATCACATTTCTTTCTTATTATTTGTTTCGCTTCTGGTCGAAATTCGACAATTTAATTGGTTTTTTTGCATGGAATATAATAAATGTATAATACTCAGACGTTTTTTTTGTGAAAATCTAGGGCTTAGTACCTAAAAAATTATATAATTAAGTTTCATTGCCCTCCTTTTTATTAAAAATACAAAAAAAACTATTTCATGTACCTACTAATATACAATTTTTTTTGCATTTTTAGTATCGAAGTTAAAAAATAGATATTTTCTCTGTTCCTATTTTAAATAATATAAAAGGATAATATAATTGAATCTAATAAATTACAATGGACATAAAGTCCGGAATAAAGATCAAAAGCCAGTAATTACCTCAAATAAATCGGATTCAAGTTGTGAAAACAGCTGATAAATCTGCGACCCAAGCAGTAAATTTGGTCAAGTTATTATGCTATTGACTAGCCAATCTGGTGGGAAGGCATCTTATGTTTTCAAGTAGTTAATTATTTGCGACGCCAAATTAATGAGGAATGTTTATAAGAAATACACACCATTACATATGAATAATTTATTTTGATTTTTATCCATATTGTCGTTCCTTATAATGCCAGAAAACATGAAAATTTTCTGGCATTGTACCCTGACAGTGTACCCTAAAAATCTTATCATCATCATCAATATCTTTACAGCCCATGACAGTTCCACTACTACAGAAAGCGCCGTCTACTTCAAGGAATGTCATATAGCACGGCCCTGAGCCATGTTTGCATTCGGTCGTGCCAGTCAGTTTCAACGGTGCTGTTTGAGGGTAGATTATATTGCATGTCTGTGTGTGCGAGTAATATGACTGACAAAAGAACACACAGTTCATACGATGGTAAGTGAATATTTTAGTCAATAGACATCTTCTACATAGAACTTGTAGAGGTTGTACTTTTTAAGCCAACATTTTTTTTTCAGCTACCAGTTCATTAAGGGAAGCTAACTTGTGACAGTACGGCAGTTATTTTACTGTCTACAATTTAAATAACCCACTTACACTGTTCAAACCTAAATTACCATTATTATACAATATTAACTAGGAGAAGAAATTATGATGCATGCTAAACGATATAATCAAAATCTTCTTATTTAGATTTTAGATACGGATTTAAAACTTATATTAAATATTCGCATACATCGATGATGTCATGTTTATATTATCATCGATTTATAATAATGCCAAACGGGCCAGCCAGAAAACCCACAGCAAAGAGTATAACCAAGTTTGGACTCCTGCATCTCACAACTAAAACTGCTTTAGCTAGTCGTAATTATGTAAGTTTACTCTGAATTAAATGTTTATTATTATTATTATTATTTATTGTTACCTTCATAAAAATCGTGAGTGTCATAGATTTTTTAATTTTATAATTTATAATGTTTATATATTTGTTAATGTGGATTAATTAAGAAAATTTTAGTATAAGCACTAGAATAGTCTAAAAGTGGGTTAAAAAGATCAACAGTTCAATCTAATAAATGCTTAAAATAGCATAAAGCTATATTAGTGGAGTAAGCATGACCATATACGCTCATAATATCGTTTTAAAATGAAATGAATGTGCCAAATTATATTTAATGGTCTCTATTATACAATTTAAATGTGCAATTCAAACTTTCCGGTCGAATGAAATGATATATCTGGCACTTAATATTTATCGTTACTTAAAAGAAATCGCTACAAAAATTTTAAGAATTCATTATTTATTCTTAAATTTAAAAAAGTTTATAATCATCATTTTTATTAAAATCTGTCACAAGTATGCTACTATCCCTATTGAATATATGCCTTCCACAAGGAATACCACAAAACAAAGTCCTGAGCCACTGTTGTATGTTTTACCTGGTCATCTTTCGATCTAGTGAGAGGCAGCCTACACCCCGCTCTACGGTATGTTGCCAACATTCGAAATTATTTCTTATCAATCGTTTGCCAATTGTTCGAGTTATATGGCCGACTAATTTTCTTTTCAGCTTACTTAAACGTTAGGCTATGTCAATTATTTTGGTTCTACTGTTATTATGTGTCTACTCCTGTCCAAGTACAAATGCAGCCAATTTCAAACAAGGAGGGCTACGGATGCGTTGACACTTCTGAGGATTAATTTACAATGTCTGTAATTATAGTGGCTCTTTATACCCTTTCGACCGAAACACAGCTGTGCAGTGCAGGCACTACTATTTGACGGTTTTTAATAGAATAGAGTGTAGTATCTTCTCAGACGTACTACTAGGCAGAAAAAATCGTACTACTTGGTGCATCACAAGAAAAGCCTTTTCCATAATTTGCTGACCAACTTTGAGTGTCCTCGTACGGGCTGTATTGAAGAACAACATTGACAATTCCATACGCATACAACACATACTAGTACACTTCTGTTTTGAAAGTCTTGGGACGAAGAAAATTTCTAGTAAATCGCTCAGTGGTGGATCGCAAAGTGCCAATAATTGCTATTTATTGCTGTATGGTGGTTGCATAAAAATCCGTAATCTCATTTTTGAGGTGACCATGGGTAATGCAAGAAAGATCATATAAAGAAATAGATGGTAGTATTACATTCACTTCATAAAAATGGGGGCAAATGAGCATGCGGCTCACAAGACCCTTTCATAGATGCCAAATGCGAAGCACTTAGATGTCGCTAGTAGCAATTAAGACAAATATTCTCTTCGACAAGAGAGGTCCTCCTATGACCTGATTTTTAAAAAGAAATGATTATATTTAACTATTTCAATTTTTGCTCAAATCCGGTGTCCTATTTCATTCCAGTAGTAATATCATCTCATTGTAATGGAAATACGTATACGATTCAGCGGGCTTGTTTCGTACTGGTCTGGTATTAGCATAAATTTGCAATTGTATGCACTAATTAGAAGTAGGTAGTCTAATTTTGGAATAATATTTTCGGTTTATTCATAGCTATGCGTTTACGGATAATGAGAAATTATAGTCGTTAAACATTAATTGTTGGTTTAATTTTCGGGTTTTTATTGATTACGATTTTACGTTCGTATAGATTTCGATAGATGTTTGTTTATAATTTAATGTAATATTTAATTAATAAAAAAAACAGTCGAAGTTCTATCCAATTATTTTAAAGGTATGAGCTGCGCTGAGGAGACTGGATATCCCTATGACAAGGATACGCATAAACCTTATTTTATTTCAGTGTTCTGATTAATGTCTTAACTTTAGTCGTATCATATTGTTGCGACCACCCCGGAAGTATAAATTCTAAGACCATCAAAGATCTGTAAGAATCATATAAATCAGAAATTATGAGATCAGAAATTACCAAAAAATCATAGAACTCATATAAGACATACGCGTCGAATATAGAAACTCATCGCATTTTGAACTCGGTAAAAATTCTTCAGAGCTAAACAAGATATTTAGGAGTATAATACTACAATACAATTATTTTCAGTTTCATAAATTAAAATGAATTCTGGTTAGTATTTTCTCTCTTTTCATCTTTTTGTTCTCTATCAGCATTATCATTACCATTAAAACGGCCCTAAGCTATCTGTATGTAAAATATTATTAAACGTAATTGATATGTGGAACACAACTAAAAATTGTCTTTTTGAGAAACTTATTACGCTACAAAATACAAAGCGGAGAACTTTTTTGACTTATTATCGGTTGCGTTTGTTACCTCAATATGGTATTTCAGTGATAAAAGGTTTGTTGATAAAGCTCTAAATATATTTTTCCCTTTGAGAAATTATTAACCCTTCAATCCCCATAAAACCCCATGCTGTCGCATGCGTCTATCTAATCACGAGCGATCGCATGAGACGACGCCCATCCGCAGCACTTTAAACCATTAAAACTTACATTTAGAGACTATTTTTAAAGAAGTATGACGTTTAAAATCTATACAAATTTTTTTATCCTGCAATCTAAACAAAAGCCAGGTTTTATGTACTTCATTACAAAAAGAATTAATTGTATTTTGATAACAAATACGGATAAATACCAAGCGGATGTGGGCAGCGTGAAAATCACTATTATTTTTATATATTACTCGAAATCATTTACGTAAAAAGATTAATGTAAATGTAAATGTAAATATAAATAAAAAACTTTCATGCCAATTTTATAATAAAAAGCTATACAAAAACACTAAAAACACTATAAAAATCTAAAAATTAACACAACCTAGTGGATCACCCTGCTGAACATCGACAGCAGAATCAATAATATGGTTTTGATAAAACAAGTTCAAATTTTGACTGTAACAACAACGAAACGTAATGATAAATTTCGGGGGTATTGTTAACCACTTCTTTCAGCCGGGTTACCCTATCAATAGAGTTAAAAGCATTTCTTAGGTCAACATTCAAAAGGAAATCTGCATTAGACTTATGCCATCATAATAATAATAGATATAACTTTTCACAAATTCTCTGCTAAATATACACCTCTTAAGGTACTGCCGCAAAGTATAATTCGGAGCTCCCAAATCAGCAGAATCCTACTTCCTAGCACGTCCTATAATGTCGTTATTCCACGTTACAAGACGAGCTACGGGTTGTCAAGTGATTTATACTAAATATTGGTATTGTTTAAATCATGATTATATGTATTTCAATGATTCTGCCACAATGGTTAAAACGTGCATATATATGCATTCGATTTTGATAATGATAGTATATCTCTCTAGTCCAGTTTTCTAATTCACATTTTCTAAAGCAGTGATGGAAAGGGGATGTCAGTAGAAATGCTACGCCGTTCTGTAAATGGATTGATTTCGTATAGTAGTATTTTGTAGGCTACTGTTCCCCTATTTCTAGGCAAATCTACAATAATGGCTAGAAATAATTAAATCTGACGACTAGAATGAATTGAAACCGATAGTTAGACGCGACTCAAGCCAATCGGTTTGTGGTCTCCAAAAGTCTTTTTCTACAAAACTGGAGTGACAAACGCGCTTAAATTTACCTGATGGTATGTGGTTACTGCAAACATTTGCAACTATCTTCAAATAAAGTAGGCTAAAGATGCTTTGTCGCCTAAATACCTAGAAGTTATTCGTTATAACCTGTAATTATGCTGGTTCTCTTTCTGATTCAGACGATACGTACTATTACTCGTATCTGTTGAGAGAAATAAGTAAGAATTTGGTACTTACCTACCCAGAGAAATTTCTGGGCAGTATTTTGAGTGTAAATTTTTATATAAATTTAAGTAAAGAAAATACCTGTTATCTAAATGAAATACTATTACTATATTTATCTAAACATAATTAGAATTCCTTTATAAAGAAAATATACTTTACATATAGTTTATTTAAATTTTTATATAAATTTAAGTAAAGAAAATACCTGTTATCTAAATGAAATACGTATTTATCTAAACATAATTAGAATTCCTTTATAAAGAAAATATAATATAAACAAATACATATTATGAGAATATTTTGGAATCGCAATTATTAAGTTACGCGTGGTAGAGCCATGCTGCAAATATATTATGACCGTAGCACGAAAGGGTTAGCTCAACTGAGGATGGCTCGAGTCGGTGGGGAGCAGCTTAATGCTTCTGTCTCGTATGGTGAGTGTAGATAACTGAGATAATTTTACTGGATACAAGTCATTCACCATCTTAGTCGTAAATGATGACAACACATCTGCATTTTGATTCTTAATCTAGGATAAATATAGGTGTCCATAAGCCACGGTATACACTTAAAATCAGGTGGAATGTTTGCTCGTTTGTTACCCTTGTCAAATATTTAAACATTGATGTTTGTTTTTTGTATTTTATGCTCTGCAAAACCGTTCGTCATATCGCGGTAAAAGTTAATCAACTTATAGCTTACACTTGCGGAAAGGTTATAGGTATATTACAATTAAGTTACAGTAGTTGGCGCGAGTATCGTACCGACAAATGTATTCGAAATGATTTAAATAATAATGTATGTTTCACTTCAATGAATATATTATTATTCATAATCAAACAACATTACTCATCCAAATTTAAAACGATATTTCCACAACTATACCTTCTGCGGGAGAAAAGCGCCTGGTACCAATTAGTACAATATAAAAATGTAAATACACACTCAATACATTATTCCAGAAATAGTGGCTGAGAGTAAATTTAGTAACAACAATGGCGTAATCTATAAGCGTCAGACAAATTCAGCATACTCTTTAAAAAGTATCTAAGCTCTGTTTCCGCTAGCTCAAACATACCACGAAAATGTCAAGCTTACATGAGAACCGGCACGTTTGATAAAGCCGGAAAGCATGGTCAATATTCATCCGCTCTGTTTATATCTATCTTAAGCGCTTTTCCTACAAATTCTTTGAATTTACTGTTTTTGATTGTATAGTTTTCAATGAAAATGTTAAGCACTCACAATATTGAATTTACTTACGGCAGTACCTAACAAATATTATTATAATATGTCAATTGCGCAAACTATACGCACCTGATAGTTCTATAAGTTTAAACCGTACTTAAACTCAGCTTCTTAATAAAACTATTAAGAAACTTTGTCTGTCAAAATTAAATCTGTCTTATGGACAGATTTAATTTTGCATAGTACAAGACTCGGTGACGATCACAACCTGCTTACAAAACAAATCAACAATTAGCATGTCATAATATATTTTCTCAAGATTGAGCAATTAAGAAGGATGTTAAGTAGTCGTCCAGATACGGCCATCTAGTATACAAAATATTTTATATATACATGTGTGTATATATATACCGGGTGTTTTTACCGTCTAGAAAAAATAGGGTGATATTTATAAAAAAATTACATTAGCATAATATTATGAAATTGATCTATCAATAACTACTAGTAATTTGAAATAACATTTTGGTACTACAAAAATAAGAGCCGTGGTAGCTTAGATGGTTAGCGGTCGCTGTAAATTTCACAGTACGCGAGCAACCCGGGCTCGATCTCTGCCGGTACCAATGAAATTTTAAGTGCTGATTTACCATGTGCTCGGCGGTGAAGAAAAACATCGCGAGGAAACCTGCATGTCTGAAAAATAAAAAAAAAAATATTTCGAAGACATGTGAACTTTGCAAATACGCGTTGGGGCAGCGCGGCTGACACTTCCTTGCTCTAAACCCCTCTCGAAAATGAGCGGAGGAGGCCTGTGCCCAGCAGTGAGACGTACGTAGGCTGTAACTTTACTTTATCTTTATATTACTACAAAAATAACAACATTTTAGAACTAAATGAATAATTCAATTGAAAACTGTCGAAATTATGGTAATATGTACACTATTAGTGTTAATTAAAAAGAAATAAGTAACGGGTAAAATTGTGACATAGGTATTTAATGATAATTTACACACCTGAAACCTGCACTATATGAATCTCCGTCATAACAAATTAATATAAAAAAGCGAAGAAATAAAAAAATATGGAGGGTATTGAAACAATTTCTAGGTTACGTTAATGTTAAGCAATGGAAATTTGATTAAAATATAATAAAATCAATGAAGAATAAGGCGAGTAAGAAGAAAACAAATAAGAAATATCTATATGACGCAATACTTTAGGAGCTGTTACCTTTTTGGAAGGATTCCAAGTTTTTTTTTCTTTCTTCTTGGAATTCAAATTCAAGTATGAACTCCACCTAACAATAAATGTCTACTGCAGTCCATGATGTCCACTGCATTCCATGGACACACCAAAAAAGATGGAATGCTTCATAGCCTTAATCTTTATACCCTTCAGACCAGAACACGGCAGTGCAAGCACTACCTACTTATTAACGGCAGAAATATGTAATATATAGAATTTTGTTATAAAACGTATTTGTGGAGGATTCTGACTCGCAGAAAGCGTTTAAAAATAAACGAAGGAAACATTATTTGAAAAGTTTTGTCAGATTCCATAAAATGTGGTAATTCGACTGTATCAATATTTCATTTAAGAGACTATTTTATCTGCACGCCTAGGATGTGACCGAAGTTCATTTTGTAAGTTTTTAAGGTTTTTCATTATTTCTCAAAATTATTTTGTACTTATAGGCCTCAAAATTTCGAAAATTCAAATTCCTCACTGAAACTATATTAATCATAATATCGGACTATTTGTGGCACAATTCTACAAATGCCAGTTGCATATCCTCCGTTGAGTAAGTAAACTTAACTTCTAAGTAAGTAAACCTTCTTGTTTCCAACGACCAAATACAGATCCATTTCAGATTAAACTTTCGCTATTTGCTTCGCTTTATATACTCGTAAATAGGGCTTACTTGTAGCAGTTCTGGTCTAACTCAGAGATCGGATACTTGTTATATTTTATAGGTTAGAAGGCCATGTTAACTAATAATTTTATATGTTGACACCTTATTTCTCAAGTTCGTCGGTCAAGGAACAATGTGTATAGAAAAAGGCATGTTAAAGATATAAGTAATATTAATAAAATATGTATTGTATCAGAATAAGAGCAAAGAGAGACGGTATTATTCTGTTTCTTAATTGTTTTAGAATTAAAATATTTTAGTTTTTATTGTGCTCTTTCATAAGCTGTGTGTTATTAATTACAGTTGATGTAAGTAAACAATAAAGTCTCTTGACATGACAGGATGTGAAGCATTCCATCTTAGTTCTCAGTAATGACAATGCATCTCTACTCTTACTAAGTCTAGTAAGCATAGCCTCCTTTTTGAGGTTGGGTGTCAGTGTTCATGGACTGCAGTAGCCTTTACTATCAGAGGGACTCTACGTCCATTCATTAGTCATTTGTTACATAAAAAATATCTTCAGCGAATCAGCAAGATGAATTGTGAAGGGTTGGCCCAATATTGTGTAATTGACATTTGGAGGAGAAGATAAGTTTTTAATAGAAAGCATCGTATTCATAAGCTCAATAGATGATGTGATGATATAAAACTTGCATGGAGTTGACGATTTCACAAGGCTCAAGATTGTGCTTTGTTTATTCTCAACAATTAACGTTTTATAGGCTTCAATATATGATGATGATGTTAACATTGTAAAACGTATAATAGAAATATGAAAAAGATTACACAGATTTCGGACAGAAAAAGTCACATCATTACTTTCAGTCCTTTTACGAGTATTACAGCCCATCAAAAGTCCTGTACATAAGCCTCTCTCTGACTTAGCTTAGATAAACTTTAAATTGGGACCTTGCCATAGTTGCGGCACATTGTAACCGGTTTGGAAACCACAGATTGTTATTATTTTCACTTTTTATAAGAAAGATGCTGCGCCCATCTCCTGTACGATATCTCTCTGTCGCCTATTATGATACTGGGGTTATATGGGATAATTGATTGTTACTCCATGATTATGTAAATCTAAATACTTATTTATATTATGCTAAGTTTTGTATAAAAATATTTTTTATGAAATGTTTTTAGTCGATTCTGAATTTACTTATTTTTTTCTTAGAAATCAGTAAAGTAAGAAAGCTGAAAGTGAACAAATAAGTGAGTAATAAATAAGAACGTGGTGCTATATACAGCAGCTGTATATTTTTGGTATTAATTTTAAAGAAAATATCAAATTAATGCGGCTGTGTTTCGTACGGTGAACGTAAAAAACTGGAGCATACCATTTTAGTCTTCCGGGGTGACAATGCTGAATTTTGATTCTTCGTGTTGAATTGAGGATCTATGTACATGATATTATAAGCATCCACTTACCATCAAGTAAACATTATGCTCTTATATTACGTTTAATCTTTAAAAATTTTAATAATTAAAAAATCTACTTTTTATACAAAAATAAGAGGCACTATAAAGAGCGCCTCGACATCGCATCTGTTCCAAACTATTCGGCTTGTGTTAAATTAGACGAGTTAAGAACTTGCTAACTTCATTAACTCGTACGTGTTGGAGTCTGATAACGAATTATGCATAAGTTTTTTGATTGCTTTAGATTTTACTATATTATGTTAGGGGGATAAGTCGCTCGCGTCCGTAGACTTCGACCACCGAATCCTAGGACCACCTTACACGTGTCTCCGGTGTGGCGCTAAATGAGCAATAATCCGTTAGCACAGGCTCGGCTCTTCGCCGTGGCAGTGGCGTACAATATACCACCCCACATTTCGCACATGAAAATAAAGCAAAAACGCACCAAATAAAAAATGGCTCCGAGTTCTCGGTGCCCTTTTAATGGGGCAAGGGTGCGAAGATTCTTCGGGAGGAAAACCGGCGACGGGGTTCACTACCCGTCACGTTCTGTCTCCAGTAGGGGCGAAAAGTGGATTGCAGAAGCCTGTCTGGCTGTGTTTAATGTATTTGGAGCAATGAATGATAAGATGGATGAAGAATGCGATATTATGTATGATAGAGGAATAGATGTGTTATGTGTAAATGAGACGAAACAGAAACGGAAGGATGTCATGTATACTGCATGCTGGTCTGGTATAGACGAGACTGAGTGAGCATGCCGGGGGAGTAAGTGTCATCCTTTGAGAAAGAATCGGCCAGTAGTGAAAGAGTACGAATGTCTAAGCCCAAGACTGCTATTGATACGAATGAAAGTGGACTTAAAGAATTTGTTTGTGCTAGGGGTCTACGCCTCAGACAGGTCTAAGCCCACTTATATCCGAAAGCAGTTTTGAAAAGTAGTAAGGATGGTGTTAATGAAGTGATGAATGCGAGATTTTAACCTCTCAAACCCCAAATGGTCGGATCCGACCACGCCGATATTCCGTCAAATACCAAGTGGTCGGATCAAACCACACCCAAAAACAGCACTTTAACCCATAAATACTGATGTTTAGAGACTACTTTTCTATAAAGAAGTTGACAATATAGAATCTGAAATGTGAAATTTTTAATCCTCAATTGCAATAAAAAGTCAGCCAGTATAAATAATACTATGGATAATAATTTATAATCTACGTTCATTACGTACGCCGTTTTCATTTGGATGTTCCTGTGTTCATTTTTAGATTTTTCTAGTGTTTTATTAGTGTTTTATTATAAAATTGGTATGAAAGTTTTTGTGTGAATATAATTTATATTTTTATGTAAATAATTTTGAGTAATATATAGAAATAATAGTGATTTTCACGCTACCGACATCCGCTTGGTATATACCTGTTTTTGTTATCAAAATACAATAGTATTTTTGTAATGAAGTAACCTGACTTTTGTTTACACCACAGGATAGAGAATCTTGTATAGATTTTATAATGCCAAACTTCTTCATAGAAATATAGTCTCTAAATATAAGTTTTAATGGTTTAAAGTGCTGTGGGCGGGTGCGGTCTCATGCAACCGCTCAGGATTTGATGGACATATGCAACTGCATGGGATTTTATGGGAATTGAAGGGTTAATGGAAGGATGAGGTGGTTGAAGATTCGTTTGGTGATGAAAGTATAAATGAGAATGGTGAAAGTCTCCTCACCGTATGTATGGAAAAGATTATTTTTGTGAAGAATACTTTCTTTCACCACAAGAGGATTCACATATCAATTTAGGAAAGAGGTGATGATAGAAGCATGATAGATTTCATAATTGTGGATGAAAGAATAAGGAGCGCAGTGGTAGATACAAGGTTTACCGGGGTTCTAACGTAGAAATGGATCATTATTTGGTTTTACGCCTAATTAATGGTTTATTCAGGTGTTTGTGCCATCAGAAATCTGTGACTACCATTGCGTTTCAGCGTATTATAACAAAAAGGTTTAAAGATGTAGGTGAGGAAAATAAGTACAAATGAAGACTGAAAGAAAATATAACTGGTTTGGATGAATCATATATAAATGAGTTAGACTTGGAGAATGTATGGCAAAATGTTATGAAAGGTTTAGTGGATGCAGCTACCGAAGTATGTGGTGTTAGTAAGAGAAAGAATGAGAGAAAAAATAATACGTTATGGTGGGATTATGAGGTGCGTATGGAAGTTGAAGCAAAGAATAGTTACTAGCAGCAAAGGCTGGTAATTCTGGCAGTAAAAATGATGATATTTAAAGAAAAAAGGCAGTCCCTAAACATCTAAATAACAGAGTAAAAGCAGTAGTTGAAAGTAAAAAGCAAGAAAAAACGGATAAAAATGATAGAAAGATATCGGATTACTTCCAGGCAAATATTAAAATGTTCTGAAAACTCATAAGAACTGCCAGGGGATATTCAAAACAGCCTATAATGAATGCTATAAAGGACGAGAATGGCTATATTCTAAATGATAAAGTTTTGAGTTTAAAGAAATGGAAAGAATATTTTGAAAGCGGTTTGTGAGTGAGGACATGACAAATGAACTAAATGAAATAGAAAATCCAAAAGAAGAGAAAAGAGGTAGCGAGACAAGTAAACATGAAATAATGAAAGCAATGAAAGGCATAAAAACAGGTAAGGCAGCCGCATATGATAGAGTTTCACTCGAAATGCTAAATGCTGGAGAGGAAGAAATGGCAGGCCAGCTGCGCACCTTGTTTAATTTATGCTGGGAACTGAAGAGGGTACCAGTAGACTGGTGCAAAGCCGTGATAGTTCCAATATATAAAAGAAAATAGTCGCAGCAGCACTGTAAAAACTAGCATGGTAACAGCCTTCTTGGCATTGTGGGAAAACTGTATGCCAGGGTACTAATTGAAAGGGTCATGAAAGAAACTGATGAAAGAATTTGGAATGCGCAAGCGGGATTTATAATCCGTCCAAATTTGAGCGCTTCGATATTTCATCAAAATTCAAGTGGTCAAATATAAGCGCACCCACCCACAGCACTTTAACCCATAAAAACCTATATTTAGAGACTAATTTTCTATGAAAAAGTTTGACATTATAGAATCAATATGAAATTTCTATTGAAATAATACTAGTTTTTACGAATTTTATCGCGTATATTTAACTATAAATACCCGACGTTTCGAGCACTTTACAGCACCCATGTTCACGGGGGGAGGGGGGACTGAGATGTTCAACGTTCAGATCTCATAGTAAACAGCGGTTACCATAGATTAAAATTTAACTTTTGTTTAGATTTACACAGAATGAACTAATGGTATCTTGAAGTCTTGCAGTTGTAAGCTTGGGTTGAGATTTAATTTTATTTATTATAGGATCCCAAGCAGATGGTAGCACCCAGCCATGTTCTCTATTGAAATTAGGGTGTTTTGTGATTTCAATAGCCTCGCGAATCCTCCTTAGAAGGAATCGGTGCTCTTTAGCGAGGATTTATTGTCTATTAAATCTGATGTAGTGACGGGGGCGATCTTGTATATGTTCACAGACTGCAGACTTCCCGGAGCGTCGATTCTTTACATCAGCTATATGTTCTTTAATGCGGGTTTTAATTGATCTTTTAGTTTGTCCTATGTGGGAGAGACCACATTCACAATCAAGCTTGTATACTTCTGCATCTTGCAGAAGGACGTTACACTTGACTGATGGTAAAAACTGACCAATCTTCTTCGGCGGCTTGAATTTTGTTTTGATGGAAGCGCGCTTCAAGATGTAGCCAATCTTGTCAGTGACTCCTCTAACATACGGCAGTACAGGTACACGCTCGACTGTGGCCAGCTTCACTCGTTCACTGTGACGTAGGCGCGGGACCCAAAGCTTGTTGTCATGCAAAACTTGCTTGACGTGGTGGAGCTTGGCAGCCAGGTGTTTACTGTCACAGATCCCTCGTGCTCTCTGAAACAAAGATTTAGCTACGGTAGCTAACTGTGAAGGATGGTGGTGAGAATTACCGTTTAAATATCTATCTGTATGGGTCTTTTTTCTATACACAGTATGGCTCTAGAAAAGCTAAAGAATTGTTTGCCTCTAACTCCATTGTAAACTGAATTTTAGAATTTATTAAGCGCTCTAAACATCGAGTATTTATAGTTAAACAAAATCCGTAAAAACTAGTATTATTTCAATGTGTAGTGTTCGCGTAAATATAAGAAATCATTATTAAATTTTTATCCTCTAATGGAATAAAAAAACAGTTTACTACGCCATTTTCATTTGGCTGTCGATGTGTTGATTTTTGGATTTTTCTAGTGTTTTGTTAGTGTTTACTATAGTGTTTTATTGTAACATTGGTATAAAAATTTGTGTTTATGTGCATATAATTTATATTTTTACGCAAATAATTTCGAGTAATATATAGAAATAATTGTTATTTTCACGCTGGCAACATACGCCAACATTTTTGTTATCAAAATACAATAAAATCTTTTTGTAATGAAGTAAAACCTGAATTTTGTTTAGACCACAGGATAGAGAATTATGTATAGATTTTATAATGCTAAATTTCTTCATAAAATACTAGCATCTAAATATTATATTTTATGGTTTTAAGTGCTGTGGGTGGGTGCGTTCGCATGCGACTGCTCGGGATTTGCCAGAAGCATGCAAATGCATGTGTATTTTAAGGGGATTGAAGGGATAATGTTACAACAAAAAATAATATTTAGACATACAATTCCATATCCCCCAATTCCTGAAACACCGCAAAATAGTTTATTTAGATATTTTAAGGATGCAAGATGAATCTTATTAGATATCTATCTAGATGTATGCGTATCATGTAGCGAACTGGTAACCCTTTTTACTTAAAACAAGGCATTCCATTTTAGTCCTCAGTGATGCCAATGCGGGACGCATTGTCATCACTGAGGACTAAGATTTAGATTCTTAATCGAGGACAGTCGTAGATGTCTATGGGCTTTTACTTACCATCATGGGGACTGTAGAATCGTTCTTTACCCTTATTATATAAAAAATATTTGTGCATTTAAAGGATATAAATGTGATTGAAATGAAACCATTATGATACTGTGCAATAAAGCTGTATGTTATAAGCTTGTTTAATTAAATGGCCACGGAAGCAGCGAACGCTAGCAATGGGGAAATAATACTATTGCAATGTAACGATGCATAACTTGTTTATATCGTACATTTTTTAGTCTCAAGATAATTTATACTGGCTATAGAATGCAGTACAAGATTGGATTTAAATTGCAAAATGCAGCAACAAATATGACATTGTAAATTATGAAACAGAGTCGTTTTGAAACCGTTAGCCGTGCGAATTTAAATCCTGTAACATTTTTTAAATTTTTAGTTCATTTTAGGGATTGAAAACACGTTCCAAATTTCGTAACAGTTTCTCATTTAAGTTTATTTTTCCGTTTTCTTGTATTTGGTATATTTTAAGATACTGAAAAAAATACTGATTCCAATTATGGGTTGAGTGTGAAAGCCTCTGTGTTGTTACACGCTTAGTTAAATTTTATTACCACTATGATCTTGACACAGGACAGACAAATGTATACCAGCATGATGCCTTAGCTTCTTATCACGTCGTTATTAACGTGGTAGAGATGCAATTAAATTTTGAAAGAGGTGTTGTCAACACTCACCTTACGTAAAACAGAAACTTAATGCTTCTGTGATTGTAGAGAACTGGAATCGTTATAACTTAAAAGGAGGTATTTCTTCTTAATCCTCAATAAATATAGCATGTAAAATTTGCTTCGCTCATATACCGATAATGAAAAGATGACTCACACACATAAGATATAAAATTGTTATTATTTCTGTAATACGGTTAGCGTTCGTCCAATATAATCATATTTCAATAAATATAGTAACATTCTCTAGTCTGCCCTACTTTATTTTTAACATAAAATATACTTAATTATATTTGCGAAAAGTCCGAAGTTGCTTTCTGTGTACAAAATTTTTGCCCACACTAATGGGGGATTATAATCCAACGCTCACCAGATGTCTTTAGTTGGGACTAAAATTCATTTATTTGTTATCTAGATAGGCAGCAGTTACACAGTGCCATCATCATTATGACGAATCTGCTTTATTATTACGAATCGAATACTCAATGATCAAGACAACTTCTCTGTGTCTGATGCTACAACATGTAATGTTAAAGACTGTAAACACCTCCTCCCTCGTCCTGAAAATAAGTTAATCTTACTTACACAAAACATTAGAAGCATAAATCGGAACATAACCGGGTTTGAAGTTTTGTTGCATAGACTGGATATAAAATACCATACTATTGTCCTTACAGAATGTTGGCTGTCAAACCTCCTACCCCACCTACCGCTCCTAGGTGGCTATTCTTTACGCAAAACTAAGAAAAACATTAATCAAAATGACGGTTTAGTAATATATGTTAAAAATAATTTCATTCCAGGATAGTAATTGCTTAATCATTCTAATTAATTCCGAGATGATTGTTATTGCAATTTACAGACCTCCTTTTCAAAATATTGATAGATTTCTAGAGTACCTTGACATTACCTTAAACAAACTTAGCACATATAAAAAAATCCTAATTTGTGAAATAAAGATTAACATTACCCCTGGGAAAACAGATAACCACGCACATAACTATCTAAATGTTTGCTCTTTTCATGGACTACTCGTATTACCAACACATTAGTAATATAGACATCAAAGTGGCTCGTGTTTAGACCATTTTGTTATTAAATAAAATAAACCTTATTAATCATTATTTAATAATTCCTCGCTTACTGACCATCAAGTAATTTTACCAACATTACAATTAACCTTACCTAGAAAAAACTCCATACGCAGTTACACTAAATTCCATATGACGGACCTTGAAAATGGTATTCGTAGCATTAATTTTTTACTTTGTTTATCACTCTGACGATGCAAATACGTCCTTGAATTACTTTATAAATTCTTTACAATACGCAATAAAGAAAAATACATCAGCAATAAAACTATCACGTAAGTATTATAATATTCAACCTTGGATAACACCTGGTCTCGTCCGCTCTATGAGATATAGAGACAAACTACATTTACAATCAAAACTTTCTCCGGATAATTAAATACTTTCTTCAACTTATAAATTATATAGAAATTTTTGCAATAAACCTTTGAAAAAAGGGGAAAATACAATATGATAAAAGTGTTTTACAAAAGGTCGGTAAAAAAAGTAAACTTTTATGGAAATTTATTAAAAATAACACCTTCAGTTCAAAAACCAATTGCAGTTCAATTTTCACTAGATAGAAGTCCAAATGAAGAGACTAATAAAAGTAATTACTTTTTTATTAATGTTGGCAAGAAAATAGCAGAAAAAACTTTAAAATTAAGCAACACAATTTTTATACCCACGTCCTTTTCTAAATTAAATTATTTTGTATATACCGACATTGATGAGACTTTGAGTATAATAACTGGCCTAAAAGAAGATTGTGGAGTTGGATGGGACAGAATACCTAATAGAATACTCAAAAAATTAAAACATTTACTGGCTGTCCCTTTAACACATATCTTTCAATTATGCGTATCTTTTATTTTCCCGAAAGTGCTTAAAAAGCTGTGGTTTCTCCTATATACAAAGCTGGCGATAATAATTAAGTAACTATAGGCCGATTCTTTATGACTCTTTATAATAAACTCTTTCTTCCAGAAGCGGCCCCACACGGTCACAGGAAGTGGACCTGGTCGAGCCCCGACGGTTCGACAAAAAATGAGATTGACTTCATTATGACGACCAGACGCCAACTGTTCAGTGATGTCTCAGTGATCGCAAGGGTGAAAACTGGCAGCGATCACCGAATGGTTAGAGGCACACTAAACCTAAACGTTAAGTTGGAGAGGTCTCGTCTAATGAAGTCAACGCTCCGTCCCCATCGTGCTCTAATCCAAAATCCCGAAAATTTTCAGCTCCAGTTACACAACCGCTTTCAGTGCCTACAAGATTGCAATGCAGTGGACGATATGAATGACAAGCTCGTGGAAACTGTCCATGCGGTCGGAGCTAAGTTCTGCAAGACCCGCCGCAGAAGAACACAAAAACTCTCCGATCACACTCTTAATCTCATGGCTGTTAGACGGGTGATGAAGGCTGCAATCGTCAACAGATTTTCCAGCATACAGGCAACTGAACAGACAGATCTCCTGCATGCGGCGAGACTTACGCAACTTTAATACTGCTCGTATTAAAGAAGGGATCGAGCGGATGGAGGGCTCCAAAGTCTTTGCCAGAGATCTGTCTGCCCGTAAGAGCCAACTGTCAAGGCTGCAGACTGAGTGTGGCAGCATCGTTTCCGGGACACCTGAGATTTTGAGTGAGATTGAGAGGTTTTATGGGCAGCTGTACACATCATCGTTGGAGCCACACGCAAGTGTGAGTAACGATCCAAGAGCAAGTCTTATCCGACACTATTCCGATGATATCCCGGACGTCAGTCTAAGCGAGATTAGAATGGCTCTCCAGCACCTTAAAAACGGCAGGGCCCCAGGCGAGGATGGAATTACAGCGGAGCTTCTGAAAGCGGGTGGAACACCGGTACTTGAAGTCCTTCAGAAGCTCTTCAATTCCGTCCTCCATGGTGGCACTACTCCAGAGGCGTGGAGCAGAAGTGCGGTGGTCTTGTTCTTTAAGAAAGGCGACAACGCTCTCTTGAAGAACTACAGACCGATTTCCCTTCTGAGCCGCGTCTACGTGCTGTTTTCGAGAGTCATTACGAATCGTCTCGCACGCAGACTCGACGACTTCCAGCCTCCCGAACAAGCCGGTTTCCGAAAAGGCTTCAGTACCATAGACCACATACATACCCTGCGGCAGATTGTACAGAAGACTGAAGAGTACAATTTGCCACTTTGCCCGGCGTATGTGGACTATGAGAAAGCCTTTGATTCCGTTGAAATTTGGGCGGTGCTGCAGTCCCTTCAGCGGTGCCAAGTTGACTGTCGGTATATCGAAGTGCTGAAGTGTTTGTACAGTAGGGCTACGATGGCTATCCGAGTACAGAACCAGAGCTCGAAACCTATCCAACTGCAGAGAGGTGTAAGAGAGGGTGACGTTATATCCCCGAAACTCTTCACCGCTGCTTTGGTAGACGTTTTCAAGCTACTGGACTGGAAAGGATACGGTATTAACATCAATGGCGAGTACATCACTCACCTTCGATTTGCCGACGATATAGTCCTTATGGCAGAATCGCTGGAGGACTTAAGCACTATGCTCAATGACCTCAATAGTGCCTCCCAACGGCTAGGTCTTAAGATGAACATGGACAAAACAAAGATCATGTTTAATGTCCATGTCACACCTATGCCGGTAGTTGTTGGGAGTACTATGCTCGAAGTTGTTGAGGAGTACGTTTACCTGGGACAAATAGTCCGACTAGGTAAGTCCAACTTCGACCGAGAGGTCAATCGACGGATTCAACTCGGCTGGGCAGCGTTCGGGAAAATTACGACACATCTTCTCGTCAGGTATACCTCAATCTCTGAAAACTAAAGTGTACAACCAGTGCGTGTTGCCAGTGATGACTTACGGATCAGAGACGTGGTCCTTCACTTCTGATCGTATGAGGACGCTCAAGATCGCTCAGCGAGCTATGGAGATGGCTATGCTCGGAGTTTCTCTGCGTGATAGACTCAGAAATGAGGATATCCGCAGTAAAACCAGAGTGACCGACATAGCCCAACGGATTAGTAAGCTAAAGTGGCAATGGGCCGGCCATATAGCTCGAAGAACCGATAATCGATGGGGAAGAAAGGTTCTCGAGTGGCAGCCTCGTACCGGTAGGCGTAGTGTAGGGCGACCCCCCACTAGATGGAGTGACGACCTAGTAAGATATGCAGGAAGTCGATGGATGCAGGTGGCTCAGGACCGTGATTTGTGGCATTACTTGGGGGAGGCCTATGTTCAGCAGTGGACTTGTGAAGGGCCGTGATGATGATGATGATGATGAGGCCGATTTTAGTTTTATCTGGTTTATCCAAAATATTAGAATATATTATAAAGAATAGGTTAATAAAATACCTGGAAACTAACACTTTGCTGTCAGACAGACAATTTGGTTCTAGGCCTAAGAGATCATGTAATGATGCTTTGCATCAATTGACAGATTATGTCACAAATAATCTTGACAATGGTATGCACTCAATTGGGATCTTTTGAGTCCTTGCCAAAGCATTTGATACTATATCTTGCCCTATGCTATTGCAAAAACTTGAAACACTTGGCATAAGGAGAAATTAACTACAAATTTTTACCGATTACCTTGATCGCTCTCAGTGTGTTAAAATCAGTGAATTACAAAACAGCTCTTCTGGCATTCCACAGGGCAGTATCCTGGAGCCTATGTTGTTCCTAATTTATATAAATGATTTACGCAATCCCCAATTTCAAAATGATGTCATAATGTCAAATGCGGATGACACAGTCCTGTTGTTTTCAGCTAAATCACGTGATGAGGTTTATAAATATCCTTAGCAAGGCTTTAATATGGTATCTAATTGGCTTTTTAACAATCTGCTAAATTTAAACGCAGATAAAACAAAATACATGTTATTTTTAATGAGAAACAATAACATACCTACTCACCTAAATATATACGCTCATAACTGTAAACCGTATAGTGACACTGCATGTGCATGCACTTTAAATATCTCCGTAACATCGCTGACTTTAAATTGATAAGACAGGTCTATTTAGCTTTGTGTCAATCCATACTCACTTACAACATCACTTCCTGGGGTGGTGCTTCTAAAACAATAACAGTATTACTAAAAAAAGCATTTAAACACTGTTCTAACATGTGTTTAATTAGACATGGACTTAAATGATAAACACATGTTAAACAATGGTTTAAAGGGGGATGCCCATTTTCGGCCATAGAACGCCCAATAATGTGCATTTGTTAAAAAATATATCTTTATTTATAGTTATTAATCGCGGTATTCATTTATCCTAAAAAGATGGGAATATTTTTGCACAAATTAAAAGTACCGAAAAGATAAAATTAAAATTAGGTAAATACATAATTCATTGGTTTGTGAAGAAAATAAAAAAATGTTGCCAATCACAAAAATCATTAAAAAATCGATTTCCCTTTTCCGATCGATTACTTACTGTATCATTATCACAATGTTAATATAATTTTTCGATAATTATTATTGTGTAATGATATAGGTGTAAAGCAACCGTTTAAAATGGATATTTATCCAATGCAGCCGATACGCAACCGTTGTCAACCACTTGTTTATCTGACTACAGACGAAAAAGGATGGTTATGTTTATACTGTGTGTGTTTTGCTATGGGGCTTAAAAATGTAGGATGCATTTTATTATAGAGGGCGCTACTATCAACGAAAATGTTTTTTTCTCTAAATTCGTAAAGTACTTGACCGATTTTGAAAATTCTTTCACCACTAGATTGTTATGTATATTTATAGATGTCTAATATAGGATGCATTTTATTATAGAGGGCGCTACTTTCAATGTATATGTTTTTTGGCTAATCTCGAAAATTACTTGACCGATTTTGAAAATTATTATTATACCATTACATTGCTAATGAGGGCGTTAGTTGTGTGATAAAATTATATAATTATTATAATTAATTGTGAGATTAATATTTTCTAAATAAATAAAACTAAATACCTACCTCCAATAACTCCAATTATTTTTTTTACAGTTTAAGAATCGTATTTACACACTTTGCCTACTCAGATTGATTGTTATAGATATAAGTAATGAATCTAAAGCAAAAGAGCTCCGCTTTAACGAAAAAACTATTTATTAAAATAAAAACAAAAAGTTAAAGAAAAAGTGGCTCAGTGCGAGTCGGACTCGCGGGCCCATGAAGATTTCTGTAGTAAAAAGCATAGATTTTACATCGAGTCAAAATATCACTATCATTATCGCCAGCAACATATAGTTTTGTATTTCAGTGTTTGTGGGATAAATGACAAAGTTGTATTTGCGGTTCTAAAAATGTGCTACTTCTATCTCAAAAAAAAAAGAACTATTATACATTATAGGGGTTTCTGTGGTTTATTCATTACCAAAAAGAAAAAACTTATTGCACATATGACTTATTGTGTTTATCCATTTCAAGCCATCAAAAGCGGTTGTCGACCGTTGAAAACAAAAACAACCGTTGTTATCGGGTTCGGTTGAAATCGTTGACAAACTTCACATCTATAGTTATGATAATTAAACAAGCGAATAATTAACTGATTTACCATGAATTGTTTAGAGTATAACAAAACACTACTACTGCACAATTTAACTGTTATTCTTATCTGTTCTTAACATTACATTTAAAATGGAATCGTGTTATGATAATTAAAGAAGTTAGTTTCTAGCTGATTTACCATGAATTCTCTAGAGCATAACAAAACAATACTGCACAAGTTAACTGTTCTTAAAATACATTAAATAATAAACAATAAATTTGAAATAGAATTTCAATAAAGGGAGAAAAAACCGGCGACGAGGTTCGCCACCCGTCACGTTCTGTCTCCCGGAGGGGCGAAAAGTGGATTGCGGAAACCCGTCTGGCTACGCTGAATGTATGTGGAGGAATGAATGATAAGATGGATGAAGTATGCGAAATGATGAATGACAGAGGAATAGATGTGTTATGTGTGAATGAGACGAAACGAAAGGGAAAGGATGCCACTGCACATGGCACGTATACCGCGTATTGGTCTGGTGTAGGCGAGACCGAACGGGCATGCCAGGGAGTCGGTTTCATCCTTTCAGAAAGAATGGGTCAATGTGTGAAAGAGTATGAATGTGTAATCCCGAGACTGCTGTGGATACGAATGAAAGTGGGCTTAAAGAAGCTGTTCCCGCTAGGGGTGTACGCCCCAGACATGTCTAAGCCCACTTACATCCGAGAGCAGTTTTGGGACATGGTAAGGATGGTGTTGACAAAATGTAAGGAAAATGAAAATATTATTATGTTAGGAGACTTTAATGGAAGGGTTGGGGTGAAGAGGTCTGATTATGAAAGGATATTGGGAACGTTTGGTGATGAAAGTATAAATGAGAATGGTGAAGACCTCCTCACCGTATGTGCGGAAAAGAATATTTTTGTGACGAATACTTTTTTTCGTCATAAGAAGATTCACATGTATACATGGGAAAGAGGTGATGATAGAAGCATGATAGATTTCGTAATTGTGGATGAAAGAATGAGGAGCGCTGTCGTAGATACAAGGGTTTACCGGGGGTCCAACGTAGGGACGGATTATTACTTGGTCTTATGTCGAATTAATGGTCTTTTCAAGCGTTGGCGGCATCGGACATCTGTATCTACCACTGCGTTACAGCGTATAAGAATAGTGAAGTTACAAGATGAAGATGTGATAGAGAAGTATAAATGTAGACTGAGAGAAAATATTAGATGTTTGAATGAGTTGTGTATGAATGATTTAGACTTGAATACTGTGTGGGATAATATTAAGAAAGGTTTGGTGGATACCGCCACCGAAGTATGCGGTGTAAGTAAGAGAACAAATGAAAGGAAAAGTAATACGTTATGGTGGGATGATGAGGTACGGGTGGAAGTTGAATCAAAGAAGAAAGCATGGTTAGATTTACTAGCAACCAAAGCTGATGATTCTTCTGGTATGAATGATGAGATTGAAAGAAAAAAGGCAGAATTTAGACGTCTAAATAAGAGAGTGAAAGAAGTTGTTGAAAGGAAAAAGAAAGAAAGAACGGATAACAATGATAGAAGGATATCTAATAATTTCCAGGCTAACATAAAAATGTTCTGGAAACTCATAAGAACTGCCAGGGGAAATACAAAACAGCCTATAATAAATGCTATAAGAGACGAGAATGGATGTATTCTGAATGATGAAGTTTCGAATTTAAACAGATGGAAGGAATACTTTGAAAGCGTGTTTATGAGTGAAGAGTCGTATGAATTAAATGAACTAGAAATTCCGAAAGAAGTGGAAAGGGGTATGGAGATAAGTGTAGATGAAATAATGAAAGCAATGAAAAGCATGAAAGCAGGTAAGGCAGCTGGATATGATAGAGTATCACTCGAGATGCTAAGGGATGGAGAGGGAGTGGTGGCAGGCCTGCTGTACACCTTGTTTAATTTATGTTGGGAATTAAAACGGGTACCGGATGACTGGTGTAAAGCAGTTATAGTACCAATATATAAAGGAAAAGGGTCACAGCAGGACTGCAAAAACTACCACGGTATCAGCTTGCTTAGTATTGTGGGTAAACTGTATGCTAAGGTGTTAATTGAAAGAGTTATGAAAGAAACTGATGGAAAAATTTGGGATGTGCAAGCGGGTTTTAGAAAGGGAATGGGGTGTACAGATCAAGTCTTTTCCATGCGCATGATTGCGGAGAAGTTTTTGGCCAAAAACCAGAAAGTTTTTTGTGCGTTCATGGACTTGGAAAAGGCTTATGACAGAGTGGACAGGAATGTGTTATGGCAAACACTGAACTCATATGGGTTGAGCGCTGGTTTGATACAGGCATTAAGGTCTCTTTATAGGGACTCTAGTGCTTGTGTCAGGATCAATGGGGTCTACTCGGACTGGTTTGGCATCCAAAAAGGTGTCAGACAGGGCTGTGTGGCTTCCCCTTGGCTGTTCAACCTATTTATGGACCGGTGTTTGCAAAATTTGAAAGATGAAGAATGTGGGTTAAGAATGGGCGAGTTAACCGTCAAATGCCTTTTGTATGCCGATGATCAAGTTATACTTGCGTCATCGGCGGCAGAGTTGCAAATGATGGTTACATTAATGAACTGGGAATTAAAAGAAAGGGGAATGAAAGTGAACGCAAGTAAGACGAAAGTGATGGTTTTTGAAAGAGAAGAAAGCAAAACGGTATGTGAAATAAGAATAGAAAGAGAGTTGATTGAGCAAGTGGATGAGTTTGTGTATTTGGGATGTGTATTTAGCAGGGATGGTAGATATGATAGGGATATAGAACGACGAGTAAATGCAGGGAATAGAGTGAATGGGGCACTACACTCTATTATGAAGAACCAGAATTTGTCAAAACAGGCACGTATGGTAATTCATAATGCTGTGTTAGTCCCTACTTTAATGTATGGTAGTGAAAGCTGGGTGTGGCAGAAGAAGCACGAAAGTAGAATAAATGCTGTAGAAATGCGGTCTTTAAGGAATATGCTAGGGTGTAATCTGAATGACAGGGTGAGAAATTGCGTGATAAGAGATAAATGTGGTATGCAAGATGATGTTGTGACCAGGATTAAGAAAGGAATGCTTCGGTGGTTTGGTCACGTAGAAAGAATGAATGAGGAAAGAGTGACAAAGCAAATTTATATGGCAGATGTGAATAGCCGAGTCGGGAAGGGACGCCCTAGGAAAAAGTTTATCGACCAAATTGGCGATATTTTGAAAATGGGCCACGTTAGAAGTACCCTTAACCGACGATCATGTATGCGTAGATATATGGATGTAAATGAGGTGAAAGAGGTATGTCAGGATCGTGCCAAATGGAAGTCCGTAGTCTCTGCCTACCCCTCTGGGTGACAGGCGTGAGTGTTTATATATATAATTTCAATAAATAATGAAAAATATATTTTAAAAAGCGTACAGAACTCAAAGCGCGTTAAAGACTATTCTTTTTTATGATATTATTAATGAAATAAAAATCGATATCGTTTCATAGATTTTATGACAGTTAAGTGGCAACATCGAATCTGACAGCTAGGCAATCTGTCAAGTCACAATACGAATTCATTTACGAGTTTTTGTTTTGTTGGAAATTGAATTGTTAATTTCTCAACAATTGGTTCGAACACAGCAGGTAAATAGTTGGTACATGTCACGAAGTTTCATGTCTTTCTTTGAGAAATACTTTTTAACTAAGTTTACTTAAATAATATCAATATAATAATTATAGCTTCTTTATTGGGTACAAGTTTAGATTGACAGTGTACGTGTAGTGTGCCACTCGAAAATGCACCAATAGTTTGTCATGAACATGTATGCATCAGCTGTGGCAAATCACTTATAACAATAAGTTCACGCACATTGTTTGGGTTCGGTTCTCCACCTGAGGAACTCATAAAGAATGAGGTTGCCAATCAAATTGCATCACGTGAGGTAAGTGTTTATCATTTTTCTATTTATTAAGTGTGGTACTCATATCTGATAGTTAAACATGTTTTTAAACTGATTGCATGTCAACTTAAGAACTTGTTTTATTTTTTCACTTCTGAATAAGCTATATCTGACAAACATACTAGCTTATTTATGAGATTGACCATTTTTATCAACTACCAAGAAATGAGACAGTTGATTTATCATTGTTTTGAACTGCTGGTAGTCTGGAAGGCCTTAATTATTATATAATATAAAGCATTAAGTCTGTCTTTGTGCAGTAACATTTAACATGATAAATAATTTATTTATATTTGAGTTTAAAGTAAACAAATCTATTTTTTTCACCTTGACTTAATTATTTATATTTAACATTATTCCAGTTGTCATCTTCATCTTGTGTGTATCATAATTGCTGGCAATGGACTGATAGAACAGCATCACATTCAACTGCAGAATGGGAACCATCTGAATCATCTAGTTCATCCTCATTGCAATCTGTGAGTGCGTGAGTGAGTAATGTATTGCACCCAGAACAATAAAGCTTAGATCATCAGATCATCACACAGTACACTGCTAATTATGTAAAAGCACCAATAACACCAAATCAATGTTTTTTTTTTTAATTCCAATCGACTTACTGTTCCATCAGCATTACGGGTACGTCTCTTTTGCGATTACAATTACTATGTATGTGTGTTATACGTGATAGAGCCATGCTGCAGTTATATTAGTAGTATAATTGTAGCACAAATGGGTCGGCTGGACCAGGGCCGCTCTTATAGAATATCAGCGTGAAATAGTAGCTTGATACTGCTGTGTTTCGTATGGTGAGTGTATAGAACCAGAGACTTTTTACAGGAAACAAGGCATTCCATCTTATTCCTCACGGGTGACAACGCGTCTGCATTTTGATTTGTAATCGAGGATAGATGTAGATGTCTATGGGCTACAGCAACCACTTACCATCAGGTGGACTGTGTGCTCGTTTGTCGCCCTATCCTATTAAAAAACAATTTACTTACCTCTAGAATATAGAATATGTAATTACCATTTAAATAGTAACTCTTGCAATGTACTTTTAGAATCAAAATAATCCTATTAAACATTTAGTGCGGCACAAATTGAAGATTTTGCTACATTATAGAAAGATAATATGCATATCATATAGACTGAAAATATTCAGAATTTGCCTAAGCATACTATACTTTTTTTTATTCAGGACAACAAACAATTACATAATAATGCTTAAACCAAATAACAATTTATAAATAACATCAGTCTTAGTCGTTATGTAACCAGCACCGTTATCCACAAAAAATATTAAATTGGTAACAATAAATAATAATGAGAGATGAGAATACTTTATGAATACCCTATAATAATAATAATATTAATAAACAGAGAATATTTGAAAAAGAAATATACATTATTATCTGGCTATAAATTCTGTCTGAAGTTCCGAGATTGTCAAGTAAATATAATTTATAGTAATGAACGCATGTCGGCATTATTGCAAGTTCCAAGAAGCACATTAGAGCTGCTCATGAATATAGCTTATGAAATATTAAATCAGGATTTTGTTTCTATGAATGTAGACATAAATCATATATCCCAAGCAGAAATAGCTGTAAGAAATCTTCTCATTCCAAATGGAGTTTGTCGGGTACCGTTGTCTCCAGGAGATGGTGAATCTCAGTTAATGACAAGATATGCTGATAAGTCCAGAGCCGTGACTATGTGTTGTACAGGGTATTAAACGTGGTGAATGGCATTTTTAAAATTGAATTTAAAATATTTCGCCAAAATTACTTCAACAGGGCTTCTACACATTTGATGATAGAGTGGCTGCTGCTTTAATTAATAAATTCCACACAAAAATAAGGGTCAGGGATGATGCGGCTTAAGTACTTGAAATAGTTCACCAAAATATGGAGACAAATAGTGATTTGTATGAGTATGCTAGGGAAAGCAATCTAAATAGAGCTAGGGCAGACTTTAGAAATATAAATTTATACTAATAATGTTAGGGAATTTTCTGTTTTAACGACTTAATATTAATTGCTTGTGGCACATATCAATTAAAGCAAGCTCACTCCTATTATGGTGAGCATATAAGATTTAATGGTTGCTACCGGATAGAAATCCGTAATAACCACAGGAGCAGCATTATGGAAGGAATAAACTTTAGCCCTAGCTGATCTTTACTTAGTGTCGTAAAGTGTATTTTATGTATATTTTAATTAATGGCAATGGCAGAACCATTGCCACTAGAAGTATAAGTGCAATTAAAAAGTATTGTTGCAATTGTATTGTCGGCTGTCGTACAGTATGATGCTGTGCCCATGTTATGACATTAATATGGTATTTGGGTTGGGCACGGCATCAAACTAATATTTTGCCTCCTGCTCAGTTCCTGGATGATGTATTAATGCATAAATTAGAGGCAAATAATTCCTTAGCTTTCATAGATGCGTTAGTCATCCAAAATTCCAACAACACCATAGGTCACACTGTGTATAGAAAACAATGAATCTCACCATCATCCTTCACAAGTTAGCTACCGTTAGCAAATCTTTGTTACAGAGAGCACAAGGGATCTGTGACAGTAAACATCTGGCTGTCGAGCTTCAGCACGTCAAGCAGGTTCTGCACTTCAACAAGCTTCGGGTCCCGCGCCTACGTCACAGTGACCGAGTGAAGCCGGCCACAGTCAAGCGTGTGCAGTACTACCATATGTCAGGGGTATCACGGACTAGATTGGCTACATCTTGAAGCGAACTTCTATTAGAACATTCTACAAGCCTCTGAAGAAGATTAGTGAGTTCTTACCATGAATCAAGTGTCATATTCTTCTAAAAGGTGTAGGAGTATACACCCTTGATTGTAAATGTGGTCTCATATATATGGCAAACGAAAAGCACAATTAAAACCCGCGTAAAATAACATATAGCTGACATGAAGCATTAAAGTTCAGGGAAGTTTAGTAGTTTCGTAGCTTTAACCAACAACTTCGTTCGCGCAAAACTATAAGAGAAATCTGGTGGTCTTTGAGCAAGTAGATCAACTATCGAGAAACCATTTTATTGTCAGTTTTTGCTATTGTCTAGAAAAAAAAGTTTAAAATTCGATTTTGCATTAACACTTTGAGATATAGGAGATAAGGTGTTAAAAGATCATTGCAGTTTGTGATCATATCCTAGACGGCCCCAACCAGATAGACATAAATCAGATTTGATAGACCACAAATCCTCTTGAAGGAACATCAATCCCTATCAAGGATGACACGTGAGACTATTGAAATAAAAAAATCCTTATTTAAATAGAGAAGGATGCTTGGTACTACCACCTGCTTGGGACCCTTTAATTAATGAAATTAAAACTAAACCCAAAGATACCACTGCAATACATCAAGACACAGTAAGTTCATTCTGTAGATCGGACCATAAATAAAATAAAAATCTGAAGGTATTCCAGGTTAACACTGACATTGGGACGTCAGACATCTCTGTCCGCCGTGACTATGGGTGCTGGAAAGCACCCGAAACGTCTGGAATTAAGAATCAAAGAAATAAAACGCGATAAAATCGATAAAAGTAGTTGTTACAAAAACTGTATTTGTGAAGATAAAAACTTATATATATTTAAAATCCCGACTTTTTTAAAGCAATTTCTTTACCATTTCATTCTTTTAACACTCCATTACGCGCGCCCCTGTTTGGGACGCGAGTGCTCGCGCGCTCTACATATGTAGAATAATTTTGTGTAAAGATTTCACAGGAACAATAAACAAATATAAAAATACTTCAATATCATATGAAAACAAATTTTAATAAAAAACTAAAATAGACGAAACATAACTGTTACCATTTATTAGGCACTTAATATCAGACTCCTTGTGAATTTTGAGAAAAAACAATGATTGTTTTGGCATCAAACCTTCTCAGTCTCCTTTTTTTACTCGCTCATATCTTCCACACAGTCTTTATCTACACATCAGCTCTATTTGGCATGTAATGTACTAACTGTCCGTCCGTCTTTTTTTCTGAACATCATATTAAAACAGCATACTGCATACAACTTCTTTTAAAATCCATAGACAGGAGAAGAATGGACTTTGTTTGTGTAAACCCTCAAACCAAACATGCATTTGTGAACAGATTTTACATATTTTTTGGACCATTTCTATTTAACAAGCTTAAAAAGTCACTAAAGATGTATAGTGTAAGTTTTAAGAAATGTAATATAATTGTGAAGTAATTTCTGAACAAATTAAATTACGAAAACACAGAGAAGTTGTTAGAAATTCTAAAATAGTAGGTTACAAATTATTGTAATTTAGTTGTTTTATTTATTATATAATAAAGTTTAATTATTTAAATTACCTTGTGTCATATATTATAAACCCATAGTGTGAGTGACGGTCTGAAACACTAGTACTCAACCTTGTTTAACAGGTAGCTAATATTATATACTAGAGTTTTTTTTTTTAATTTTTTATTTATTAATTTATTTCAATCAACAAGGATCATAGGGTAAAATAAAATTCATTAACATCTATTCTAATACTAAAATTATAAATGATTACTAATATCAATTATATCAAATGCGTAAGTATTTATAATAATATCGAAAATAAAATAATAATTTAATAATAAAAATAAAATAACATAAATCGATTTCACCGTTACATACACCATAACTGATTTAAATATATTAACAAAACTTACCATAATGATATAATATAATAATTTTTGTTGAAATACAAAGAAAAAGTCTTAAATATATGTAAGTAAAATTAGGCAATAAATTAGTTCATATACCTGGGGTGCCTGTCCGAGGCAATGGGCACATGGACATGAACCCAGTGCCTCAAAAAAGCACCCTCGGGTTTCTCACTAATTACGTTAAGAATGGCATTGGCGCTCCCACGAACCCTGTGCATTAGTGACGCATTTCTTTTGCGAATAAGTATTGAAAAATTGTCTACGTGGGCGTCAACAAACATACCTGATGTACTACAGTAACGTGGGAGCCCCAGCAACAATCTAAAAGCGTTATTATATTGCGTGCGTAAGGTGTTGTTTGCCCGCCGCGTATATCTGACCCATAAGGCACACGTATAGAGGGATTGGCAATAGGCCTTAAATAAAATAACTTTTACCTCGGCTGTACAGCAAGAGAACCGACGGGCCAGCATATTGCAGCGGACAGCCAGCGCCCTCCTTTCTCTTTCAATGTCTTTATCATCTTTTAAATCTTCGGTAACAACATGGCCTAGGTACTTAAATTCAGTTACTCGTTTAAGTGCAACACCCCCTAAAGTTACAGGTGGTACGATATTTGGTTTCTTCGTGCCCACCTTAAACACCATGAGCTCACTTTTCGCAACATTATATTTTAGACCGTGGGCTTCTGCATAAACCTCACAAATGAACAAAAGCCGTCTGAGGGCACTGGCTGACGGGCTCAGGAGCACCATGTCGTCTGCGTAACTGATGACAAGAAAATTTATAAAGGAAAAAGCATAACGTGTTACCAAAATGTCGTCTTTTTATGATTCCTTTTATTTATTTTAATTTTTCATTCGGTAAAATATGATAAAGTTCAGGCCGGAACAAAGATAAAAGACTAAAGTGAAGCAAAGAGAAATTACCAAAGGCCCGAAGCATATTATTGATGAAAGTTTGCGAGCTTCATATTCATTACGCCCCAAGGTAAAAGAGGGAAACACATGAGTTCTGTATAAGTGAAGTGAAAAACCAATTGTTATTTCGCCTGATGGTGAGCGGGAACTGCAGTAAATGGAAACCTGCAAGAAACTTAAAAAAATGTTTCAGATATATTGTCATTAGGAGGTGGGCAGTAACATCCCTGGCCTATTTTTAACAGTGGATATTTGATAGGTTATAAAGGCAACGTTTCCTTACGTTATGTCTACTAATAATTTTTATTCACATAATAATAAAATAACAAGAAATTGATTGACTTATTTGTTTAAAAGCTATATAAACTTCATCATCATCATCATTACAGATTTTCACAAGTCCACTGCTGAACATAGGCCTCCCCCAAGATATTAACTTGCTTGACTTGAATTACAAATGCCACAATAGGCTGGCGTTAAGGCAAAAGCGAATGAGGGAATTTGATGCGTAGGTACTTAAGCTGATTATAGAAGCCTGTCATTCTCGTTCCTTATATCGTTAGTTATCAAGAAATTCTTTGAATATAGAAAAAATATAATTTTTTATAAAATAGGTTGGTAAGCGAGGATAAAGTCAGAATATAATATTGAGACAGACACTAAGGTGAAATATGCCTCATAATCAGTAGATAGTAACTACATCCTCATATATATATAAGCTCTAATTTAATGAAAAAATCAAAATAATATAATGTCGATAAGACGCGAACAGTCGGAGAGCATTGTCAAGAGAAATAGTAATTTATTTGAAAAACACAACGATGTTGTAATTAGGAATAGTAGAAACATACATAAATTGTGTGTACCAAAACAAAGAATACAACAC
This sequence comes from Parnassius apollo, assembly GCA_907164705.1. Lineage (NCBI taxonomy): Eukaryota > Metazoa > Arthropoda > Insecta > Lepidoptera > Papilionidae > Parnassius > Parnassius apollo. The sequence continues at coordinate 98,005 of CAJQZP010000226.1, read as the reverse complement.
TACTCAAAAATGCATATTGTATGGCAATACATGTTTACAACAAATTGCCTTCTTTTTTTCAAAAATATGAATATAGGAATATTTAAATGTAAATTATTTCAATTTCTTTTAAATAAATGTTATTACTCAATAAATGACTTCTTAAATGATAAATTTGACTCGAATTGTAATTATTGAATTGCTGAATTTAATTTTTTGAAAGGTTTTAACTAAAAATATTATGAATTGATTGATATTCTTGTTTTATATAGATTTAGTTTCCATAAGTATTGCTGCAAGTATCTTTATACTATATAATAATTAATGTCTTAGTTTTCTACTTTATTCGAAAAATTATCTATCTGAAAATATTTGTACACCGGAAACGGCAGAATATTTACGATTGAAATTCTTTTGTAACAACAGTAATGTACCATATTCTGACAAATAAAGCAACTTATTCTTATCTTATCTTATTTTATCTAGGTATATGGGTGTAAAGGATCCGAGAGGGGTATGTCAGGATCATGTAAAATTAAAGCCCGTAGTCTCTGCCTATACTCTGGGTGACAAGCGTAGGTGATTATGTTATGTATGTTCTACATACCAAATATCTTCTTCATCATGTAAAAGTTTACATGGGCCTCTCCCTATATAGAGAGATAGCGAATATATTTGAAGAATCTATCTATACTTGTACTTCTACTTATTTAAAGAATATATTTAGATATATTTTGCCGTGTAGTGGCCGTTGAGAATATCCACTACCCCATATCTTCCCGTGGGTGTCGTAAGAGGCGACAGAGGGAGACAGGCAGGAGATGGGCAGCAGCATCTTTCTGATAACAACTGTGTTATAATAAATAACTGCGGATGCCAACCCGCTTGCCAAGCGTGGCAACTATGGCAAATATTCCCCCATGAATAACGACGAAGAAAAACGGCCCCCAGTTCCCGGCGGCCCCGCTATTCCTGGCTACGGTAGCGACCATGGTAACGGCGGGGCAGGGGGTACTAAGAATCTCCGGTAGAGGTTGGTTCGGTTGCCACTTACAACGACTCGACCTGGCAACATATAACGCACGCACTCTGAGGACTGACGAGAAGATACTGGAGCTGGAAGAAGAGGTAGACAAGTTGCGCTGGCATATTATTGGATTATCCGAGGTCCGAAGAGAGAGGGAGGATACGGCAATCCTCGAGTCCGGCAACTTGTTCTACCACCGGGAGGGTGACCATCTGTCCCAAGGAGGTGTCGGATTTATCGTCCACAAGTCTCTCGTCAACAACGTTGTAAAAATTGGGAGCGTGTCGAGGAGGGTCGCGTACCTGATACTCAGAATCACCAAACGGTATTCGCTTAAGGTCATACAGGTTTACGCACCAACCTCGGCACATCCCGATGAGGAGGTGGAGGAAATGTATGAGGATATTTCTAGAGCCATGCATTCCTCCAAAACACACTACACGGTGTTGATGGGATACTTCAACGAAAAACTAGGCACAAAAGAAAGCGGTGCGCTGAAGGTGGGGTAATTTGGAGTAGGGCAACGGAACCGAAGGGGCCAGCAGCTGGCCGACTTTATGGAGAAAGAGGGACTCTTTATGATGAACTCTTTCTTCCAGAAGCGGCCCCAAAGGAAGTGGACCTGGTCGAGCCCCGACGGTTCGACAAAAAATGAGATCGACTTCATTATGACGACCAGACGCCAACTGTGATGTCTCAGTGATCGCAAGGGTGAAAACCGGCAGCGATCACCGAATGGTTAGAGGCACACTGAACCTTAATGTTAAGTTGCAGACGTCTCGTCTAATGAAGTCAACGCTCCGTTCCCCTCGTGCTCTAATCCTGAATCCCGAGACTTTTCAGTTCGAGTTACATAACCGCTTTCAGTGCCTAGAGGATTGCAATGCAGTGGACGATATGAATGACAAACTCGTGGAAACTGTCCATGCGGTCGGAGCTAAGTTCTGCAAGACCCGCCGCAGAAGAACACAAAAACTCTCCGCTCTTCTTAGGCTGTTGGAGATGGGCGTCAACAGATTTGCCAGCATACAGGCAACTGAACAGACAGATCTCCAAATGCATGCGGCGAGACTTACGCAACTAATACTGCTCGTATTAAAGAAGCGATCGAGCGGAACCAGGGCTCCAAAGTCTTTGCCAGAGATCTGTCTGCCAGAAAGAGCCAACTGTCAAGGCTGAAGACTGAGTGTGGCAACATTGTTTCCGGGACACCTGAGATTCTGAGTGAGATTGAGAGGTTCTATGGGCAGCTGTACACATCATCGTTGGAGCCACACGCAAGTGTGAGTAACGATCCAAGAGCAAGTCTTATCCGACACTATTCCGATGATATCCCGGACGTCAGTCTGAGCGAGATTAGAATGGCTCTCCACCACCTTAAAAACGGCAAGGCCCCAGGCGATGGAATTACAGCGGAGCTTCTGAAAGCAGGTGGAAAACCGGTATTTAAAGTACTTCAGAAGCTCTTCAATTCCGTCCTCCATGGTGGCACTACTCCGAAGGCGTGGAGCAGAAGCGCGGTGGTCTTGTTCTTTAAGAAAGGCGACAACGCTCTCTTGAAGAACTACAGACCGATTTCCCTTCTGAGCCGCGTCTACGTGCTGTTTTCGAGGAGATATTTGTGCTCTGGCAAGGGCGCTGGGAATACGGGGTAATCCGGCTTTAGACTCATAGGCTTATCACACGACGATAAGATAAGATGCTTTATTTGTCAGAATATGGTACATTACTGTTGTTACAAAAGACTTTCGATCGTAAATATTCTGCCGTGTCTGGCGTACAAATATTTTCAGATAGATAATTTTTCGAATAAAGTAGAAAACTAAGACATTAATTATTATATAGTATAAAGATACTTGCAGCAATACTTATGGAAACTAAATCTATATAAAACAAGAATATCAATCAATTCACAATATTTTTAGTTAAAACCTTTCAAAAAATTAAATTCAGCAATTCAATAATTACAATTCGAATCAAATTCATCATTTAAGAAGTCATTTATTGAGTAATAACATTTATTTAAAAGAAATTGAAATAATTTACATTTAAAGATTCCTACATTCATCTTTTTGAAACAAACAGGCAATTTGTTGTAAATATGTATTGCCATATAATATACATTTTTGTGTAGTTTTGTATTTTTCATTTTGGTACACACAATTTATGTATGTTTCTACTAGTCCTAATTACAACATCGTTGTGTTTTTCAAATAAATTACTATTTTCGTGAACAAAGATACATATTTCGTAAATGTATAATGCTGGATAATATTTTATGTTTGCAAAAAATGGGGAATACAACTATCTAATTAGTGTGCTCCGCGTAAAGACCTTACACATTTTTTCTGTCCATGAAAAGCTCTCATGAAATCGACAGAATTACCCCATATTATTAAGATCGAAGAAACATATCCATGATAGGCAGAGAGTGCGGCCTCCATGTTAGCCACTCGTCTTAACCGATATAAAACAAAGACAAATTTATCTAACTTTTTACATAGGTTATCAATATGTGTCTTCCAATTACAGAACTTGTCTATTGTTACAACTAAAAAGTTAGTATGGTCAACTTCTTCGATTATGTTTTTCTCATATTCAATTTTAAGTGGTTTTAGTTTACTATTATATGTCTGAAATCTTATCATCTTAGTTTTTTCGATGTTAATTTGTAAATTATTATGTCTTAATCAATCTATTATTTTTTATAAGGTCCTATTTATTTCATGTATCCTATGAATACATGCTCGTCCAACGTAATCGTCCAATTTCGACTGGGACGTCAATCGACGGATTCAACTCGGCTGGGCAGCGTTCGGGAAATTACGACGCATCTTCCCGTCAGGTATACCTCAATTTCTAAAAACTAGATTGTAAAACCAGTGCGTGTTGCCAGTGATGACTCATGGATCTGAGACGTGGTCCTTCACTGCTGGCCTTATGAGGACACTCAATGTCGCTCTGCGAGCGATGGAGACGACTATGCTCGGAGTTTCTCTGCGTGATAGACTTAGAAATGAGGTTATCCGTAGTAAAACCAGAGTGACAGACATAGCCCAACGGATTAGTAAGCTGAAGTGGCAATGGGCCGGTCATATAGCTCGAAGAACCGATAACCGATGGGGAAGAAATGTTCTCGAGTGGCAGCCTTGTACGGGTAGGCGTAGTGTAGAGCAACCCCTCACTAGATGGATTGACGACCTGGTAAGGCATGCAGGAAGTCGATGGATGCAGGTGGCTCAGGACCGTGCTTTGTAGCATTACTTGGCTCCCCCAAGTAATGCCTTATGTTCAGCAGTGGACTTGTAAAGGACTGTAATGATGATGATGATGATGATGAAAGTGACAGTAAAGTAAAAATAAATATACATACAGTAACTGACTGCTATTTAGACTACGGGATAGAACATTTTGCATTAATTCTATAATGTTGAATTTATTCATAGAAAAGTAGTCTCTAAATATAAGTTTTAATGGTTTGAAGTGCTATGGATGAGTGAGGTCGCATGCGACCGCTCGGAATTTGACGGACGAATCCGGAAATTGGATGGTCACTAAATGGTTAAGGTCTATGTTGCCCTTCGTATACGGAGAGAATGAACCACAAAATGGTGAACAGGGTGCTAATGTAAATACAGAACGAAGGAATATAAAATGGCTGGGCAATAGGGTCCCGGTTTCTATTTCGTGGATAATGTGACCCCAAAATTTTGTATGCGAGATTAACGATAGGTGTACTGGATTGAACCAAACGGTGGAATCTATATGCGCAGTTAACCATAAAAACAAAATGGCTAACGTGGCACGTGGCCGGTTTTGGACAATGCACTTGCTAGGACCTATTTAACTTTATCAGCTGATAGGGGCAGGAGCACGACCTGCTGCGGGAAAAGAATAACAAATGAGAACAGCTCAAAATGGGAAATGCAAAAGTCCCCTGATATTGCAGAAATTCACGTATAGCGTGGCAGGGGTTGCCTTGGTCTTGTTGCTCAGCTTGCTCCGAGCAGTTGTTGTCTTGACCGGAATCTTGCCCCCCCCCCCCAGATTACGCAGGGCAGCCTGAGCATCCACGCTCAGCAGTGGGGTAACTTGGACATAGTAGAGGGGGAGGGGGGGCTCCAGCCATCTACACTCACCAGACGAAACGCGGAAGCAGAGCTTCCACTTCACGCCAGTATTCTCTAAGTTCATGATACCACCCCTGTTTGAGCCGGCCCATACTTGCAATAGCAAAGCTGCCGCGTGGGTCTACCACTGTTAAAATATATGCGAGGGTAGCTACAAAGAAATTTTTAATATTTGCAATTTTAAATTTAACTATACTCCCTGTAATAGTGCAAAGCGAAACTAAATTCATCTAGGAACCTGGGCGCAAAGAAACTAGAGTGCATTGTCCAAATTGGCTTAGCAGTTTGACTCGATCAGGCCACAGGACGCCAATTCCAAATCCGGCTCAAAGACAAGAAAATGGTGACGCTAATGTGTCCTGGGGGTTCGAATCTGGAAACGGAAGATCACTAAATATTTAGAGTGACTGTGTTGCCCTTCGTATCCAGAAAGAAAGAACCACAAAATATTTGAGCCACAGGGTTCCCGGTTTCGATTCCGGAAATATTGACCTCGAACATTTGTATGCGAAATTAACGATAGGTGTTCTAGATTTCACCAAATGGTCGACTGTATATGCGTAGGTAATTATAATTTTATAAAAATGGCTGATGTGGCACGTGGCAAGCTTTTGGACAATGCACTTGCTAGGACATAATTTACTATATCACCGGGTGGGGGCGGGAGCATAAGTTACTGAAGAAAAAGAATAACAAATGAGAACAGCTCAAAATGAGAAAGGCACTTACATGGGCATTGTTCTTCTAACTGCCTTTGGTCTTAGGCCTCGAGGTTAATCGCACTACGTTGCAACTGCGGTGATGGGCGACGATAGCTGCACTTGTACACGATGAAATTTACACTATGCAAGGCGGTCACTACTAAATTGTTCTGTGACCGACTGCCACAGAGTTACTATCATATCTAATCGTCGAGCATTTGAAGCTAGAACTTCAACTGTTCGACGCAATTAATGCTTAAAAACTAAGTGTTAGTATTTTGAAAACAATTAAGAGAAATTATATTATAATGTTTAGAAACAAATTAAATTCATCTTAAATTAAATCATATAAACTTAGACTAAACTAAATTCATATTTGTCATGTACCTAAGAGGCCTTCCGTGTGGTCGACACCTAGAAGAATTATCATTCACTGTATGAGCCATTTTTCGCACGAAGTGCCTCACAATAGGCGCATGCAGATCATCAGCCACCATTCTCAGGATGCTTTTGTCACTTCTCCGTATCCTTCCCACCAGCAACGCCACTTTTTTTGAACGACGGCATGAAAAACGACTTTTACTTTCCGGCCTGCGCGTCATAATAGTCGCACAAAATAACGCCACTATATTTAGCCTTCGATTGGACATGCCCATGCAGGAAGGAAGCGAAAGTGAAGAGGAAGGAAATACTACCAGCTAATATAGTCAAATAAAGGAGTGTTTTTCGCAACCAATCCTCGATTAATAATCAAAATATATGTGTGTTATCATCTCTGAAGACTAAGATATTAATAAAATGCCTCGTTACGTTAAATTATCTCCGGTTTTCAAGTATAAAGGAGCTACAGTTCCCTAAATTGACCATTAGCGGCAGCATGAAGCTACTATTTACGCTGGTATTCTGTGAGGCATGGTTCTACCACGTTCTATTCGGGGAATTCGTGCTACAACCATAATACTCGTGTAGCTGCAGTAAGTTTCTACTCGACTCGAAGTCAGAAATATAAAAATAACGATGATAACAAATCAGTTTTATTTAATGTGTTCACGTATATATGAGGATTCACGTATTTTAAGGGCGAATATTGCTTAAAACATATATCTTAAGTTGGCTTAAGATGGATTATATTGTAAAGAAAGCCCTTTGTGAAATATATGTTTAAAATACACAGTTTGTCAAAAATAATGGACTTTTCATGTTTATATCCATTAAAAGTTAATTCTCAACTTAGGAACAGTAGTGTACGCTAATGGTTGAATACCATTACCAACACATTAAAACAAAACTGTTCCAGGAAAATTGTTAAAATGAGATTTTCATAATTACAAAATGTAATAAACATATAATGTCTACGTGAAAATTGTAATGGAGTATGTATTACAAATTATATACGTACGATTATATTATATATGTGTCTTTATCTTTATATAAAGAAAAAAACATATATAATATAAACGTTTGTGCACTGTAAAAAGTTCAGAGTAACTTCGCAGAGAAAATCATCACGCAAAATAACTACTAGCGCTACGGAGAATCGTTCGTAAAATTCAATAGCGTGATTTAGCTCTGGTCGTTGTTCAGTTCGTTTGCGTCATTGTGTCATGTAGACCACACCGCCACAACACTTCTCAAAATATTCTTTTTAAATACCAAACAGCCCTGTTACTTTAATTAAAGCTCAGGCAGCATATTCTGTTTGTTGACCGAAGCCAAATTTCTTTTTTAAGTGTAACTGCTTTGATTCAAATTAGTTTCTACGGAAGAATGCTTTTCAAGTTTCTGAGTAAAATACTTTGTTGGCAATCGAAATAACAAGCCAAACTTTCCTTCATTGAATTCGCTACAATGAACATCCGTTCCGGCTTTATCATAGTTTTGTTATTTTGCTTTTTGCCATTATATTACACAATCAGCTCTATTTACTACTAAGAACTACTAAGCGCATCGATAACGTTTTTAAATATTTCAGTTTCAGTTTAATTTATGCGAGTAAGAAAATAACGTGTTACGACAGTGTCACATGCAACAAAGATATGGTAAACAGTACGTTAACTTAATCGGTTTTGGTTTACAAAGGGGAGAAACTGTTTCTAATTGTAATATCGTAATTTGCGTAAATTTTACAAGTAAGGATAACTATAATATCTTACCTGATGACATTGTCTTTTAAACATACATATGTCCTCGATTTAAGATAAATACAGCATTTTTACTCCTGGGGACTTGCAGGGTAATGTCACGTTATGTATGTTTAAAAGACATTGTCAGTGAATGCTATGGCTCACAGACAGTGTCTATGGGTCATAGCACACACTGACAATGTCTTTTAAACATACATATGTCCTCGATTTAAGATAAATACAGCATTTTTACTCCTGGGGACTTGCAGGGTAATGTCACGTTAACCATACAAAAGGTCCCTGATTCTCTTGATTAACCAAACGAAACACAGAAGTATTAAAATATAAGAAACACAGCAGTATTGTAATATAAGACTTATATGTAGCGCTGCTTTTTTGTGACAAACTAATAAGAAGTATACACGTAGTTGTTGCGGATACATCACTAATTATGTTAAATATCGTTACATTATGAGTAAAAATTACTAGAAATTAGAGATTTAGTTTAAGAAAAGCTAAGAATAATTAAATTCACAAAATGCCGGCTATACTAATAGGGTTTTCTTGTCCATATTTATGAAATATTAATTTCTCATTTCAGGATCATGGAACGCCTAAATAATTAGTTACGAATACATTAACACAAAATTTTTGAACATATTTACTTGAAACAAACTATTTATAGTGTGGCTAATTTCTCATATGATTTACATAGACTAAAAAAAAAACATTAAATTAAAAAACGCTGTGTGTCACATTTCATTGAACTTAAAATTTTGACTCTATCGTCGCTAGTTATTTATGAAATTGTAATGTTTGTAAGACACCTGAAAGACCTTTTTACCCATTTTTCTAGCGAACAACAAAATGATCGTCCAAAATATAGGTTATATTAAAGAACATCTCCGTTTAGGCCAGACTTTTTGTTACGGCACCAAAGCTCTACAAAAAATTGTCTGCGGACATAACAAGCCACCAAAAACTGTTTTAGACCTTCAATCCCCATAAAATTCCCATGCAGTCGCATGCGTCTGTCAAATCCCGAGCGAACAAGATTATAGTGTACGGGTGTGTGTGCAAACACAAGAGCTCTCTTTCTTTTTTCCGTCACTCTCATTGTCCGAAGGGGCAGTAATCCGATACAATTGGAGAGAGACGTGCTTTTCGAGGCACGGGTGAAATACTGGCAACTCCTGATTCCGGGTTGTTACTGAGAATTTCTTGACAGAAAACCTAATAACTTTTTCGATTCTGACCTGACCCGGGATTCGAAACCGGGACCACATGATCAGAAACCGTGGTTTCGAATACTAGACCAACGAGGCATTTATATACAAAGTCAATCGTACACGATCTTGCAGTTAATGGCAATAATTTTTCCGAATTATAAGCATAATATAACAGTAATATGTTTATTTGTACTTATCAGTATTATTTCCCATCGGACGGCAGAATCATACGCGTCAGTGCTATCGTCACACGGTTGACCGCCCGTGAATGCTTTACGATACCATTTGGTCATTTTTTACTATGAACTGCGATCTCCTAAGCAATATGTTTTAATAGTGATTTCTTTACAAACATAATGATTTCTTAAATTACCGCAAACACTGCATATTGAATAAAACTATATTTAAGGATTTCATGGCGTTAAGTGAACTATTTTAACTCATTTTTAATTACCGACGTTTCGGGTGCTTTGCAGCACCCATGCTCAGAAGGGGGTCCCCCCGCTCAAAACATCGGAAATCAAAAATAAGTTAAAATGGTTATTTAACGCCATAAAATCCGCAAATACCCATAGTTTTATTCAATTCTTTACAAACGTTATTCGTCTACTATTGCTCGACATATAATTTTGATATAAAAGTATTTTGCTCAGAACTGAAAATTATCACTGCAATTTAGAGAGGAGTTAATAGAAATTATTAATAATTGGAATTGAAATCACCGGACAAGATAATTCATTCCTTTGATGACGATGCTCGCCTAGCATCCACTCCCTCAAGTATACTAAAAATAAAATTAAGTTACAGCCAAATTACGTCCAATGCTCAGCATCATTTTTGAGAGTAACAAAAAAAGACGAAATATTTTCTGTACTAACTACATGTTTTGTACAAATGTATGAATCTTATTCATTTGGTTATTAAATTTTCTATACTATAATAAAACTATATTATGAAGAATTCTGTATATTGATCATGTGCTCGGCGGTGAATGAAAACGTCGTTAGGAAACGATGTAGAGAAAAAAATTGGTGTGAAGTTCGCCAACACGCATTGGGGCAGCGCGGCGGACAATTCCTTGCCCTAAAACCCTCTCATAAATGAGCGGGGGCCTGTGCCCAGCAGTGGGACGTATAAGGCTGTAACTTCACTTTACTTTACTTCACTTTGCTTTTATACTATATGATCGATACAAATGCCGAAAATAAAATTTTGGAAACGTTGTCTGTCTGCCTGAACACGCATCACACAACTAGAAAACGGATTTGTATGGGACTTTCGCTATTGTATTACGTGGAGATAGAAACATTGGAATAATTATAATTCATCACGCTTCTTACATAAGACCTGCGAAGTTATACGTTTCCATTTTACTGCTACAAAAAGTTATAAAATTTAAATTGTAGTGAGATTGGAATATTAGATCATCCGATTTTGTGTTGTTTTTATATTATCCTTACCAATTTGTTTTCTAAATATTATAGTTTTATTTTACTGTAATAGTAAACAAATAAATATTTTTGTGCCTAGATGGCGCTGTAAGAATCCCTGGTCCCTATTAATAATTTTAAAAACAGTAAAGTTTTCTTTTTATTATTGTACGTAGGTTGGTATTATTACCATTTTCAACACGACACACATAAATTATACTAAGTGGTTTGACATAAACTTTTCCTACTAATAATGCTTCTTTATATTGATATTTTAAGTAATTAAGTGTTTAAGTTCTCGATTGTTTTTAACGTTGAATACTTTTATTTAATATTTTTTATTTCTTTTATTTTCTAACTGTTTCCAATATACTCCGGTATAGGCCGAATTTTGATCATAGAGATGTCTGTCTTATCGGAAACTAGACATCTATGCAGGATATTGACATATTATGTATGAACATTGCGGTAAATAGTATATATATTATGCTTTAACCCTTCAAGCGCCATAAAAATCCCATGCAGTTGCACGCGCCCGGTAAATCCCATAGAAAAGTAGTCTTTATATATCAGTTTTTATGGGTTAAAGTGCTGTGGGTGGGTGCTACCTCATGAGACCGCTAGGGATTTGACGGAATATGGCCGCGGTCTCATGAGACCGCTAGGGGGTTAAGAGGTTGACTCGGGATAAGATTATGGATCACGAGTGTATACACAAGCACGGAGGAAATTTCTATTCCCCCACTCTCAAAACCCAATGGAATGGTAATCTTACAAAAAATGTAGTGATATCAGATGCAGAACCAATGGCTTTTCGTGCTTTCAGAGGCACAAGGATGAACACCGCTAAAATCTTGACTCCTGTTTACTACTGAAAATATCTTAATGGAAAACCAAACTAATTTTGGGCTCAATCATACCTATTTATTACATAAAAGAAAAGTAAAGTAAAGTTACAGCCTATATACGACCTACTGCTGGGCACAGATCTCCCCTCATTTCTGAGAGAGTTTTAGGGCTAGGCTATTATATAAGGGTCAACAGAATTTCCTCCGTTGAGCTTAGTTTTGTTATTTTTTTTTGTTTACAAGATGAGACATAATATAAAGATGCTTATGTAATTTCATTCATCATGTTAATATAATTATGTACGTACATAATTTTAGGTAGGCATTGAATTTTAGCTTTTATTTGAATTGAATACTAATGGCAGTACAGACACCTTACACCATAGTATCAATAATGAGTGATGTTTCGTGCTTATTTAGGGCAATCTCTGTTCTTTTGGATGGTAACTAAGTTTTGGCTAGAGAAATTGGGGAGCGAATTGTGGATTACGACATTGCAGTAATTTTTCTTCCATTTACAATATAAAATACATGGGTATTGTTTGCCCAAATCTTTTCTTGAACCGTTTTTGAGTCCGGCCATTAGTTCGTTCGTGGACCCATCTTGTTGTTCGTTCGTTAGTTTGTCTTATTAACTAACGTAATGTTTGATCTAGATTTGTGTCTATATTGTCTATATTTGTGTGTATATCATAAATAGTACAAATTCCACGTAAAAGAATTCACGGGCACAGCTAGTATATTGATAAAGCTAGTTAAGAATGCATGAATAGCAGTCAATTATGTTAAAGTTCATCGCCTAGTTTAATCTCCGGTAACTGACAGTTCATTTTCCGTCCCGACCACATTGTTCCGTGCTTTATTGTTGTTAAATGTATATATATTTTGCGAACGCTTAGTGTCTTCTAATCCATTTTTAATATGGTCAGATAAGCTACAACTTGTTTATGGTTGCAGCACGAATGGGTCCATCCAATCGGGGAAGGACTATGTCCTTACAGAATACCAGCGTAAATTTACTGCTTATGCTGCTGTGCTTCGTAAGTTGAATATATAGAATCTCGTCCTCATAGAAATTCACAAGGTGTTAAAGCGTAACCGAATGAGCCCATACAAAGTGCACAAATTGCAAGTTTTAGTTGCTGGCGATCACGACCGCCGGCATGTTTTCTGCTGTTGGCTATTAAACCAGCAACAACGTGTGCAGTGTACTTTTTTTAAATGTCAGAAACATTCCTGAAAACAACTCATCAAAAACTAAACCTTCAATCCCCATTAAATCCCATGCAGTCGCATGCATCCGTCAAATCCCGAGCGGTCGCATGCGGCCAAATAAACCCACAATACTATACACCATTAGAACTAGAAGTTAGAGAATACTTTTCTGTAAAGAAGTTTGGCATTATAACATCTATACAAAATTCTCTATCTACATATACAAATATCTCTATCCTGTAGTTTAACCAAAAGTCAGTTTTACTTCATTACAAAAAGACTTTATTGTATTTTGATAGTAAAAAACGGGTAAATACCAAGTGGGTGTCGGCAGCGTGAAAATCACTAGTATTTCTATATAGTACTTAAAATTATTTACTTATAAAGATACATTATATTCACACAAAAATTTTCATACCAATTCTATAATAAAACACTAATAAAACACTAGAAAACCCAAAAATCAACTCAACAACATCCAAATGAAAATGGCGTATTTAATCAACGTAGATTATAAATAAGTATCCATAGATTAACTGACTTTTCCTTTATGAAAATGTAGTCTCTAAACATAAGTATTTATGGGTTAAAGTAATGTGGGTGAATGTGGTCGGATCCGACCACTTGGGATTTGACGGAATATCGCCATGGTCGGATCTGACCATTTGGAGTTCGAGGGGTTAATCGTTATCAAGTAAATAGTATATAAATTCTCAGACAACGAACGACCAAACAAACAAACATTTTTTTTTAATCAGAAACCTTTTTGGGAGCGCTCAACAATTTACCAAAGTTTCTTCGTAATCAGCCAAAATATATAGGAATAGGATCGTTATACGGGACAGACAAATAAAAATTCATATTTATATTATTGTAGGTATACCCAAGAAAAAGTAACACCAAATTTAGTCATATAAAGCTGGGAAAATTGTGAATTCACATTGTTTATAGGACGCCTAATTTCAACAATTGTGTGATATTAATAATATTAATGGATTGTCATAAAAATGGTAATGAGATGCTGGAATAAACAAAGGCAAAATTTACCAACGTAATCATTTACAGGAAGCTCATTACGTTCAAGGCATAATGTTCGCAAAGCCTGGAGGCTTTGTATGCTGTGCTACCTGGCAAGGACAGCCGGAAATAAAAGCTATCAAACTGACGATGAAATAAGTCGATGCTAGTGTTAGAAATGTTTTTAAAAAGCTTAATTTTATGTACTAAGTCCAGTCTTATTGTTACAACATTAAACTTTTGAAAAAGTAAAACATTTTTTTATATGAGTAAGTGTACCGCTGCCCATGAACAATGCCTACACCGGGATGTTTCAGATACGTTTCCGGCCTTTTAAAAAAGCATAAGACTAAAACTGAGTTACAACGGAACCAAAAAGATTAAATTAATATCCATATAACACTCGTATATTCAGAAGTCAGTAAGACGTAGTGGACAGAATTACCGACTTCGAAAACTATTAAGTGAAAATTATTTTATTATCGGTCGTCAGCTTTTATTTTGTTATTAATGTATAATTTTTGCTCTTTTTAAGTGAACGTAGGAACATCATAAGATCGAATGTTGTCTAAATAGTTACATTTAAAAATATTAGTTATATTTATTTTCCACTCTTGGGGATGAAGTTCTTTATTCAAATTTATGTAAAACCATTTTTTTTTCTTAAAGTGTATGCTGTTAGCCCTGTAACCTTTACAGCTTTATCAAAATAGGCTCCTGAGTGAGGATTCACGAGATATTGAGTGTAACGATTCTGCCAATGTGATTCAAGGGCCCCTCTGAAGGAGGTACGAACCTTGGCTTGAACAAATATTGTAATGTTGTTACGGGTCGTAACTAAAACGCCCCGTATTGCGATTGCTGAACTCCGTAAACGGAGTGTGTATATGACCTCGCACTCGCCGGCTAGCACGATGCGCCCTAGTGTTCTATTCTAGTGCAATGTCTGAATGTATTGTGTCAATACGAGTTCCCTCTCCTAAGGAGGTGAGGACGGGATTAACCAATTCTTGGAGATTATCTCGTCATCGGGGTCTAGAAGGACGTTCTTGGAACGTCTGCTGGTAGGGGCAGCATCCCTAACTGAGAAGCTAGTACCCGCCTCCACCACCAACGGATTTTGTTGCTCTTTGATCGAATCGAAGTATCTTAAGGACAATTCCTTAAGATACCAAGAAATGGTGGGTAATTTGAAGTCACGGTGGAGATCCTCACATAGAAAGGAGCTCCTGTTATATAACGCAGGAACTTATTTTGGACGACTTGAAATCTCCGAATTTGACAAGGGTAGGTATGGGCGAAGGCTACACCTGCGTAGTTCATGATTGGACGTACACAGGTTTTAGAGAGATGCAGCTTGTGTCTTAAGGACAACTGACTGCGTTTGTTGGTTAGTGCGAAAAGGCGATATATTAAAAATTTCGCCCTTTTTGTGACGGCTGTTGTGTTATGAGAGAAGCTCATCGCATGATCTAATGTTACCCCCAGGTATTTCACCTTTTTAACCCAAAGAATAGGGCTGTCATAGAGGGAGAGTCTACCCTTAGTGTGTCGTATGAGTCTAAGGCTTAAATTTTTATATCAAGCTTTCACGTTAAACATGATCGCTTTGCTTTTATCAGGATTAAGTTCGATTTTCCATTTTGCACCAATTGCGTAATGAGTTTGCTGCAACTTGTAGTCGAATACATACCCTAAATGGACTGCTGACGAGTATATTGTTGTGTCATCGAGTCTTCGGCATTCTGGGAATATCACGCACATAGAGTGTCACGTTATTATTATTTGTTGAAAAAATAAATTATGACATCAAAATTGTTTTAAGACGTTTAATACTTTTACTAATAAACTATACTAATATACATACTTAAAAAACTATACTAAAATACAAAACTACTAAAACTATGCTAATACTAAATCAATATATATATATATATATATATATATATATATATATATATATTAGAGATAAAATAAAATAAAATTAGAAGGTCGCGGGTTCGACGCCTTTCAGGATCAGAAGGAAAAGTGAGTACTTCCCTGACACGTCTGGCGGCGAGTCCGGCGGGACTGGTAGGGGATAAGTGTCCTTTTCCAACCGTTTTTCAAATTTATTTCATATATTTAATTATAACCTCCCATCCTTAATATTTGGGAAAATAATAATATGGATTCACAGTTCCAGCTAAGTTCCCCAATATAAGGGGAAGAACATAAATATTTAAATAATTATCAACTTATTAGAAGCAATTAGCTATAATTTGCGTAACGTATGTGTTTGGGATGATTAAAAAATGCATTTACAGAAATGAATTTAGGCGAGTTGTGCCTTCACGGTCACTGAGGTCACTCGCAAGCTGCACAATCTATCATGCGTCCCCACTTGTCTTCGCACGCGAAGTAGATGACACATTACAAGAGTAACTAAAGGGTTGGAGAGAGCACAGAGCCCTGGGGAACTCCTGCTCTGAGAGTTCTGGGAGAAGAGAAGATCCCCTTTACCCGGAAACGAAAGGATCTATTACTTAAAAATGTTTTAAATAATAAAGGGACACCAAAATGGATAGGTTTATAAACTAGTCCATTGTACCAGACTTTATCAAAGGCCTTTGTCACATCGATAAACACAGCACTGGTATAAGCAAAGCGCCCGTTTGAATTTATGTTGTAATCCAAAAAATCTTGTAAAACCATCCTAGAAATATTTACCCTTATATGCCGCTAATCAGCAATGCGTGCTCCTACTTCTTTTTGGCTCCATTTTAGTTAAACGCCAATCTTTAAAGAATGTTGAATATGACAGGCCTGTTGGTCTAGTGGTTAATGACCCTGACTGCTATGCCGGAGGTCGTGGGTACGATTCCCACCCAGGACAAATGTTTGTGTGATGAGCACGATCATTTGTTCTGTGTCTGGGTGTAATTTATCTATAATATTTATGTATTTAGAAATATATAAGTATGTTTATCAGTTATCTAGTACCCATAACACAAGCTCTGCTTAGCTTGGGACTAGATGGCATTGTGTGATAGTTAAAAAAATGCCTATGTTCAGTAGTAGATTTAATATTATGTAATGAAAGAAATAATGAATAAATAATACATGATCATATGCAATGGATAGTGGATGATGATATTGTTACGAGCTTGAGGTTCGTGACAATAAAAATTGCCGATAAAATTACCTAAATTAACACTTTAATTTACTTTACTTAAATTAAAACTAAAAACACTAATAATTAAACACACTAATTCACTTAATTCCGCTCCGAAGCTTCGCTTGTGTCGCCGAGTTCAACTCTGCCCGCTCGCATCTTGCAGCGCCTAGTTATATAAATTAGCAAAATATCCAGAATGTTCAAGTAAACACGCGCAAGGTACCGAGAGTTCGAGTTTTAAACTTCAAGAAGTTTAGTTCTTCGGTTCGAGACTAGATGGCGCTAGTGCGCCGATTTGAGCGCGGCGTAACACTGCCCCCTCCTAAGACATGCTCGTCCCGAGCATTATCGGCCCCATAATAACGCGCTAGACGATCCACATGGACGATCTTAGGAGTCCCTCTTGCGCCTTTCTGTATCCGGTAGGTTACATCGTTGATCCTGGTCACAATCCGGTACGGGCCGTCCCATTTAGCTTGAAGCTTAGGAGATTTCCCTTTGCTGCGGACTGGATTGCGCAACCACACAAGTGAACCTTCGTCGAACCCTTTGTTGTTCATTTTGCGGTCATACCGGGTTTTCATCTTTTCAGACATTTGCTGGCCCTATTGTCTGACGTGCTCATAAACGTCATTCATTTTGTTCCGCAAGTCATTTGCATAATCGGTTATACTGCGTGGAGTATCAGGTGGTATCCCGGTGATCAGGTCTGCAGGCAGCCGTAATTCTCTTCCAAAGTTTGCGAAAGCTGGTGTCACTGCTGTACTTTCGTGGACAGCGCTTCGATATGACAACAAAAACGGTTGTATGTGCTTGTCCCAATCTCGTTGCCGATTGTCTACAACTTTTGCTAGGTACCTCTCTAATGTCTGATTAAATCGTTCCACCATTCCATCAGATTGCGGGTGATAAGAAGTCGTTCTTGTTTTATGAGTACCCATAACTCGGCAAGTTTCCTGGAATATTTGAGACTCAAAATTCCTTCCTTGATCGCTGTGAATCTCTAAAGGTACACCAAAACGACAGAAGACTTCATGAACTAGCTTATCAGCAACTGTTGAAGCTTCTTGATTTGGAATGGCGAAGACTTCTGGCCACTTAGTGAAGTAATCCATCACAACCATGAAATACTTGTTACCGCTTTCACTCTCCGGAAACGGCCCCGCCACGTCAATGGCTATTCTCTCCCATGGTGCACCAACATTGTACAACTTCAATGCACC
This sequence comes from Parnassius apollo, assembly GCA_907164705.1. Lineage (NCBI taxonomy): Eukaryota > Metazoa > Arthropoda > Insecta > Lepidoptera > Papilionidae > Parnassius > Parnassius apollo. Next base: position 79,926 of record CAJQZP010000226.1, on the reverse strand, counting down.
TCTACTACGAGTCTGAGGTCCCTTTACAGCCGCACAACTTGTACATTTGCGACACCAGTCCTGGACATCGTTTCGACAGTGGATCCAGTAAAACCGTTCTCGGATCTTCAGTAGAGTTCGTTTAACTCCCAGATGGCCTACTGAATAATCATTATGGTACAGCTGTAGAACATCCGGTACTTTAGCTTTAGGGACAACCATTTGTAAATGACAGCTGTCTCCCCGAACATTTTCCCATTTACGGCACAGAACTCCATCCTGAAGCAGCAAGCTGTCCCACTGGGCCCAATAGCTTTTAGTGGTCGAACTCATCGCTGAGACGTCGCTCCACTTGGGCTTGGGAGCACTGGCCTTCATCCATCGATCGAAGGATCCATCCAGAATCGGCTTGATGTCCGGATCTTCCTGCTGTGCACGTTGTAAGCTGTCCTTCCACTCGTTGCTGAGGTGGTCTGCCCTGAGCATCCTCACGGATACCACTTCCTTACTCTCTTACCTAGTACAATGTTTGCAATCTTCAGGACAAGGTCTTCTTGACTATGCATCTGCCTTGCCATGAGATTTCCCGTTGCGATGTTCGATCTCAAAGTCGTATTCCTGCAGTAGTTCAATCCACCTCGCAACTTGTCCTTCTGGGTTTTTAAACTGCAATGCTTTTAGTGCAGCATGGTCAGTTCGTAAGTGAAATTTTCGTCCCAGAAGATATTTGCTAAAATGTTGCAACGACTTTACCACAGCTAGCAATTCGCGTCTTGTGACACAGTAGTTCCTTTCCGGTTTTGACAACGACTTGCTGAAGTACGCTATCAGACCTCTTGGTCATCATTACGTTGAGACAACACACCGCCAAGTCCTATATCACTTGCGTCTGTGTCAACTATAAATTCTTTGCTTGCATCAGGGTATCCCAAAATAGGTGTTTTGCACAGACGGTCCTTGAGCTCCTGGAATGCGATATTACAACTTTCATCCCAGCAGAAATGTCGCTTCTCCTCGGTTAGCTTATGTAGAGGTTTGGCTATATCTGCAAAGTTCTTCACAAATCGCCAGTAATAGGAGCACAAACCCAAAAATGCTCTAACCTGCGTCTTGTCTTTTGGAACCGGCCAATCCTTGACAGCGGCGATTTTCTCTGGATCTGTGCGGATACCTTCTTCCGATACTACAAACCCCAAAAAGTTAACTTGCCGTTGGAATAGTGAACATTTCTTCGGGCTCAACTTGAGGTTGGCACTCTGAATCTTCATGAGCACGCGTTCCAGGTTTTGAAGGTGTTCCTCAAACGTACGGCCTACGATGATGATGTCATCCAAGTAGACCAGACAGGCATCGCCAATTAGCCCGGTAAGTACAAGTTCCATCAGCCTTTCAAACGTTGCTGGAGCATTGCACAACCCAAACGGCATTACTTTAAATTGCCACAGACCCTTTCCCGTCGAGAACGCAGTTTTCTCTTGTCCCTTAGGGTCAATTTCAACTTGCTAGTAGCCACTTTTTAGATCCAGCGTGCTAAACCACTTTACTCCTGTAAGCATGTCCAGCGTGTCATCAATTATTGGCAAGGGATAGCTGTCCTTCTTCGTAACGTCGTTCAGACGGCGGTAGTCAACACAAAACCGCATGCTGCCATCCTTCTTCTACACCAGCACCACTGGTGAACACCATGGACTAGAGGAAGGTTCAATAACACCATCCTTCACCATTCCTTCAATCATGGTTTCCACTTCCTTTTCACGTGCTACCGGCAATCTTCTTGGCCGCTGACGGATAGGCAATTCTTCTCCTGTGTTTATTTTGTGTTGAACTAAGCCAGTCTTTCCTATGTCAGCATCGTTTGATGAGAATACATCGGCGTACTTGAGTAACAACTTCTTCGCCTTGACCAATTCGTTCGTGGACAGAACACTGCGACAGTCTTCCAAAAGTGTGGTCACTCTCGTTTCTGAATCCTTGCTGGGGGTCCCACTCGATATATATTGGCACTGACGTAACCAATCCACTTCCTCACAAGTACCAACCAGTGTGCCTTTTTCTATAATCTGTTCCCGGTCGCAAAGGTTCAGCACACGTACTCTGTACGTGTGCTGAACCGTACGTACGTACTGTCAGTGGTCCTGACCAAGGTTCGAGCTACTTTCTATGGAAGGTCATTGTTTACCCTTTCCACAAGTACACAACGGTGAGCTTGCCCAGCGTTTCGAGGAAGACTAACCGGAACAATCGTTTCCGATCTCGGCGGAAGAACAATCTTCTTGATGCTGTACACGTTCCCTGGTAACGCACCTTCCATAAAGAGTTCCTCCTGTCCACATTTCAAAACACCTTGCTTAACGTCGATCTCGCAACAATTATTCCTCATAAAGTCTAAGCCTAGGATGCAGTCGTCCATTATATCAGCCACGATGACATTATGCAGGTAGATCACGTTGCCTAGCTTCAACTCTATCTCCTTCTCTCCACGGACGGGTATACGCTGACCGGTGGCTGTTAACAAATTAATGCGTTCTAGGTTGTATGCGGAGTCCCCAAGGAACTGACTTATAAGTTGGGAACTAACAACCGTACGAGAGGCTCCAGTGTCTATGTTCAGTTTACACGGCATTCCGTTGACCTCGCCCTTGATGATTACACTGTTCCCATCATGGGTTTGTGAGATCGAGATCCTTGGGGCTCTTTTAACATCAGCCAGCACTCGCCCCGCAGTTCTGGCTTTTACTCGTTTCCCTGCTGCTGCTGAGCGGTGCTGTTGGCCGCAATACCCTCCTGAGATCGTTCACCGTCCCTTTCTAGGGTTCGCTTAGGGCAGCTGGATCGAAGATGGCCCTTTTCCCCACAGCCATAGCACCTTGGGCTGTATCCTTTGTTGCGGTCGCGAACTGTAGCTGCTGCAACCTCCCTGACGCGATGGGAACGATGATCCTGCCGCACGGTTTCCACTTCCAGTGCATGGGCCAAGGCGTCCTTAAGCGTCTCATGGTGCCCGAGCCTCACAGCAGCTCTGACTTCCAGGTCGCGGATGCCGTCGATGAATGTCTGCACCAGGTTCCCTTCAATGAGCGCAGGTACAGACCGGTATGCTTTTCGCACCAGCTTCTCCACTTCTAGAGCCCACTGCTGCAGGTTTTCGTTGATGCGCTGCACACGATCTTTAAGCTGCGCACGAAAGACGTGTTCCAGGTGAGCGTCACCATATCTCGCCTCCAATGCCTCAAGGAGTTGCTCATAAGTCACTTCCTCACCGAGAGCTTCCAGGACTGTTAAGGCCTGGTCGCGTAGGCCTAGTGTGAGAGCAGTCATGGCCTGACTTTTATTCCAGCCGTTCGCCTTCATAACAGCCTCGAACTGGATTTTGTGGGCTGACCAGTAAGAGGTACCGTCGAACGGTGGCGCCTTGAACCCACGTAGCGAAGGTGTTGTAGCTACTACGGGAGCTGTAGTTCCATCACCAAGTTTGAGGTCGTCCAGCGTTTTCTTCACGTCAGCCACCACGTAATCAACCCGATTGTTCACTTGGTCGATTTGGGTTTTAGCTTCCTTGATTTAGGTTTCAGCTTCCGACAGGCGGTTGTCATGTTGAGCAACCCTATCCTTCACCTCCCTTATCTCTTTCCCAAAGGTAGCATGAAGGTCCTTCATAAGGAGCATCTGCTCTTCCGACCGACGAGCCGTTCCGCCTGCTGATCTTCCAACCGACGGGCCTGTTCCTCCTGTCGGCGGGCCTGTTCCTCCTGTCGGCGGGCCTGTTCCTCTTGTCGGCGGGCCTGTTCATCCTGTCCGCTCTGCTACTGCTGCAGCATCACCATCAGAGCACCTAAGTCAGGTGCTGCAGATGTAGGAGCTACCGACGGGCCTGCAGCCGGTGGCTGGCCCTCCGACGTCTGCGGCGTTGCACCACCAAATCTTCGTTGGTCCGTCTCCTGCTGGGGTTGACTTCGGGTACGGACACCCTCCGTTTCCTCCTTAGGTAAAATCGGCATTATTTTATCCCACTTCTGACACCAATTGTTACGAGCTTGAGGTTCGTGACAATAAAAATTGCCGATAAAATTACCTAAATTAACACTTTAATTTACTTTACACAAATTAAAACTAAAAACACTAATAATTAAACACACCAATTCACTTAATTCCGCTCCGAAGCTTCGCTTGTGTCGCCGAGTTCAACTCTGCCCGCTCGCATCTTGCAGCGCCTAGTTATATAAATTAGCAAAATATCCAGAATGTTCAAGTAAACACGCGCAAGGTACCGACAGTTCGAGTTTTAAACTTCAAGAAGTTTAGTTCTTTGGTTCGAGACTAGATGGCGCTAGTGCGCCGATTTGAGCGCGGCGTAACAATATTATACCGCTATCCACTGCAGCAAAAAATTCTTTTGGATTTACTTACCGAGAAGCTATGTGTAATGTTGAATATATTACTGTGTGTAAGTTATCAACTTCTAAAATGATTTAAAATAATAATGCTGTAAGAGCTCAACACGGCGCAACAGCGAGCGTAAATTAGCGAAAACAAGATGAAGTGATAATTTTTACTCACATCATACGAATACATGTAGGTATGACTAATCAGAAATATTCTCTTGGCTACTTAATAAATTTTCTTCCCCTTCTGTGTTATTATATAGTCATTATGTACACGATATTTAATTATAAAATTAAATAGAATTTTCATCGTCTGAAAAGAAAGTATTAAATTAAGTGTACTCATAAAAGTTGTTTTCAGCATTGTTATTTCATTGTAATTTTTTTGTAATTTAAAATAAAAGAAATTTTGTTTACTGGTATTCGATCTTTCATAACGAAGCCGTATAAGATTAAAGAACAAGAGGTCTGTTAAAAACAATTAAATGGAAGTAATTATTTGAACTAAGAAACCATTTTGTTAATGTTTATGTTTGAAAGATGAACATGCTGAAACTTTACCGTGGTGATGTGGTAAGCGTATACCATCTTTTGCTTTGAAAGGAAAAGGAAAGAGTCAAGTTATATGGAGGGTTCTTCACCAACAAAATGTATCATTAAATATAAGGTCTATTATAGTATCTTAGAGAATGGAAATTGTGCAGTATAGAATGCCCCCTATTGGATAGAGTAACGGTCTGATACAAGAAGAATAGTTACAGGTGGCTCAGGATGAGAAGTTTGTCATTTAAATCAATTTGTATAAACGAATTTGTAAAAAAAAAAATGAAAAATATTTTATTCTATTTCACGGTCACACTGCCAAGGACCGTGTAGCCAAGGAGTGTCGGTCTTTTTCGAACAAAGGAACTAAGAAAACTTTAGTCAATATCCGTAACCATATTGGCGGATCTACATAATCCGAATCCGAACTCCGAAATCCGAACACTAATAATAATCCGAATTCATGTCTGTACCTACGGATATATTTTTTTTAAATCTCTTGGTGATGTAACCAAAATATAAATCGAAACCTTTTTGTTCTTGGACATGCTAGTTGATGAGCACAAACGTGACTAGCTGAGAGATAACTGTTCGATATCATCTTTATTTTTACATAGTTCTGCAGCATATGCTATAAAAAGATAAGAAGTCTTACCAGTGTCAAAACAGCCAAACTAGTTTACTTTAGCTATTGCCACAGCATAATTTCATATGGTAATTGTCTATTGGAACGCGCGACTGATACTGAAATTATACTTGTTTTACGGTAGAGAGCCATTAGAACAATCTATTATTTTAAGACCTAAAGAATCGCTCAGACAAAAGCTAAATATTAACTATAGCCTCTCAACACAATGAAAATGTAATTGCACTTACACAAAAATAAATGTAGCTTTATAAAATAAGTGATATTGTAAACAACTACATCAGTCTTCAATTAGGAATGAGAATGTAGATAAAGGGAGTGGAATGAAGATTAGGCGGGCTAATAAGGAATGACTCGACACCGGTGAAAAGAGTCAAAAGCGAAGCTATAATAAGAATATAATATATTGTAACATCAGCATTTATTACTAGCAACCCACCCCGTTTATTAATAAATGTATTTTAATTTGACCATGTACTTAAACAAGTTTTTTTTAAAATAAAACTGATTTTTCGGGTTAAATATATTCTAGATTACCGCAAAAATGTTCTGTATCTGTTCATGAAATTTCATTACAACGTTTTAAAAATGGTCTTTCATACATTTACAAATTTCAATATTACAGACAGACACTCCAATTGTGTTTGATTGTATAGATATATAGTATCACAAAATCTTCAAAGACATTTAATTTAGCACCTTATTCAATTTAAAGCGTCGGTTCATAAAATGTAATACGGCATATGCATGACGGTACTTTATGACATTAATATGCAATTAAATTTGTTGTACAATAAATTACAAAATATTTTAGAAACATCATGATAGCGATCTCCTCATTTGCATTCTCAGCTTTTATTATCAATAATTCTCAACCTTTTCGTTATAAAAGCGTATACATTATATTAAGTAATTATTAACTTTTGGTACTACCCGGTATAATTAACTTGTGCTCGTTGCTAGAATCTACAGAATTCACTAATTTTAATGAAACTATTTTTATGGACATACATTTTTCGGAACGATACGGAGTAGTCAAAGTAAATATATTAATTTCTTTTTCTTTCTGTAAAAGACTCACTTAGGTTACAAATTGCTCTTATGGCAATTATCATATGACCCTTGTTGAAGCAAAGTTGGAATGCATAAACAACGTTCCTACAATTTATATAAAAACAAACGTTTTTAAGATACAAAGTTTTTTTCCCTGTGTTCATTTCTCCACTACGTCGATGGAAGTTTCACTAAAATTATAATAATGAAGTTATATATATATATATATATATATATATATATATATATATATATATATATATATATATATTTATATTAATTTGTTTTTTGTATGGAATAATACACAGACGTTTTTTATGAAAATTTATGGCTTAGTACCTAACGAATTATATTATTAAGTTCCATTGTTCTCTTTTTTATAAGAAATACCAAAAACAGGTATTTTATGTACCTCATATACTAATTATTTTACTTTTTTAATATCGACCTTTGACAAAATAGTCATTTTGTCTGTTCTTATTGAAAACAATATACAAGTGTAATATAATTGAATCTAAGAAAATATAAAAGACATATAGTTCGGAATAATAATAATAATAAAAAACCAGTAATTACCTCGTATAAATCAGATTCAAGTTGTGATAGCAGCTAATAAATCTGCGACCCAAGCAGTAAATTTGGCCAAGTTATTATGCTATTGACTCGACAATCCGGTACGGAGGCATGTTATGTTTTCAAGTAGTTAATTGTTTGCGACGCCAAATTAATGAGGAATGTTTATAAGAAATAGTCACCATTAAACATGAATAACATATTTTGATTTTTATCCATATTGCTGTTCGTGACAATGCCAGGAAATTATGAACTTCGTAGGTATTGTGCACATTAAAAATCATATTAACATCATCATCATCATTATCTTTACAGCCCGTGACAGTACCACTGCTGCGGATAGCGCTCTCTTCTTCAAGGAGTGCCATAAAGCACGGTCCTGAGTATCTGTATCATTGTATACATATCAATCAGATTCAACGGAGCTGTTCGGGGCAAGATTATATTGCCTGAGTGTGTGCACGAGTAAATGTTAATATGGTTGACAAACAAGAACACATTTCATCCGGTAGTAAGTGAACGTTTTGATCAATAGGCTTCTTTTACATCTAACCTCAATTAGAAATCAAAATGCAGATACGTTGAGCTCTGAGAACTAAGATGGAATGCATGATTTTCTGTTCAGAAGTAAGCTTCTACTTATCGGTGGCATTCTGTGATAGCGTGTTCTTCCTGCTCGAGCCACCCAATCCCGCTACGTTTCATCAGGTACACCATTGCTGTCAACATTATGTACACGTTATTCTAATTAACACATTAAATTAAGTTACATTACCGAAGTTACGTTTAATATTATTATCAACTAAAATTTTGTGCAATAAATTTTATGTATCTATTTAACAGTAGTTTAACAGGCGACAGTAGGAGTCCATAAGAGTAGACAAAGGTTATATGAACTTTACAATGAAAGGTCATATAATCCTAGCGTCGAATTTAGGAAATATGTAAAAAAATATTCCAAAATATTTAAAAGAGTGTGCTCCTTAGCCGAGTCATTGTATAAAGACTGCTTCTAATAAAATTAAAATGACATGGAGTATAATTAATAGTGAAACTGGTAAGGTCAACACTCGCAATTCAAACTACCAGTTAAGTTTTAACAATAAATTAACTAAATCAGATCAGGACGTTGCAATGGTTTTTGAGAAATATTTTACTGATATTCCGATCTTAACCACTAAGTCACTGAATTCTTCTTCTACCGTCGCCGAATCATTACTTAAACAAAATGTAAATCTGTGTACAAAGAATTTTACATTTCATAAAGTTTCATCAAAAGATATTGTAAAATATTTTAAGACTATTGATATTAAGAGAACCGCCGATCTGTGGGGGATTTCTGTTAAAATTATTACGTCTATTATTATAGACGTAATAACTTTAACAGAAATCCCCCACAGATCGGCGGACAAAAATAATAGATAGTTGAGATGCGATTGTATCTATTGATACAATCGCATCTCAACTATCTATTATTTTTAATAGTAGTATCAAATCTGGTGTGTTTCTGATTTAATAAAGCATAGTAAAGTAATACCTTTATTTAAATCTGGTAGTACATTGGACCCCGCTAATTTTAGACCTATTTTTGTGCTGCCAACACTTAGTAAAATTTTTGAAAAAATTATTCTTAATCAATTGTTAATTTTTTTAATGTAAATAAATTACTTCATAAAAATCAATTTGGTTTCACAAGGGGTCGCTCGACAACTGATGCTGGTGTTGAGCTGACTAAATATATATTTGATGCATGGGAGAATTCACAGGATGCTTTGGGTGTGTTTTGTGACCTATCCAAAGCCTTTGATTGTGTTCACCATGAAACATTAATCAGGAAACTTCAACACTACGGTATAAGAAATGATGCTCTTAAATTAATTATTTCATATTTAAGTTAGAGAACACAAAAAAGTTTTTATTAATAGTATGAGTTCTTCCGGGTCGATTGTACAAATGGGCGTGCCTCAGGGCTCAATTCTCGGCCCCTTTCTGTTTCTTGTATATATTAATGACTTACCTTACATAGTAGGGGATAACCATGATATAGTATTATTTGCTGATGATACTTCATTAATTTTCAAATTAAAACGACAGTTATTAAAATTACGATGAAGTAAATAATGCTATAGCTAATTAAGTCAATTGGTTTAATGTTAATAATTTGCATTTGAATGGAACTAAAACTAAATGTATGAAATTCGTAACTCCTAATGTTAAACATGTCAATACTAATGTAATTTTAAATGGGGAAGAACTGAGTCTTGTTGATACCACCATTTTTCTTGGAATCACACTGGACGCAAAGCTTCAATGGCTCCCCCATATATCAAAACTAGCTAGCAGACTTAGTTCTGCAGCATATGCTGTAAAAAAGATTAGAACTCTTACCAGTGTTGAAACAGCTAGAATAATTTACTTTAATAATTTCCATAGTATTATGTCGTATGGTATTTTGCTATGGGGACACGCGACTGACACTGAAATTATATTTATTTTACAGAAGAGGGCCATTAGAGCACTATATAATTTAAAACCAAAAGAGTCACTGAGACAAAAATTTAAGGAAATTAATATATTAACTCTAGCCTCTCAATACATTTATTAAAATGTAATGTACGTACACAAAAATAAAAGTAGTTTTGCGAAAATAAGTGATATTCATTCTGTAAATACTAGGAGCAGACACAAGCTGGTAGTACCAGTTACTCGACTCCACCGAGTCAGTAATTCATTCTTGGGGCGATGTATACACTTTTACAACAAAATCCCAGAAAATATACAAAATTTGTCATACACAAAGTTCAAAAATGTTATTAAACTAAGTTTGTATAAAAAGGGTTATTATAATATTAAGGAATTTATGGATGATAATAACCCCTGGGAAGGGTGATCGCTACCAAGCTATTACTAATTTATCTTGTGTTGTTGATTGTAAACATGATTGTAAGCTATTATTAAAAAAAATAGTCCCGCTGGGTTTCTTGCTGGTTCTTCCCGGGACAGAGGTTTTTTTTGCGAACTAGTGGTAAATTAAAAAAGTGACTTTCAATAAGTATTTTTATAATCTACATTGAATAAAAAAGTTTCTATTTCTATTTCTATTGCTTGTCAGAATACCACTTGTCTTAGCATTGCTTCGTTCCTGGCATGAGTTGGAAGTCCGAAATTTTCTGTCAATACGAATGCTGGTAAACGTTGTGTCTTGTAATCTACTACATTTTTGTCGCAGACCGGAGACAGATTGACGCAAGATCAAAGGCTATGCAAGCTTTCCGAGGCACGGGGTGAAACATCACCAACTTCCTTAATCCAGGCTGCTACTGAGAATTTAATGATAGATAAACCTGATAATCCCCTGGTGTTGATGATGTAGTCAAGCTACTATGTTTGTAACGGTTTAGTGATGGTGTAAGAGACACCACTACTTCATATTATCCTGATAACAATTGAATATAATAAAAAACCTTCAGGTTTCCTAACCGTAGCAACTATAGCAATATTCTAGCTTAATCTCTTCTATAGATTGCTAGGAGTCATATGTAAGGCATTGGACTGTTTATAGACTGTAATTAATGAAATATCCTATTATTACACGAGTTGAAATAATAAGGTATGAACGCAGAATTGTTACCAAAGAATAACATAAAGAGACGAGTATATTGTAAATGCAATAACACGAATGGTTTTCACAGTTAGAAGGAAGCAATATAAAAATATTTCCAAGTGTTGACTACTACGTGTCCTGTAACCGCATTATAAAATGCGAACGTGTGGTTCAAATATCGCGTTTCATTGCCAGCATTATGACACGGAAATGTGCCGGATAAAATAAGCATTCCACGATGCAATACAACACGTGTTGAATATTTTATTAGTATTAGGTAATATATAAAAGCAGTGTAAATAAAAATCGATTAAAAGTTTTTGTAAATAATTTAACTTACTGTAAAAATAAAGTGTAAAATAGCAACCTATATATTATTTCCATATACATATTTATTTAATTAAAATGGTTTTAAGGCAATGAAGAGTCCACCTCACTGTTCCAGTGCATTTTCACAGACTTTACCTTACAATACATTACAGACAGCCTTCCTTACCCTCCTTTTTATATCCCCTGCAAGTTCATTCGAAATACATGTTTTGTGGCACTCCTTAGAGGAAGCTCTAAGGAATGCCAATGAGCACGGTTTTAAGACTTCTGAATTCATCGACTTTATGTATGACTTAGTAGGTCGTTACTCCATCCAGCGCCATGCTGCAGCTATATAATGGTTGTAGCACGAATGTGTCGGCTCTATCGAGGTAGGACCACACTCTCACAAAATACCACCGTAAAAGAGCTGCTCAATGCTGCTGTGTTTCCTATAGTAAGCGTAGAGATCCAGAGATCCTTTTTCTGGAAATTAGGCATTCAATCTTAGTTCTCAGGAGTATAAATTCATCTGTGATTTTGATACTTAATCGAAGATAAATGTGGATGTATATGGGCCACAGCATCCACTTATCATCAGGTGGACTGTGTACTCATTTGTCCTCCTTATTCCATTAAAAAATCTAGTGGCATGTTGTCCTATAATCCACTTGCCAGTACGAGACTGCACACTCTAGAAGCTTTGTTCTCAATTAATCACCGATTCGTCGACATATATAGACGGTCTGTTGCCACTTCAGCCTACTCTACCGTCGCACTTTCCTTGTTCATTTTTTATTTAACCCTTCGATCCCCATAAAAATCCGATGTAGTCGCATGCGCCCGGCAAATCTAGTGCAGTTGCATGCAACCGCACCTACCCGCAGCACTCAAAACCATTAAAAGTTATATTTTGTGACTACTTCTCTATGAAGAAATTTGGCATTACAAAATCTATACAAAATTCTCTATAAAATAAATTTTACTTACACTACAAAAACAAAACATACCAAGCGAATGTCGGCAGCGTGAAAATCACAATTATTTCAATATATATTACAGGAAATTATTGACGTAAAAAGATAAATTATATTCACACAAAAACTTTCATTACAATATTTTAATAAAATACTATACTAAAACACTAGAAAAACCCAAAAATCAACACAATAACATTCACGCGAAAATGGTGTACGAAATTGACGTAGATTATAAATAATTATCCATAAGATAACTTGACTTTTTATTGCAATAGAAGATAGAAAATTTTATGTTGATTCTATAATGTCAAATTTCTTTATAGAAAAGTCATCTCTAAATATAAGTTTTAATGGTTTAAAGTGCTGTCGGTGTACGCGGTTGAATTCGACTGCTTAAATTTTGACGGAATAGCGCCCCGGTCGGAATAGACCGCTTTGGGGCTGAGGGGATAAACTAAAGTACTAGACTAGACAATAGAACTTATGGTCTACCTGATGGCTACAGCAGACACGTACAGGATCGCCCCCGTCACTATATCAAATTTTGATAGACCACAAATCCTCGCTAAAGAACACCGATTCCAAGGATGATTCGCGAGGCTATTGAAATCAAAAAAGATCCTAATTTCAATAGAGAAGATGGCTGGGTGCTACCATCTGCTTGGGATACTATAATAAATAAAATTAAATCCCAACCCAAGCATACTACTGCAAGACTTCAAGATTCCATAAGTTCATACTGTGTAGATCGGAAAAAAAGTTAAATTTTAATCTATGGTAACCGCAGTTAACTATGACATCTGCACGTTGAACACCTCAGTCCCGCCCGTGATCAGCACCCATGCTGTAAAGCGTTCAAAACGTCGGGTATTTAAAAAGTTAAATATACGCGATAAATTCTGTAAAAACTAGTATTATTTCAATGTATGCTCGTTTGTCACACGTTTTTTACAAAAAAAAAAAAAACTTTTGAAGACTGAGTTGCAAGCCTTATAGCTTGTAATTTTACTGACTCTATATTTTAGTTTTCGGGCTGGAACATAGCATTGCAAGCAATGTATTATTGCAAGTAATAATGTTTACGGAGTTCTATGAAATAACAACTGGAAAAAAAAATAGTCGGCGATTGTAGAATGGCGTATCAGATTATTGTTCATTCGTCATCACAGAATAACAAATTTAAACACAGGCGTAGCGTTATCGTTGTTGCGGGAAACGAAGGCCGCTTAGAACCCCCTAGGTGAAATGGTAACCGATCGACACTCAGTAGCACGTTAAAATTTACGCTATATTGACTGTAACGTCAAATTCATTTCGTCTGTTGTTTTGAAAGAAGAACAAAGCTATCGCGGGAAATTTATTTGTTCACTTGTCAGCAATCATATTGCACAAACAGTACATAGGTAAGAGGTAGCTCTAGAACGATTCTGCTGTAGACGATATGAGTAATAACTAAAACTTTAACCTATTATTCGGTTTCTTATATGCGAAACCTTTGAAATATGAGGTCGTAACTGTCAAGGAATATACATATTATGTTATCATAGAAATTTTTAAAGATAATTAATTCATATGTGGCTTTTTAATTTCAGAGTAGGATACAGATAACAGTTTGCCCCTTTAATTTCATTAAAGAAACATGATATTTATGGGATTATTTGTTCTACAATTTAATACAACTTCTTTTTGGAATTATGGCTATACAAATATTATTGGAAAAGAAATATAAATAAACATTTTATAAACCTTACTTACTTACATACTTACAAAATTAATTATATCTTTAAAATATATGAAAAGTCATAAATTGCACATTACTAAAAACTGTTTAAATATACTTATGCCAATCTATATTAATCTGCGGTATCACAGTTTTGACCCCCCAAAAATTTTCAATAAAACACACAGGCTTGAATTGGAAGTTAGAAGTTGTACTTTTTATGCCAACCATTTTTTCAACTAACAGTTCATTCAGTTATATATTTTATTGTCTACAATAAAAAAACCACTTGAACTGTTCTCACCAAATGTAATACAAAGTAGGAGAAGAAGTTATACGGTACAAGAAACGATACAAGCAAAATCTTGTTATTTAGGTGTTAGATTCAAATTTAAATCTTTTATTTAATCTTCGCATACAACGCACATTTCATCTTTATATTATCATCGATTTATAGTAAAGCTAAGCGTGGGAGCTAGAAGACTCACAGCAGAAGTTATAACCTTGTTTGGACTTCTGAATCCCACAACAACTAAAATGCTTTAGCTAGTCGTATTTACGTAAATTGATTCTGACTGAAATAAATGTTTATTATTATTTGGGGTATCTATATAGTTCTCTCATCTGGTAGGGTTCTATGAATATATAATTATAAATAAAAATGAAATGATAAATATAAATAAATATCAATTCAATAAAATAAATACAGAAAATACATAGATAAATAAAAGCCCAACCAGATGGAAGCCCTCGGCAGGTGAGACCAAACGGCCGAGGGTTAGGAGGAAAGGGAAAGAAACTGGCGGACGTTGCGGGCGGTATCGAGGAGCACCGCCATCAGCATTTGAGCCCGGAGCGGTCCGTGACGGAGTCCCAGTCGCCTCAGATGACGCGAGAGGTTGACTGGGATTAGCCCATTCGCAGAGACGACTGCAGGAATAATTTCGGTCGGCAGACCACGCCACATGTCGGACACCTCGGTCATTATTATTATTTATTATTACCTAAATAAAAACGTGAGCTTCACTTGTTTTTTTATCACTTGTCGTGAATTTTTCATAGCTTTTTATGCTTATACTAACAAATTCTATTGCTTATACTAACATTTTAATAATAAATCCATATTGTGCTGACTAACTTTGTGTGTCCTCATATGGGCTGCAGTGAAGGACAATTATATCTTCAATTCCATATGCACATAACGCACACTAGTTATACACTTTTGTTTTATGGTTTTAAGAGGAACCACCTTGCACTTTACTCACCGATATGAAGTTGCTCTTTAGCTCCCAATCTTTCTGTTCATTGGCTGTATATTTATCAAAAATATTTTCATAAGACTGAGGTAAACGACCATACGTATCATCTAATGGTAAGTGTCGACGGCCGCCCATGAACGACTGCAACGCCAGGAGACTTGCAGTTGATTTGAATTTCATCCCTCCCGAAAACTCGCCGGTAGTAAACGATTCCACACAGAAAGTCATGCGAGGTAGAATTTTTTTATATAGAAGAGGGGGCAATCGAACATGAGGCTCACCTGATTGTAAGTGACTACCGACGTCCATAAACAACCGCAACACCAGGGGAATTGCAAATGCGTTTCCGGCCTTTTAGAAAGGAGTAAGCTCTTTTTATGTGGAAACAATTCTATAAAGAAGTTGAACGAGGAAGAAAACTCCTAGTAAAATGCACAGTGGTGAACCGCCAAGCGTCGAATTTCCAAGAAATCGCATAGTGGTGTACTGAAAAGTGCCAATAATTGCTATTTGTTGCCGTGTGCATAAAAATCCATCCTCCTATTTCGTCTCATGACTGTCGTAAGAGGCGACCATGGGTAATGCCAAAAAGAACATATGAAGAATATATAAAAATGGGGGCAAACGAGCATGCAGTTCACAGACACACATGCAGCTTTACAGATACAAGTGGGGATTAAGGTTTATGTACCAAATTGAAGAAAAAGAACTAAGTTATTTATTTACTTACATTGAAACACGTAAATATCACATTTGACTACTTTTTTCGTATAATATACGAGACACAGTTACTTTCCCAGGTCCTAAACACTTATGAGACATAAGGCACAAACGTAACCACCAATATGTCGCACCGTACCAAAGACAAGTGACTAACTTCACTTTGGTGGTTTAGGTTGGTACTTGCGTCCGTACAGGGACAAGGAAAAATGAATTATGAGCCTTAGAGTCGACCTTCCCAAGTGGTTACAGTCAGCATACTAATTTCGCTTCTGCCCTATAAGGGGTTAATATAGAAACTTGCGAGCATGTAGGTACTAATTTGGTTAGAGTAAAAATTTGGATCTCTACTGAAGAGAATTAGGGTCTCCAGTGGCACGTTTTATACGTGGTAGAGCCATCCTGCAGTTATATTGGTAGTATAATTGTAGCACAAATGAGTCTGATCGATCGGGGTAGTACCACGCTCTCACAGAATACCAACGTAAAATAGTAGCTTAATGCTGCTATACTCCGTATAATGTGTGTAGAGAACCCTAGACCCTTTTAACTGGAAATGGGGCATTCCATCTTAGTTTTCACGAGTGACAACGCATTTGA
The DNA here is from genome assembly GCA_907164705.1 of Parnassius apollo. Taxonomy (NCBI): domain Eukaryota; kingdom Metazoa; phylum Arthropoda; class Insecta; order Lepidoptera; family Papilionidae; genus Parnassius; species Parnassius apollo. The sequence continues at coordinate 63,558 of CAJQZP010000226.1, read as the reverse complement.
TTCGTAATTGAGGACTGAAGTAGATATCTATGACCACAGCAACCACTTACCATCAGGTGGATTGTGTGCTCGTTTGTCATCTTATCATCTACATCACAAGCGAGTCATCGATTTCTTTAAGTTATGTGTTTGAGGATGACGAAAACTCTGATAACGATGTTTATATAACATCCAAAAAAATCCTCACTCACTCGCTTCTTGCGAATGATAATGCCGTGATTGAAATTTAATTTAAATCACTTCAATCAACACTCAGTAATGCAAGTGATTAATTATCATGTCTCTCTGTCTATGTCATCTGAAGTACTAAAATTTAACTATTTTTGAAATAAAATAACGTGTTCTCCGTAAGACACCATCTTTATTTCTACTATAAATACAGATTTACAATAGACGTATATTAAGTAATATGACACATAAATATCTCGTTACTGCAACACTTATGGTGTCAGAAATGATCGTAGGAAACTAATGCTCGGCATATTTCGCGTCTATGAAGATGATTGCATCTTTAAAATTGGAAATCATAGTTTGAAAGTCCAGGCTTAAAGAATTATTGTTTAAAAAGCTACTAAATTTAGATATTGTAACAGAGGAAGACTTACAAAAATATAAATTGCTACTTTTGGATACGAATGCACACAAACGTAGTTATGATCCATACAAAGCGATTAAGAAGTAACAAAGGATTGATTTATATGCGAGTGATCAAACCATTGTTTAAGTACTCGAGAAATCATCAAAGTAATTCAGAAAGTATTCTTAAGGGAGAAAGTTGAAAAAGATACTGATTTGGTTTACTGGAACGACCCAAACGAGAAAGAGGAACGATTAAAATTACTACTCGGATCATTGGCTGCTGGTAACACAAGGGGTTTGTAATAAAATTTATGCAATTATATAAGAAATGCATAAAGATGGCATCATAAAATACATTTAATCTATTAAACTGCCTACGGGAGGATTCCGCAGTACCATTTCATTACAGAAGCCGAAAAAACGTCGATTAATATAGACAATTTTTTTCATCATGTTTATAAGCGTTTGCGACTAACTAAATGCTCTGACATTCTAAGTAATACATTAGTAAGGACAGGTTGATGTGATTTTAATTTAAAATCAACAAGACTAAAAGCACTGCCATCTCCTGAAAAAGACGGTGAGGTTGTGAATAAAGAATATGTTGATAAAAGCGTTCAAGAACTTAAAAAATAAAATGAAAACAATTCAGAATAATATCAGTAAATACCTTAACAAATTAAAAAAAAATTGACTACTATCAATTTCAGGACATTACAATACACGAAAAATGAAATCGACCTCATGTTTGCAGCAAAACCTACACAAAACAAGAAAAAAGATATTCAATGAGCTTCACAAAGCAGCATGCAGAAATTTTTCTCTTCAACAGACGATTATTAAAGGAACAGATGATTTGTGACAAGCTGACCTGATTGATTTTCAAAAATATCTAACGTTTAATAAAGGATATAAATATGTTCTAGTAGTAATCGATGCCCTATCAAAATACGTGTGGGTTACACGATTGAAAACAAAACATAAAAAATGTGTCAAAAATGCGACGCAAGTTTATTATCTGAATCAAGACGAAAACCTAAAAAATTACAAAGTTTTATAATGATATAATTTAATAATTGAATGAAAAATTATAATATAAATCATTACTCCACCTACTACATCAAAATAAGCTTTAAAACTTAAAAAAAAACTCACCTGCACAAAATATTGACTCAATGTGGCTAATATTGTTGCGCGCCACAGTTGATGGCACTAGAACTATGTGGTATCAAGTATCAGAAATAGGAGTGTTAAGATCTTTCTGGAACTCTCCCAACAGCGCCATCTAGTAACGAGTAGAAGAATTAAGCTTTCTAGAAAAGTCCGCTCTCGAACTTTCTGCACTTAGTCGATCGGAACCAGTATTTGCTGGAACATTCTGGATGTTTCGGTGGAAAAGGCGTTTTATAGCCCTTGCGAGCCGCGATCGGGTCAGTATTGAATTGGCGATACGAGCGAAGTTTCTGAGTGTAATAAAGTGAATTATAGTGTTAAGTGTGAATAATTATTAGTGTGATTTATGTTTTGGTTGGCGTTCAGTAATTAAAGTGTCAATTTTGGTGATTCAATCGGCAGTTTTTATTGTCACGAACCCAAAGCTCGTAACAATATCAATGGTTCTAAAATAATTAAAAAGATTTTGTCGTAAGGCAGTATAATAATACTTTACATCAAATTCAAGCCTATCGACGTAAATGATACAAATGCAATTTTAGGTATGTCAAATATCAAAAAATCTCAAAAGCCGAAGATACGCCAGGGACAAACGTTTTGCATTGGCAATTACATTCGTATAAGCAGATGCAAAGGAGATTTTTATAAGGGTTATGCCCCTTACTTGTTTACTCAACCCAACCAATCCTCAAATTTATTAAATAGAAGACAAATACAATTAAAATATTTCGGGCTCTTTTTACGATTACGACTTACAAAAATCTAAATTTTCAGAACTTTAACCCATTGAAAAAGTTATTAAAAAGAAAAGGGAATTTGATTTTAGTAAATTAGAAGTGTATGTATATAAATAACGCAATATTACTTAATTATCTCATTTTATATCTATCGATGAAAGAAAGCAGTGGCATAATTAATAACGTAATGGATAATTTACCGTTCGAGTTGCATTTACCGGGCTATTTTTGCCCCAGAACGTAACTTCAAAAACGGTTACTCAAAGGCGATCTGAGGGTAAACCAATTTGATGAAGCTTGAACGCTCCAAGATATTGCTTACATTAACAAATATTTGGAAGCATTCGACAAAAAGCGGATTTAGAACTTTAGAAAATAGCTAAGAGGATGTTGAAATCAAAAGAAAGAAAAAAATTGCCTCATTATTAGTCAAAAATGCGATGAAAGCAAAAATCCGAGCGGGAAGTGATATAAAAGCATTTAAGAAGGGGATAAAAAACACAATCTCATTTGAAAAAACTAACATCCAAAAACAGTCACTCAACTATAGTCATATTTTATATATGACTATGAAGCTGCAAGGAAAATATTTAATAATAAAAAAGGAATAGGTTTACCCCAGTTGTACTCCTCTTCCAAAATGTGGAGGATTTTTACCACTTATTCCCATATTTGCAGGATTGTCAGCTTTAGGGTCATTAGCTAGTGGAGCAGCAGGAGCAGCAGGTTCAGGAATCTGAAAGACACATCAGAATGATGAAAGCTGTTGCTCTAGGAAAAGGGTTACTGATGAAAAGGTGCAAAGTTACTTCATAATTTTGTTCTATATTATTTGGGCTCAGGCGTCTCGGCTCGGTTGTTGTTTCCACTTGATGGGCAACAATTTCTACTATTCTTCGTAAATAGATGAAATAATTTTATTTTTATGCATTCGTTATTTTTAATCCAAAATTATATCTTCGTTCCTTGTTAATTGTCTTCATAGTACTAACATACTTTTTAATTTTTCAATTAGCTTTCATTAAATAATTATTGTGGCCTCTTCTTGTATTTGACATATTATAGTTTTCTTGATTTCTGTGAATTTTTTGTTATATCTGTGATTGCCTCAATTTGGTAATTGAATTATATTATTGCTTCATTATCATTTTTTTTTCAATAATTTTAGCAGGCCAAGACGGTGGGTGCGCTTGAATTGTTGCAGCGCACCTGGCAGGGTCGCCATGTAATGTTGGGCGGTTGTTAAATGAAAAGGAGACATATTTCTCTGTTTAACACTTTAATTATACTGTACTATAAACCTAAGAGAACATTAATTTATTAAACTACTAGTATGTTGGAGGTACATAGACTACAATATATTAAACCACATAAATAAGGAGCAGGTTTATATCTTAACCCCTCAAAAATTAATTATATGGCTACCCAGATGGGCGCTCACTAATCTAGACATATTAGGACATACGAGTGACATTCCATATTTTCGTGGTGTTTTCATGAAAAATAAATTACCTTTGAAACAGAGAAAGATAGAATGTGGGTAGTCGCATTGGGTAGCCTCTGTAAACTACAATAAATACGTGAATATTATGATAGTTTTAGTAATTTAAAGCCTCCGTTAGAGTAAGTTAAATGTATGTATAAATTCCCAATAATTATAACTATGCGCGACATCAAGCGTTTGTCGCTACAAACTGTAGTCATCTTTGTCTAAAAATTTGTAGGAATTACTGAAAAAAAAAACACTTATATAGTGTATGAAATAAATAAACGCATCAGTATGATAATGTCTTTCAGTGTGTATATAACTGGCACAGGAGCCTTTTTATCAACAAACTGTTCGCCGACAATGGAACTACGAGGAGACTACGAATGCGGTCTTTTGTATTTTTCAACTTTCAATTCTATTACTAATATAGATGAAAGAAACAATAAATTTTATTATGGTGAAAAATAAATGACCAAAGTTCCTGAAGGTCTTACGAACTTCAAGATATTCGTGATTATCTAGAAAATGCATAGCATAAGCATAAACACTCACGCCTGTCACCCAGAGGGGTAGACAGAGACCACGGACTTCCATTTGACACGATCCTGACATACCTCTTTTGCCTCCTTTATATTCATATATCTACGCATATATGCTCATCGGTTAAGGGTACTTTTAACGTGGCCCATTTTCAAAATATCGCCAATTTGGTCGATAAACTTTTTTTCGAGCGTCCCTTCTCGACTCTGACGTTCACATCTGCCATATAAATTTTCTTTGTCACTCTTTCCTCATTCATTCAATCTACATGATCAAACCACCGAAGCATTCCTCTCTTAATTCTGGTCACAACATCATCCTGCAAACCACATTTATCTCTTATCACGCAATTTCTCACCCTGTAATTTAGATTCAACCTTAGCATACTCCTTAAATACAGCATTTCTACAGCATTTATTCTACTTTCGTGCTTCTTCTGCCACACCCAGCTTTCACTACCATACATTAAAGTAGGGACTAACACAGCATTATGAATTACCATTCGTGCCTTTTTTTGATACATTCTGGTTCTTCACAATAGAGTGTATTGCCCCATTCACTCTATTCCCTGCATTTACTCGTCGTTCTATATCCTTATCATATCTACCATCCCTGTTAAATACACATCCCAAATACACAAACTCATCCACTTGCTCAATTAAGTCTCCTTCTATTCTTATTTCACATACCGTTTTGCTTTCCTCTCTTTCAAAAACCATTACTTTCGTCTTACTTGCGTTCACTTTCATTCCCGTTTCTTTTAATGCCCAGTTCATTAATGTAACCATCATTTGCAACTCAGCCGCCGATGACTTGATCATCGGCATACAAAAGGCATTTGACGGTTAACTCGCCCATTCTTAACCCACATTCTTCATCTTTCAAAGTTTGCAAACACCTGTCCATAAATAGGTTGAAGAATCAAGGGGAAGCCACACAGCCCTGTCTGACACCCTTTCGGATGCCAAACCAGTCCGAGTAGACCCCACTGATCCTGACACAAGCACTAGAATCCCTATAAAGAGACCTCAATGCCTGTATCAAACCAGCGCTCAACCCATATGAGTTCAATGTTTGCCATAACACATTCCTGTCCACTCTAGTCTATCTCTACTCACTCACTCACTCTATCTAGAAATTAATATTAATTACACAGTAGTAAAACTAACTTGCAACAATAATACATCGAAAATAAATATTTTTTGCTCTGTAGTTTTTCTCTTTAATAGAAGCGGATCACTGAGTAAAATTTAATTGGTATGGAAACAGTAAAAGCAAATATAAGTACTGAATAAAAGTCTCCTGGCAGCATTCTATCGACAATTACGGTGCGGTTTGAATGCAATGTAGTTTGAGGTTCATTTGTCAACGGGAAATCGAGTCATATAATTTATGAATTTGCAACTAATTTACCACCTGGTTACCGAATAATTAAAATATATAGAAACTTAATTTATTTTCCTGTTAGCCAAAGTTCCATAAGTGCTATCAGTATAAAGCTTTGTTGAACGCTGAGAATAAAGAGATAAATTTACGAGGTGAAGAAGTACAACTGTATTTACATTTTCGAAAAAAATAAGATAAAATTCAATAAAAGCCCGCCTACTTCATGTATCTAAACCAGTTTTAAAAGAACTTCTCATAAAGACACACCTCTTCAGCTAAAAAAGAATCTTACCAAGACTAACAAAGAATTTATTGCTCAAGAATTCATTGCTTGATAAAATGAATATTTTAAACGTATCTCAACAAACATCATACGATAACCTTATTGAAAGTTTGGAGTATCATTCATCCAAATAATATGTAACTAAATTTAATAAGAATGACGAAATACGTATTCCTATTATTAATCAAGACCTGTACGTGCTACCTTCACTCAGTAGTTTATATATCGAGGGAAAAGTGATAGTTTATAATAGCAGAACGTAAGAAAAGGTATCAAAAGCACATTTAGTTAACAATTCAGTACAATTTTTTTTTCAAGACGATATGAACTTAATGGAGTAGAAAGAGATATAAATTTAATAATGCTGGCTTCACAACTACAATAAAATCTTATGTATCCTTAAATGAAAATGAATCCAAATGTGCCCGAAATTGGGGCTGGTCAACTGGTGGAACAAGTAATACTAGTGGTGGAGTGTTTTCCACATCTTTACCATTGAACAAGGTATTAGGATTTGCAGAAGATTATAAAAATATATAATTAATTGTAACCACGTATTTGTATTATTAAAAAGCAATACAAATATTAATGAGATCAAGCTAAATACAGGTGAAGTCATAAAGGATATTATAATAAATAAAATTGTTTTGAAAGTTCCACCCTCCAAAGTATCAGATCGTAAAAGAATAAACCCATTAAAACATTTAGAAAAAGATAATTATTCCATAAGTATTCCGTTCCTGGGACTTATATGAGTATCCATTGCTATCCAAAACACGTAAAAATACTTGTTCTATAAAAACTTCAACGCAAATAGATAAACCACGATTTTTCCATCGCCTTACAAACCAACCGCAAACATAATGCGAGAATATCAATGGGAGAGTATGTTCATTGTCACGAACTAGATGTAAGAGAGTCTTTTTGAATTCATCATATTATCCTTATGAGGGGCTGAATATCAGTTTTTCAGAAGATAAATTTTCTTTATTATATTAACAGTAAGCGAGATTTTAACAGCCGTAACACGGACGTCAGTCACAGTGATTGATGGGTATAAAGAACTTCAAAGACGTATCACCAATATTTGTAATTGATTTTTTAAGGCAACTCGATACTTTAAAAGGTTTGATCGATGTGAGAGTTAAAATCGAAACTTACCAAGAAATACCAGATTATACAGCTGCTTATTGCTTAATTTTAAACGACTATATATTCGAGTACAAAGCACTGAGTAATATCGTTAAGGAAATATGAATAGCAATACGATAATAGATTTCATGGATTTAAAAATAGCAAAAATGAATTTATAGCAAAATAATTTGCTATAGTTACCTTATAGTACACCAAAATATTCCTAATTTAACCTGCTTACCCATTCACCGAGCTATCTCTTGAAAAGAAAAACAAATTGGTTTTATGGAAAACACACAGTGGGATTCGAAGGAGGGAGGGCTTTGTCGATTATAGAGAGTTTCACAGAATTATCAAGACATATTTAAAAGATAAAAAGATTTTTTAAATGATTGAAATAATACTAGTTTTTACGGAATTTATCGCGTATATTTTAACTTTTTAAATACCCGACGTTTCGAACGCTTTACAGCACTCATGGTCACGGGCAGGACTGAGATGTTCAACGTCCATATGTCATAGTTAACCGCGGTTACCATAGATTAAAATTTAACTTTCGTTCCGATCTATGCAGTATGAACTTATGTTATCTTGAAGTCTTGCAGTTGTATGCTTGGGTTGGGATTTAATTTTATTTATTACAGGATCCCAAGCAGATGGTAGCACCCAGCCATCTTCTCTATTGAAATTAGAATGTTTTTTGATTTCAATAGCCTCGCGAATCATCCTTGGAAGGAATCGGTGTTCTTTAGCGAGGATCTGCGGTCTATCAAATCTGATGTAGTGACGGGGGCGATCCTGTACGTGTTCACAGACTGCAGACTTCCCGGAGCGTCGATTCTTCACATCAGCTATATGTTCTTTAACGCGGGTTTTTATTGATCTTTTAGTTTGTCCTATGTATGAGAGACCACATTCACAATCAAGCTTGTACTCTCCTGCATCTTGCAGAGGGACATTACACTTGACCGATGGTAAAAACTGACCAATCTTCTTCAGCGGCTTGAAGAATGTTTTGATGGAAGCGCGCTTCAAGATGTAGCCAATCTTGTCAGTGACTCCTCTAACATATGGCAGTACAGCAGGTACACGCTCGACTGTGGCCGGCTTCACTCGTTCACTGTGACGTAGGCGCGGGACTCGAAGCTTGTTGTCATGCAAAACTTGCTTGACATGTTGGATCTCTGCAGCCAGGTGTTTACTGTCACAGATCCCTCGTGCTCTCTGAAACAAAGATTTACCCACGGTAGCTAACTGTGAAGGATGGTGGTGAGAATCACCGTTTAAATATCTGTCTGTATGGGTCTTTTTTCTATACACAGTATGGCTCAAGGTGTTATCAGGATTCCGAATTACTAACACATCTAGAAAAGCTAAGGAATTGTTTGCCTCTAACTCCATTGTGAACTGAATTTTAGAATTTATAGAGTTAAGATGGTCTAAAAATGCAGTTACTTTATCTAAAGGTAGAATTGTGAAAGTGTCGTCTACGTACCGCTTGTAGAACCTTGGATTTATGGGAGAACTAAGCAGGGCTTTCTCCTCAAAGTCTTCCATGAATATGTCGGCGACAGTGGGAGATACAGGTGAGCCCATCGCCACACCATCTACTTGCTTGTAGAACTCCTCCTTCCACAATAGGTAGCCAGATGTAAGGCAGTGTCTGAGTAATACTGCATATTCTACGGGCATGTTGTTTTCTTCCAGCCTTCTAGTTACAATTGAGATGCAGTCTTCAACAGGTAAGTATGTAAACAATGACTGCACAACAAAACTGTAAAAACTAGTATTATTTCAATGTGTAGTGTTCGCGTAAATATAAGAAATCATTTTTTAAATGATGTGAAAAAATTAATCGGTGCAAGATCTTTACGATGAAAATAATACTATCATAAATATAAGTTGCTAAGAGTTCCTAACTTAAATACTTTTTGTGAAGTTTATTGTAAAGATACTTTACTATGTAACTGTTTTAATGATAAGAAAATCTGTGTGTTAAAAATGTTTTCTGTATTAAGAAATCGTGTTTTGAATAAAAGTAAAAGTAAAGTAAAGTTACAGCCTATATACGTCCCACTGCTGGGCACAGGCCTCCCCTCATTTCTGAGGGGGTTTTGCATACAAAGTAATTATTTGATTTTCCATAAATATGTATATAAACACTTTCTCTTTTAATTTAAACTAACTTTGTATTTGAGAAGAAGAAAAAAAATAGTTTCACACCATTAACGATTAGTATTATTAAAGTAACTGGGTTTTTTGTACCACCTTGCATTTTAACAATAAAGTAGGTTAGCCCTCATAATTTGTTGTTTTATTATTGAACTAGTTGTATTTGAGATTCCGAATGAAACGGTATTAGAAATGGAGCAAAGATCAAAAAAGCCAGATCGAGAATGAGACGTAAAATTTAGACCTCTACTGGAGAGAATTGTGGCCTTAAGCGGTATGCAGCTCAATCGAATCGAGAGCAAGTGACGCAGAAGCCCCGATTCTTACCTACTACAGCAGATAACCTCATTTCAAAGTCACACAGAGAAATCTCAGCATAGCGCTCTCTATGTCTTCATACAGCCAGCAATGCAACTAATAATAAAAATAAATATAAATAATAATAAAAAATAAAAATAAATAGCTATTATTGATACTTAGCGGTTCACCACTGTGCGATTTACTGAGAATTTCCTTCTTACAATGACTTTCTGAACCGACGATTTTTCAGAACGCACTGGTAGAACACCCTTGTTTTCAAAGTATGAGATTTACTCTAAATAAATAACTTCATATTATTTATAAATAAAATACTTTATCACAATTTAAAAAAATCAATACAGATCGCATTCCACATAGTGAAAAAATGTTTAAGCTTTATAATAACTAACACTAAAAATACGCGTTTAAATTGAGCTCGAAAAGAGGAATGAGCAAAGTAGGGCTTACATAAATGAGACAAATTAATAAAAGTCCCTTTCCACAAGGGTCTAACGGACGGACCGCGGATTGCGGTGCAATAAGACGACGGGATAAATGGTATAACGTTAGTGAAATGAGAATTCAGGCCGAGTTATTATTCATGTTGAAACAGGGACAAATATCCTATGCTAGGAATTCGGAAATGTGGTATTGTAGTTTTTAAAAAACAGTAAAGAGTCCAACTAATTAACCCTTATAAACTGGTTGGGTGACAAAAACTAAGTACAAGGCATGGTTCTGAGCCACCTGCATTCATCGATTTCCTTAATATCTTACTAGGTCATTACTGCATGTTGTGGAGATCGCCTTTCATTTTTCTTGTTGAGGTTATTGAGGTTGCTACTCAAAAACCTATCTTCAAGTGTTTTTTTTTTGTAGTCTTTTATGTTTACGTTTTGATGAAAAACAAACATAGACCACCTGATGGTATGTAGATGCTGTTCCCTTAGATAAATTCATCTACTGACAACAATATGGATCAATATGCATTCCCAAAGATTAATGTGTAAGCTTTGTTATTACTAAAAAACATCTTCAGTTATCGTCACTCATTATAATAATATGAAACAACATCATGCTCCATTTTTACGCTAGTTTTCTGCGAAAGCGTGTAACATCATTGTTTCAGACGACTCACTTGTGCTGCATGTAACGCAAGTAATATTTTGAATGAAGAGTCAACATTAAGCAAAATAAAAAGCAAAATTTCAAAACCTAATACCGTTACTACACACTGTTCGTCACAGCATTATTTATTTTAAATTTGATCGCTTACAGCGCAGAACAGTTCAAATCGTCAGAAACCGAGCTCTTTCCGATCGGCTTGACTCACTGGCACTGCGAAGAGATGTTGCACCTCTTTGCGTATTTTATCGCCTATACAACGGGGAATGCTCTGTGGAATTGTTTGGACTAATTTCAATCGCACAGTTTCTCCACCGCACATCGCGACAAAGCTCGCGATACCATCCGTACCATTTTGATGACTATCGGTCCACCACTAAGCAATTTAAAAGAAGTTGTCTTCCTCGCATTAGTTTACTTGTGGAATCAACTACCACCACACATTTTTTCGGACCGATACGACTGAGGGACCTTCAAGAAAAGAGCCTATTCCTTTTTAAAAGGCCGGCAACACATCTGCTATCCCCCTAGTGTTGCAGCTGTCCATGGGTGGCGGTAATCACTTACCATCAGGTGAGCAGTATGCTCGTTTGCTCCCTCTTTTGAGCGTGGTGACCGATAAGAAAACAATTTTTTTCTCTTATTGAATAAATGAGAAGTTAATATTGTTTAAAATATTTTTAATATCTTACAATACATGTAGGTTATTCAGGAATTTTTATCATTGAGTTAGCAGCTAGTGTACACGCATACGTCTAGTCGCACGCACACAAACACCGTGCCGAAGTCTGCCGAGTGCCGAAGTCTGCCAAACTGAAACGACGTTAGACGATGCACGGCTTTCAACGCCACACCTCCGTGCCCGTCGGAGTGGGGAGCGTGAGGTTTTTTTTCGTTACGGAATTTCTGGATTCGTTCCCCGCGCTCAAGGCCCGCGATTGAAGCTATGCAATAGCTTAAAAATTATATTGTTCAAACATGTGATATATACGATAGATTTAAATATAACAATAGATTACTAAGCATTTCCTTCTATTTCTGTATAATGATGGCGTATAAGAATTCATTCGTCTATATTATACCGTGCATCTCGTAAGAGGTAACAGAGAGCAATGAAATAATAATGGACAGCAGCATCTTCGTGATAACAACTCATAGTAATAAAAACTGAATAGACAACCCCTGAATATAATTTTTATTATAAAAATAATAGTTAAAATGGGTTCACAATTGACAAATATTTATACTTTACTCTCTTACAAAAAACATTGTACCTCATTTTTTTGAAGTCGGTTATAATTATGTTTCATAAAGGTTTAAGTCAGTATCAGCATAGTATAATTTAAAAACCAAGGAAATTAGCTCATGTGTTATACTACCTACATAGTCATTCCGCAACATTGATTGATTGTACGACACCTATTCAGGTGATGTCGGTACGTCCATTTTCGTCACATAGTTAATTCTTTTACTAGCGGTGGCTTTGAACTTCCCTGCATATTTTATTAAAGATTTTTGGCTTGATGGTTTTGAAGTAACCTGACATGAATGACCATATTTTAACTTAGGACGCGAAAGTATTATTTTCAACTTTTTACGTAATAGCTTGTTGTTTTTTTTTCTAATTCCACTGTTGAGAAGAAGCTTCCTTTAAGTAACGCCACAAAGCACGGTCTTTATTAGCCACTTGCATTCATCGTCTTCCTGCATCTCTTACCAGGTCGTCACTTCATTTAGTGGGGTTATATCCTGAACACCGCTTTGTGAAACGAGGCTTCTATTCTAGATTTTCCTTACACATCGGCTAAAGCCGCGCAGCTCGACAGATTCGCAGGAGGTTAGCGAAATTCCAAATAACGATAAGATACCAAAATGTGCCTTATCTAATTTTCTCGTTTTTATAAATGGTAGATGGTATACATTTTTATACATGAGCCGTGGTAGCTCAGATGGTTAACGCTCGCTGTGCATATAACAGAACGCGAGTAACCCGGGTTCGAACGCGCCGGCACCAATGAAATTGTTAATTGCAATTTTATGTGCTGTTTTACCACGTGCTCGGAAGTGAAGCAAAACATCGCGAGGAAACCTGCATGTCTGAGGAATAAGGAAAAAATATTTCGAAGACATGTGAAGTTCGACAACACGCATTGGGGTAGCGCGGCAGATACTTGCTTGCCCTATAACCCTCTCAGAAATGAGGGGAGGCCTGTACCCAGCAGTGGGACGTATATAGGCTGTAACTTTACTTTAACTTTTGTACATGGTAGAGTCAAGTTGCACTTATTATGGTTGTAGCACGAATGGGTTGGCTTTTCCAGCTTTAACAGCTGAATGTTGCTGTAATTCGTATGGTGAGTGTAGAGAAATTGCATTCCATTTTGGTTCTCAATCGTAACAACTCATTTTAATTTTTTATTTAGAGAAGGAGGATGGGGTCTTTGCTTTTCTATATGAAAATTTGCCAATTTGAGTTGAACGCCTATGTATTAAATCGTAATTAGAAGAGGTTTATGACAGTATAAATTTGAATTGAAATAGGTCAGAAGTATTCAATAGGGGGGTAACTTATACGTCATACTTGTCAGTAAGTAATTCGTCAGTAAGAAGAAGTTCGTTACCAGGTGAGAAAGATCTAGCGACAAGGCCTCTCTCCCAGCATTATTGATCTTTTGGTATGGAAGCTGCCGGTCTTGTAAACTGACGTTAGTTTCTCTTAGAAAGGTCAGCTGTGCTATATGGTACCGATTTGGGACCTCACATTTGATTTTCAAATTATCAAGTAGTAGTCACCTTGTCATCACTGAGCGATCGATATACACATGTATAATGGATTTTAACACTAACCGTGTCTACAATCATCCAGATTGCAAAAAATGAGGCGTTTCCAAAGAGAACACATAGACTCAAGCATATAAAAATGTTTTTGCTCTAGTGAAAATTCAGTATGGTCTAAGTATGCTTTATTTAACGGACACCCAAAATGTGTCACGGTCAAGAAAATAGGTGCGCTTTTTAGTCTCTAAATATCTTTTATATAAACATATTGTAAATTTGTGTTCAGTTTCCTAAAGATATAAACATGTTATGCAATTTCAACAAATGTAACATTTTTAATTTTTCAAATAAAAAGTAATGTACAACAGTAGAACTAGCGTGCTTAAAATAGAAGTGCATTTAGAAAGTAAGTTAAATGCTAGTGGTTCGAATTGCTCCCGAGAGAATATTATCTGCGCCAAGCTATTTCAAAAAGCCATAAAGCTATTACTACAATTACTTTTGGTAAGGAACAGTAAAGGCTATCAAGAATAACGCTAGTAAAAAGAAATATTTCATTCATCAAAAAGTATGCTAAAGAATAAATTCCATAAACGAACTCGAATAAAACCATTAATAAAGAACCATTAAATCTCTACTGTCATTATCATAAAAAGCCTTCACAAGTACACTGTTTAACATAGGCCTTCCAGTCCTGAGCAACCGGTATTTATCCACCATGGTTATTTTACCAGTACGTCACTCCGTTGATCGAGCTAACGCCCTACACTCCGGTTACAAATAAGATGCTTGAACTGCAGAACTTTTCTTTCCCAACGGATCCATATATAATAAAAAGCTTCATCACAATGCAAGCATGTCTCTTCACCGCAAGAAAGAGCTCACTCTACCTCCTAATTTTGGGTTTTTATTTTTTGGTGTACACTGACTCGCAGATTTTAGAAGATAAGATTTCCTCAAACCTTAATTTTTGTTAGTTTATTGATTGCAAGATCAAAGCAACGGCAAATATTCTATGTAACATTGCAAGCATGAGGAATTACTTTACGCCGGAAAAGCTTTTTACTTTATATAATGTCAATTACATCAAACAAGTCCGTTGGCACACATGTTATGGGATAGTGCTGCAAAATACCACCGAGCAGCATTAGATTCCATATCGTTAGCCAGTGTCTCGGTATTGTATACATTTCAGGAATTTTCAGGAATCATTTCTTTATTATTATAAGCCAGCGCTTGACTACTATCACATCTGATGTTAGGTGTTGATGCAGACGAAGGTGGTGAAGCACTCTGACTTAGCTTAATAAAAGCCTATTCTTGATTTGATGACTTTAAAATCGGATGGATGCCGGCTTATTCCATTTCTTTGATGTACGTATGAGTTATTTCTTCCTTTTCCTTGTCACTTTGAGAAAACTCAATGCTAAGCAGGTTTGCCTGTTGTCTATATTCCACGCATTTTAACTAAATAGCCGTAATAAAAAGCTGTAAATAAGAAACAATAAAAACAAATAAGTAGTAAATAGTGTGGAGGTAACGTTTAAAAAAAATGTTTTAAGTACATACTAGAATTTTAAAAATAACTGTTTTTAAAATTTTTGTTACGCTTCGAGAATATGTTTAAATTAAAGCCACAAGATTTTTTTCAGTAGAGGGATATTATATTTTCAGATATCAGATCTCGAACAATTATTGTAGGCCAAACGATTGTTTTGTATATATATATTTAAAGTCCAGAATAGTTCACGTTTTGCTTAAATTGCAGTAATATTGCGAGCTACATGGATGAAAATAACCTCACTAATCTCAATCCGATCGCATTCCATTTGTTATTCAGACTATATTCTGAGTTCATCAAACCTCAGAGCCACAATTATTGTTTGCCGATATTTGGTGCATTCCAATATAATATTAAAGCTAGTTTGTTATTAATACCGATCCCAAGTAAAATAATAGTCTCAATATCTTTGTTGTGTAGTGGTGGCGAAAAAGGATCAGTAACCTCTTTTAGTTTCGTGAGTGTCACAAGGAGCTAGTAGGTCGAACGTTAAAACCACCTCATGATCTTGAACAAACGGTGATATACTATCACTGAAATTATATATTTAAATTTCTAGCAAACGAAAACCAAGTAAAATAAGCGTGAAATCTGCGAGAATACTCTAATATTGAAGTAAGTGCTACGTACTAGAAAAGGTACTCTCGGCTTAATTATTTGCAACACGCGTTAAAGCCCACTGGTAAACAGATACGAAAGAAAAAGAAATAAGATTAGCAAGTTTAGTTAGTAGTTTAGTTTTGCAGGGAAACTGAAGTATTGACGGAAAACATAATGTGATAAAAGACAATACTTACAGTTTATTGAAGAGAACTAAAGTTTCTATTCCACATAACTATCATTACTTCAGTATACACTTGGAGCGCTGAACTACTTTGTCAGTGGATCTATTACTTCCAGTGACTGCCTTCTGTGCTTCGGTAGCAGCAGTTGGTGCTATTGGGACCACTTCGAGCTCAGCCAGGGATTCAACCTGATGGCGCGAACCGTCATAAGCGATAATATGAATATAACCATCACTAGTCCAGCAATTGCTTATGCCAATCTTCTGCCTAGCCACCACGAACATCTTGTGACGATCTTTTATTAAAAACTCAGTAAATAATAAAGTGACACCCGTGTTTTTCAGTTTTATTTTTGGGAACCAAACTTGATCACGGACTCGGACATTCCGGAACTTTACATGAACTGGTCATGGCTTCTTTTCTATTGGACGTCAAAGGCGATTGCAGAAACTAAAAGAAGTGTTATACACATTGGGAACCTTAAGCATGTTCATTGTATTATCCATTGAAGATGTATCGGACTTGTCCTCAGGAATCCCATGAAGCAGCAGAATCTTACGACGCCGTCTAATCTTCAGGCGGTTGATCTCTCTCCCAAGAAATTAAACCTTTCTTATTCTCTTTCAGTCTTTGAACAGTTTCAAGAGCGGAACAGATAAACTTTCTGAATGTTGCAAACTCTATTGAGAGTACTGATATATTTGAGGCCGTAGTTGGACTAGTCTTATTTAAATCCTGCTGAAACTCATTTATTCGAGTATTGAAGAGTTTTGACATGGCTGACAGTGATCCTTTGAGGGTTTCCATGGTTTCATGTAGTGTTAGCAAGTTAAGGAAAATATATATCAAGGAATCAAGGCTGGTAAATAGATCATTTTACATAAATGTTTTACACATTACAATTTCTAATTTCTATTTTTAAAATTTTAATTTAGCGAGTCTGATCAAAACATGTGTTACTTATTTCACTTCTACCCACGAAAAAAATGTATCTTATAGAATATTGATAGTACTCTGCGCATATTCTCGATACTGACAACATTGGTTTTAACCAACTAAAGGTTGCCAATAAAACTTTCAGGGTATCTCTCCTCAGAGTACAATGCTGCTAGATGGAATTTCGCGGCACCGATCAATATATAACAGCAGTACTCTATGCATCACCACACTTGCGCTTTATATAGGATGAGAAGCTGCCCCGATGTAAAGTACCGCCGCACCCTTGCAAGCACACCTAGTTTTCTTGTGACTACTTTGACCGTGGAGTTAATGAACCGCCCGTAGCTGAGGTTTGTACAAAGTTTAACCCCTAATGTATGTATAATTAGACCCCAAGCTATTGCGGCCTTACAAAATGGTGTTAAAACGGTGGGAGGTTTTATTACTGAAATGTCCACTTTTATGTTATGAGATATTTTTTTATAGAATATGCGTGACAAACGAGCACACAGTCCTATTTGATTATAACTTGATGCTGCGGCCTATAGACATCCACATTTGTATCCCTTTCCATTCTTTTCCGATTAAGAATTAAAATGCAAACGCGTCGTCATCCCAGATAATTAGAATGCCTCGTTCCAAGCAAAGTGGGGCTTATGAGGATTTCTAAACTCGCCATACGAAAAGTAGCAGTATTTTGCTAATTTACGCTGGTATTCAAACCTATCAATTCTTGCAATAACTATAATATAGCTGCCGTAAGACTCTACCACAATTAAAAAATAATATTAGTTATTTTATTTACATATCCTAAGTTTCTTAGGTATATTCTTTAAATGAAAACTGAAGCTACGAAATCTATTGATACGGTATAAGTACTACTTAAAATTACTGTATTAATTCTCCCGCCGTGAATATGTTACGTTATGGCAAAATTTTAACTATAGAAAATAATTACAGACAATAAAAACTGAGGTTACAAACAACTCTGGCAACTACCAAGCGTAGTATTTATTGAAAATATGTCTCTCTACCTAATCTATGTAATAGTCCTTTGTTTGGTAATGGGCTTTTGATAGTCAATTAAATAATTTAGTAATTATGCAGCTTTCGTAAGAGGAGAATATGGGATTTTCCAGATTTTATTATTCCAGATAGATGACAGTATCTTATTTTCGTCAGACATTAAATAGTCAGATCAGTGACGGAAAGAAGCGTCAAAGGTGCAAGACGTTTAGTACTACGAACTCCAATCCGTTTGCAATCCGTATTCACAAACCCAATTTTAGCTTCAAACTTTTTCAGGCTGAAGAATATATGATTAAGTAGAGCAATAAAAATATAAGAATGTAAGTAAAATAATAATAGAGACATCGATATGATTTATTAAAACTCTCTCACTAAATCCCGATTCAGTCATGAATGAAAAATAGTCCTCCGCGTTCCTATGGATTATCATAAAAAGGCAGTTATAAAGAACATAAAACTGTTACAATGTATCGAAATTGTCAAAAGTCTTCGATAAAAGAAAAATTCTTTAACAAAAATGAATAGTATCCAGCCATTGTAACCTGCTTTGTATATTTATTATGTTCTTTGGATTTTTTTTCTAAAGTCCTAGGGAGTGCTACATAGAAACATGCTACATAAAAGTGCTATTGAGTTATGTATTAAATTGACCAAAACAGACTACTACATCTTCATAGAGCACTACAATGTAATGAATAATTTTCTTAAAAATATTTCAACTTTTCTTTATAAAACGACAACTTCATTCAAAAACGTCTTCAAGATCAACTTTAGGTCACGGTGACCGGACTTAACGGAGACCAGCCATTTGTGCGGGACAAAATTATAGTGCACGATTGAATGTTGAAGTACACAGTCATGCACTCTTGTTTTCCTTACTCTCATAGTCCACTGAAAAACCGACACAACCGGGGAAAAACCAAACGCAAGACCAACGTTTTACGTGCTTTCCCAGGCACGCGAGTGAAACACCGCCTACTTCTTGACTTTGAGCTGCTACTAAAAAAATTGCTTTATTTTTGTGATTTAAATAAACACAAATGTACTATTTTCACAAAATTTATTTAAAATCATTAATATACTTATAATAAAAACCTACTAGTTTCGGTGGCAAGAATAAAATAAACTGATTATCGCAGTATCTAATTTGCTCTGACGATGGTCGCTGCCGTCAGCCTATGCACGAGTACTTGTTAAACTATATTTTAATATCACCTATCTATCTTGCTCTTGCTATACTATATTTTCATATCACAATATATAAGATAAGGTTTTATATATTGTAATAGATAGGTGATATGAAAATATAGTTTAGCTAGTACTAGAGTTTAACAAATACTAGAGTTTTTTTCCTTGTTTTTTAATACGCTTTTATTAGCTTCGCGTGTTTCTATCTATGTAATGGAATATTTTGATGTAATTTTAAATAACTTGTAGACGACCGACAGACTTGAAAATTTGAACTTTTATCCCGATAACGACCGACGCTATAATAATAATTTTGTGTAGAGCACCAGGATGAAATAAAATAACTATCAGGATCATCATAATTCACGATATACGCTTACTTACACTTGTTGTTCAAATAATTACTACGCTTGCTGTTCGAGTTTATTTTTTTTAACTCTTATAATATTAAATCTTTATTATCATTACCACCATTTGGCAGACCACTGCTGAACAGGTATTTCCTAAAGAACGGTCCTGCTTAACCGACATCCATCAAGTTCCTGCATGTCTTACCATTTCACCATTTCATCTAGATTGCCACTCTAAAACATATTTCACCCATCATCCTAAATTGTAACCGTTCTTTTTTAAAATTTATATCAACTAAGACATGGAACTGTCTATATTACAAATTAAATTTAAATAAAGATGTAACAAAATTATGTGCCATCGTAACAAATAATTCAGATACACGTATTTATCAAAATTCTTTTAATGTCTTTTAAATATTATTATTAGAAAAAAATTGATGTGTAGTGACGGTGTAGGGACAGCCACTACCTCATTTAATGCCGTGGGTGTCTCAAGAGGCGATAGAGGGAAACGAAACAGGAGATGGGCATTTAGGAAAATTACTTAAAATAATAAAAAACTGCAGTTGCCAAACCGCCTGCCAAGCGGGTGTTAGTGCACTATTGAGGTGTTCTGTTTCTATGATGATCAGCATACACAGTAGGTGCCGGATGCTCTATAATGGACACTACCTAAATATTGTCTTAAGTCGAAACACATCCAATCCAACGATTCAACTTAACGCTGTTTTGGAATCGACTTCAGATTGTAGCTTTGGTTTGACTTTGGTTTGAAAGACTTTTAAAGAAAAGTTTGATCTCTGGACCGGGGTACCCCAGTGCTAGCTCCTTTCACTTGACCGCATCCAGCGCAGAGCGGTTCGAATCGTCGACAACCGAGTCCTTTCTAATCGGCTCGTTTCACTGATGCTGCGTAGAGAAGTTGCATCCCTTTGCGTTTTCTGTCGCGTGTATTACGGAGAGTGTTCTCAGGAATTGTTCGGATTAGTTCCAGACGCCAAATTTCACGAACGCACATCGCTTAAAAATTCACGATACCATCCTCCTCCACCTGGATGCTTGGTGGTCCACCACTGTGCGCTTTACAAAGAGTTTTGTTCCTCGCACAAGCTCTCTGTGGACTTGTTTACCACCGGCGACTTTTCCGGACTGATACGACTTCTTCGGGATTCGGGATCTTCATGAAAAGAGCTTACTCCTTTCTAAAAGGCCGGCAACACACCTGCAATTCCCCTGTTGTTGCAGTTGTTCGTGGGCGGCGGTATTCACTTACGATCAGGTCAGCCACATGCTCGGTTGCCCTTATTGTATATAAAAAAGAGAATCTTGTTTATGAATCGTTCGTGCTAAACCTTAAACGAGACGTGTGTTAGACAAACGCATTATTGTAAAACATAATTCAAATTAAATATAGCAAATGTTTTGGAAAGGCTTCCAAAACGT
This sequence comes from Parnassius apollo, assembly GCA_907164705.1. Taxonomy (NCBI): domain Eukaryota; kingdom Metazoa; phylum Arthropoda; class Insecta; order Lepidoptera; family Papilionidae; genus Parnassius; species Parnassius apollo. Next base: position 42,564 of record CAJQZP010000226.1, on the reverse strand, counting down.
CACATACACTGTGGCTTGGCATGTATTGACTGCGGAATCGCACGAAACGTTTGGTAGCAGTTTAATTGCGACATATCGAGTCCGCTGTATAATTAATGGGCGTAGATAGCCGAGACTAGACTGTACGAATTTTGAAATACGGCAACCCTCGTACAGAACTAGAAATTACATCAGGCGCGTTAAATTTATTATTGTGACTTTATGTAGCTATGATATATTTATATTTATGAAACTTTTAGAGAGAATTTGTTAATGACTTACAATTTATGAACCTATTTATATTTTTAGCTGACCTGAAAAAAAGGAAGTTGCGTATTCGACAATTTTTTCTTATAAACTAATTTGTGTATTTTTTTAATAAAATGAAATAAAAAATTCAACCCTAATAACGTGAAAATAAGGGATGAAATTTTTATTTTTACTATTTAGATTCAAAAAATTAAAAAAAATTAACAATAAAAAGTGAAAATGACTTCAAAGGATTAAAAAGGACAATCGCACTATAATTACTGCATTACAGCTTCAGAAGTCAATAACACTTCACTTCTGAGACAGTTTATAGAATAATTAAAGCCTCGACTTTAGGAACCATTAACTTATTTTAAAATTATTTCATTCTATATAAGTGGTTCTTTTAAGAAAAATTTCAATTTTTAAAACAATTTTTGGTACGTTTCGGTTGTTTTCTACATTTAAAGTTACATTTTTGCGGGGTTTATTGGTTACACAATGTTCAATTTTATGAACTTAGTACATAAGCAAGTAAAATTTATACATAACACAAAATAGTCACAAATAAGAAAATCAAAGTCATAACAGAAGTATAAGGGAGTGAATCACTGAATCATAACTGAGAGGAACTAGAAAGAGGTGGGAATGTCATAAAGCTGCGACAATAGAGCTCAACATATTTTCGCACAAGGAATTTGGACTTTTTACGTCTCACATTCATACAAACAAATACATAAAACTGATTCACACAAACACAAATAAATTTTATTCTCGCAAATGAGTGTCTCGTTCAACTCGAGTCTATTACATCGGCCAAATTCGTGGAGAAAGGCAAAAAACTCACAGACAACAGCAATGACATTTATCTAATTACGGAATCGCGATAAGGGTGCATGAGAGGGGAAGGTAGAGGGTGTTTCAGGAGGGGGAGGGGAAGGATTGCCTTTGAAAGCTGTCCCGCAGTTGGCTCGAGGCTCTTGCGCGAAACCAACGCCTGCAAATACTGCATTGACGCTTAACCTAGCTCGCGAGTTGAAAATATTTTATCAACTTTTTGATATGGTGATTACTTGAGAACTGCACGACTTTTTAAATATAAAATTTAAAAAATAGAACTTATGGTGTGTGAGTGTTAATTTAAAATATTGTGTGCATAAAGATTTTATGGATTACATGTTTCAATAAATAATGTGAAACAAATGGATGATTTCCTATTTTTCGGCGCTATAAATATTTAGTTATCTTGCAAAATGACCGTTCTTCTAGTCTTTGGTCTATTTATAGGTATGAAATTTAAATAACAATAATAGAATTAAAAAATATTAATGTCTCGTATTGCTTAAATAAAATATAAATATTAATTAAATTATCGACATCATTACAGACCATCACAAGATTCCACAGCTGAACGTAAGACTCCGTAGATTGCCTCACAAGAGGGACATTTGCTATAGCTGCCACGTTAGACAACCAGGCCTACAGCAGTAATCAAAATTTTCTTTTAAATATTAATGGAACTCAGGAAACCTATCTCTGTTTCAGAATCCCTTTGTCGCCTTTTACGACACCCACGGGATGTTATGAGGTATAAAATTGCTAAAATTGCGGTTTCGATTTATATACTTATGTCACAAATGATTAATAACATTTATCATATGTCTAGTTTGTTAAATAAGGAATTTAATCAAGTACAACATTTTAAATATTTAAGTTAACAATATGGGATATATTTTATAATTTTGGTTAAATATTTAATTTATCGTGAATTTATATTTTTTTGTACGAATTGAATATATAAATTTAATACCATTCTAGAACATCACCATATCATAAACCCGAAGTCACTACAGTAGAGAGTTAAAATAATTTTTAATAAAGATTAGTAATATATTAAATTTAAATAATTTTCATACCGTCTGCTTTGACATTAAAATTTATTGATTACCTATATTCTTTCACTTAAAACATAAAATGTGCATGTGTTTTTTCCACAAGTTTTGGCAGGCATTCGAACACTAAAGAAGAAATAAGTAAAATAATTTGGAAAAGGTGATTTCATATAGTAAAGAGTATATTTTTATTTATAGTAGTACGTATTTTTTTATGGAAATAATTGCATGAATACTCTCCTTTGAGGGAACATCAGACTGATTATGCTAAACTTTCACATACTTAAACTCTACGGTGGTTACATACATCGCAGTTAAGAGGTTTTATAGGATCTCTATGCAGAACACAATCGTGACTTCCATTGCTGTGTACCCTGACACAGCAATGGAAGTACCTACTTACGCCCATTTTAACCAACACTCGCGCGGTATTATCACTAAGACTTTAAACCACTCAAGTCACATTCTTGAACGTTCAAATCTCACGGCCTGATTGGCCATTACTTTAGAGATCATGATAACAAATATGTTGCAAACATAATTAAACTTCAATAAGAGTAAAAACTGATTTAAAAAATCGAAACAGAATAAAATTATTTCCATGTATTTTTTTTAATATTATAAGCTTCTTAAGTCGTGGATATAATTTTTGCACACTGCAATATATAAGACATAGTGAGCACCGGCTTTAGAAGCTACAGCATTTATTATTAAATCATCGTTTCCCTTTTTGATTGGACTTAGCATTATCAAAAGTTCAAGGGAATTTAAAGAATGTCGTCTAAATAGTTACATAAAAAATAACATCTCCTATTTTTCAATACTTAAAGGTGAAAGTTATTTCTGATTTTAAGGGTTAATATTTAAAGAAAATATAATTATTAAAATTGGTCCACAATTTACAAAGATATCGGATAACATTCGCTACAAAAATATAGTTAAATTTAATACCTATTTTATAAAGGAGTTTAAAAATAAATAAGAATTTCTATGGCGTTAAAAAAATTATAATATCGATGACATGCTAATCAAATTCAGAACGATTTAAAACTACAATCACATTAGCTGACTTTTAATTAATCGACCAAATTGCCAATATATTGAATATGTGCAAAATAATACTAGAAGCGAGAGAGGTATGTCCGGATCTTGCCAAGTCCGTAGTCTCTTCGTACCCCTTTGGTTGACGGGCGTGAGAGTTTATGTATATATGTTATGTAGTTTGCTTTTCAATTCATATTTAGACTTAGGCCTTCACCAACAATGCCAGCTGGCAAGCGTTTCTTTACGTTCGTATTCTGCGTTTCGTACGAGTGGATCGACTCGACCGAGGAAGGACTACGCTCTCATAGAGTAACAGCGCAAAATAGTCGCGTTATGCTGCTGTGTTTTGTGCGGTGAGTGTAGAGAACCAAAGACCCTTTTTACTAGAAACGAGGCATTCCATCTTAGTCCTCACGGGTGACCACGCATCTGCTTGCAAATGATGGTTACATTAATGAACAGATCATTAAAGGAAAGGGGTATGAAAGTAAATGCAAGTAAGACGAAGGTTATGGTTTTTGAAAGAGAAGAAAGTAAAACGATTTGTGAAATAAGAATAGAAGGGGTTGATCGAGCAAGTAGATGAGTTTGTATATTTTGGCTGCGTATTTAGCAGGGATGGGAGATATGATAAGGATATAGAACGACGAGTGAATGCGGGAAATAGAGTAAATGGGGCCCTGCACTCTATTGTGAAGAGTCAAATGTGTCAAAAAGGCACGTATGGCAATTTCCAATGCTGTGTTGGTCCCTACTTTAACGTATGGTAGTGAAAGTTGGGTGTGGCAGAAGAAGAACGAGAGTAGAATGAACGCAGTAGAAATGCGGTCGTTAAGGAGTATGTTAGGGCTGAATCTGAATGACAGGGTAAGAAATTGTGTAATAAGAGAAGAGTGTGGTTTGCAAGATGATGTTGTAACCAGGATTAAGAAAGGAATGCTTCGGTGGTTTGGTCATGTGGAAAGAAGGAATGAGGAAAGAGTGACAAAGAAAATTTATGTTGCAGAAATGAATGGCAGAGTCGGAAAGGGACGTCCTAGGCGAAAATTTATCGAACAAATTGGCGATTTATTGAAAACGAGCCAAATTAGGAGTACCCTTAACCGACGAGCATGTATGCGTAGGTGTATGGATGTGAAGGAGGCCAGAGAGGTGTGTCAGGATCGTGCCAAATGGAAGTCTGTAGTCTCTGCCTACCCCTCTGGGTGACAGGCGTGAGTGTTTATGTATGTATTTATATGTAGACGTAGGTCTTTCCAATAAGGTGTCATCTGGAAGCCAAGAAATTCTTGGAAGATTTCTTTCCCATACACGAGATATGACTAGGCAGGTGGGTTAGTGAGATTACATAGATTAAAATTTAAAAAAAATGATCTATGGTAACCGCTGTTAACTATGACATCTGGACGTTGAACATCTCAGTCTCTCAAGTGACCATGGGTGCTGTAAAACGCTCGAAACGTTGGGTATTTATGGTTAAACATACGCGATAAAATCCGTAAAAACTAGTATTATTTCAATGTGTAGTGTTCGCGTAAATACAAGAAATCATTATGAAACAGTTCAGTTTTTTCATTTTTATACTTAGTCAGGTATATTTTTCGAAACTTATTATTATAGTTTTAGAAACATTAGTAATATAAATCTACTATATTATATATAGTTATTTATATAAATGTTAAATGATATGCGATAAAATCAATAAAGTTAGTCTTCGCTTTATATGCAAAGCACTAAATCTATAGTATGAATAGTTTGATTTTCCAAGCATATTCAGATCTGTATTTAAACATTCATAAATAATATGTCAGTTTTCCTTTAATTGAACGGGAAAGGACACTGATCTCACAGAATAACAGTGTAGAATTACAGATTACCGACTCCCTATTTCGCATGGTAATTGATGATAATCTGAGACTAAGTTACAGGCAACAAGGCAATGTATTGATCCTAACGAGTACAAACACGTGTAGGCATGTAAGTAAATTCTTACTTTTTATTTAATATGAATGTGTTTTATTCATAATAAGCCATTGCTTGACTTGTATGATTGTATGTACATCCTGGTATACCATAGATGATAAGGCTGGCTTAGCAGAAGAGATTATAAACCTTATGTTTAATTGCGCCATTCTTCCAAAATTATCTTCTAAACGATAAATCCATAAAAGTGTATTGCTGAAAATATGTGCCTCCTTTGTAGTAGGTTTGTCGTAGTCACGTTTTGAAGGCGTATCAATAACCACAGTACCAGTCGTTTCGCACCATAGACGCTACTGCCTATCGCCGGTCTGGTTAATTTTAATCTAGAATAAGCGACATATTTTCCCTGACAACTTCCTTCTAACGAGACCCAAAGATTATACTGACAATTACCGAGTTTTAACATGGTGGAGCGATGTTAGATGAGTGCATTTCCTGAGGTTCTCACGTCAAAATTATCTAAAACCTAAAATATTGTTTAAAATTAAAATCAGCAAAATCAATCAAAATAAACCATGTAAATATTTAAATAGTTTTTTTCATCAAGAAGCGCAGATGCCAGAATAGGCTTCACTTTAGCACTTGCTATATCTCGCCATCAGCTTCAGCGGGGCTTATTACGAACTATAACGTTAAATAATGGGCTATTACTGTCCTATTGTAGCACAAAGGCGTCTGCTTGCGGGCAAAATTGTATTATAAACTGGCATCTGTAAGGTATAAACGAGGGTAAGGAAGATGAGAAGATCGAACTATTGTGTAAAAATGTTTTGAAATTCTAGCATTTTAGAAATAATATTTTAAGAGTATAAACTAATACCTTCCAATTACTTTTATTAAATATTTAATTGATTGTACCTAGCCTTTGTTATTTAAATTAAAATATTATTCTGATCTAAAATTTAAATAAATTTTCTCCCAAACTAAAAATTTTATGCGTCCATTAAATTGTTAAGTTAATCATAAGCCGGTTATTTTACTAAATAACAATATCATAGAATTGTATAAGTATTTACTATTTAACATTCAGGTGAAAATTTTGAATAAATAGTTATTTTATAAGAATCTTAATTCTAAAGTTAGGGTTGAAGCGAATGACATGGTCAATATCAGCTTTGGAAATGTTAGATAATCTTACGGTCTTTTACGGAGAATGCTGGAATATTCCAGAATCAAAATATATTAGGCCAGTGACTAAAAGCTGTGTATACTGAGTCTATTCTTATTCCATTTTGCACATTTGATATACCTACATATTAAATCTTTATCTTCAGCATAAGAAACATGAAGAAGATTTAAATTAGTGTTCCGTTATACGATTTCTAAAATTTGGAAGCTATTGACACACTTTAATAAAAAGCGATTAAAGTACAAAAACAAACAAAAAAACTTATTATGAACCAGTAATGAAAAAATGTACGCTTGATAGTTGTTATATTATAGAGTGTGTTCAAAGTTGAAACGATCAAACACGCGATAAGTTGGTCAGCTTTTTCCTTTCAAAGTCATTCTGTGTCCTAGCATTATCAGCTCTTTTAGATTTCACAAAGCAACGGTTCAGGGTGTGAGGCCCTTTAAAAACTTGACCCATTAAAAATCAATTTAAGATTTTTTCTAGTAAAGGAATAATTAAAAATTTTAATACTACGAGTTCAAATATTTTGAGGACTTAGATCTGATAGTATTGAAATAGAAATTTTTTTCTCACCTTGATAAAACTACGAGGGTTCTCTTTAAACTACACAACCCTTAAAATTAGCACTAAGTATAAAAAGTGATATAAAATGATCAGTCCTTTACGTGGTTGAGGCATACTGCAACTTTATATTATGGTTGTAGAACGAACGTGTTGGTTCGACCCGGGAAGGATCATGGTAACAGTAGAGAACCGAAGACACTTTTTGTTCGCGCATTCCATCTTATTCCTTACAGGTTTTTCGACAACGCATTTTATTTCTTAATCGAGGATAGACGTAGTATATGGGCCACAGAATACTCTAAGTACCAGGTGACCTGTGTAGTACTCGTTTGTCATCCTAATTCTTTAAAAAAAAACTACAAAACTAATAAGCTTGGTACTAAGTACAGATAAGTATTAATTTGAAACAAAATATAACATTAATTTGTAAGCTAATATTTACAGTTAAATGTGTTAATCATAAGTAGGGTTTTGTGTACACGCAATGTGGATAAAATATTGTTTATAATTACGACATTGAAATAATATTATATTCTGCTAAGTTTTTATTGAAATCTTTAAATAATTAAGAGATTTTCAATATTAATTAAATTAATTATTGAATTAAGAATTATAAAACTTAAAATTGTGAAGAGTGTGGTTTGCAAGATGATGTTGTGATCAGGATTAAGAAAGGAATGCTTCGGAGGTTTGGTCATGTGGAAGTAATTAATGAGGAAAGAGTGACAAAGAAAATTTATGTTGCAGAAGTGAATGGCAGAGTCGGAAAGGAACATCCTAGGCGAAAATTTATCGATTTATTAAAAACGGGCCAAATTAGGAGTACCCTTAACCGACGAGCAAGTGTGCGTAGGTATATGGATGTGAAAGAGGCGAGAGAAGTGTTTCAGGATTGTGCCAAATGGAAGTCTGTAGTCTCTGCCTACCCCTCTGGGTGACAGGCGTGAGTGTTTATGTATGTATTTTTTTAGCAATGACAACATATACAAATTTAAATTAATATAATATTTTTGTAGTTTTTTTTTTTCGTAAACACACATACAAAGTTAATATTCACCTAATGGTAAGTGGTTATTGCGTTCTCCCAAGGCTACAGTTAATTGTCATCTCTAAGCAATACGATAAAATGCCTCACGGCTTGAAAATATCCCGACTCTTTGTACCAGCCCTAACACAGCTAGTAATATTACTTAATCTGTTATTTAGCAGCATTTTCTTATTCAATATGGATTAAATATAATTCTTAGAGAAAGTCATTTTTATACTTTTACCAATAGTTAGGATAAAGATCTCTGTGGTCTACCAAATAGAAGTCCTTCCGAACTTTTATTTGGCGGCATTAATAGGTACGAAGATGGTACATACCCAGACAGACTCTAAGACAGAAAAGTCGCACCATCTAGTATGTATAATATGCTTATGTAATTTTTCGTAATCTAGTATATATAATATTACGATTGCGTAATTTTAATAAATAAATACGCTTTATGGTTGACTAGAGACTTAAGAAAATATCGTTGAAAGTATACAGTAGATTTTTATTCATAACAAACTATGTAACAGTAAGGAACATCATAGATTTCTTTGTGAAAACTGATAAAATAAATTATTTGGTAAAAGAAGACTGTGTTATCATACTGCAGTTCAAAGCGAATACGCATTGAAGCTGTTCTTAATTTGTTGAACAGACAAATACATGGGATCTGAATAGAATAGACAATTATGAATAAGAGTGCTAAAATATAATCTAAAACAAATAATCTACTACTTCCTTTTTTCCACACGTTTCACAAAACTTTTTTTTAAATACAAGAGTTTCTACTAAAAATGTTCGCCGTAATTATCAGGCTGATTTTTACGATTTCCATTTAACAATTTGTGAAAAATGTCTTTAAAGGATTATGCCACATACAAGGTCAAAAATAAATCAATTTCTGTAGAATAGAATAGAATAAAATAGAAATTGTATGTATATTCAGCTCTATCTCGTCAGCAACGCGAAGTCAGGAATTTGTATTTAGTAAAAGCTAAAATTAGGAACTTTTTGGGTGCTAATTAGGTGCCAAGTTTAAAATTGGGTGCTCTATAGTTTTCACTGCAACGAACTGCTGAAATTTGCGTTGCGGGCAAAACATAAAGTATGCCTCATTTCCAATAAAAAAGGGTACCCAGTTCTTTACGCTCACCATACGAAACACAGCAGAATTCGGGTTTATATTTTTTTTAATGTTTTTTAAAGCGTTTCGTGCCAGAACATCGCTTGTAATTTTACACGATGCAGGTTCAACCTAACATGGAATACTGTTCTCATCTCTGGGCTAGGGCGTTCTCCTTTTACTTGCTCGCATCTAGTGCATAGTGGCTTTAATTGTCGACTAACAAGTTCTTTCTTATTGGCTCGTTCATATCTTTGCATTATTTATCGACTCAACCACGGGGAGTGCTCTGAGTAATTGTTCGGTCAAATACTAGCACACAATTTCACCATCACCCATCGCGACAACTTTCGTGATACCATCCATACCATCTGGATGATTGGCGGCCCACCACTGTACGATTTACAAAATGGTCTTTTTCTCGCACCACATCGTTGTGAAATCGTTTACCTACCTTTTTTTAAAGGTTGACAGCGCACCTGCAAATCCTCTCCAGTTGCAGTTGTGTATGGGCGGCGGTAGATACTTTCCATCAGATGAGCAGCATGCTCGTTTGGCCCCCTCTTCTACAGAAATAAATTCCTGGTCGATCCGAACCATAATAATCATAATATAGCTGCAGTGTGGCTCTCTCACGCATTAACAATAAAATTAATATATCAAAGATATGTTTAAAATACTGTAGTTATTAAACAACATTTAACAGCATCGCTTTTATGACTTAAAATTTGGGAAACGCACATTATCTTTCTTAGTATGTTATATCTACCAAGTAACGCTAAAATCGCCTTTACAGCAGTTTCCATGAATAAATATGAAAGTTTCATGTGTCATTTAGTAGTATAATGGTGCTTCTCCCTAAAGAACTTTTAAATATTTATGAACAGACTCATTTAACGTAAGTCACTTTGAATACCTTTTTTAATCGTGTTTCTTATGTAAAGTAATGTAGACAAGATTTTCATAAAATATACTAAAGAATGATATGATACATTAAATATATAAATTTTCCATAAGCTCTTTCGAATTACAGAAAAGTAATAATTTTAATTTAGTTTTGGACTCATCAATTTAAAGCGAATTATTTGACATAAGATTCTAAAACAAATACATAATGTATAAAGTGTATATTTTATAATCCCTAATATGCTGGCTAGAAAATTTAGTAATTGCATATAGTAGATTAGCTATTTAGATTGCGTAAACATGCATATAACTTACATATAAGTCGAAAAAATGTTCAATCAATTCAAATCTATACACATACAAAATTAAAAAAGTGAAGTGCACAATAATATAGGCATGGTTTTCTTATTGCCTATTTGCTAATTATCAGCCAATGCTTGAAACAATATACGATTGTATGAATACAAGTTCACCTAGTGGTAAGTAGTGAGCCATATATTGAAAAGCACTTTTTATTTCAAAAATCAGTTTATCAGTATTAAATTTTTTAGCATTAAATGTTTACATTGTTAATTTAAACATGTTTCAAAATATTTTTAATTTGTTTGAATTACTCTCATCACATTTTTAATAATTGGGTGGTGTAAATTCAAGAACGAAATCTAAAATTCTCGTATTTTTCATATTTTCATCGGATAAAGTCGAATGCGATCGATATTTCGATCGAAAATTACGAGTTTTTGATTGTCACATGATTGATTTTAATTGTGTACAAAAAGACGTTACAAACTTTTAGTTACATACAGCATTTGCTTTGAATTTTGTAATTAAATTTATTCCGATTGACTATTAATTTGTATTCAAATATTGTTTACTGAACATACAATAAAATGCCATCGAAAGAGTCGTCAGTTGTACGTATATTGGTGGTGTAAGAATATCCACTATCCATTATCGTACCGTGGGTGTCATAGGAGGCGACAGAGGGAAACAAACTGGGAAACGGGCTGCAGAGTCTCCTTAATTACAAATAAAAAAACTGCTTTGACAAACTGCCTGCCAAGCGCAACTATGGCAAGTATCCCCCCAATGAGGCATTTTATGAGAAAAGTCTACGTTCAGAAGCGGAATTTTGATGGGATGTAACGGTAGCGGTAAAGCAACATCTTTTGAATTCATAATTCGTTTAAGACTTTGCCTTTTATAACTTCAATTCTTTGAATAAATAAACTATGTAAGGTATACTAAGTACTTTGTTTAATGATTTCTTATATTTACGCGAACACTATACATTGACTAAAACTACTTTTATGTATTTTATCGCGTTTTATTTGTATTAATTTTAATACCCGATGTTTCGGGTGCTTTCCAGCACCCATGGTCACGGGGGACTGAGGTGACTGACGTCCCGATGTCAAAGTTAACCCGGAGTACCTTCAGCTTTTTAATTATTGTCTTTGGTCCGATCTACGCAGAATGAACTAACTGAAGTCTTGCAGTGGTATGCTTGGGTTTAGTTTTAATTTTATTAATTATAGGATCCCAAGCAGGTGGTAGTACCCAGCCTCCTTCTCTATTGAAATTAGGATGTTTTTTTTTTAATTTCAATAGCCTCACGTATCATCCTTGGTAGGAATCGATGTTCTTTCGCGAGGATTTGTGGTCTATCAAATCTGATGTAATGGTTGGGGCCATCTAGAATATGATCGCAAACTGCAGACTTGAATTCACATACAGTAAATACTTGTTATAAGACAGTGTCGAATGTTTATTTCGCTGGTTACAGAATTGGTTAGCTTTTACCCAAAATTTATATATAGTTTTATAAAAAAAAGTTATCAAAATTTCTTGCCCATCCAATTCAAACCTGCAAAATGTGATTAATTATTTTATTCCTGTTAATAATTTTTAATGTTGTAGAATTATCCGAAAAGTAAATACACTTTGTCACTTTTAACATTTAATTTAAATGATATTACACAACTTTAAGTTATCCTGTTTCGCAGTTCTAAATATTGATGTTTATCTGAATTTATTTTTCTGTAGATTGTTCACATAGTTTGGATTATTCTGAATTTATTAAGGTTTGTTAAATGAGTTAACTTTTCAACACCTTTTGTAAAAACATCTGCTGTTTTAATTAAAACTGCTCGGTGATAGGTTCATTAAATTCTATCCGCAGTTTAAATTGGGTAAAACGTTATTAATTCGGGGTTGTAGATGTTTTAAGGCTTATTATAGCATAAAAGCGATGTAAGCGCCATAGTAAGTGTTACTACGGCTCCGATCTTTTTCTATAAAGATAATGATTTTAATCCGTTAGCTACTGTGTCAGTACCTTTATATCGAGTATTACATATAAAATATGACTGACGGCATTGTAAGTGTGATTTATAAAAATATTGGAAGTACAAAAATAATAATAAGAAATAGCAAACTGTTGAGCAAGCGAAATTTATTTTTTAACGATATTTATTATTTAGGTAGAATTAATTTAAGAGCAAAAAATGTTGTCATAAAAGTACATTGTGTTAAGAGAAGGATAACCTTTAATAAAATGTAAAAGCTAAAGAAACAGAACTAAAAAGAAATTAAGTAATTTCACACTCATAATTCAGTGCTGACATAACGTATAAAAGAATTAACGCCGAGACAACGACATACTAATGCATAGCAATGTAAAGTTAACGACAATGTAAAGTTAGTAAAAACTATATAAAAATATTTATTTAATTTTTTTTAGCATTTTAAGTGGGCCTTGTGTATCTGATCCAAATAATAGGTCCTTACATATGAAATTGGCGTTTCGTTCATACGGGAGGAATATAGTAATTTTTTTTGTAAAATATATTGAATTAAACAAAGTATGCACCCTTGTTATCTATGCACTTTTGCCATTTCATTGGTAGTGACATGTCTTTCTATTTTGAATATTGCTGTTCAGAGTTCCGCAAATATTCAGAACTGTACAATAATATTTAAGAGCTGGCGCACATGAGCACAGAGGAAGCGAGAGATGCTTCATGGACCGAGTGCTACGAATAAGCGTCTTTTATTCCTGAACTCGTATTACTTTATGGTCCCCTGGTATTTTTACTTGGTGGAGTGTTTACTGTTGTTTGTGTTTGTACATTGTAATCCATTTTGTATTTATTTTAAGACCACTTTGTTGAATAAAATATTTATAACTTGCCATGAGACAAGTATAACATAATAAGTAAAAAAGGTACGTAATAATACCATCAAAACATAACTTGTAAAAAAAAACCAAGTCTCGCAACTCAGTTCTTCTATCGTAAAAAGTTGTGAGATCCATGTAATACTAAGTCGGCTAATTTATTTATTCAGTCCTTACTTAAGGGTCCCTCTGTTTCAAGTTAAGATAAGATAAGATAAGATAAGATGCTTAATTTGTCAGAATATGGTACATTACTGTTGTTACAAAAGAATTTTGATCCTAAATATTTTGCCGTTTCCGGCGTACAAATATTTTCAGATAGATAATTTTTCGAATAAACTAGAAAACTAAGACACTAATTATTATATAGTATAAAGATACTTGCCGCAATATTTATGGAAACCAAATCTATATAAAACAATCATCAATCAATTCATAATACTTTAGTTAAAACATTTCAAAAAATTTAAATTCAGCAATTCAATAAATACAATTTGAGTCAAATTTATCATTTAAGAAGTCATTTACTGAGTAATAACACTTATTTAAAAGAAATTGAAACAATTTACTTTTAAAGATTCCTATATTCATCTTTTTTGAAACAAACAGGCAATTTGTTGTAAACATGTATTGCCTTACAATATACATTTTTTGAGTAGAGTTGTATTCTTTGCTTTGGTACACACAATTTATGTATATTTCTACTAGCCCTAATTACAACATCATTGTGTTTTTCAAATAAATTACTATTTTTGTGAACAAAGATACAGATTTCGTAAACGTATAATGCTGGAAGCGGCAATATTTTATGTTTGCGAAAAAGGGGGAATACAACTATCTAATTGGTGTACTCCGCATAAAGACCGTACACATTTTTTCTGTCCACGAAAAGCTCTAATTAAATCAACAGAATTACCCCATATTATTAAGCCGTAACGTAGGATCGAAGAAACATATCCATGATAGGCAGAGAGTGCGGCCTCCATGTTAGCCATGTTATTACGTAATTAGCTAACATAACTACATCTTATTGTGACCATATCATTATATATATATATATATATATATATATATATATATATATATATATATATATATATATATATATATATATATAAATATATATAATAAATTAACCGTGGTATTACATGGATCTCACAACTTTTTACGATAGAAGAACTGAGTTGCGAGGCTTGGATTTTTTACAAGTTGTGTTTTTGATGGTATCTCATTTCTTTTTGAGGATAGTCCTACTTTTTTCCTTCCCGTACCTTCTTCTTTTTGATTACCAACAAAGTACCAATCTCCACCATTTATTCCATTATATTTTCATTCACTGCAAATGTGACTTTGTAATCCTATATATTTATGTAGGATTACAAAGTTATTTATGCAGTTAGTGTATCTAGAAAACTGGACCGAAATTGAAAAATATTTTAGTTTTACCTTGATTCATATACTAAACACTAATAGTATTCTAAGTTTGAAGCTTCTATGTCTGCTAGACGTGCCTTAGAGTTTTGATGATCAGTCAGTCAGTGAGTGACAAAATTAAGAAACTTTGACTAATTATAATTCCTAAACTACTAATTCAAATTGTAAGAAACTTGAAATATACCGTGTTCATACAATGCTTGCCTGGTTTCTGAAAATTCGGGTTTCTAGTTTTATCCACAACGAATTATGGGGGTCGAAAATGGCCGCTTTTTTGCTCGACTTGGCGGGGGCACTACCGTGCCCCCAGATTTAAATGGTTTCGCGTTTCACTATTGAAATTTATATAATCACCTGCGTATTTTACATTTTTGAAGTTAAAGAAAGACATTTGATTTTATTTTATCGAGAAAATCCTGGGTAGAACGACAAATTTTATAATTTCGTATATAAGAATTTTTACAAGACGTCTTTGATATAACGGTAAAATAATAGGTGCTTACATATGAAATTGCCGTTTTTTAAGGGTTGAACATAAAGTCTTTTTTTTTTTTTGTAAAATATATTTAATTAATCAAAGTATGCATCGTTGTTATCTATGCCATCTCATTGATCCTTTACTAAAAAAACCATGTGGGCGAGAATCAATAAACTCTTTGAAGGCGATTTGGATTGCCGCATCAGAGTTGATTTTTTTTCCTTGTAAGAAGTTTTCCAAATTTCGGAAAAAATCGTAATTTGTTGGACCAAGGTCCCGGAGTACAGTGAATGTTACAAAAATTCCAATTGTAGCTCATCTAACTTAGTGGTTGTTTGTTGTGCAGTGTGTAGTCTTGCGTTGTCGTGAAGCAGCAGTGGGCTAGAGCAATTGACCAATCTCGGTTGTTTAGCAGTTTGTTCTTCTTTCATGGTTTACAATTGCTGACAATAGATAGCTGCCGTAATTGTTTGGCCAGATTTTAGAAAACTGTAGTGAACGACACAGGCGCTAGTCTACCAAACACTAACAACTAACTTTTTTCTGAGTCTATTTTCGTTTAGGACAGGATTTGACTGGGTTTTTATTTCGTAAAGTATCCACATTTCATTGCAAGTAATGATTCAATTTAAAATCCCTTCATTTTTTTGTCGGTTGAGCAAAGTAACACAACAGTCAACACTCAATTCATGAGGTACCTATCGTTCAAGTTTTTTACTGCCTCGATTTGCTTCAAGTGGATTTTAATATACGTAGGCGGTCCCATTATGAATTGGCCTAACTATGAACCAATGTAGGAAATGAAACGAAACTAATTTTATTTTTCAATATAATCACCATGAATACTAACACACTTCTTACATCTGTGAATCAACATCTCTAAACCTTTATAAAAATAATCACATTTTTTATCCTCAAAATGACTGAAGACGGCCGCCTGCAACTCTTCATCGCTTGAAAATTTTCTTCCTCTTAAGTCCCGCTTTAAATTTGGAAATAAATAATAGTTGGACGGGGCCATGTCTGGACTGTAAGGTGGATGTTGAACTTCTGTGAACCCGCATTGACGAACTGCATCCTTCGAAACACCAGCGGTATGAACAGGGGCGTTGTCATGGAGCAACAGGACACCTTTAGACAGCTTGCCTCTTCGTTTTTTCTTTATCTTGTCTCGTAATTTATATATTAAAGAAGCAAAATATTCGCCGTTCACGACTGTATTACGTTCTTTAAAATCCACCATCAAAATGCCTTGAAAATCCCAAAATATTGTGCACATCAGTTTTTTAGTCGGTTGTTGCACCTTTGCCTTTCTAAGGGGCTTTTCACCCTTATAACGCCATTCCATTGACTCGCGCTTGCTTTGTGGATCATGATACAAGATCATAGTTTCATCACCAGTCACTAGCCGCTCGATCACAGTCTTTGGATTTTCGCCACAAAGATCCAAAAACTCCGAAGCGCAGCGCACTCTTTCCTGTCTCTGTACCGCCGAAACTTCTTTCGGTACCCATCATGCACTCACTTTTTTCATGTGAAGATGTTCATGGATCGCGCGATAAATGGTACTCTTAGAGAGCCCAAGCCTTGCTGCAATTTCTCTAATCTTCCAACGACGGTCACTCAGAACCTCCTCTTCAATAAGATCAATCGTTTCGGGAGTGAGCACTTCCACAGGTCGACCGTCGTGGCCAAAGTCTTCGACGGTTTCTCTCCCGAGGCGAAACTCTTTTACCCAATTTTTCACTGTGCTATAGGAGGGGGCAGACTCCTTATACACGCCATCCAATCGTTCTTTTATTTGGGCAGGGGATAAAACTTCTTTAAACAGAAATTTTATGACACTTCGATACTCAGTTTTCGACATTTTGAAAAAATACGCGACTCTCGTTATTCAAATGCCTGTTAAACTAAGACTAAGCATTTCATGTCGATGCATGTTTCTTATATTAAGTGCACGATAAACGTACTATTTAATGCAACACAACATGTAGCGACATGTCGCGTTGAACTATATCAGGCCAGTTCATTATGGGACCGCCTGGTAGTTTTATCACATACCCCAAAGCCTGCAGCTATTTTTGAAGTGCTTTGTGATGGATCCGATTCCACAATAGCGTTTAATTCTTCATTTTCCACTTTGGTCTTAGGCTGTCCACCGGGTTCGTTTTGAATTTTCCATACATACTACACAATAGCTGAGAAAATATATTACTAATGATATATTAATAAACAATAATCATCTAAATCAGTTCACCAACCTCCCAATATTTTATTTAACATATACCTACTAAAATGTAGTTGTAATAGTTGATTTGATAACTTGCTGCGTAATGAAATATTTTTTAAATGTGAACAAAAATTACATTTAACTGTTAAAATTGCTTTTTCTGAAATAATTATTACATGAATTTTATTTTAATGAAGAATCCCTATTATTGTGACAATATTTTTTAAATTTTTATGGTAAAATAAAAATCATATTACGTCGACTATTCAGCACAGTGATAAGATTTATGAACTTCATTTTTAGTCTTGGCAAGCGATGTAAATTTAATTAGCTTAAAAAGTAGGAGACGATTTTATATCGTAATATCGTATTGGTTTTGTGCCAAGTCACTATTTGGGCTATTTGACTAGATGAAATAGTTGTAGAATAATAAACTCCGTATATTAATGGGATCTTGTTACAGAGCTTGTTGCAGATACGAAATGATATTGCTTCTGTTGATTAAGGAAAAAATATTTTATCGCCAAGCTGATACTACATCCTACCGTCATATAGTTAACACATAATAAATTGAATTTTGATTAAATTTTTGAATGTATTGTAATGATGGTACCGTGTAGTCACAGAGCCGTGGTAGCTCAGACAGAGCCGTGGTAGCTCAGACAGAGCCGTGGTAACTCGGATGGTTAACGCTCGCTGTAAACATAACAGAACACGAGTAACCCGGGTTCGATCCCCGCCGGCACAAATTAAATTGTTAATTGCAATTTTAAGTGCTGATTTATCACGTGCTCGGTGGTGAAGTAGAACATCGTGAAGAAACTTGCATGTCTGAGGAATAAGAAAAAATATATTTTAAAGACATGTAAATTTCGCCAACACGCATTGGGGCAGCACTGCGGACACTTCCTTGCCCTAAAACCCCCTCAGAAATGAGGAAATGCCTATGCCCAGCAGTGGGACTTATATGTATATAATTAACATTTAACTTAACCGTGTAGTGGCAGTGTAAGAATATCTACCATCCCATATCGTCACTTTGTTGTAAGAGGCAACAGAGTAAAACAAACCTGGAGCTATAAAATAAAAAATGCGATTTCCAAGCGTGACAACTATGGCAAACATCCGCCTAAAACGCAGTGTATGAGGGAGGCCAGTAAGTAAATTTTTGTGGCTGTAAAGGATTGTGATGGCGATGACTTCTCCCTTACCGTTTTCTCCATGATGCTAGCACCAGTTGCACTCTCTGTGATAAATATTTGCCCGTAAATCGCCATTAAACAAAATTAATTGTGTTTCTGATTAGTGTTATTCTTTTTCAGTTATAGCTACAGCACATAATATAACATTTCTCGAAGTACCACAATATGGAGATCCTCGGTGGAGTGCTGACCTCATATGTCACTACGTCAATGAAAAAGGAGATCCGCCGTTGCACTCAGTCAAATGGTATCGAGATAACAACGAAATTTTTCGATTTACTCCAGAACAACAAGTTAGTACAATTTTGCGAAGGTTACTTGATATTATTATTGATAGTTTAGATTTTTTAGTTATACTAATGTAATTAAGATTTATTTTTATAGTGATCGAAAAACGATACTGCATTGTTTTAAAAATACACTATAAAATTAAATTCAAAGCGGTGTCACCACACAGCGATGTTTTATCTAAGTATATGCATGTATATAACAACGTGTTTCCTCCTTTCCTTCTTCTTTACTTCTAAATTTATCTGTAACAATTTCTTCAAAATCAGACCAGATGAAAAGTAAGATAACAGAAAATCTGTTTTTATTTACATATTACATTAGAAACCCTTTGTCGTATTTCCTCAGTTTTAAGGCACCCCCTTGTTGCCTCAGCCAGTACCGGAATCATCGGCGTCGAGATATCGATTAACGTGCAGTTTTGTGGTCACGTGGAAGAGAAGGCTAAATCGGCCTCTAAAAAGCTTGGCGTGCTCAGTAGACAGTATTTCACGCCGGTAAATCGCCTGAAACTTTACAAGGCGCAGGTTCGACATGGAATACTGTTCCCTTCTCTGGTCTGGGGCTCCACAGTGCCAGCTCTTTCTACTTAACCGCATCCAGCGTAAAGTGGCTTGACCGATGTTGCATCCCTTCGCATTTTCTTTCGCATCTACCGTGGGGAGTGCTCTGAGGAATTGTTTCGCCAAATTTCATGTACGCAAAACTTCCGATACCATCAACACCATGTGGATGCTTGGCGGTCCACCATTGTCCGTTTCAATAGGAGTTTTCTTCCGCGTACGGCCTCTCTGTGGAATAGTTTGCCACAGGCGATTTTTTGCGGACCGATACGATCTTAAAGAGAAAGCTAACTCCTTTCTAAAAGGCCGGCAACGCACCTGCAATTTAGGGTTGTTTGGCTTTCAGTGTTGCATTTGTTCATGGACGGCGATAGTTACTTCACATCAGGTTAGTCTTATGCTCGTTGACCCTCTCCCCCTATAAATAATAAAAATAATAATTATAATATTAAGTGGTGATTTACCATGTGCTCTGCGGTGAAGAAAAACATCATGACTAACCCTGCATGTCTGAGAAATAAGAAAAAATACTTCGAAGAAATGTGAAGCTCGCCAATGTGCATTGGGGCAGCGCAGTGGACATTTTCTTGTACACAAATGAGAGGAGCCCTGTGCCCAGCTGTGGGACGTATATAGGCTGTAACTTTAATTTTTTTAAGTTTACTTTAATGAGATTTATTAACAGTTTTCTCTTTTACCCAGCCACCTACTAGAACTTTCAACACTACTGCTGGAGGTGTCTCTAGAGGTGCTTGCAATATGCACATGTGCTCGATTAGTGTTATTTTACCTAAGAGATATAACACTAGGATATCTTTTACTTGCGAAGTATCTACTGAAGGGCCGAGGTTTGCTGTGGTTAACCAAACTAAATATTTAACCGTAGCTGGTATGTAACTCAATTTTTTTTAATTTTAAAGAATATTTAATGTTATTTTATTGCAGCTTGCTATAGATATTCTTGCTATATGTTAATTTTGATGTTGTATTTTACTTTATTGTGACTAATATCACATATTATTTTACAGTGACCCTAAAGGAAGATCCTATTATAACAGGAGCATCAGGAAGTGTTCAGTTAGGGGAAGATGTCCTTCTTAATTGTTCAACTTCACCTGCCATGCCACCGGCTAACATAGTGTGGTATATTGACGGAAAAGCAGAAAAGGTTTGCGTAATGAGTGACATAATTGATAATAGGTTTTTCTTTTTTTGTTTGAGTGTAAATAAAGTTTTTTCATCAATAAATTGTCACACTAGAAATATTAAAGGCACCCTGTTGCAAAAGAAGGCTAATTAATAATACGGGGCTGTTAAATATTTTATCTTATATTATTATATTCGTTGGTGATCATGTACTTTATAAACTACATTAACAATTGATATCATATTAACACAACATAATTTTGTCAAGACGATGGTTCTTTGTTATTTTAGGATCCTATAGGTAGCGTTGTGTTCAAGTTATTGACAAATTACATATTTATGGACCAGAATGCCTCATATCAAACAATGGATATGGTGGTTTAGTCTAAAAAACCACAATATCTGGGTCTGATAGGTGGCCCTTTGGTGGAAACATAAAATTTTATATTTCAGTTGTAAAAAGTTACGGAATGAATTTACTATAAAATTTGAGAAGAATATTCTTCGACTCATTTCAACTCATTTTTCTTAGTGATGGAAAGACACAAAGAAAAATGGGTTGAGCCCATATTTTGGCTCAGAACAGTAATGATGTTGGTAAAGCGAAACCCACGGAAACGTCACAGAAAAAAGCTATAATGTACATAAATATTGTGCACGATTTAATAAAACTATTAATATGGATTTTAGCGCGCTTAGTTTACATATTTTAATCTTTTTTGGTTTTAATTCTCGACTTTTCGGGTGCTTTACAGAACCCATGGTCACAGGGTGGACTGAGATGTTAGACAGCCCAATGTCATTGTTAGCCGGGCTTCAGTTTACCTTCAGTTTTTGAATATTAATTCTAGATCCAATCTACGCAGAACGAGCTGTGTGTCGATTTAATTTTATTAATTACAGGATCATAATCAGATGGCAGCACGCATCCATCTTCTCTATTGAAATTAGGAAGTTATTTTTCAATTTCAATTGCCTCGCAAACCTTCCTTTTGATTTGTGCTTTATCAAATCTAATGTAATAGTGGGACGATATTGAACATGTGCATAGACTGCAGACTTTCCGGAACGTCGATGCTTCACATCAGCTATATGTTCTTTTACGCGGGTTATAATTGATCTTTTTGTTTGTCCTATATAAGAGAGGCCACATTCACAATCAAACTTGTACACTCCTGTATCTTGTAGAGGAATATTACACTTGATGGATGGTAAAAAATTACCAATCTTCTTCGGCGGTTTGTAGTCTGTTTTAATGGAAGCTCGCTTCAAGATGTAGCCAACTTTGTCCGTGATTCTTTTGACATACGGTAGTAGAGACACGCTCGACTGTGGCCGGTTTCACTCGGTCAATTTGACGTAGGCACGGGACCCGAAGTTTGTCTTGCGATACTTGCTTGACGTGCTGAAGCTCGTTGGCCAAATGTTATCTGTCATAGATTCTTTGTGCTCTCCGTAACAAAGATTTACCCACGGTAGCCAACTGTGATGGATGATGGCGAGATTCATCATTTAAATATCGGTTGGTATGGGTTTTTTCCTATACACAGTGTCAGCTATATACAGTATTATGAGGATTTCGGATGACTAAAACATCTAGAAAAACTGAAGAATTGTTTTCCTTTAACTCTAAAAAAAACTCTTAAAATTTTATTTTAGAATTTATAGAGTAAGGTGGTCTAAAATGCAGTTAGCACCTTTCCATGTGGTAAAATTGTGAAAGTATCGTCCACATACTTATTGAAGAATTTCGGATTTACAGCAGCAGTCAGAAGGGCTTTCTCCTCAAAGCACCCATACCGTCGTGAATAAAAAATAAAACAAGTAAATTAAACACGATAAAATTCAATGTGTATAGTTCGCGTACATTTAAGAAATCATAGCATGCACGATTTTATAGACCCAATCATATAGATGGCACCCGTAGGCCGCATGTCACGTAAGAGCAAAATTGCATTGCGAGATTTCATCGCGTATTATATTCAAACGCGGAGTTTGAATATTGTTACGAGCTTGAGGTTCGTGACAATAAAAATTGCCGATAAAATTACCTAAATTAACACTTTAATTTACTTTACACAATTAAAGTTAAAACACTAATAATTTAAACACACTAATTCACTTAATTCCACTCCGAAGCTTCGCTTGTTTCGCCCAAATCAACACTGCCTCCATCGCATCTTGCAGCGCCTATATATTTAAATTAGCAAAGAAATATCCAGAATGTTCAAGTAAACACGCGGAAGGTACCGAGCGTTCGAGTTTCGACTAGGCGCTGTTAGTTGAGTGATTTGTGATGTCATTTTCTCAATGCTCCCCTCGCCCTCGTTCCTGACACTAGATGGCGCTAGTTGACTTATTCATGCAACACTGCCCCCTCCTAAGACATGCTCGTCCCGAGCATTATCGGTCCCATAATAACGCGCCAAGCGATCCACATGGACGATCTTAGGAGTCCCTCTTGCGCCTTTCTGTATCCGGTAGGTCACATCGTTGATCCTGGTTACAATCCGGTACGGGCCGTCCCATTTAACTTGAAGCTTAGGAGATTTCCCTTTGCTGCGGACTGAATTGTGCAACCACACAAGTGAACCTTCGTCGAACCCTTTGTTGTTCATTTTGCGGTCGTACCGGGTTTTCATTTTCTCAGACATTTGCTGGCCCGATTGTCTGACGTGCTCATAAATGTCATTCATTTTGTTCCGCAAGTCATTTGCATAATCGGTTATACTGCGTGGGGCATCAGGTGGTATCCCGGAGATCAGGTCCGCAGGCAGCCGTAATTCTCTTCCAAAGTTTGCGAAAGCTGGTGTCACTGCTGTACTTTCGTGAACAGAACTTCGATATGACAACAAAAACGGTTGTATGTGCTTGTCCCAATCTCGTTGCCGATTGTCTACAACTTTTGCTAGGTACCTCTCCAATGTCTGATTAAATTGTTCCACCATTCCATCAGATTGCGGGTGATAAGAAGTCGTTCTTGTTCTATGAGTACCCATAACTCGGCAAGTTTCCTGGAATATTTGAGACTCAAAATTCCTTCCTTGATCGCTGTGAATCTCTAAAGGTACTCCAAAACGACAGAAGACTTCATGAACTAGTTTATCTGCAACTGTTGAAGCTTCTTGATTTGGAATGGCGAAGACTTCTGGCCACTTAGTGAAGTAATCCATCACAACCATGAAATACTTGTTACCGCTTTCACTCTCCGGAAACGGCCCCGCCACGTCAATGGCTATTCTCTCCCATGGTGCACCCACATTGTACAACTTCAATGCACCTCTACTACGAGTCCGAGGTCCCTTTACAGCCGCACAACTTGTACATTTGCGACACCAGTCCTCGACATCGTTTCGACAGTGGACCCAGTAAAATCGTTCTCGGATCTTCAGTAGAGTTCGTTTAACTCCCAGATGGCCTCCTGAATAATCATTATGGTACAGCTGTAGAACATCCGGTACTTTAGCTTTAGGGACAACCATTTGTAAATAACAGTTGTCTCCCCGAAAATTTTCCCATTTACGGCACAGAACTCCATCCTGAAGCAGCAAGCTGTCCCACTGGGCCCAATAGCTTTTAGTGGTTGAACTCATTGCTGAGACGTCGCTCCACTTAGGCTTGGGAGCACTGGCCCTTATCCATTCCAGAATCGGCTTGATGTCCGGATCTTCCTGCTGTGCATGTTGTAAGCTGTTCTTCCATTCGTTACTGAGGTGGTCCGTCCTGAGCATCCTCACGGATACCTCTTCCTTACTCTCTTGCCTAGTACAATGGTTGCAATCTTCAGGACAAGGTCTTCTTGACAATGCATCTGCGTTGCCGTGAGATTTTCCGCTGCGGTGTCTGATAGTAAAGTCGTATTCCTGCTGCTGCTGGGCGGTGCTGTTAGCCGCACTTCCTTTCTGAGACCGTTCACCTTCCCTTCCTAGGGTGTGCTTAGGGCAGCTGGACCGAAGATGGCCCCATTCCCCACAGCCATAGCACCTAGGGCTGTATCTTTTATTGTGGTCGCGAACCGTAACTGCTGTAACCTCCCTAGCGTGAGGTGAACGATGATCCTGACGCACGGCTTCTACCTCCAGTGCATGGGCCAAGGCGTCCTTAAGCGTCTCATGGTGCCCGAGCCTCACAGCAGCTCTGACTTCCATGTCACGGATGCCGTCGATGAATGTCTGCACCAGGTTCCCTCCAATGAGCGCAGGTACAGACCGGTATGCCTTTCGCACCAGCTTCTCCACCTCTAGAGCCCACTGCTGCAGGTTTTCGTTGATGCGCTGCACGCGATCCTTAAGCTGCGCACGAAAGACGTGTTCCAGGTGAGCGTCGCCATACCTCGCCTCCAATGCCTCAAGGAGTTGCTCATAAGTCACTTCCTCGCCGAGAGCTTCCAAAACTGTTAAGGCCTGGTCGCGCAGGCCTAGTGTGAGAGCAGTCATGGCCTGACTTTTATTCCAGCCGTTCGCCTTCATAACAGCCTCGAACTGGATTTTGTAGGCTGACCAGGAAGAGGTACCGTCGAACGGTGGCACCTTGAACCCACGTAGCGAAGGTGTTGTAGCTACTACGGGAGCTGTAGCTCCATCTCCAAGTTTGAGTTCGTCCAGTGATTTCTTCATGTCAGCCATTACGTTGTCAACCCGATTGTTTACTTGGTCGATTCGGGTTTCAGCTTTCTCGATTCGGTTTTCAGCTTCCGACAGGCGGTTGTCATGGTGAGCAACCCTATCCTTCACCTCCTTTATCTCCTTTCCGAAGGTAGCATGAAGGTCCTTCATGAGGAGCATCTGTTCCTCCTGTCGGCGGGCCTGTTCCTCGTGTCGGCGGGCCTGTTCCTCGTGTCGGCGGGCCTGTTCCTCCTGCTGCTCTTTCAACTGACGGGCCTGTTCCTCCTGTCCGCCCCGCAGCTGCTGCAGCATCACCATCAGAGCACCTAAGTCAGGTGCCACAGACGTAGAAGCTGCTGACGGACCGGCTTCCGTGGCCGGCGGCTGGCCCTCAGACATCTGCGGCGTTGCACCACCAAATCTCCTCTGGTCCGTCTCCTGTTGGCGTTGACTTCGGGTACGGACACCCTCCGTTTCCTCCTTAGGTAAAATCGGCATTATTTTATCCCACTTCTGACACCAATTGTTACGAGCTTGAGGTTCGTGACAATAAAAATTGCCGATAAAATTACCTAAATTAACACTTTAATTTACTTTACACAATTAAAGTTAAAACACTAATAATTTAAACACACTAATTCACTTAATTCCACTCCGAAGCTTCGCTTGTTTCGCCCAAATCAACACTGCCTCCATAGCATCTTGCAGCGCCTATATATTTAAATTAGCAAAGAAATATCCAGAATGTTCAAGTAAACACGCGGAAGGCACCGAGCGTTCGAGATTCGACTAGGCGCTGTCAGTTGAGTGATTTGTGATGTCATTTTCTCAATGCTCCCCTCGCCCTCGTTCCTGACACTAGATGGCGCTAGTTGACTTATTCATGCAACAATATAATACGCAATGTACACACAGTACAGTATATTATATTATCGCACATTAGCTTTCAGACCAGAACATAGCAGTGCTCGTACTACGATTTGGCGGCAAAATAGGTAGGAGTGGGTACGTGTGGTGGTGGTTCACACGTACGCACTTCAAGCCTTACCACCTAGGAAGTCCTAACAACTACAAAATATATAAAATGAATTTCAATGAGTATTCTCGTGATCGATGTTGAAATACCACAATAAAAATTACTCTGTTCTATTTACAACCAATACTAAGTACATTAATTTACAGTTATAATACCTCTGGAAGGTACTTTATATGCAAAATACCACGTTACTTGAACTAATTCTAGCGGCTGTTTTTCGCAATGCGGTCAGATGCATACAATTGCCATGTGCTAAAAGGATCTGCGGGAAACGCGATTTTAAAATCTTTGCTGTGTAATTGACCTTTGCAGTCTAATCAGTCAATTTATTGCAAATTTCAAATAAATATATAAAAATATATGCGAAAAAAATAGATAAGTATAATATACTGTAAAGTCGTTCAAGTTCTTTTTTATAACTTCATGGTGTTATATATTATCAAAAATCAACTTTATTACAGTCAACAAAAACATACCCGTAAATCTAATCAGACGTTACTTTGCAAAAATCCATTGTTATAAACGATATAATAATTTTAAAATAAGATCCACTTTGCATAAAAAATTATTAAAATGACAGCACTGTTAGTTGTCAAAGAATATAACATAATTCTCCTACCAACAAAAACGAGGTATTATCAAGAATATTAGCCTCTGTTAATGACTGTGCTGAAATCGTAAATCTTCGTTGCTCTTTAATTTTTATTTTTAAGTGATTGGATAAACTTTATAGTAAAATATGTAGGTATAAAAGCTTTACCGTTTAAATGGCAAGCGAATTAGTACTAAAGTGGAGAGAATTTTAGGAAAAACAACATACGACACCAACAATAAAGATGTCTTCTTGATGGACACTGGCCGTGACAGCGGGAGCTCTTGGACTGTTCAATTTAATTTTTATATGATTGTGACACAAAAATAGTAATCATTTTTATTTTGTTCACATTTTACATGGATACTTTTTCCATATTACGATTTTGGCCGTATTTTCGTGTTTGTAAGATTATTTTGTTATAGCGCAATTATTATATTTAAGTAGATTAAACAGAGGTCCAAAAAGTTTAAAATTATTGTAACTTTATATTTTTCTTATAAAATTTATACTATGTAAATCAATGTCATTTTTTGTAGACAGAACCGTGGATGGTCGACAACACTGAATATTCAGCTCCCGATGAGTACGGGCTTCGTTCAAGTTGGAGAGCTATGAGACTTCGAGTAAACACACCTAAAAGCGTTATAGCTTTAAGATGTGAAGCAACCCAGCCTGTTAGGCCTGCTTTTACTAGATCTGCAAATACGAGTTTGATAGTTGCACGGTCCCCACATTTATCGATGTTCACTGCGTCAGGTAAGCGAAAATTAAATAAAGCTGAGACAAAAAGTATGTAATGTATGCGAACTAGTCAGAAAAGTTTATATTAATTAATATATAAAACAATAAATCTTATTGCGTGTAACTGTCTTGATATAGTGATACTCAGAGACATGTTTGTTGTTGTGAGACATGTTGACATACAAGATGTACTCTTAACTTGTGATTGATGCATGTCGTATTTTTAATTTAATTCCTCTTTATCTTAATATATTTAAAATACAATTTCTATAACATTTTAATTCTTACAGGTTCAAGTTCGTCGAAAGCAAAATTGGCCGTTAATATGATAACATTGTGTACTACAGTACATATATTTTCTAAATACAGTGCCTTGAGAAGAGTCTAATTGACTCGATCGAAAATAGATGAAAATTGGTAATTGCATTAATAAAGACATTACATGTTAGGTAGTAAATATTTCCAATCATTGCATATTGCACACCATCAGCATTTCCTAGATTAGATAAAAAACAAAGTTTTTGAACATGGGGAACCTTAGACTTACTATAAACATATTCTGAGACCTATTATCATCATCTTTTGTCAATAAACGTATGCAATGTTTTACAGATACTTATTGTATATGCATATACTCTTCGTGTTTTTTTAATGATATGGGATGTACATTCTAAAATATATAATAAATATTTCCACAACCTAAGGGTAAGAAATGTTGGAAAAGAAGTTTAAGTCAAAAAAGATGGTTATTGCAGGTCTGTATTTGAACTCTGATGTAACTATTGTGCTAGAAGTAATTAATCAATTTTCTGCTTTGGGTGTTTCTCTAAGCTGCACCCAAGTTTAACTCAGATGTAATTGTATTGATATATTGAATAGAATATTTTTGGTCTATATCTTTCGGCGTAAACTTTACCCCGTCTTATTACAAAAAGTGGTTTATACTTAAGGAGTCTCAGGCTTAAACTCAACAATGTTTCAATAACGAAATGCCATATAAAATATGCATACTAAAATTGACAGAAAATTTCGAGTTTCGCAAAGATGAGCACCCTGGCTGAGGAACAACTTTCGTGAGAAAGACTTCTTAAACCATAGTTTAAACCCGATACTATCAATAAACTACCATTTGTAACAAGGCTGTATACGTGTAATCACTCTCAACCTTCGATATAGTGATGCTTTAACATTTACAACAAAATTTACCCCCACAATTGATATTTTGCTATTCGAAGATTTTTTTGAAGTCATAAGTGTTTTATTATATAAAATATGATGAAATATTATGTTTATTACCTTTTAATTTTTTTATTGTTACTACATGTATACTAAATTTCTACGCCTTTTTAAACTTATATATGTATACTATAGAGCAACATGGGCTACCGGAGGACCGGAGGGGAATAGCCATAGCTTTTTTCCCCAATAAATAACATCTTTCATGTAAGAGGCCGAGAAACCTGTGTTGGTAAACAAATCTGAAACAACGCAACAGTTATTATTGTAATATTTAAGTTTAAAAGGACGTAAACAGCAATAATGTGATTTTTTTTGCGCCCGAAGCAAATATGGGCAACCCTCCGGAAAGCGGGGGAGGGAGGTTGGGAATGCTCATAGCATACCACGCAGCCGGCTGCGTGGTTATGTGGTGACTTTTACCCACTAAACCCAACCTTTTAGGAATTGGCTTAACGATCTGACTAGAGATCTCTAAGCTGTATACGAACGCGACCCTCCTTGGCAGAAAGGAGGGCGCAATATAATGTGATTAAAAATTACTCATTTATGTAAGTTAACGTCATCTTTTTTGTAAATTTAATGGAAAATCTCTTTTTTGCAGCAAAATACTGCACAATTCGACCTTTTGTAGGACGTCGATTCAGCCGATTTAGTCTAGTGAGCAGTACGGCTGCAAGTAGTTTTATTGTACGCATAGGACCGCGTGGACTAATACTTCGACAAAGGGGAACGCCTGCATAAAGCTTATCCCCTCTGAACCATGGGTAGCCCGTGTTGCTCTATGATGTATATCTAAGTTGAATATAAATTTTATTATAGTTTGTTGAATAATACTAGTCTTATATCTAAACTGTGCTTATGATTCCATTTGTGATTAAATTATCATTCACTTCTATCTGATATTGGATATACCGATGGAACAAGAACTGAGCCCCATACTGCATCTATGCAAACTTGATATACATATTTTGTTAAAGTTCTTTTCATGGATTAATATAATATCACAAGTATATATATATATATATATATATATATATATATATATATATATATATATATATATATATATATATATATATATCTTGTGATATTATATATATATATATATATATATATATATATATATATATATATATATATATATATATATAAGACAAAAATTAATAAATAAATCATCTAATCCCGTGCAATGTAGCTGCTGTTGTCGTTAGTATTATACTGTACATTTAGGATTTCATTAATGTTACTTTAAAATTAAAGATAATTTATTACGAGAAGGGAATTGTAAAATATATGAGTTGGTGTGTAATTTGCAATAATGTGCTGTGTTCATTTGTGCTTTATTTATTGTTACCGTAGTTATAATTTACTGACATCAAATATTAGTTATTTTAACATTATTGTTTATTTCTATTAATTATCTTAATTTTGTTAACACAACTCCGCACTTACCATACGAAGCACTTTATTACTCCGTTGTTTCACCCAAGTATTCTGTGAGAGCGTAGCTAACCCATCCGTGTTGCAAAAAATAAAGCAGCTGCATGGCTTTAACATGTAACGTAACGTTACAAGCAACTTATATTTATATCTATCGAAACATAAAATTTTCATAATATTTTAGATGAAGTCTAAATAATACTTATCACCTATGTAAACCAGAAAAATATAATCTTTATGTTAAATAATTAAATTAGGAACTGATAATTATAGAAGGAGTTACAGTGAATTTTATAAATACAACATATTATTATGTAACGGTGAACAAAATTATTAAGTTTATTACTATTTTTATAAAATATTTGTATCAAACGATAATATCCAGGTTTTTTTTGGGAAAAATAAGTAGAGGATGTATTATGTATAAAGATGTTTTTATTTGTCAAATTTAATACGGGAATAAATTTAGCACAAATTGGAAATACTATAAACAACTGCTAACAAATAGAAATTTATAAATATAAATATACGAGCACTGAATTCCTATACTTTCAACACAAAGAGTTTGTACATGTACAAACATTTTGTGTAGTTGTGTTTCGATTAATACAAACTATATATATATATATATATATATATATATATATATATATATATATATATATATATATATATATATATATACATATATATATATATATATATATATATATATATATAAAATGAAGTTATCTAATATAAGAAATAGAAGATAGATTTGCGTTTTAATAAAAAAGCACAAAAATGCTAATGGCATTTTTTCGATTACTTTAATCTTTCTCTGTACTTATTAGAATATTTCGTCCCTTTTAAAATATGGTGTTATTAGTTTGATTTTAAAAATGATCTTCATGACTGATTGATTCGTCACAAATATAACTTTAGCAGAGATATTTTTTAGAACAGGTTTAAACCCATATTTTTTTATTTTAAAAACACTTATCTATAAATATATTTTTTTCAAATGAAGGCTCTGTTAAATGTTATATAATATGTTTTAATATATTTTTTTTATTTAAAGCCTGTAATAAAATAAAATAAACTAAATCTTTGACGTAGTTTTAAAAGCACTAGCAAACTAAATTAGCCCAAGCGTTTGAATTTCTACACGGTTCGTGTCTTTTGACGATAGTATGTAAATCGTGTATTTTGTAGCATAAAAAAAGCGCTTTCAGCTTTGTTTACCAAAATAGTGTATATGTACAAAAAAGACATTATAAAAAAGAAACTATCGTTAAAATTTTTCACCTGATAATTTTTAGTGTAACTTGAAGTTCAGCTTAAAAATAAACTTCTACCGGGACTGTTTTAATATCGTACCTATTATTATAATATGTTCGATTTCTTTGTGCTCTTAATTCTTAATCAACTTCCTACTAGAAAATTTTTCTAGTGGGTTTGGAATTCGAAACCAAATTCTAACATGTTTTCACGTTGAGCGCAAGCCAACACATCATCAGAAGATTTTATTTCGTTGTAATATCTTTAATGATGTTTCATTTGATGTTTGACGACATGTGTTTATTAAAATCGATCGTGTAGTGTTTTTAAAGTTCGAATTTAAAGATGGCGACAAAATTGACAGTATTTGATATTTAGATCCATTAATCCATCCATCATTATTATGTTATGAAATTTAAAACGAGTGGGCTACAATATTAAATGTTTTCGTCGTGCCAAAATTTTATAAATTATAAGTAGGTAATCACCTATGAATGATTTAATATTGTGTAAATGTATATAACTAACTAAAACTAGATAGTAAAATGTCTATAATACTCTTATAATTGTGTAATTATATTACTTTGTTATTTTATTTTGAAGATATTGGGAGATATAGTTGTGACGAAAATTCCGCCATTTCATTTAAAGAATCGTAACCTCATGCTAACATTTAGTCCTGTAATGTGTAGGGTCTTACATAACATAAATTGCAAATGTATGAACATCCTGACACGGAAAAATTATTTGTAGATCATACAAATACTTGTTCCGCCTGAGATTCGATCCGTGTCCCTACAGCACCACAGTTGAACGTTTAGCCAATGCATTTATGCGTCAATTGTTCTTATGTGATTGGTAATTATCATGAACCTATATTTTTATTAATTCGTTGCGATTATCAATTGAATGACTGATCTAAGTTGAAATAGCTATATAACACAAATCATAATTACAAATTTAACCACAAATGATGAAATAGTAAGAAATATGAAATAGAAGAAGAATATTTAAAAGAAAAAAAAAACAGAATAATCACCTGAATAACTAATAGTAATGATTTTAATTTAATAGATAAAATCAAAGAAAAACCTAAACAATTTCAATTAACTTTAAAAATTACTTTATAAAAGGTGTGAGTGTGTAACACTGTCACACTGTCTAAGCCCAAGTACATTACCAAATAATTCGACGTAAAGACCTATCTCCTAAGCATAACGAAACGAACTCAGATTTGCACACAAACCTAAAAGGGATTATGTAGTTTACTTTTCGAAAAAAAAATACAGTTTAAAAAACTAACATTTCTCCCAATTTCACGATGATTTTATTATGTCCATTGTCTATTCTTTATTTATAAAATGTATTGTGAGCGTCCACCTTTTAAAGCGTATGGTCAATTTCTAGCACTATCAAATTGTTCTGTGATACATGTGTTTATAAGTTAAAAATTACAAAATTATAATTGTAACCTTGAACTAAAGGAAATCATAGACGGAGATAGGTTTATTGTAAAAATATATGATTTTGATATCCACTATTGGCTGCTAGTATTATTTTTCGGCTTTTGCCTCAATAGATAATGATGCGTTTATTTAATGCATTACAGTTGTTTTAGTTTTAGGCAAAGACTTACTTTTTATCTAGATGGATTTGCAAGTCACTCCGCCTTTGATTAACGTTAGTTTGAGGGTAATGTATAAAATTGTCATTGGATGTCTCGTTCTTAATGGCGGCAAATAAACGTATATAAAAATTATGTAAGTTGATTTTATTGTACAACCCCTCCGGGGCCAGCAATGAAAGGATTAAAGAAGAAAAGCTCTCGAGTGGTAGCCTCGCATCGGTAAGTTGTATATACGGCGTTGACAGGAGGTCAATTGAAATAGAATTTTTTATTTAATGTAAATTATGAATTATACTTACTGAAAGCTATTCTTATGTTTAATTTACCACGGGTTCGGAAAAATACCTCTGTCCTGAGAAGATCCAGCAACAAACCCAGCAGGATTGACGCAGTTGACGCAGGAGCGTGTAGTGAAACATTTCTTAGTGTTGGCCTTTAAAGAGTGATGACATTGTGAAGCACACAACACAGATTCGATGGATTCAGATGACTAGAACCGGTTTTTAAGTTATATAATATGAAAAAGGCCCGCGTTCTGGCAGTGAATTTGTAGTGGGTTGTTATGATGGTGATGATAATGAATTTTTCCTAATGAAAAATGTGTGCATTAGGATTTTTTACGTTTAAGTAAGATATATTAACATAAACGTAAAAAAATCCTAATGAACACCGCATTGAACGAATTATAGAGATTTATTACTTAATACTTATTTCAAATTTCTACTGCTGGACGTGCTGATTTTATCAGTTTACCCGGACTATATTCAGCTTTTAATTATTCATTTTTATTGTGTTTTAAGCAGAATAAATTTGCAATTTCATAAAAACTTACAATGATATGCTTAGCTGTCACATTATGACCAAGTTTACTAATGGAGCTGCATGGATAAAAACCATGACTGACTAACTGAATAGTAAATGTGAGAACATTTTCAGCGTATTATCAGTGTTAAGAATACACCAGCGATCGTAAGAAACAACAGATTATGCATCTGGCGGTACACCTGGTAATTAATTAATTCTAATTTGAAAATTCTGCCAAAGAGGTGTTTTATCCCGCACTATTATAAGTCTGACGACCTAAAAAACTTTCTGGTTCCAATTTTGGATGCTCTTTCAGGCAGCTACAAATGAACATGATGAGGTAATCTCATTATAAGTCTTTAAATCTGCATCTATGGATTAAGTATGTCCACTGACAAAATCCTGCCCTAGGGGATTCCTAATCAAGCGATATAATACCTATACCTTCATGAATTTATAATATAAGCTGTTTTTCACTTTCCTCTTAGTATTTATATCTATTATTATCGATGTTACAACAAAAAACTCTTCACAAAAGAGCAAAATCTAATAAATATCATCACAAGCAAATATATAAAAATATTAATGGTAAAAATTGCGTCAAATTGCTACAATGAATACGGGAATATATGGCCCATATTTACCTTTTTTTAGAGGATTTAGAGGTTAGATTAGAGGTTACATAGCCGTAAGTGCAGTCATCGTTCAACAAATCTCCTAGTTTGTTGGAGCCATACACACGATACATATTATTCCTTGCATTTACTCGTCGCTCTATACCCTTATCATATCTACCATCCCTGCTAAATACACATCCCAAATACACAAACTTATCCACTTGCTCAATTAACTCTCCTTCTATTCTTATTTAACATACCGTTTTGTTTCCTCCCTCTCAAAAACCATCACTTTCGTCTTATTTGCGTTCACTTTCATTCCCCGTTCTTTTAATGACCTGATCATTAATGTAACCATCATTTGCAACTCAGCCGCCAATGACGCAAATATGACTTGATTATCGGCATACAAAAGGCATTTGACAGTTAACTCGCCCATTCTTAACCTACATTCTTCAACTTTAAAAGATTGCAATCACCTGTCAATAAATAGGATGAACAGCCAAGGGGAAGCTATACAGCCCTGTCTGACGCCTTTTTGGATGCCAAAGCAGTCCGAGTAGAACCCATTGATCCTAACACAAGCACTAGAGTCCCTATAAAGAGACCTTAATGCCTGTATAAAACCAGCGCTCAACCCATATGAGTTCAGTGTTTGCAATAACACATTCATGTCCACTCTGTCATAAGCCTTTTCTAAGTCCATGAACGCACAAAAATTTTCTGGTTTTTGGCAAAAAACTTCTCCGCAATCATGCGCATGGAAAAGACTTGATTTGTACACCCCATTCTCTTTCTAAAACCAGCTTGCACATCCCAAATTTTTCCATCAGTTTCTTTCATAACTCTTTCAATTAACAACTTAGCATACAGTTTACCCACAACACTAAGCAAGCTGATACCACGGTAGTTTTTGCAGTTCTGCTGTGAACGTTTTCCTATATATTGGTACTATAACCGCTTTAAACCAGTCGCTTGGTTTCGAGAGGTTTACAGCACCCATGGTCACGGAGAGGGGGGGACTGAGATTTTCAACGTCCAGATGTCATAGTTAACCGCGGTTACCATAGATTAAAATCTAACTTTTGTTCCGATCTACACAGTATGAACTTACGGTATCTTGAAGTCTTCCAGTTGTATGCTTGGGTTGGGATTTAATTTTATTTATTATAGGATTCTAAGCACCCAGCCATCTTCTCTATTGAAATTAGGATGTTTTTTCATTTCAATAGCCTCGCGAATCATCTTTGGAAGGAATCGGTGTTCTTTGTTCTGTGAACACGTACAGGATCGCCCCCGTCATTACATCGATTTGATAGACCAGAAATCCTCGCTAAAGTACACCGATTCCTTCCAAA
Organism: Parnassius apollo; assembly: GCA_907164705.1. NCBI lineage: Eukaryota > Metazoa > Arthropoda > Insecta > Lepidoptera > Papilionidae > Parnassius > Parnassius apollo. The sequence continues at coordinate 6,816 of CAJQZP010000226.1, read as the reverse complement.
GATGATTCGCGAGGCTATTGAAATCAAAAAAAATCCTAATTTTAATAGAGAAAATGGCTGGGTGCTACCATCTGCTTAGGATCCTATAATAAATAAAATTAAATCCCAACCCAAGCATACAACTGCAAAACTTCAAGATACCATAAGTTCATAGTGTGTAGATCGGAACAAAAGTTAAATTTAAATCTCTGGTAACCGCGGTTAACTATGACATCTAGAAATTGAACATCTCAGTCCCCTCCGTGACCATGGGTGCTGTAAAGCTCTCGAAATTTCGGGTATTTAAAAAGTTAAATATACGCGATAAATTCCGTAAAACTAGTATTATTTCAACATCCGTTCTCTTTTCTTATAGCATTTATTATAGGCTGTTTTGTAAATTACTATAGTAATAGCAATAATAATAGCGGGAATACTGAGAAATTAACAATAAAATATGAATATTAAACAATATATGTTTATAGTTTTAAGCGTTATTATAAGTTAAATTAGTGCAATATTCAATAATTAATACTATAAAATGAATTTTGGGGTACATTTAGAATTTAAAGTTAATTTAAGATCGATGGAAAATCCTTTTAGTAGTTCTGGCGAAATATAGTGCCCGTCGGTAAACAATTGTGGTATGAATAGTATATTTGATATGTATAGAGTGAAGTATACATCCCAAATACCATTAAAGTAATATGATTAAAGCAAAGATGACTAAGGGATAATATGTCCATTTATTATATTACCTACACACGCTATATAATAAGAAAGATGTTTTAGACTGGTTGTGTAAAGATAAATAAATACAAAGATTAATGCCACTGTATTTATTATTGTAAATTATCATTTCCAAAATAGTCTATTAGTAGTATAACATACGGACGAACAGGCACAGTGTCAAGACTTTGTTTTAACATGTTTTAGCTGATTAGAAAGTATTTATACATCATAAATAACATTAAATGCAAAATGAGTGGGAGATTTTATGCATTTATGATTTTAAACATTATTAATAAATAAATATCAAATAAAATAGCAAAAACATAAGCATAACAACACACGTATTATTTAATTGTATTTATTATTGCCAATCATTAATATTGTAAAAGATTTTTAAGAATCAAAAGGACATTTCCAATGGTAACAGATAGTATATAAGAATGTCGTCCTTAATATCTATACAATGAAATTGCATATTTCTGTTTTTATTTTGTCTTTGCAAACGGGCAGCTCTGCAAGCTTTCAGCCTCCAAGGCATACAGATTTGATCTAAGAGAACCACCTGAAAAAGTTAATGAATATTGTAAAGTGTCTATAACAAATAACATTTCTTATCAATATATCTTTTTCTATATTTATCGCTTTTATATGTATGTGTTCATTAAGTAATAATTTACATCACAGATACTATCAAAGCCAAGAAAACACGTTCCTTTATTATATTGTTACCAATCAAAAGGAAATCGAAACGAAGGATTTCAATGTCAATGAATTATGTATATCCATAGTTCTGTTAGCGTTTTATTATCTCTGCTTATAATATGTTAAATAAAAAAGATATTATTTTACAAAATACACAATTAATCAGTTCCCGTTCTTAAAATACACAAGTAGTTACTATGGATTTACATACAAAAATATTTGACAATGTACAAGTTGTCTGACTTTTTATTTTCACTGGTTTCATGTAAGGGAAAAAAATATTTTTATATTAAATATCTGATGGTAGTAAGCACGTGTGCGTCGATTGCAGAATAAATATCGTCTCATGGTTTTTCTTTTGTTTTATTAACATACCTTCAAGTTAGCAATAATGCTTTTAATGTATTAGGTACTTAATATAATTTCAAGTAGGAACTTTTCCAAACATCAACACAAATTTATAATATCATATAATGAATTTTATGAATTTAATGTTAAACAAACAAATTAGTATAAACTTTTTTAATTTTGATACCAAAAAAGTTGGCATGTTGACCTTAAATCGATAAATAGAAAAATACAATTTGAGTCTACCACGTATCAATAATATAATTTATCATAAGAGTACTTATGTCACTTATGTAGACATAAAAAAGTTTGATAGAAAAATATTTAGAACAATCTTAAAAAACGGCTTATCCAAAAGTTTTTTATAATATTAGAGAGTTCTTTGATTCTAAATAATTTATCTTATCGGCGCTTTATGCATATATAAAATGTTATTGAATTGTACCTAAATTAATTTATATAATTATTGTATGTTGTACGAACATCCAACGTAGATAAACTGTTGATACTAATTTAAAAATTGTAACCAATACTTGTACGTAGTTCGGCAATAAATATTTATTCTATTCTATTCTAAAGTTTCTACGGTTCTCTATACACATCATACGAAGCACTACTGCTATTACGCTGGTATTCTGTAAGAGCGTGGTCCTGCCCCAGCTGAGCAGACCCATACGTGCTACAGATGTGAATTGACTTTATTTATAAAAATATTCTGTAATTAAATATTAACTTTTAAAGTTTATAGTAACGAAATAAATAGTATTATGTTCGTGTAGAATTTATTTCAATTTGATTTATCGAGGAATTTATGTCGCAGTTTACACCTTTGAAAAATATTGTTGTTCTTATAATACGCATAATTAGCCATGTTTAAAAATGTCAAGATTAATTGAAAATATATGTTTAAATGCTCGATCAAGAATCGATTCCATTAAATTTGATTTGAATCAAATCGGATATCGATTTTTTCAAATCGACACCCCTATTTGGAAGTCAATTACAAAAGAGCGTTTCGTTGCATGGTCACTTTCAAACATGTTATATAATATTAGCTAACACTTTTAGAAATAGAATTTAAACACTAAGTTCTCAGTGTTATCTCCTTATATATAATATACAAATAGGTATATGTATTAAATTTAATTATCTTTATAGAGAAATATTTTTCTTTCCATACAAACTGCAAAAATGATTCATTACACGAAATTTTACCATATTACATTGATCAGAACACTAATACTCACTTTTTTCATATTTATTGATTTCCATTTACAATATTAAATAGGAATCTTTTTTAATTGTGTTATACCATTAATATTCTTTAAAATTTTATAGTAGACCCAAAAACGATTGTCTCTTTATAAAAGTCATAGCACATGTAAGTACACATACTATTAAGTTTTTTGAGTATTACACGAATGAAACCAACTTATGGATTTTATCGCCTTAGATTAAACTTATTTTTATTTTACTACCCAAAAGTGCTTAATAGTACCTGACGTCATAGCAGCCTGTAGCTTTTAATTAGTAATTTTAGTACTGATCTATGCAGAATGAAGTCCTGCAGTACCACGGCTTACCTTATGCAATCCACTCGCACTGCAGCCACACCACCGCTGCATTAGTCAAAATTGCGTAGGGTATGGTGAGTGTCGTAGACTATTGTTTTGCAACGCGACGAAGTCCTCAGAGGTGACAACGCCTCTGAAGTAGCAATTTACCATCAAATGCACTAAAGTTAGTTTTACCATTTTTGTTATATATATATATATATATATATATATATATATATATATATATATATATATATATATATATATATATATATATATATATAACAAAAATGTATATATATATAAAGACAGAATGCTCCAGCACTGACACGGAACTTGAAAACTACCATTGAGTTATGATAATTACTCTGATTCTATTGCAGATATTATACTTATTACGAAGTCTATCATGTAGAGAAACTTCGTAAACTCTGACCATAGTCCTATGCATAGCCGGCCGAGCGCGTTTCAGCTTGCTCATAGGGCTAGCAGTGATATCCTACGTGTCACATTCAAAAGATATTAATAGGAACACGTACTGGTTGTACACTATCGTTTTTAAGTTTCGCGATTGAAATAAAATATATAGTAGTACTAGCCATCCACCCGGCTTCGTTCGGGTGATTTCTGGATCTCTACAACAGCGCCACCTATCGGATCCAAGTATGAATATAAACAATCTATGAACCCATCCATACACACACAAATTTTATTTAAATCGGTCGAGCCGTTTCTGAGTTTTAGGGCGACTAACACACAGCAATTAGTGATTATATATAGAGAGTAACTGCACTAGTGCTAGTCATTAAACTGCGATTGTCCACAAAATACCTAACCTTTCCACGTAAAAATAACTATGTACAATGTAAAAATTAAAATACACAACATACCGTTACAGCCCACTAAAGTCCACTGCTGAACATAGGCTTATACGAGGGTGGATTGAAAAGTACTCGGCCTAACCAAGAAAATAAACACATACTAAATCAGTTATATTTTTATTTTTCTACATAATTACCATCAAGTTCAATACACTTTTGCCACCTCCCCTTCCAAGCATTTAGACCGTTGAAAAAAAATGATTCTTCCTTAGAGTCAAAATATGCGTCTACAGCTGCTTTGACCTCGTCGTTTGTCGAAAATCTTTGACCTCCCAAGTGCTTTTTTAGGTTAGGGAACAGAAAGAAGTCTGATGGTGCCAGATAAGGTGAATACGGCGGATGCGGTAACAGTTCAAAGCCACAGTTGTGAATTTCAGCCATTGACTGTACTGACGTGTGAACACGGGCGTTATCTTGATGAAACAGGACTTTTCTTCTGAGCATTCCTCGACGTTTTTCTTTTATTTCATCTCGTAAACAACGTAGTAAGGTGCAGTAGTAATCAGAGTTTATAGTCTGACCCCTTTCAAGATAATCAATCATAATCACACCTTTCGAGTCCCCGAATACTGAAGCCATCACCTTATTTGCCGACAAAATCGACTTAGCCTTTTTAGGGGTGGTGAACCAGGTCTTCTCCACTGTTTGGATTGTTGTTTTGTTTCCGGTGTACAGTAATAAACCCATGTTTCGTCCATAGTAACAAAACGATTCAAAAAATCATCTGCATCGGCTTCAAATAACTCCAAACAGTCGCGTGAAATAGTCAATCGCGTCCTTTTTTGTTCAACTGAAAGCAGTCGCGGAACCCACCTCGCAGACACCTTGTGGAAACCCAACTCGTTGACAATGATGTTTTGAGTTCGTTCATAAGAGATGCCTATAATCTCGGCTATCTCTCTAATTTTTAATCTGCGGTCTCCCATTATTAAATCAAGTACTTTTTTTAATATTTTCGTCAGTAGTTGACGTCGAAGGCCTTCCAGAGCGGGGTTCATCTTTCACACTCTCTCTACCACGCTTAAATTCTGCTATCCATTTTTTGACGGATGAATATGACAGAGCACAATCGCCTAATGTACTGACCATGTCATCATGGATGGCTTTTGATGATAGCCCCTTCTTATGGAGGTACTTAAGACGGCACGCTGCTCGATTTGCTCCATTCGCGGAAATTATGTCCGATTACTTTGTTAATAAATTTATAAAATCACAACTAATTATCGCACACGTTTCGAACTTCACACAATGAACTAGTCTGAACTGAACTAAATAATGTGGGTAGATTTGATTTTTAGAATTGAATGGATCTGTGTTAGGCCGAGTACTTTTCAATCCACCCAGGTAATTTGCCTCAAGTGAGGGAATTCGACATAGTTGCCACGCATCGCAGGCGAGTTGGTAACGGAAATTTTGATTATTTTGAGTTGTTATCAGAAAGATTCTGCTGTCCATCTCCTGTTTCAGTTTCTCTCTGTCGCCTCTTACAACAACCAAGGAACAATATGGATTAGTGGATAAAATTAAACCGCCACTTCACGGTAAATATCAGACATACCTACTGAAAATTTCGGGAATCAAGGAAGTGACACAACATTACTATTTAAAATGTATTTACTGCTTTTCGAAGTATTCTCCGCGAAATTTGACACATTTTTCCATATGATGGAACCAATCATTGAAGCAAATATTCCATTCGGAAGTTGGGGTCTCCAAAATGGCCGTTTTGTAGGCGTCCACAGCTTCTTCAGGTGATGTGATGAAAATCTCTGTCCACGCAATTTATTATTTATTTTAGGGAAAGTATAGAAATCATTAGGGCTTAGGTCGGGGCTGTATGGCTGATGGTCTAATAGTTCTAATTTTTCTTGCTCTAAATATTCTATGTACAGTGTGAGAACTCGCATTGTCGTGATGGAGGATGATGCGGCGGTTGCAGTTCTCTTTACGGAGTTCAATAACGACCTGTGGCAAACAAATTCTAGCATACGATTCTGCATTAACCGTTCTTTGTCCGTCAATAGGAATAGTCGTAACATGGCCGGTTTTGGAGACAAATGTGGCCACCATTTTTTGCAACACTCCGTGAACGAACAATTTTGTTGGCTTTAACTCATTTTCGAACACCCGAACTTGTGACTGGTTTTTTCCTTCGAGTTCGTACGCATATATCCAGGATTCGTCACCTGATACAATGTTGTATACAACATTTGAGGATCCTGCGTGGAATTTTTTGAGAGTTCTGACGCACCAAGTAACGCGGGCCGCTTTTTGCTCTTCACATAGTGAATGCGGTATCCATAGGGAAAACAACTTTTTTACACCTAATTGTTCATGCAAGATTATTTGTATTTGACTCATGCATATGTGTAAAGTTGCCTGAATTTCGCGGTATGTCACATGTCGATCTTCCTCAATCAGATTACGCACAGCATCAACGTTTTCTTGGGTGACTGCAGTTTTTGGAGGAGCTTGACGGGGATCATCACTGAGCTTGACACGTTTACGTTGAAATTCAGCAAACCAGCGATAAATTGTGGTTTTGGATGGGGCTTCATCACCAAATACAGAAATCATCCGGTCAACACACTGTTTTTGTGTTAAAACACTTCGAAAGT